>JALIZF010001821.1:0-600000 GCA_029948255.1 Telmatactis stephensoni | reverse complement strand
TTACTTCATTATTTTGCGTGTATGTTTACGTTAAATTAAAAGCACTCTTACAACTAAGGGCCCTTTTACATGAGATAGGGTGCCAACAAGGGGGTAGAGTTGCACGCGAACAAAAATATCTCAGGTTTACATGAAAATAACTAACCATTGTTCTGCAATCATTGTACTGCAATGTCTATGCACAAATATACAAGAATCGTGGCTAAACATGGCTCAAAACGTGAAATACTAGTTTTCAAAATCCGAGTCATCCCTACCCCCCTGAGGCACCCTCCATCCATGTGGGCAGGCCCTAAATCTCGTACAGGGCAAACAACAAACGAGAAAGACCTCCGTACATGTTACTAGTTGAGGAGGGCATCAAGAAACAAACATCAAGTTGTACACAATTCGCTCCGAATAAAAATCTCTTTAGAACTCTTGTTTACTTAGTTATAGTACTAGTATAACCATGGCCATCGGTACGGAATGACCGTGGCTATAGACCCTCCAGATATGACTCACCATAACTGCACCCATCGGCACAGAGTGACCGTGGTTATATACCCTCCAGATATGACCCACCATAATCACGGCCATCGGTACGGAGTGACCGTGGTTAAAGACCCTCAACATATGACCCACCATAACCACAGTAATCGGTACAGAGTGACCGTGGTTATAGACCCTCCAGATATGACGCACCATAGCCACGGCCATCGCTACGGAGTGTAATCACTCAAGGGTTTGGTAAGGAAATGATAGGCAAGCACAATAGAACGAAGGTCCCAGAGGGAAAAATAGACTGATAATTGAATCTTCCTGAAGCATGTAGATGGCATGTCCATCCTACATATCCAATGGCGGATCCAAAAATGATTGGGAATACATGTTTTGTTCTGTTCTTTAAAGAACATCCCCAATTTACAGAAAAATACTACTAATCATACAGAAAAAAACTATTGGCCTGTATGCAGATGGCATGTCCATCCTACATATCAAGCCAATAATGGAGGACATGTCGCTCTTGTTTGTAGAAGTTGCTCCGCCTTAGAGAAAAGAAAAAAGAGTCATCAGACAGTGCCAAGGCCCATTGAATCCACAAGAAATTTTCTTGTAATGACCAGGTTTCATACTGTTTCTATGCCTCAACTTGTCAGCTTCAGTTCTGCTCCTAGGCTTTGAGGACCCCCTTTTCTTACTTTTTTGTTTTTCAGGCCCCCCTTTTTCCCCTGAATTTTTTTCAGGGCTTCCAGTTCCTCCTCCAACCCCCCCAAGTTTGTTTACTCTAAGAGCTACAACTAAAATGTCCCATGCGAACCTTCTAAAGGTAAGTTCAAAAGTGCGAACCAAAAAATCTTTGTTTTGTAGCTACAGGGCTGCAAATGACTGACAATTTTCTATATGGTCACGTATCATGCAAATTTAGGGGTCAAATCACTCGTTATGCCTGCTGAAAGTATTTAATCACGCATCACGCAGGGGAAGAGAGATTATAAGATGAGAGAAAAGGCATAGAGAAATTTCTGCAGAGGAGGCTTTGTCCTCAATCACAGGAAAGTCATTTCCCATACCGTAAGTTACTAACCTCATCTCGTGTGCAGCTGAACAGCCTGGTGTAGATCAGTACAAGCGTCTCTGGTAGCAACACCTTGGTGATGTAATCATTGTCCTGAAACTAAACATAATATATAATAAAGATTTTCATCTATCATGGATTGGTGAGACTTTTTCTAGGCTAGGTTCCAGCCGCCACGGTTGGAGTGAGCCTGCGATCCTCCCCCACCGACGGCTGGGCGTGCGGGCTGAACATTGTATTTTTCAACCAATCAGAAAGACGCTTCCCCCAAATCGACAATAACCCCATCAACCGGTTATATAGGTATATAGGTATATGATTCAAGAGATTTCAGTTGCGCAGACATCTGAAACTCCAACGGCTAATCCTAATCTAGGTGCTCTCTACAAAGGGGGCACCTCGGCGTGTCGCTAAGATTAAATTTATACAATTTAGCCTTAAGATATAAAATATTATGCAGAATTTTGTACTGGAAAGATCTAAGATAAGAGCTAATAGTTGTCTTATATAAGCGCAGATAAATTTCCTTCCATTCCACCGGTGCAGTGAGGTTTGTTTATTTCCTCTGTTCTATCATTTTCTTTTTTTTTTTAAAGTACATCTTTTTTTTGTTTTTTTTTTTTTTCATTTACATATAAATTATTTACAGGGATAATTTAACCATTGTTTTTTTAATTTAAGTTATTTTTTTCATTTTTTTTAGAAAGAACAGAGCTGGCTCCCCCGCAATAACCAAAAGGGCTAACAAACGCGGGAGAGCCAGGAGATTATCAAATGTTTTTCTTTTCATTCTCTTTTTTTTTTAAAAAAGCGAGGAAAAGCAGCCAGCTAGAAAAAAGAAGAGAAAAAAGAAGGCAAAAGAAACAAAAATTTAAACAAACCTTGACAGGATCAATACGAGTTGACGAAGTCATCGATAATTCTTTTTTTAAAAAGGTGGATAGGGATGGTTTTGTAGTTTTCAGGTAAAGAATTCCATATCTTAGCCCCTTTATATTTGATATTAAATATTCCATAATTGGATTTTAAATGAATTTTGATGATATCCATGTATTGTAAGAGTGTGTTTGGTTAACAGGAGTGAACAATCCTAGAAACGGTCACCCATCTATTTGCCGAATGCGTGATTATAAGGAACTTATACTTAGCTTTGAAAACGCTGATGAGCCAATTCGATATTCAACTACCAGAGCTTACTCCGAAAACAGCTATTGTAGGCACGGAAGACGGCCAAATGGTCAATTTTATCATCCTCGTCTTTAAAAATTACGTCTACAAAGCAAGAAATTATAGCATGCCCCCTTCGCTTCATGGTTTGGTGTCTAAATTGAAAGAATACGAAAAAGGTAGAAAGATTGTGTGCAATGAAAAGCAAAACTTCTCTGCTCCATGTGGCAAAATGGGACAAACTAAAAGCTCTCTTCCTTTAAATTTTATGCGAAATAACAATCATTTTGTGCTTTCATTGCTGCCGCTGATCTGTGATCGCACAGTTAATGAGTGACTTCCTTTTCTTTATTAATTTTTCTTTTATTCTGCCCTCGAGGCTCTTTATGCCGTAGGTATTAATAGGGGCGGGGAAGGGTTATCTTTTGTTTTGTTTTTCTTTTTTTTCTTGTTTAGTTGCTTATTTTATTTACTGTCCCTGTTTTTTTGTTGTTGTTTTTTTTTTGTTTTTTGCTCGGTGCAGGGTTGGGGTCTTTGGGTCGGGACAGGAGCATGGGAGGGGGAAACGCAAGAGCATTGAAAAACGGTTTTCTCATTGTGAAAAAAGCAAAAAATATATATCAGGTGAAAAAATCATATATCAAATAAACAAACAAATGTAATTAAAAAGTAAAAAAAAGAAAGAAAGAAAAATGTAAATAATTTTATAGATATTATAATGACATGTCAGTATAATCACAGAGAGCCAAATAAAAACTAATAAAAAAAAAAGCCGCTAACCGATTTTCAATCGGCATGGACTGATTGGTCATCATTACAAGGACATGACAGATGTCTTCCAGAAATTGATTGCAATGCTACCGTTACCCTCCCTAATTGGCGCTTTACCAATACTAGTAAGAGTGAACGAACATGTGCTTGATGGTCAACACCCGGGGGAGGGGGGGGGGACTCCCTATAATCGACTATACGGGGATGCTCGGCCCGAAAGGGGTAGGTTTTTCAGGCCGCAGGTATATGAAAGGGGTAGGGTTTTCAGGCTTATAGGTATATGAAAGGGTTGGGTAATTTTCAGATTTTGGTATATGAAAGGGTCTCAAAATTCGCTGTTTAAGTATATAATAAAGGATACAGAAATAGCGCCGCCAGCGCCGCACAAAATGCACTAAGCACTCTAACGTGATCGTTACGCAACAAAGAATAGCCTCGTTGGTGGCAATAAGTGGTTTATTAACAGTTGAAAAGCATCGATGTTGGTATATGAAAGGGAGACCTTTTTCGACGTTGGTATATGAAAGGGGTACCTTTTATGACTTTAGTATATGAAAGGGGTACCTTTTTAGGGCCAAATTTGGTATATGAAAGGGTAAGGGGTTGAGAGTCTGGGCCGAGCATCCCCGTACATTTCGGTCTGGAGCGCCCCCCGGGGGTCAATCCCCCGGGGGTCAACAGTGCACACAAAGACCTGTTCACCCGAAAGCTGTGTGACACTGACAACATCCCTCCAACTGCTAACGCTCGAAAGCAAGATGCTAAGAGATGAGTATTTCAGTCTGGCTTTATTTAGGTGAAGTGTCCCGTGAGGCCCTACTCTAGTTACTTCTCCTAGCAATTGGGGTTGGACTAGCAGAAGTGACCAAACCCGGGAGCCATCCTAGAATGCGGCTACAAGATGGAGACAGGATGCAGCAGATGGTATAAATGCGTAGGTGCTGACCTGGCATGCACAGTGCTATGCTATTGGCTAATTGCATTTTTAAACCAACCCCCTTTCCTGGAATTTCCAGACTCTCAGACCACCCCCCTCCCCTGGAATTTCCATCACAAAATTCCCGAGAACAATGGGATTTTGATAAAAATCAGGACAAATATACCCCCTCCCCTGGAATTTCCAGGGCTCAAACAGACCCCTCCTTGGAAAAATTCCATGGGTCCTCAACCCCCTCGGTGCAGAACAAAAATGCAATCAGCCATTGCAGAGGGCTTTGTGATAGACCATAAGAACAACAGACGTCGCACCATTCTGCCAGACTATAATGGTGCTTTTGGTTTTAGTTATACACATTCTAATTGGTCCCTCCCCCAACCAATAGGAATGCTGAACTAAATGCAAGGTCATCTGACATTCTCGCTATATTGGCTGATTAAAATTCTGCCATCTCACCATACCTTGGTTTTTCCTGAGCCATACATGGACGTCAGAGACCTTGTGATTTCATTGACCTGCTCATCCGAAAATGAACCAAACCGTACTTGGAACCCCAAGTCACCTGGATTTTAAAAATAACAAAGTGTCATTCTAAACTGGAAAATGTCAATCTAAACTGGAACTTTTTTAAGCCCTGACCTTTAGAGCAGCCTGCCCTGATGTTAACCAATCAGGCTACAGATATTGATTTCCCTGATTTGAAAGGAGCAGACTGCTCTCTGTCAGCCAATCAGAGTGCTTAAATATCATGGCTGTCCTGGATGTGTCAGCACACCACTTGTGAAATCAGTCACGCATGAGGTGCTTATATTGCTGGGAGCAGGCTGCTCTCTGTCAGCCAATCAAAGAGCTCAGATATTAATGGCTGTGTTAGATGTGTCAGCACACCACTTGAAAAATCAGTCATGAACAATCAAGCCTTATTATGTGCCAATCAAGCTTTCAGTATTCTCAATGAAGTTTATTTGGTCTGAAGATGTAGGCTAAACTTTTGATTTGCCACAGGGTCTCATTTTAGCTGCTTGGATTTAGTGAAGACTTTGTTCAGGCAGAAATCTATTTGGGATGGTTTTACAAGTAGTGATTCTTGTTCTTTAGGCATGATTTTAGTCATTTAATTTTATGCTCATGTTTTGGTTAATTTGCTTGTAATGAAAGTTCAGCTTTGTTTGAGGCATAACCAAAAACACTCCTATGGAATACTTTGTAGCTTATACAGTAACAAAAGTTTACTCTCTAGAGGCAAATTACACTAGATGTGTACTTTGTTGCAAAACCAGTTTGCCTTGTACCAAGCGGGTTGTGCCCCAGGGTGTTTGGCGCTCCCAACAACTTTGCCTATTGCCCCCATCCCGTGGGGAGAATTTTCAAAATAAAGTCGTACAAAAATCACCATGCCCCTGGGTCAACCCCCAGAAAAAGCCAATTAAACTGGTTTGCTCAAAATCTGTGCACGTATTGATTTGACCTTAACTGTTTAACCTACCACGGTTGCTTTACTACTATTGGGCACTTTACAAATCATAATTTGAGTTTTAAGTAATGATATGGAGTGTAATGGCTATTATGAGTATAAAAAAATGCTCAAAACTCAGCAATTTAACCTTAGAAACTTTCATTGAAAACAATGATCAGAATGTAATGTCACACTGGCAGCCCAAGCCAACGATGCATAGCTCTGTGAAATTACAAAAAGATCTATGGAGAAATTGAACTAAAACTATTACTGGTCATTTATTTTGAATTCCTGAAATATTGACCCTTTTCCAGTGTTAGAGAGCGGCGAGGGCTTGATGTTTCAGCAGGGAAGAACCGGGGGTTTTATTGCATAATTAGTCTGATTTGTCATAAATGTCCCTCATTTAAAATGCACGGGAGTGATTTTCAACCGGTGATTTAAGCCATAAATCCAGGGAATTGAAGGGAATAAATGACACAGAAATGCAATAAATGCTTATTTTATTGAATAAAGCATTTCAGTTCAATTTCTCCATACATCTTCTGTAATTTCACAGAGCTATGCATCGTCGGCTTGGGCTGCCTGTGATAATGTCCGCAACACAAAGACTCTACAATCCTGTAATGGGTTTACACTCACCCTGGGTTCTTCTACAACTCTTGTAATCTTCATGACGTTGGCAGTATGTCTGAAGGAGCAAAAAGAGTGATGATTTGACTGCAAAGCCCAATTGAAAGTCAGTTATTGGACATTTTATTTGCTCAAAAGGAACTAATCATTTTCAGATTGAATGGGTTTACCTCTCCATGGAAGATTTTCTCCAACTCTTTCCACAAGCTCTTGACAAGATCCTCTATGTCCTCAACTTTCAGATCAGAAACTTCCCTGCAAAATTATACACCTTTTTCAAAAAAGGTTCCTTCGGTGATCGATTGTGAGCGATGCGTGTTTCATAGACCGCCAAAGCATTATGCTTTCGAAAACAACTGAAGTCTATGTCTTTTAAAAACGCTAAAATTGAGCTACACAGTTTTAGCGCGCTTTTGGCGCCATTGAATAACTACACAGTAACAACATATAAACCCGAAGTAAACAGTGATACACTGTTTCGGCTTGCTTAATCTTTATTTATTTATATTTATTTATATTTATTCTGCTTTGCCTAGCGTGGAAGTTCCTCGTACATGGAAAACACGTAATCCTGATTTTGATAACACATCTTCTCCTTCTTAGTGCTGCAAAGCAACAATCACTAGTGCTGCAAAGCAACAATCACGGCTCGCCCGTGATTTTGTAAGGTTTAGATTTAACGCGCTTCTAAAATAATCTTCTCCTTCTAAGTGCTGCAAAGCAACAGAATCAGTAGGCGTTTCGCCCGTGATTTTGTAAGGTTTAGATTTAACGCGCTTCTAAAATAATCTTCTCCTTCTAAGTGCTGCAAAGAAACAGAATCAGTAGGCGCTTCGCCCGTGATTTTGTAAGGTTTAGATTTAACACGCTTCTAAAATAATCTTGTCCTTCTAATAAGTGCTGCAAAGCAACAGAATCAGTAGGTGCTTTGCCCGTGATTTTGTAAGGTTTAGATTAGACGCTAATAAAACAACTTCTTCTTCCAATACTGCTGATTCGCATAACTGTCAATGAGCCGCTGACTGAGACCCCGAACGCCTCTCGCTTGCGCTGAAAGCAATTTCCCAGGTCCTCTGAGGTCTGAGAGGCTAGGACACAGCAGGGGAGCGGTGCTTTCAAAGCACCGCCAAACACGTAACTAAGGCTTGCGTCTCCTCATGGTGCAAAATATAAACTCCTAGGCTAGACTGCAGAATACCCCTTCACGGATGGCTATACCCCCTATTCAACTCATCAATGCATCAACGCGTGCACTCGTTGATGCCTTGACAAGCTAAGTAACACATTTTATTAATCTTCATTTATCTTCGTTCTACATGTATTTAGGCATGTTGACGAGTTGATGCGTTGAGTTGACTAGTTGTTGAGTGGACATGTTGTTTGAGTTGAGGCATTGAGTTGACGCATTTACGAATTGACACTGTGTTGAGTTGAGGCATTGCTAAGTTTACGCGTTGTTGAGTTGACGCGTTGACGTGTGGATGAGTTGAAAAGGGGGTACAGCTATCTGTGAAGGGGTATTCTGCAGTTGTTCCAACTCCTGATAAGTCTATTGGAACAACCCTCAAATTCATACCTTATAGCGCTGAGATCAGGTACCAAAACGTTGTTGTTGCTCTCATAGGCACCCGTATCACTTTCCTTGACTTTTCTTTTAATGTGTTTTCTATAATAATGACTAGTGAACGCGCTTGAAGTTTTGAAAGGAGTCTTGCAACATGTTGGACAGAATCCTTTGTGTTCATCAAAGAAGAAATGGACAAAGCTTTTCCAAGATAATAACTCTTTGGGTTTTTTTCCAAACAGGCCAGTGTTATTCTCTCTTTTTCTCTCGGAAAAATCATCAGAGTTTTCCAACCGGATAGAAAGTTCTCTAAAAAAAATAGCTTGGAGATCTTCTCCCTCTTCGACAGAAAGTTCCCCCATTAAATCTGTTTGTTGTGAGGGGCAGTGTTCAGCGTGTTCCTCCAAATCTGCTGGCAATTGTGAGGGCCCGGGTGAGGGGCAGTGTTCAGCGTGTTCCTCCAAATCTGCTGGCAATTGTGAGGGCCCGGGTGAGGGGCAGTGTTCAGCGTCATAAGAATGTTCTTTTTCACATGTTTCACGGTGTATCTTGTTCAAACTAATCGAATGACACATGTCTTTGTCTAGGAATGACTGCACAAGATCTGCAGGCAAATGCGCAACGGGTTCCCACGTGTTGTCTCTCGGATGCGGATATCCTTGCCATGACACTAATAGTTCAATCTGGCCATTAACACATCGTTTTTTCAGAATCTTGTTCACATAATAAGTGCCTCTCAACACCTTCCTGCTAGCCATTTTGGCAAGATGGCGGCATCGTGAGAAGACCCTGGTGGGCTGAAACCGCTGGCTCGATGAGCCCGCTAATACGTAGATTTTTATGTGGCGAGAAAAAGTGTCCTGTTGACGTTTTTTGAGTTTATTCATTAACCCTTCCTCGAAGAAGCTTATTACAGCTAATAATCTTGGGCGCTGAAAGTAGTAATTTTTGTCATAACCACAAGTCTGAAACAAATTTCACGCAAAAGGCTTATTTTTCTTCCAAATAAAGGCTTTTGTAAGTTATATTACAAGAGCCCAGGTTATCTTCGATCATCGATCGAAATTGCGTCGAGGCCCGCTTTTCGGAAGTTGTGTGGCTTAGCGCGCGCGCGCGAAAAACTGTATTTTAACATTTGTAAATTGAAAAAAAGGTGTTTCTCGACTAACTTAAAACCCGATATTTCCCTGTAAGGGTTTATTTTTGCGTTCATCCTTGAAGCGTGCAGAATTTTGCACGTTGTTTCACGTTTCAAAATACAAGGTCATTCTATCACAAAAAATGATCAAAATTGATAAAAGTTAGCATAAAACTTCTGATATTTTTTTCTTCACATCATCCCTCCAGTTTTGATTGGTTGTTCACGCGGAGAGCCAATTAGAAGCCAATTACCCTTTGTTTACGTAGATTAATCGATCTCGCCTTTTGATTGGCTCTTGTGAACAACCAATCAAAACGCATTGATTCCGATCCGCAGGAGTGGTTAAAAGGGCAGGGACGGACGCCGTTTAATCACAACCGCCAAGATGTCAAAACGGAAGGCGCCAGAGCCAGAAATACTACAAGGAATATTTTACGTCAAAGAGATCCTAAAGAAAAGAAAGAGAAAAGGAAGAGTAGAGATGCTCGTTTCATGGGTTGGATATACTGAAGATGACAACACTTGGGAACCAGTCAAACACTTGCCACCAGAGATGGTAGCAGCCTTCGACAACCGCCGGAAGAAGAGGAAGCTGACGGAGGAAGCTGACGACAGTCAGCCGGAGGAGGACACAAGAAGACAGAGTCTCCAATGTAAGTTAGTCGAGGAGATCAGCAAGCGGGAAGAGAATTCGAAACAATTCTCAGAGAAAGCGAGAACAAAAATTGGACAGTTCGACAAGAAGGATACAAATGATTTCTCATGGAGGAACTATGTGCTGGCTTTTTTTAAACAGCATCCAGGTTTCGAGATGCAGTGTTGTGGCAAGAAATATGACATTGCCGAGTCATATATAACACATCGATATAGGCATCACACCAAGAAAATACGCTGAACTGATCGATGAGCTCAGGATCGAACAACGGCTCTTTTCAGAGCCAACCACATACGATAAAGTCATGACTCATGCTCTCTTATTCCGCGGTCGAGACTGTAGATGTCGAATATGTAAGAAACAAGACACTGCATGGTTTAACTTTTTGTGTGGCATGTTTTTAGATTCTTGTATCATGAAATTCTGCAGAAAAATATATTTTGAAAACTGAGAAAGGTCGCAAATAACGGAATATTTTTACCTCCCATGCTCCTTTTTGGTCTGGGCGCGTAGGGCTTTTAACGACAAACTTTCTTGAAATAGCTAACCTAGGACCATAGTGCGAATCTGGAAACCATAGCGTGAACCTGGGTACAATAGCGCATGCGCATGCTGTTTTTGGTGGGTCGGGCAACATATGTGCAGGTTTATTGGCATTGTTGCACATTTGCGCATGCGCACGCTGTATTGGCTGGGTCGGGCATCATCTGCGCACGCCATTTTGGGTGGGTCGGGCAACATCTGCCCATGTTTTTTTGGCATTTTTGCACATCTGCGCATTTGGTAAAGATGGGTAATCAGTGAATCAAAATTCATTTATTTGCATTCCATGTTACATAAATGGCATTGCAGAAAAGAAAGACAAATTACAATAAATACACAATGTAAACGGAACCAGATAAATTTTTGTCAAACCAACGATTTTTTACAGCCAAACTGAGCTGTATTTTCATGCCATATAAATCTAGAGCGAGAGCAATAACATCTCCATTTGCAATGACGCGGAAATTGGAATGTTATCGCTCGCGCTCTAGATTTTATAGCGTGAAAATACAGCTCAATTTGGCTGTAAAAATCGATGGTTTGACAAAAATTTATCTGGTTTAGTTTACATTGTGTATTCCTAAGGCCCTTGTAAATATTATTTAGTAGCAGTTTCTAATAGAAAGTGAAGTGCTGTGAGCAGAGATTCCAAAACTTTGAGTAAGGAGTTATTGAAGTTTGTTGTTGATATAGTGATTCCAAAAAAAAGTATTCATCCTTTCTTCCATAGAGAGATTTTCATTGGAGATGCCCCTGGTATTTTAATTTTTTTCAGGTGCCTGTGGTTATTCGACCCTCTGAGAGCTTGTGCGTTTTTGTCAATAATTGACACACCCTTGGAAATTGCAACCCCCTTGTGGGGGGGGGGGGGGGGAGCTATAGATTTGTTTCTGTAATCACACATTCCAGATTGTCAGA
Source organism: Telmatactis stephensoni (assembly GCA_029948255.1). Lineage (NCBI taxonomy): Eukaryota > Metazoa > Cnidaria > Anthozoa > Actiniaria > Isophelliidae > Telmatactis > Telmatactis stephensoni. The sequence goes on along the minus strand of JALIZF010001821.1, from coordinate 588,657 downwards.
AGTCGCAAACATGTCCAATACAGTCCCCATTGACCAATGGTCATGACCAATTGGCAATTTGTCATTTGGACATGACCAATGAGTAAGGAGTTATTGAAGTTTGTTGTTGATATAGTGATTCCAAAAAAAAGTATTCATCCTTTCTTCCATAGAGAGATTTTCATTGGAGATGCCCCTGGTATTTTAATTTTTTTCAGGTGCCTGTGGTTATTCGACCCTCTGAGAGCTTGTGCGTTTTTGTCAATAATTGACACACCCTTGGAAATTGCAACCCCCTTGTGGGGGGGGGGGGGGAGCTATAGATTTGTTTCTGTAATCACACATTCCAGATTGTCAGAAGTCGCAAACATGTCCAATACAGTCCCCATTGACCAATGGTCATGACCATGCCATCTGCTGCGCCTTCGTTATCAACCCTGCAGGACAAGCACCCTACGCTTGGTGGATTGCTCCCTGCGTCTCAGTGACCACGAGTGCTTTGTCGACAATGTTACAGCTCACCTAATAAAGATATGCGTAGCACTATGTCCAATTTTTTGTTCCTGGGTACCAGAGGCTCAACGTTCTCTCTCCTCCTCGTACCAGAGGCTCTCCTCTCCTGGAAACCTGGCCTTTCAGTAAACACAACATTAGCCAATCACATCGCGCTAAATGGGCGATAAATCGATCAGAATGTTTAGACACGGCGCGGGACTACACTATCACGCCGCCGTCAAGGCGTGGACCGCGCCGAAACGTTTTTTACTGGTCAGCAGCGCCCCACAAGCGGTTAGATCCGTACTGTAGGGTTTTGCGTGAAATTTGTTTCAGACTTGTGGTTATGACAAAAATTACTACTTTCAGCGCCCAAGATTATTAGCTGTAATAAGCTTCTTCGAGGAAGGGTTAATGAATAAACTCAAAAAACGTCAACAGGACACTTTTAAATAATATACAGCGTTCAACTTAAAAGTTGTGCTCTCTTATTCCGCGGTCGCATCATAGCTTTTTATGCCAATCACCGTATTGTAATGTGCTCCCGGCTAATGTGCTAATCGCTCTTCAATTAGTACTATATTCCGTAATATTCCGCAGAATCCCATAGCTACATTCTATCACGCGCGCTGATTGGCTGAAAACGAGTGAGATCACAGGCCCCACAGTATTAAAATATGACTCGAAAATATTGTGATTTGCAAGACTAATAAAGAACACTTACCCCTCGTTTATCTGGTGTCGTTGGTAGATCATTTTCTGGGATTTTGGAGTGTTTCTGGAGCCAGAAAGTTACCCAGTCGACTCGTCCGTTACAATGTGCCCTCGCCTCATCCAACTGAATTAACAAGGTGTCCAGCTCTTTCAGCGAAGTCCAACTTCATATCAAACAGATATTAGAAGCTAGAATCGCAGCACAATTTCTGTGAAAAAATCCACAAAAACTACACGCTGGTAGAACTCATTATTTGAGTTCACTTTAAAGCAAGACCTAATATTTTTCAGGCGGTATGAACGAGCGTATTTCCTTCATATAATTTTACTAGACCTTATTATGGAATTTTAAATTTGTTTTAATTATAGATTCTATTCCTATTCATTCGGCGTAGCTTTGTCATTCCCTAATTAGTGAGCGGCCGCCTTTTGCGCGCGCCGCTATTGTTCCTAGTCACCGACTGGGAACCCCTCTCTATATAAACCCACCCACACCGCACATTCGCGCTTTTGCTCCGACGAAGGGCTAACGCTCGAAACGTCAGCTGCAACTTGTTCCACACGGCGGACAGCATATACAATCAACTCTGTTGATTTTTACCTGTTATTCGTCACCGCCGACGTCGACCAATGGTCACGGCCTGCTTAAGGATAGCCATACTTACAGGGTTATCACATGGTATCCCATCATCCCCCATAGACCACCCCTCCCCTTCCAATTTCACCAGATGACACCAATCGACCATTCCTCGACCAATGGTCAATTTCTCAGAGGGGCCTGCTTGAGGATAGCCATACTTACAGTCTAATCACATGGTATCCCATCATCCCTCACAGACCACCCCTCCCCTTTCAATTTCACCAGTTGACACCAATCGACCATGTTTGACCAATGGTCAAACATAATTTATTCATATACTCACATTAGCTCACATTGTCTGCAGGGGGTCCACAAAATTAAAAACTCAAAAGAGTAAGGGGAGTGGTGGTCTATGGGGAATGATGAAATCACAAATGGTATCATCTCGTGAAAATATAGGAGGAGGGGTGGTATATGGGGAATGATGAGATACCATGTGGTAACACTGTAAATATGGCTACCCTGCAGGCAGGCCCCTCTGACAAATTGACCATTGGTCGAGGAATGGTCGATTGGTGTCATCTGGTGAAATTGGAAGGGGAGGGGTGGTCTATGGGGGATGATGGGATACCATGTGATTATACAGTAAGTATGGCTAGCCCATGTCAAAGTCAGGGACGATGATTTGATTGAATTTGGGGGTGTTTTGAACTAATCCTATCCATGCGTTCACACTAGAAACTCGTGCAGAACCGGAGGAACTTCCTGGAAAGTCAGGGAAGATGTTTTGATTGAATTTGGGGGTGTTTTGAACTAATCCTATCCATGAGTTCACGCTAGAAACTCGTCCAGAACGGGAGAACCTTCCTGGAAAGTCAGGGAAGATGTCTTGATTGAATTTGGGTGTGTTTTGAACTAATCCTATATAGTTCACACTAGAAAGTCGTGCAGAACCGGAGAACCTTCTTGGAAAGAAGGAAATCCGCTCATAGGATTTTGTAGGACTTTTAGTATGTTGTTTAGCTCGTTCGTTCTGACAATTTTACGCAGAGAAACCTTCTGTTGCAATTAGTGGGAGGTATATCCGTAGATTGACTGGACTAGGAGTGTTCTAACGATAATTAGCGATGTACAATCATTTTACCAAAAAGCTATTTAATACAGCGTTACGAAAGACACGAAATAAAATCGAAATTGTCGTTCAATATTAATTTAGGTTATATCAAGTGCAAGGTCTCTGTTGGAATTTGCTGTTTTTGCAAAACCTGTATCAATGGGCCTTAATTTTGCGAGAGGAAAAAAGAAAAGTACATTTTAAGGCAGGGGGGGGGGGGGGGGGGGGTGTTGACTCGAAACCACCAACCTTATTTTTACGAAAATCCCAAATTTTGAGTGTCAAAATGTCCAGAAATAACAATCGTATTGACACCTTTACAAATAGTACTAGACTTGTTGTAAGTTTGGTGAATATTTATTGAATATTTCACAGAAAGGTGTGCAATGTACAATACAACTACTGATGCTGATTATATCTTATAGCAGACGGTTGTCCGTCGTGCTATCCGTCAACAAAGAGATTCAAGACGAAATGAAAAACTCAAAATCCACTATCATTTGTCTACCCATATACAATATATAATTGGACCGGGCATGAAAGTGGATTTTCAGTTGAGTACCTCATGAGCTTTAAAGGCCCATGGTCAACCGGGAGCCTTTGCGCGCCGATGTCTTTTGTTCTAAATCTGATCTATTGTTTTCCAGCCACGCTGATTGGCTTTGCGGCCGCAAAGGCTTCCGGTTGACAACTGGTAAAAGCTTTTTCATAACGTTTGATGAATAGAAATTTTAATTAAAAGTATACAACTACATATACGTACGTTTATCATATAAACTCTGATGAAATACCAGATTTTCTCGCGCGCGTAAACTTGATATCTTCACACGGGGAGAGGATCACGTGTGAAGATAACACATTCGCGCCACGTTTCGTCGTGCTTCTTCACATTTCTAGATGTTTTAAGACAGTTTGGCATTTCATCGAAGTTTATATAATAAACAGAACAGAACAGAGGAGCAATAAATTATAGGCGCACTTATGCAGATGGCATGTCCATCCTACATATCGTCACTTTGTAGTAGCCGACGAATGTCATCGCTCAGGAAGTCGGCCGTTGCAATGTTGAATTTCCCTTGTTTGTATTCCAATGCAAGAGCACAACTTGATTTTTCTAGTTTGTCCATGATATTGTATGGTGTCATGAGAACTGTAATCCATTCTTTCTTGATTCAAGACGAAATGAAAAACTCAAAATCCACTATCATTTGTCTACCCATATACAATATATAACTTTCACAGGTGGTACTTTCATTGGTACTTTCACAGGTGACCCAAGCTCAGTCTGTGTAAAACAGAGAGTTTGTATGAGATTGTATAGGCCGGTCTTTGGAGGTGAAAATTTGTGTGAAATTCTTAATAAAAACAGCTCAAACTTACCCAACTTACTTCTGTGTCCTTACTTGATACTGCCATAAGGTTTTTTTGTGGATAACCTAAATCACCCCTCCAGAGAAAGAAAAAACACAAGGTAGGAGGCTGGCCCTCTTTCACGATCATTTCTATGCCACACCAGCTGACACTTACGGCGGATTTTTTCACAAAAATAAAAACGGATCGCCCAACAAACACATAGGAAATACCGTCAAGTTTATTATACAAACCCTAGTATTTCCTATGTGTTTGTTGGGCGATCCGTTTTTATTTTTGTGAAAAAATCCGCCGTAAGTGTCAGCTGGTGTGGCATAGAAATGATCGTGAAAGAGGGCCAGCCTCCTACCTTGTGTTTTTTCTTTCTCTGGAGGGGTGATTTAGGTTATCCACAAAAAAACCTTATGGCAGTATCAAGTAAGGATACAGAAGTAAGTTGGGTAAGTTTGAGCTATTATTGTTAAGAATTTCACACAAATTTTCACCTCCAAAGACCGGCCTATACAATCTCATACAAACTCTGTTTTACACAGACTGAGCTTGGGTCACCTGTGGTACTTTGGAACAAAAAAGAAACCAGTGTCTTTCCGTTCCATGATAGCTTCAATTGGCCTGTCATTACCTTGTAACAGATATGCCCACCAGCAATCTCAATCTTTTTTCTCGATCGTTTCTTTTTTGTTATTAGGAACAAAAAAGAAACCATTGTCTCGTTTCCTACATATTCTACATCTACAGTCTCTGTCTTGAAACCCTAAAATAATAAGGCAGGCAGAGGATTCCAAGACCGTGATGTTTTTATTCGCGCGTCAGTGCGTCGATCTTACGTCACAATTACATACTAATTAACACAGGTATCCCGCGAGGGATTCTCGACACTCTCCCGGGCCGCAAAATAATCACAAACAACTCACACACACACACGCATTATAGTACAGTAGGTCGAATCCGAATCCTCCTCATACGGCTGTCTCCTAGTGCCGATAATCCTGAGAAAACTTCCGGAAGAGATACGGCGATCTATGTTCCGCACATGCAACGACGCCGACTCGTCCCTGGACAGTCTGCGCCTAGCACTAAGGCAAGAAATAGAAACGCGTGAAAAAAGTCATGTCATCTCGTGCATCGATTCCACGCCATCAACATCTGGTGAGAAAAGCGTCCCTACAGCCGGTGCTTTGTTGTCGAGCTCTACAGAACGACAACACAAGACGGACAAACCAAGGGCTAAATGTGTATACTGTGAAGGTTCTCATAAAGCGGAAAAGTGCGACAAGGTGACTTCAAAAAATGAGCGTCTATCTTTCCTCCGTCGGCACAGAAGGTGCTTCAACTGCCTCGGCGCGAATCACATGACAAAGAATTGTTATTCACGAGGAAGATGCGCAACCTGTGGAAGGAAACACCACGCGTCAATCTGCAAACCCAATTCCACGGTCGAAGAAAACAAGACGGCTAACGATAGCGAGAATCAAAACACCAGCACAGGAACGCACATGGGAACCACACAGTCCTCTTCAACAGGAAAAACAATACTGCTACAGTCTGCCTTGGCCACCATCGCTAGTGAAACGAAAAACCAGGAAGGTCGAGTGCTGTTCGACACGGGCTCTCAACGAAGCTTTGTCACCAAGGAAATAACCAATGCACTACAGCTGAAGCCAATTAGGAAAGAAGTGCTAGACATAACCACCTTTGCATGCAAAGACAGTAAAAGAAACGTCGTGTCACTCAAGCTGTTGACAGAAAATGAAGACATCACCATCGAAGCACTGGTCACTCCAACGATCTGTCCACCGATTAAAGCTAAACTGTCACGCAGCCGCACCGACTGCACAGATCTCTTGGACCTTGAACTAGCTGATCCTCCGGGAAGTGATGACAGCATGAATGTGGATGTAATCATAGGAAACGACTACTATGGTAACTTGGTGACGGGTGAAATGACCAAATACGGGGACGACGGCTTGATTGCCATGAATAGCAAACTTGGATGGCTTCTTTCTGGACATCTGGAAAGTGCGAAAGGTCATGGAAATATCGAAACATGTAACAGAATAGATGTTACACCATCAGACAAACTAGAGGATCTCTTGCCCAAGTTGTGGGAGATCGATAAAGCGGACACAACCGATCAGAACGAAGATCCCGACGGCGTATTACAAGAGTTTACGAACACTGTAGAATTTAACAACACAACTAAAAGATACGTCGTGAGATTTCCGTGGAAGGATAACAAGCACCTACTACCCTCCAACTTTGGAATAAGTAAAAAGTCATAATCAGCTTCCATCAGTGCGCAAGAAGAACGCGCCCCACCCACAACATCCCCACGTGCAAACTTGAAATGCAACGGTCATGGCGAAGAGACGAAGATATACTCCCCGAGAAGACAGGTTTTTGGACCTCGTAAGAAATGCAGTCAACGAAATGGGGAAAGGAGAAAGCGTGTCAAGACAGAAAATACTCGAGCACGTTAAAAAATCTTGCAAAGGAGGAAAAAGTGTTGCAGACGCAGTAAAGATTGCCATCACATCGCTCTTGACGCTGGAATTTTGGAACGAACAACAGGATCAGGTTTGAATGGATCGTTTCGTCTGCCAAGAGAACCGCCAACAGAATCAAATGATTGCCAACTAGTTGCATTCACGTCGCGGAATAAGCTGAAAGTTGAAGATCCTTCGACTTCTTCTGACCGTGGTCGCCCCAAGACGGCTTTTCCAAATGTCATCCGGCTCGAAGGACCATGTCTTGAAACCCTAAAATAATAAGGCAGGCAGAGGATTCCAAGACCGTGATGTTTTTATTCGCGCGTCAGTGCGTCGATCTTACGTCACAATTACATACTAATTAACACAGGTATCCCGCGAGGGATTCTCGACAGTCTCTTTCAATATGTATACGTTGCTTGCTCCTTTCCAAATTCCTAAAGTACATTTTGTATCGTGCATAACTCCAACGAAAACGTTCTGCAGCTACGAATTTCCAGTTATAAATCCTCATTATCAGTTTTGCCAAGTGTCTCCAATGTAGTACTCTTTCTGTGTAGAATAAAACTGGTATAATCAATGTTCCGTCCTCGTATCTGTGATTGTTTTTACAACGTTCAATATGGCAGCGTCCACTTTTATCAGGGCAGCACTCACAAGACTTTTGCAGTAGCAAACACAAACAATTGAACCCAAGTATATCTATGACATCTCTCTCCGACAACATTAGATAATGGCATCTTGCTACCAGCTGAAAAACATCAACTGTTCCGTCCCATGATAGCTTCAATTGCCTTGTCATTACCTTGTAACCGGTACGCCCACCAGCCATCTCAATTAGCGAAGTTCCCCACCTTTCCATAATCGGACTCCAGATTTCACAATATGGTAGGTCCATGCCTGTAAATGTAGAACGTGTAACAGTCACACAAAAATGGTTGTTTGTATAGGTAATCATACGACTTCGAGTTCAATTTGGAATAAATTGCGCGAGTGTGTTTTCAAAAAGTTTCAAATTTGCACGAGCCCGTAGGGCGAGTGCAATTTGAGCTTTTTGAAAACGCACGAGTGTAATTTATTCCAAATTGAACGAGAAAAGTCGTATGATTACGTATTAATAATACACATGCAAAAATTTAGAGATTCGGTTAATTTTTCATCAAGAAAACTGGGGAAACAACGCGCGCGCGCGCTCAAAATGTCGTCATTGTGTCGTTATTGGTCACCAGCGCGCGCTACGTTTTGTGAAAATTGAAAACTTTTGAGAACAAATCCAATAGGTTTTTGCATCTTTTCTCGCTTTTTTTTAAGTATGTTAGCAATCTTATTTTCGGGAATTGTCTTAGAAATCATGTCCAAAGTAGCCGAGACTTTAAAACGGAAAAAAGTTAGCAGGGGGGGGGGGGGGGGGGGCTACTATTTATGTGGGGAGGATCATAATTTTTTCAAGCTTTCAAGGGGAGGGTCACAATTTTTCAAGCCTTCAGAGGGAGGGTCACATTTTTTTTTTCATGGCTAAAAGTTAGAACTTCGCATTCAATAATCATTTTTAGACAGCTCCAGAAAAGCGGATTCTTTTCGGCTTGCGCTATGCGCTAAAAACAGCGCGCGCCATGGCCCAGAATGCCTATTGTCTCAGCGACATTTTCTGCTTTGCAGGTGAGGAGGGTCAGCAGTCTGACCCTCCCTCCCCCCCTGAGTGTCCGATTTTGTGGATCCCCTTCTGAGTCTGTTTGGAATGGCCCAAGAAACAACTGTGCAAAATTTGGTGCCTGTACGCCAAAGTGCACAAAACGACCATTCAAGAAGACATTAAATATGGTATCTCTAATTCCAACTAAGGAAAGCTTCTCTATACATGGTAGTGATTTAGAGGCATTTACAAGACATAACAATAGTCCCATTATAATGAAATATATTCTTCACAGATCATAATTCATTTTGAAACTCCATTATTAGACCTTTTGTACCCACTCATCAGATCATCATTCAGATTCTTACAATCCCCTCACTTTATTATGCAAAGGTATGCTAATTGAAGGGGTCAAAATGAAAATGTCTCAACTTTTTAAATACTGGGTTCAAAATAGTATTGATTAACCTCTCTGAGCCTAAACATCAATGTGTGGCAATTTAATCAAAGAAATACCAAGATCAAGTAGGAGAAATTACAAGATATTTGCTGCATTTTTGCTTTGAAATAACGACCTCAAAGCTGTTAATTGAATTAGTACAGTAAGAGGCAAGAAAAGAAAATTTGAATAGAAACAACAACTTTCATGGACCAGTGGTCCATTGTTAAGAAAGATCAGACCACTGCTAGCCAAGAATTTTAGGTTTTCTTGAAGTGTTTTGTAAAACAAAAAACACACACAAAAAAGAAAACAACAAAAAAAAACCCTACAGGAATATTGATGTCTAGGCTGAGAGAAGCCCAATGATACCATTTTAAACCAATTTGAATCATTTCTTAAAACAAATATTGAAAAATCATCCAAAAATGTCACTTTTGATGTTTTCATTTTGGACCCTTCAATTGACCATTTCAGATCAAATGACATTACGAAGTGTCGATTTATGATGGAGCCATATTTGCAGGATATGTTACAGCCTGATAATTTTTTTCTTTAAGGTGTCTACATGTATATATCTATGATATTACTATTACCCACTTGCAGTAAGCTCTGTTAGGCTTCCACTTCCCCGTAGTTGGTGACTAAAAGGATAGTCTTTCTGTGGCTCACTGGTACATGGACTAAGCTCCTTTTCAAACTGTACTAGTTGACCCATGAAGTTAAGGTTTGGTGAAATTGTTGGTCTTTTCTCTTTGACAAACCTTGGGAAATGTAATAGTATAGTTAGCAAAGCCTGGTTTTCACAAACGGCAGAGGTTTAAGCGGTAACATAAGTGGAAGCATATTAAGAACTTTATGTTCTTGTGAAAACAGCTTGCCAGAAGCAGAGATGGAAGCCTCACTTAAAAGCCAACAGACCTTTTCCTCGTGCTCTTTCCCATTCTAATTCTCTCAGGAATAAAATTCCTTGTTTCAAATCAAGGCATGATGGAATGCTCACCTCAAGCAATTAATTTTACATTCCAAGAGAATTTCTAATTTGTCTATGCTTCCATCTTCCGCTTGCATTATTCTGGTTTTCCCGTCAATATAAGTGGTAAGCAGAAATGGAAGCATAAGAAATTGGAATCGTTCCATTCCTTCTTCTTTCGTCTCTGCTTCCATTTCTGGGTTGTTGTTTTTTCTTCACAATGATGGAAGAGTGTCTTATGCTTCCACTTCCATCACTCACAAAAACTAGGCTTTATAGGTTGTAACAGAATTTTAGATTGACAACGAAGATTTCAATTCTTACAGTATGACTTGACTAAACATCTGGAAACTACAATATTTTATGTGTACAAAGAAGATCAAGAAAGTGTCATATTGTACTGACAGTAATTAAATTCTAATTAATTATTAACAAACCTGTAAGCCTCATCAAGAGATAGCCCCAAATGTTTCATTACATAAGCAATAGCTATTGTAGCAGACCTAGACTTGCCAGCAAAACAGTGGACAAGCACACGACTGTTTGCTTCACGAGCTTTATCTAGAATTATCAATTGATAAAACATACAATTAGTAAAAATGTCTCTTACATTCAAGTACTCCCAACAGCTCCAATAATATGCAAGTTATATAAAATAGGCCCAGTGAGGAAGAGTGGGGAATTCTTGGTTGGGCTATATATAACTTACTTAGGCGGATTCAGTGATTCAGTTATATATAACTTACTTAGGTAGATTCAGTGACAAAATTGGATGTGAAATGACCAACTGATGATGTCTACCAAATTCTTGACCACCATCATGACAAATTTGCTGTGCCACATTCAGGACACCATTTTACCTGGGAATGACGCTGAACGTCCCCTTTAAAGTGCCAATGTTAAAAGTCATTTTCAATATTAATTATTGTCAGTGCATGTGGTGTCCTGTTTCACATCACTTTGTGCTTGCTAAAACTGTATACTGATGCTGTCCAGGGTGGGCCACTTGACCCACTTATACTCCTGCCTTCTTGTGCTGGTTAAGCATTGACTATTAGGGGCAGATTCAGTGGAGAGGTTCAGGGGCTGCCTCAGCCTCCTGAAATGCCTTTGATCCCTTTTATTCTGAAATACAGTATCCTCTGTATCTTCTAGACAGTTTCCAATTTCTATCTTTTACTTAGATATTTCTACCCTTCCTAAATAATAACCCTGAATCTGACTCTGGCTATGAAGGTCACAATACAAACTCTAGTCAGACTGCTAAACAAGCCCTTAAAATAATGCTTTTATCAACTCACCTATAAAATCAAAAGCAGCCGGTAGCCAATCTATAATATTTTCCTGGACAGAGTCCCGTACTGGTATTCTCATATAATGAGAAGTATTTTCTAGGTTTTTAGGTGCCGGACATGTACAACTAACATTTAAAACAAAATCTATTCCATTTGAATCCCTAAAGTTTTCATCTAATGAATGTTCTTGAGCACCAAGATAAAGAAATGAAAGAATATGAGATGGTGCTTCAAACTCAGAGGACATGCAGGGTTGGGATAAAACTGCTCTTGGACTAGTGTGAATCTTTGAACTTGAGTGAGATTCACAAAGATTTGGGAAACTTTTTGAGAAAAAGGAGAAACCACCTACAACAAATATAAATAAACTGTGTAAGTACAATTTTATACAAACAACAAGAAAGTTAGAAATTAATTATCATACATGTATACATTTCTACAAAGAATGTGTACAATATGCACAAGAATGCAAAAAAATATGAGACCATATAGAGTCAGTAACATTTTGATTGGCATTCTGTTGCCATTTCATGCACTTACCAAATTTGAAAAATTGCTATAAAAATGGAAAAAATGGTCGTAGATCTTTGTAGAATTGTATAAAAAAGTAGTTGTTTGACTGACTAGTCAACACTGTTGTGAATTTTTACTCATCATTTGTACTCACTATGGACTTACCGGTAACAAAATACAGCATAACTCATAAAAGTACACAGCTGTAATTTGGCTGACTAGTCAACTAATAACCCATATTTTTAATTCATATTTACCTTTAAGAAAACAGACATCTTTAAATCCCTTGATAAGCTTATTCAGCACAACATACATAAAGTTATCCTTGGCTAACGATGCAGGGTCTAAAGTTTCTTGATCATAAACAATAATCTTCTCACTGTCCAATGCATCTTCCATTGTTCCTTTAATGAGTTCATGGATAGTTACTTTGTTTGATATAAGTCGTCGTTTAACAAGTTTTGAACATCCAATAGTTATATCCATTAATAGACCGTACAACGTGTGCATCATTATATTCCAAGAAAGATCTACTATCTATAATCAGTAATTTGTGTATTTGTCCTACAATATATTCTGCAAGTTGCTGAGGTTGTATTGCTTCCATTGCTTCTAATTATTTTTAATTAGGTGTCGAATCCAAAAATATGACCTGGAGAAAAGAATGAAAGATAAGTTAAATCACTACAAAGTGCATGAACACTATAATATTATGAAATTCAAACAGTGGAAGTACAGTAAATAATTGAAGTATATACTTATTGAAGCCTTGGATAGTACAGGTATCTGAGTTCTAGAGGAGGAAGACTATGCTTTTTAACTTAAATTAACATTAACTAAACAGCTATTTTTGTATACATGTACACTAATTAGTTGAAGACAAACCTAAGCAAAAAGTAAGATTACGAAAAGCATTCTGTCTAGCATAAATTTTACCACATAATATTATATATATCTGTACATGCAGATATACTGGTATTTATAGATATATCTAATATATTAAATATTATTTTTAAGTAATTACAAAACATTTTCCGTGTCTATATTCTTCATTACAGACGTGTTTTTTCACTGTTCCAGCCAACCACAAATAGATATTGTATTATTTAGACAGATTTTACGTGTATAATACAGTGTACACGTATTTGGGCAGACGCATGTAAGCAATGCTTGAGTAAGACTAAAGAATCCCCTGTCAGATATTTCGTAGATGAATATTAACGGACACTACTGCTTCGGTTTATCCAACAGTAAGATCATACAATGTAACCTTTATTTTTAACAAGGTGAGACCGATACACCTTTTGCTAGTAGTGGCTGCTGCCGGAAATGTCGAAATTGAGTACTATGTGATGAGGTCATAACATTTTTTTTGTTGATTCATCAAATTTTGAATTCTCATTTTGGACAGAAGGTCAGAAAAGAAGCTTTAATATGCCAAATTTCACAGAAATCAGTTAAAAAGCAGTTCAAGAGCTGAATGATTTTCCCCTAAAAAGTCATTGTAAATTTTGCTCACTTCATACCTTATGAATCGAGCCACATATATTATTGTATAGTGATTTGTTAAGGAAAATATAAATTAATTCAACTGATTATATCTTGTCTGCTATCAACCAATTTATATATCTTAAATACAAACTTCTCTTATCAAATTCTGGATTCAGTATTAAAATGTAAATTGTTTCATTTGTTCAATAAATTTGCACAGACATGGAGTTTCATTTTGATCAGAAAAATTTGATGTTTCAACAGCACAATTGTGACTTTGTAGACCAATCACAGCTTCATCTTTTTTACTGCAGTTTTGAAAGTGATATCACAACTACAACAATTGTGCTAGGACGAACTCCAATAAAAGATTGGTCATTAAAGGTTGTTGAATGGCCAATGCAAGACTATGTACAAAGCCAAGGAACATTTTTGTGAGTCTGAGTGAGACTCGATCTTGTTTGCCAATTTCCTTTGTTTTTGAAAATTTGAAACTTTGAGACAAGCTTGCAAAATTAGGCCAAAATTTTGCAAGACTCTGGCTTTTCAATGGGACTATTCCACACCACTTCATTAGCGCTCATTGTTCATTCGTTCAACATCAGTTGGACTGGTTTTTTTTAATCTTTTCATTCTCTGGAAAATGAATGAAAACCCAGCAAATTGGTCAATAATAACAATGGACAGAATTGGTAGTGATAAACAGCCAACTTTAATGGTGAAGAATGCAGTTTCTAAATATGTGTGAATTCAAGTCTCTAATAACTGAGAACCTAGAGAAAAATTCTTATGAACCAAGATGAGAACATCATATCCTATAAACTTATGAGTCATATGATGCAGTAGTGAATGGCTCTTCTCACCACGACATCACTATCTAAAACATTGTGCTGTTTATTAATCTCTTTCAGTTTTAATTCTTTGAATATGTCTATTATATGAAACCCTGAAACTCCAAAGGAAAACTACACAAATCCTAAGATGGCACATGTACATTTACAGTGTATTTTATCAACCAAAAAGACTTCAAAAAGACTTTTGTTATATTTTACATTAAAACAAACAAATATGACAGAGAGATCCTTAGCATATTACTTCCTATAGAAAGTGCAACAGGAAACTTCTGTAACACCACTGCTCTTGCCACCAAATAATATTTTACATTGAAATATTGAGCTTAAAATTATTCCACAAAGGGGATAACAACTGGATGCATAGAAAATACCAGGTGATTTTAAACTGTCAACAATAATTTCAAGGCATTTACACGTATGGACTTGATGATAACATAACTATGGAATGTTTATCACTATTATGTTATCTGAAACTAGCATGGTCAACAATCCAGAAATAACATTCTTACCACATAGGAATCTTTTTCTTTTTCATTTTGAACTGCAATAATTCTTTCTTTGTATTCATTTTTGAGGAAGAGGTGCTTAGAGAAAATGGCTAGTTTAAGGGTGGCATGACTAAGCAACAAGCAAGCAGACTGCATGAGGTTTTAATATACATGTAAAGGTTTTTAAAGAAATGTAATAAAGCAATATGGAAGTGCAATGTGATAAGAATGCAGATGAAGTCATTGGAACCCCAGTGGCTTACACCATAAATGTAAAACAAAAATATCTAAACTTGCAATCTGAGGGTTTAAATGCACTGAGTCATACACAACAAAGATTTGCTAATTACCTATAATAATGGTTGAAATACTATATTACTAAGAAATAGCTATGATATTTAATATTACATAATTACATTAAATTCTAGAATTATTAATAAAAATTTAATCAGAAATATATTTATAATAATAAATATTTATTGTCAAAGTTCAGTATGAAGATCCATGTACCCCTCCCATGGCAATGAAAAATTGTAAATTATAAGGAAAATAAACACACAAGCATCTCAGTAACCTGTGATATTTAGGAGAAACTTATAATTGGGCTGAATTTGAAGCACTATTTATTGGGAATACTTTCTGTAGACAATTTTCGGGGAATTCACCACACATTTACATGACAATCTAAAGAAGCTGAGAGAAGACTGTCTTGGTTCATGGTTAACAACGTTGTCAAAGGAAACTTCGAGTATCACGCAAGAAAAACACTTTATAACTTGATGTTCACAGTTTTCACCGAGTATGATTGTATTACTTTGGCCAAATTTTAGTTGAATTACAATGCAGTGTGTATGGTGAACTGCTGCAACGAAGTAGTCAACCATGGCTTTACTGTGACGCTAAAATAATAACACAACAAACTACTATGTATAATATGACTTACCTGAATATAAAAGAAGTAGAAGGTAACAGATTTGCGTTCTACAATCTACGAACTAATGAAAACGATGAAGAATCGAGAGCGTAAAAGTGCAAACATTAAACAGTGAAGCAAGCCGCACACACGGACGAGAATACTCGAGGAAAAACCGTCCAAAACTCATACAAATTTAGCTGCGGATCCAAATATAACTCATCGTTGCTACCCAAACTAAACAGCTGACTTCGGTAAAATGAACTAGACACTGCGCAGCAGAGCTCACTCGCGCCTAAAAGATGTGCTAGTTTGCGAGCAGTCCCACATTTCCCTCCTGAATCAGAAATAAAAAGAAACGAGCGTTGCGGGATTCCTGTACCGGAAGTATTTCGTTGGGGTCTTGGGAGTGCAAAAGACCTGAACGAAATACTTCCGGTACAGGAATCCTGCAACACTCGTTTTTCAGGAGGGAAAAGTGGGACTGCTCGCAGTCTAAGATGTGCGGGCTTTGAGCAAGTATGATAGAAAGTGGATAGTCTGGGGGGATTGACAGAGGGTGATAGTGAGGTTTTTAACTCGTGGATGCGAACGGTCATTTGACACATTCATATTATGACATAATCTTTGTCTATATTTTCAAAAATTTTAAGCGACTATAAATGTCTGTATTCTTTTACAACATCAAATCCGCCACTAAAGTTAGTCGCACAAAATTTCCCTAAAATATACAATAACAAAATTATCCCATATCCTTTACAAAATCAAATCCGCCACTAAAGTTAGTCGCACAAAATTTTCCTAATATTATAAATATTAATAAATACAAAAAATTTTCGTAAATGCTTTACAAAATCAAATCCGCCACTAAAGTTAGTCGCACAAAATTTTCCTAATAAATATTAATAAATACAAAATATCCATACATGCTTCTCAAAATCAAATCCGCCACTAAAGTTAGTCGCACAAAATTTTCCTAATAAATATTAATCCTAATTCCTTTGTCCGCCACTCCAAAACAAACAGTAAGTTTACAATGCTCTTCCTGTGTAGAAAAAGTGTGCCGCCTGGGCTACAATTTCGCATAAGCGTCCGTCTCTCAGGCATGGACTATCCTGGTGATATCAAATAAAATAATAAAAATAATTGTGTTAATGATGACATATCCACAGTGTATCTCTTCATTCATCATGTACTATCTAACCTATCTAATCAAAAAGGAGGCAAACCATTTCTGAATTTGATTTGGCCGGAAGAAGAACGAAAGTGGCGCGGCGGGGAATCGAACTCGGGACTACCAGATTACGAGACACACCTTGAACACTGGACCATGCTGCCTCCCTCAAAGAATTCATAATTTGAGAATTAGTGGTAGCTCAACATATATTAACGTTTAGCCATGTTATTCATTGCTTGTTCAAAGTGACACTCTTTTTCAAGTCGCCATAAAAGTTTTATAACATGATCTCATTACATAACCTAACATTTCCGGAGTTTTCGATCAAGTCAACTTCACACATACCTAGCGGAAATGCCCTACCCAGCTTCAGCCAATCAGAGAACAAGCACCCAGCTTCAGCCAATCAGAGAACAAGCTGATTTCAACTGATGCTGCAGAATTCTTCTCGTTTGACCATTGCTCCTCTGTCCAAGAGATGCCAAAGCGACGACTATGGAGGGACAATTTTTCCATTTATATGTTAGTGGGTTATCTTGGAGCGGGAAGCCAAGTGTAGATAATCTGATAGATCACTTTACTTGTAAGTATTTTCCTGTTTAAATTTAGTGTCTATATGCTTCATATATTTCATGACAGATCCAGCAATCAGTTTTATAACGAAACACCCATGTCCTAAATGTCCTAAATTGTTATTTTCGGACAAACGATGCATGGAATTCCGTTCTTTCATGATAACGCCATGATAAAGAGAATAAGAGAACATAGTAGAAACTTTCTAAACTCATCCTTTTGAATTTTTTAGGTTATGGACAAGTCTCCCGCGTGCGAGTAACGCAGCCTAAGGTAAGCTGAAACGGCCTTCAGAACATGATTGCAAGGCAGGATATAAGTGCGAAATGCAAAAATAAGTAATTGTTGAGAACAATGCAACGATAAATAAATGTTGAGAGACATATTGGCTAGATATTTGAATACAGGTAGAGTGCTTACAATATATCCGTGAAAAAGTTAGCGAACTAAATTGTACTAAATAGCGCGGAATCCTTTGTTTTCTATTGTTTAATTAGTGCAATTTCTTACAAAGTTTTTCACGGTTATATTGTAAGCACTCTATAGAGTGAAGGCATTTAACTAGATAATATGAAATAGATATTACACTAATACGATTTCGTAGACCCTAATTCCATTGTTAATTTTCTTTAATTTATGTCTGTTTGACTATTACACCAAATTTCTATTTCGATCACGGGTTAAATGCCTTCACTCTAAACATTTTTGAAGTACGATTTGTTGTATTTAAGTGCAAAGTTGTAATAAATTGTTTGTTTGATTTTGGATTTTCTTTGTCTGAGCATTTCTTCAATTTCTGGTTTTTGTTTTGTATTGTATTGTTTGTTTGTTTTGGGGGATCAGGAAAATTTTGCGCGTGTAAACTTAGTGGCGGATTTTTGGATTCCGAGACTCTTGGGTCTAATTAGGAAAATTTTGAGCGTGTAAGCTTAGTGGCGGATTTTGGTGCTCCGAGGCTCTTGTAATTTATTAGGAAAATTTTGAGCGTGTAAGCTTAGTGGCGGATTTTTGGATTCCGAGGCTCTTGGGTTTAATTAGGAAAATTTTGAGCGTGTAAGCTTAGTGGCGGATTTTGGTGCTCCGAGGCTCTTATAATTTATTAGGAAAATTTTGAGCGTGTAAACTTAGTGGCGGATTTTGGTGCTCCGAGGCTCTTGTAATTTATTAGGAAAATTTTGAGCGTGTAAACTTAGTGGCGGATTTTTGGATTCCGAGGCTCTTGTAATTTATTAGGAAAATTTTGCGCGTGTAAACTTAGTGGCGGATTTTCGTGCTCCGAGGCGTTTGCAGTTAATTAGGAAAATTTTGCGCGTGTAAAGTTAATGGCGGATTTTGGTGCTCCGAGGCGCTTGTAGTTAGTTAGGAAAATTTTGTGCGTGTAAGCTTAGTGGCGGATTTTCGTGCTCCGAGGCGCTTGTAGTTGATTAGGAAAATTTTGCGCGTGTAAGCTTAGTGGCGGATTTTGGTGCTCCGAGGCTGTTGTAATTTATTAGGAAAATTTTGCGCGTGTAAACTTAGTGGCGGATTTTCGTGCTCCGAGGCGTTTGCAGTTAATTAGGAAAATTTTGCGCGTGTAAAGTTAATGGCGGATTTTGGTGCTCCGAGGCGCTTGTAGTTAGTTAGGAAAATTTTGTGCGTGTAAGCTTAGTGGCGGATTTTCGTGCTCCGAGGCGCTTGCAGTTACTTAGGAAAATTTTGCGCGTGTAAGCTTAGTGGCGGATTTTCGTGCTCCGAGGCGCTTGCAGTTACTTAGGAAAATTTTGCGCGTGTAAGCTTAGTGGCGGATTTTCGTGCTCCGAGGCGCTTGTAGTTGATTAGGAAAATTTTGCGCGTGTAAAGTTAATGGCGGATTTTGGTGCTCCGAGGCGCATGTAGTTGATTAGGAAAATTTTGCGCGTGTAAGCTTAGTGGCAGATTTCCGTAATTCTTATCACTTGTTATTGATTAGGAAAATTTTGCGCGTGTAAGCTTAGTGGCGGATTTCCGTAATTCTCATAAAATAAATAGTAATATTAGTAATATGAAAATTTTTTTTTGTAAATTATTTAAAATTCTAAATATTATTTCTACAGACTTTCTTTTTCGCTTAAATTTTTTCTAATACAGAAATATATAATTGCATAATATGCCATTGTATATATTCCCTGCTATGCCTCACCCTCACCCTCAAGGAACCTGACTTTATTATAATGCTGTTGTGGTATATCTTTGTATGCTCTTTGGTTTTCTCTGATAAAATCTACCTGGTATTGGAATTCAGAGACTTTAAGCTCATTTGTAGAACATGGAACAAAATTCCACAGTTCACTTAATACTTCTGCTGAACAGCCTATAATTAGATGCACATTGATATCTGTATCACCCAATGCCAATAGCCACAGGTAGCCCAGTTACCCTGTGAATCAAATAGTTTTTACCATCTGAGGTACAGTACATGGCCACAGTACTACAACTAATTGTTATTATGAATTAGATATAATTTTGTGTGATTAAAGACTGCATTATATTCACCAATGATGTACAGTAATCAAAAATTTCTAGACAAGTGTACAACAGTCATGAATATACCGAATATACCATTGTAGCTTGGACTGTACCTGTAGTAAATATGGAAATTATTTCAGGTTCTTGTTTATAACATTAAAAATGTTTGTCAGGATGGTCTAGATAAACTACCATACAGTTCATTACCAATGTTCATTATTTGAACTAAGTTATTGATGATGAAATACCATTATTTCTGTGGGCAAATATTAGTGATGTAAGGGACATGGCTCAGTACACATTTCCCTGCTAACAGAGGCTCACACAGACGTTAAATCACTCGAAAAGTGAGCCTCTGCCGAGCGAGGCCGTTTTCTTTGTTGTGCCGCCGTCCACAATCGTGGACGAAGAAAACCGGTTTTAAATCCGGTTTAAACCGGAAATTAGATGATGCGCATGAGCAAATTGGAAACTCCGTCATAATGACGTCAGGGGTTGCTTAGTTACCTAACGCATGCGCAACAAAGAAAACGGCCTCGCTCGGCAGAGGCTCACTTTTCGAGTGATTTAACGTCTGTGTGAGCCTCTGTTAGCAGGGAAAGTACACATGCACTTGGTACCTACAAGTACATTGAACCCAAACAACACCACTTTGTTTTGACTATAAGGTGCTTAGATAGTCTTAAAGGGATCAATAGGACCATGATTTGTTTCTATATCACTTGACAGAATAAAATTGGAATGATTCACTGCTCTGTGATAATTCAATTATTTTTAACAGATGACTTGTAGTTTTCCTGGATTTATTTATGATGCGTGTATTTCTCGAGACTGGTATTCTTTCTCGATCACGCACATGAAAATATCACTGTTCAAAACAAGACTTTGAAAAAAAACAAAAGCTTTATTTCCATGTATATTTCTTAAATTCATTATTGACAATAAAAGTACTACGTCTAATGGAACTGTGTGTGGTTCCTGATAGATTCTAGAATGCTTTGGTTAGGTTTTGAGAAGACCGATTTGAAGTCCCCGCCGTCTTATTTCAAGTACGATCGATGAAGCTTTAAAATCTTCTATGAATCAGCAAAATATTCAACAAGACATCTCCTCTAGATTTGTAAACGGTAATTCTATCTGACATATGAAAAGAACAACAATAATCACGGAGAAAAAGGCTAAAAACTTACTTCGAAATCTCATGTCTAAGGCCTTGTTCAAACGAGCTCTCAAGTCGATTCAAGTTTTGACTTGAAACTTGCGTCCTGGTTTGAACACCTCTCCACGCAAGTCGATGAAAAATGTTCAAAAACGTTCAAGGAAAATCAGTTAGCTGAAGGACAGCGAGAAAATCAGTTTTGTTTTTGTTTCAATTATTTGTAGGAGAAGAAATGTGCAGAAGTTCGGACGAAAAAAATATGAAAAACAACTTATGAAGTTTAGCGTGGTGACTGTTCAAACGAGGAAAAACTTGCATCGACTTGAGAAAAAATTTGAGCACGTTCAAAGTGCTCTCAAGTTGATGCAAGTAGACGCAAGTCGATGCAAGTTGGTGTTCAAACGAAGATGCAAGCCCGCGCAAGTCAAAACTTGAATCGACTTGAGAGCTCGTTTGAACAGGGCCTAATGGCGGAGCTTGGTCACTTGAAGCATGGTTGAAGCACCCAGTAATGCATTGCGCGTGTACAGTATTGCGCAAGAATGGCCATTTCGCAAGGCGACAGGAAACATTGTCTAAACACAGGAAACCCATGTGTAGGTTCTCTAGTGTGACATGAACTACGACGACGACGAAACCTGTTGGGAACCTAGACTCGCGCGGCCTGCGGCCTGGCGCGAGTAATTACGATAACTGAGGGAAAGGTAGAAAAATTTAGTGGGTTCTATTTTTAGATTCAAAAACGCGCTACGTCATTTGTAGCCAATCATCCCGTCGCTAAGAATAATTTGGTGATTCAGACTTAGGGAGGGGTAGGGTGGATGAAAATTAATTACAATTTTATACATCACATCCTATTTGAACGAGTTTCTAGTGTGAACTCATGGATAGGATTAGTTCAAAACACCCCCAAATTCAATCAAAACATCTTCCCTGACTTTCCAGGAAGTTCCTCCGGTTCTGCACGAGTTTCTAGTGTGAACGCATGGATAGGATTAGTTCAAAACACCCCCAAATTCAATCAAATCATCGTCCCTGACTTTCCAGGAAGTTCCTCCGGTTCTGCACAAGTTTCTAGTGTGAACTCATGGATAGGATTAGTTAAAAACAACCCTAAATTACATACAAAGTGGCAGCTCCAGCAGTTGCGGGATCCCTGTGTAATATTCAATCAAGACATCTTCCCTGACTTTCCAGGAAGGTTCTCCGGTTCTGCACGAGTTTCTAGCGTGAACGCATGGATAGGATTAGTTCAAAACACCCCCATATTCAATCAAAACATCTTCCCTGTCTTTCCAAGAAGGTTCTCCGGTTCTGCACGACTTTCTAGTGTGAACGCATGGATAGGATTAGTTCAAAACACACCCAAATTCAATCAAGACATCTTCCCTGACTTTCCAGGAAGGTTCCTCCGGTTCCACACGAGTTTCTAGTGTGAACTCATGGATAGGATTAGTTCAAAACACCCCCATATGCAATCAAAACATCTTCCCTGACTTTCCAGGAAGGTTCTCCGGTTCTGCACGAGTTTCTAGCGTGAACTCATGGATAGGATTAGTTCAAAACACCCCCAAATTCAATCAAAACATCTTCCCTGACTTTCCAGGAAGGTTCTCCGGTTCTGCACGAGTTTCTAGTGTGAACTCATGGATAGGATTAGTTCAAAACACCCCCAAATTCAATCAAGACATCTTCCCTGACTTTCCAGGAAGGTTCTCCGGTTCTGCACGAGTTTCTAGCGTGAACTCATGGATAGGATTAGTTCAAAACACCCCTAAATTCAATCAAGACATCTTCCCTGACTTTCCAGGAAGGTTCTCCGATTCCGCACGAGTTTCTAGTGTGAACTCATGGATAGGATTAGTTAAAAACAACCCCAAATTCAATCAAAACATCGTCCCTGACTTTCCAGGAAGTTTTTCCGGTTCTGCACGAGTTTCTAGTGTGAACTCGTGGATAGGATTAGTTCAAAACACCCCCATATTCAATCAAAACATCTTCCCTGTCTTTCCAAGAAGGTTCTCCGGTTCTGCACGACTTTCTAGTGTGAAATCATGGATAGGATTAGTTCAAAACACCCCCAAATTCAATCAAAACATCTTCCCTGACTTTCCAGGACGTTCCTCCGGTTCTGCACAAGTTTCTAGTGTGAACTCATGGATAGGATTAGTTAAAAACAACCCTAAATTACATACAAAGTGGCAGCTCCAGCAGTTGCGGGATCCCTGTGTAATATTCAATCAAGACATCTTCCCTGACTTTCCAGGAAGGTTCTCCGGTTCTGCACGAGTTTCTAGCGTGAACGCATGGATAGGATTAGTTCAAAACACCCCCATATTCAATCAAAACATCTTCCCTGTCTTTCCAAGAAGGTTCTCCGGTTCTGCACGACTTTCTAGTGTGAACGCATGGATAGGATTAGTTCAAAACACACCCAAATTCAATCAAGACATCTTCCCTGACTTTCCAGGAAGGTTCCTCCGGTTCCACACGAGTTTCTAGTGTGAACTCATGGATAGGATTAGTTCAAAACACCCCCATATGCAATCAAAACATCTTCCCTGACTTTCCAGGAAGGTTCTCCGGTTCTGCACGAGTTTCTAGCGTGAACTCATGGATAGGATTAGTTCAAAACACCCCCAAATTCAATCAAGACATCTTCCCTGACTTTCCAGGAAGGTTCTCCGGTTCTGCACGAGTTTCTAGCGTGAACTCATGGATAGGATTAGTTCAAAACACCCCTAAATTCAATCAAGACATCTTCCCTGACTTTCCAGGAAGGTTCTCCGATTCCGCACGAGTTTCTAGTGTGAACTCATGGATAGGATTAGTTAAAAACAACCCCAAATTCAATCAAAACATCGTCCCTGACTTTCCAGGAAGTTTTTCCGGTTCTGCACGAGTTTCTAGTGTGAACTCGTGGATAGGATTAGTTCAAAACACCCCCATATTCAATCAAAACATCTTCCCTGTCTTTCCAAGAAGGTTCTCCGGTTCTGCACGACTTTCTAGTGTGAAATCATGGATAGGATTAGTTCAAAACACCCCCAAATTCAATCAAAACATCTTCCCTGACTTTCCAGGAAGGTTCCTCCGGTTGTGCACGAGTTTCTAGTGTAAACTCATGGATAGGATGCGTGAACGCATGGAATGTGAACTCATGCATATGGATAGGATTAGTTCAAAACACCCCCAAATTCAATCAGGAAGGTTCTCCGGTTCTGCACGAGTTTTCATTTTTGCCACAGCTGTCAAAGGGACAGACAAGACACTGAAATTAAAGCTTTAGCTTGTGATTTAAAAAAATAAGTCGATGATTGTCTGTAGCTATAAATACAACGAGCTTTCTCGATACTGCGAAGCATCGACCGCCATCGCTTCAACTGAAAGCATCGACTCCGGAGACAGGTTAAACAAGTCTATATTTGCCAAGTTCGATGTTTCTAAGCACTTTTTCATCCTGTTCAGCAGAAACATTTGCCGCTGTAACATTGTGCTTCAATAAAAAGCTTACTTGATCTTCCATCAGCACTAGTAGAGGAGATATAACTAGCATTGTTATATACCAGATGTCAACTCGTGCTCTGATTGGTTGAAATAGTGGCGCGCGCGCGTGAAGAAATGTCAGTGTCTCGAGGTTGCTACTGGCAACGGGAAACATTATAATGTTGACCGGTAAACATTACAACCGGAAGTTGTGTGGCTTAGCGCGCGCGCGCGAAAAACTGTATTTTAACATTTGTAAATTGAAAAAAAGGTGTTTCTCGACTAACTTAAAACCCGATATTTCCCTGTAAGGGTTTATTTTTGCGTTCATCCTTGAAGCGTGCAGAATTTTGCACGTTGTTTCACGTTTCAAAATACAAGGTCATCCTATCACAAAAAATGATCAAAATTGATAAAAGTTAGCATAAAACTTCTGATATTTTTTTCTTCACATCATCCCTCCAGTTTTGATTGGTTGTTCACGCGGAGAGCCAATTAGAAGCCAATTACCCTTTGTTCACGTAGATTAATCTCGCCTTTTGATTGGCTCTTGTGAACAACCAATCAAAACGCATTGATTCCGATCCGCAGGAGTGGTTAAAAGGGCAGGGACGGACGCCGTTTAATCACAACCGCCAAGATGTCAAAACGGAAGGCGCCAGAGCCAGAAATACTACAAGGAATATTTTACGTCAAAGAGATCCTAAAGAAAAGAAAGAGAAAAGGAAGAGTAGAGATGCTCGTTTCATGGGTTGGATATACTGAAGATGACAACACTTGGGAACCAGTCAAACACTTGCCACCAGAGATGGTAGCAGCCTTCGACAACCGCCGGAAGAAGAGGAAGCTGACGGAGGAAGCTGACGACAGTCAGCCAGAGATGGTAGCGAGTGCTACGGAGGAGGACACAAGAAGACAGAAGAAGACCACGGATGCAACCAGTCTCCAAGACAAGTTAGTCGAGGAGATCAGCAAGCGGGAAGAGAATTCGAAACAATTCTCAGAGAAAGCGAGAACAAAAATTGGACAGTTCGACAAGAAGGATACAAATGATTTCTCATGGAGGAACTATGTGCTGGCTTTTTTTAAACAGCATCCAGGTTTCGAGATGCAGTGTTGTGGCAAGAAATATGACATTGCCGAGTCATATATAACACATCGATATAGGCATCACACCAAGAAAATACGCTGAACTGATCGATGAGCTCAGGATCGAACAACGGCTCTTTTCAGAGCCAACCACATACGATAAAGTCATGACTCATGCTCTCTTATTCCGCGGTCGAGACTGTAGATGTCGAATATGTAAGAAACAAGACACTGGTTTAACTTTTTGTGTGGCATGTTTTTAGATTCTTGTATCATGAAATTCTGCAGAAAAATATATTTTGAAAACTGAGAAAGGTCGCAAATAACGGAATATTTTTACCTCCCATGCTCCTTTTTGGTCTGGGCGCGTAGGGCTTTTAACGACAAACTTTCTTGTAATAGCTAACCTAGGACCATAGTGCGAATCTGGAAACCATAGCGTGAACCTGGGTACAATAGCGCATGCGCATGCTGTTTTTGGTGGGTCGGGCAACATATGTGCAGGTTTATTGGCATTGTTGCACATTTGCGCACGCGCACGCTGTATTGGCTGGGTCGGGCATCATTTGCGCACGCCATTTTGGGTGGGTCGGGCAACATCTGCCCATGCTTTTTTGGCATTTTTGCACATCTGCGCATTTGGTAAAGATGGGTAATCAGTGAATCAAAATTCATTTATTTGCATTCCATGTTACATAAATGGCATTGCAGAAAAGAAAGACAAATTACAATAAACACAATGTAAACGGAACCAGATAAATTTTTGTCAAACCAACGATTTTTTACAGCCAAACTGAGCTGTATTTTCATGCCATATAAATCTAGAGCGAGAGCAATAACATCTCCATTTGCAATGACGCGGAAATTGGAATGTTATCGCTCGCGCTCTAGATTTTATAGCGTGAAAATACAGCTCAATTTGGCTGTAAAAATCGATGGTTTGACAAAAATTTATCTGGTTTAGTTTACATTGTGTATTCCTAAGGCCCTTGTAAATATTATTTAGTAGCAGTTTCTAATAGAAAGTGAAGTGCTGTGAGCAGAGATTCCAAAACTTTGAGTAAGGAGTTATTGAAGTTTGTTGTTGATATAGTGATTCCAAAAAAAAGTATTCATCCTTTCTTCCATAGAGAGATTTTCATTGGAGATGCCCCTGGTATTTTAATTTTTTTCAGGTGCCTGTGGTTATTCGACCCTCTGAGAGCTTGTGCGTTTTTGTCAATAATTGACACACCCTTGGAAATTGCAACCCCCTTGTGGGGGGGGGGGGGGGGGAGCTATAGATTTGTTTCTGTAATCACACATTCCAGATTGTCAGAAGTCGCAAACATGTCCAATACAGTCCCCATTGACCAATGGTCATGACCATGCCATCTGCTGCGCCTTCGTTATCAACCCTGCAGGACAAGCACCCTACGCTTGGTGGATTGCTCCCTGCGTCTCAGTGACCACGAGTGCTTTGTCGACAATGTTACAGCTCACCTAATAAAGATATGCGTAGCACTATGTCCAATTTTTTGTTCCTGGGTACCAGAGGCTCAACGTTCTCTCTCCTCCTCGTACCAGAGGCTCTCCTCCTCGTCTGAGGACTGAGCGCACGTTGGAGGAGAGAGAACGTCGAACCTCTGGTACCCAAGCATTGAATATTTTGCGCTAGAGAGAAATGTCCTTTATCATATGTGACGCGACACGCGCGCGTATGCCAAGTCACGTTCTTGTAATGATCCAGATTTTTTTCCTTAGCACAAGGCGGTTTTCGTACGACTGTGCCGCGCGGTACGGCACGGAACCTGGCCTTTCAGTAAACACAACATTAGCCAATCACATCGCGCTAAATGGGCGATAAATCGATCAGAATGTTTAGACACGGCGCGGGACTACACTATCACGCCGCCGTCAAGGCGTGGACCGCGCCGAAACGTTTTTTACTGGTCAGCAGCGCCCCACAAGCGGTTAGATCCGTACTGTAGGGTTTTGCGTGAAATTTGTTTCAGACTTGTGGTTATGACAAAAATTACTACTTTCAGCGCACAAGATTATTAGCTGTAATAAGCTTCTTCGAGGAAGGGTTAATGAATAAACTCAAAAAACGTCAACAGGACACTTTTAAATAATATACAGCGTTCAACTTAAAAGTTGTGCTCTCTTATTCCGCGGTCGCATCATAGCTTTTTATGCCAATCACCGTATTGTAATGTGCTCCCGGCTAATGTGCTAATCGCTCTTCAATTAGTACTATATTCCGTAATATTCCGCAGAATCCCATAGCTACATTCTATCACGCGCGCTGATTGGCTGAAAACGAGTGAGATCACAGGCCCCACAGTATTAAAATATGACTCGAAAATATTGTGATTTGCAAGACTAATAAAGAACACTTACCCCTCGTTTATCTGGTGTCGTTGGAAGATCATTTTCTGGGATTTTGGAGTGTTTCTGGAGCCAGAAAGTTACCCAGTCGACTCGTCCGTTACAATGTGCCCTCGCCTCATCCAACTGAATTAACAAGGTGTCCAGCTCTTTCAGCGAAGTCCAACTTCATATCAAACAGATATTAGAAGCTAAAATCGCAGCACAATTTCTGTGAAAAAATCCACAAAAACTACACGCTGGTAGAACTCATTATTTGAGTTCACTTTAAAGCAAGACCTAATATTTTTCAGGCGGTATGAACGAGCGTATTTCCTTCATATAATTTTACTAGACCTTATTATGGAATTTTAAATTTGTTTTAATTATAGATTCTATTCCTATTCATTCGGCGTAGCTTTGTCATTCCCTAATTAGTGAGCGGCCGCCTTTTGCGCGCGCCGCTATTGTTCCTAGTCACCGACTGGGAACGCCCTCTCTATATAAACCCACCCACACCGCACATTCGCGCTTTTGAGTGGAAGTTCATAATAGAGAAAGCGTCGTGGTGGGGAGGATTTTATGAGCGAATGATTCAGAGTGTCAAACGGAGCTTAAGAAAGGTGATTGGACGAGCTTCTTTAGATTACGAGGAAACTGAAGCTGTTATTAACGCTCGGCCGTTAACGTATGTCCAAGGGGACCAAGAGGGAATAAACTACGCTTTAACGCCGTCACATTTGATTTTCGGAAGAAGAATCGCTAATACGCCGAACGATGCTCACTTCGAAGTAATTAGTACTCACGATACCTTAACGAAAAGAGCACAACGTCATAAAAGATTGCTTGACCAATTCACTAAAGCTTGGAAAAACGATTATTTACTCACACTTCGAGACAATCATCACAAGAAATTGGGTAACGAGAGGGGAGGACAGACTGTTCAGATTGGGGATGTGGTCGTTGTGAATGATGAATCGCTCATAATTTAAATGACCGGAAAAACTTCCTGGAAAGTCAGGGACGATGTTTTGATTGAATTTGCTTTCTTTATTTGCATTTGCATTCACTTCCAATTCGTCTTCTGAGTTTTGTTCTTACATTCGCATGTTTATTGGTCTTCCTGTGTGCCCGTTGCCCGCATTGCATGTATGGATTTCTTTTCAGACGTTCTGAAATAAAATCCCGAAATGCATCAGGTTTGAGTGCGTCCGAACGTCAAATGTTCACACTGCAAAATATCACCTCGTTAACTCTGTGCTTTGAATTAACTCCTCGTTTTGAAAACCCAAATCAAATACAAAACAATGCATTTCATGTTGAGCTTTTTAGTTCTTGAGAGAATGTTTGGACTCGCGTTTGCAGAAAGCAAAGTGGTGTTGACGTTCAGAAAGGATGCGTACATTGCTAGCAGATCTTCTACACTGGATAAACTGAACAGAACAAGAATCGAAGCTCACTTTAAGACCATCCATCCATCAGGGCTACTTCTTTACGCTGAAAGACAAAACCAAAACTTTATTTCTCTTGGTCTTCAACATGGGAAACTCAGGTAGTGTAAGCTATGTTTGTCAGAGAGAGAGAGGGAGAGAGAGAGGGAGAGGGAGAGAGAGAGAGAAATAATTTGTTGTAGGGACAATTGTTCCCAAGTTAACTGCCCAGCTTTCATTAGAAATTGTATTGCAGGGATAAAATACTGGCCTGTGACAAGCTTTTGCCATGAATTCAAACTTGTTTAAACTATTTTCCAAACTCTAAAGACTTGGATCAATTTGACCGAACACGCTGCTTGTATTAGGTTGCTTTCCTGTCATCAATGATACAAACTGGTTTAAGGTATTGAAGTTCCCCTCCCCTCCCCCTCCCCTCCCTGTCCACTCCCTCCCCCTCCCATCCCTACCCCCTCTCTCTTCCTTCTCCTCAGAAATAGAGGGATATTGTGACAGTCATATTAGTTGGCAAGAAGAATGGAAATTTGTTTATGACATAGAATCTCTCTATTGGGCTATGCTATATGCTATATCTTTGCAATATTCTTGGTTTACAAGCATTCCCAGAGAATGTAGAGACAAAAGACATGCCCACCATGTTGGTGGTATTGACAAAAGAAAATCAAGTTCAAAACCACCAGCATGGCTGCCATGTCTTTTGTTCAATGCCCTCTCTTTGTAATGCTAGGTTGCAAACCGAGAATTCTTGACAAAATGATAAGGTGATACAAGTATATATATTAATAATATCTTAATATCTACCTTTCAGACTTACAGTGAGTACTAAAAACCCAAACCAATTAGAGCTATTGGACACTTTTGATGTTTACTTTGGCAAAGGTCTGTCTAATGGAAAATGGCATGTTGTCAAAGTCATGGTAAATGGAAATAGAGTAACCATTAATCTTAATAACAAAAGATATCGACACAAGATAACAGGTAATTATATCAAGAAATAGATACTTTTTACTGTAAATTTAATTGTGTTTATAATATATCTACATATATTATATTATATTTTTTGAACAAATTAGATTAAATTTTTGATAAAGAAAAACACCCACTGCCACAACTCTGCCTCCACCCCACCCTCCACAACAGCCACATCTCTGGTCTTCTCCAACAAAACATTGGTTCAATTACTGTTATTTATGTTTATATATATTATATTATCTTTTGAACAAATTTAATTTAATTTTTGATAAAGAAAAAAACTGCTGAGAACAAGGGACTGCCACACCTCTCTATCACTCCTTCCCACCCCCACCCCCAAAAATGACTGCCACATCTCCTGGTATCCTATTCACCCCTAGAAAAAAGACTATTACACTCCATGGTACCCCTTACCATAAGAAAATAAAGACTAACACATCTGACACCCTCCCCCAAGAAAAAGACTGCCACACCCCATGGCACCCCTTACCCCAAGAAAAAAAGACTATTACATCCAACTAACACCCTTCTCCAAGAAAAGGACTGCCACACCCCATGGCACCCCTTACCCCAAGAAAAAAAGACTATTACATCCAACTAACACCCTCCTCCAAGAAAAGGACTGCCACACCCCATGGCACCCCTTACCCCAAGAAAAAAAGACTATTACATCCAACTAACACCCTCCTCCAAGAAAAGGACTGCCACACCCCATGGCACCCCTTACCCCAAGAAAAAAAGACTATTACATCCAACTAACACCCTCCTCCAAGAAAAGGACTGCCACACCCCATGGCACTCCTTACCCCAAGAAAAAAAGACTACCACACATCCGGCTGGTACCTGTTCTCCAAGAAAAAGTGCCACACCCTTGTGGAACCCCTCTCCCACCTATCTAAATTTGCCCCAACCTAAAGGAAAAAGACTGCTAAATCACTCTGCCCCTCTCCAAGAAAAAGATTTCTGTGACTATATCTCTAAATTCAACATGGAACTTTAGTATACTAAATACTATTATAATTAGTTTTAGTTTGAAATATTGTTATCAGTGCATTTTAGGAGTAAAATAGCTTGAACTATGCCAAAAGGCATCTTGAGAGGTTAAGATATATATTCTAGAGTTTTATTTTATAGGATCCCAACCCTGGGTCACATGCAGCTACAGTCATGCCTACAGCATATATAACAATCTACTAATAATTTTAACTTTGGTCTTGCAGAAACAGATAGTACCATTGCCAAGTTGTACACCTATGTTGCTGGAGTTGATCATGAAAGAGTTTTCAAGTTTCAAGATGTTTATAAGTTTCCCCATTTCTGTGGCTGTCTGACAAGTGTTTCCCTGAATGGCAGAAATTTATTGAAAGGTTTTTACAACCACGACAACAAAAACATCATCAAGATCTCTGGAACTGTTAAAAGTGGCTGCCATGAAGCTAAAGTTGAGGGGATACTTGGATTTACTGGAAGCTTATCTTTTCTAAAGATTTCTAGAATCATGGTCAGGAACACCTTAAACATCAAGTTCAGCTTCCGCACTTATGTAGACACTGGAAAGATTTTTAAAGCTCAACCAAGTAAGCTGTGGTTGATAACTCTTGCTCTCAACTCTGGAAGATTGGAGTTAAAGTTACAGTTTATTCATGGGGTCATTAATAAAGTATTTCCTTTTACGATTGGAGAAGACCTTGGAGATGGAAATTGGCATGGTGTTGAAGTAGTGGTGAAATCAAGCAAGGGACTCATGGTGTTAGATGGGAAGACTGTATCATTGGTCAAACCATTCATCTTGGAAGATTTGTCATTCAGTTTCACAACTATTGTCTTTGGTGGCGGATCAATTGCAAGCAAAGATGGTTTTATCGGCTGCTTGAAAGATTTGAGAATCAATAATATCAACACAAGCATCCAAGGTCTTGAACACTTTCAGATAAAGGTTAACAGTTGTCCAATTGAGAATCATTGTTTTCCAAATCCATGTAAAAATGAAGGTGTGTGTACCAATGTTGGGTCACACTTCACATGTGATTGCGATCACACCATGTACTCTGGTTTTACATGTTCACATCCTCTGTACAGATCTACTTGTCAGGAATATTTTGAACTGGGACTGAAAAAGGATTCTACCTGTTTAGTTAGTCCAGGCTACAATGGCTCCACTAACCCCTTTAATGTTATTTGCAAAAGATCCAACAGTACTACCCCATCGACTGTCATCCTTAACAAGAAAACTGGCTGGCAAACTGTAGAACAATACAAAGACAAACTGTCTGGTATTGCCTTTCTTGATTATACTTCAGAATACTCAACAAGTTTGCCAAATGTGAAGGCTTTGATCTCTAGAAGCAGGAAGTGTCAGCAGTATTTGGCTTTGAATTATTCTATGGGTGGTCGCTCAAAGTTTCACAATGTCTTTTGGGTGTCAGCCAAAGGAAGGTATAATGCCAAACCCTTTATATCCAATGGTAAGTAACTGTAGTAATGAAATCAAAATCATGAAAGTTGTACATTGAGGAGAATTGACTCAAATTGAAGGGATACTGAAAAAAATGGCTTAAGTGGCTTTTTGATGTATAGGTAGGTATAGGAAAGTTCACAGACACCATTTTAGACCCAGGGGGGGACTCCGATCGTAAATGGACGGGGATGCTCGTCGTACCTTTTAGGGGTCAAAATCTGCAATCTGGTACCTTTTAGGGTGTCTCAGACTTAATTCGACTACCAGAGACATAGCTGATACCTTTTAGGGACTGTTTTGGGGTAAATAAACTACCTAAACTAAGCATGAATGGGACGATTTTGATGATCTGAATTGAATCTTCAAAGCACATCGATAACAAAGTGTTTCATTACTTTCATTCTTTATTATTGTTTTTTAATTGGTACCTTTTAGGGGTAGAAATCAATTGTTGCCACTCCCACTCAGGTACCTTTTAGGGGTCATTTTTAAAATTTCCAACGAGCATCCCCGTCCTTTTATATATAGGAGTCCCCCCCCCCCCCCGGGATTTTAGATCAATTGAGATGATGTTAAAAAAATAACTGCATCCGGTTACTAAAAATAGCACAGATGGGAATCATCACGGCGCGCGCCCCATTAACAAGTTTCCCTCTCTTATTTATGCTCTCTTGAAAATATCAAGTTTGTCCACGATGAGCGAGAATCGAAAACGCCGAGAACGCCCAATATCGTACCCAGAGCTCGCGCTCCTTTTGGTCAGCAACTAAGGAACGATGAAACTTTGCATTATGCATTAGATGGACGTCGAAAAATGCACATTTTACATAACAAATTCTTTCCTGGGGCCCGTTTCTAACTTTACGGGCTTGTCACTAACCTACCCGTTTGTCGAAGCGCACGTTATGTACAATTTCTAAGATTTTACGGGCAACTTATAACGGATGCTCAGCACTCCCTTAATTTGTCCCGTAAATGTCCCGTACATGCCCGTTAAGTATCGGATCTTTTGAGAAACAGGCCTCTATTGACGTACAATTAAACTCGTGACCCAGTGTACAGATTTTTCAATGGTAAAACTGAATGTTCATTGTTACGACTCATAGCATAGTATGTAGATTTTTAAACTATTCAATTTTACTTTCTTAAGGGTTTTTAACGACCAAGAGTTTGCTTCCAGTTATTGCTGTTCAATTCCACCAAGCTGACCTTGGCATGTCCTGCAGGCTTGGACTACTGGAATGTTTTGGAACAAAACAACCATCGCTGCCACTCCCTGCGTCGGTTAACATCGAAACGCTACTCAAAACAGTCTGCACGGCTTTGAAAAAAGAAAGAATCGATAAAAAACATGCTATTGTTGAGATAGTCAACAGAACTCTCACGGTTAAAAAGAAAAAGAAAAGAAAGAAAGAAAAAAAAAAAAAGAAAAAAAACTTTGAAGAGAGACATTTCATAAACGCCATTGTCATCCCGTCCCAAGCCTTGGAATCAACGCAAGCAGTTACCAGCCGACATAACACTGCATTGCTAACAAACCGTGTGACGCCACACGCCGACAGAAGGGAAGCAAAACAAAGCTACTTAATGTGGTACATTGCTATAGCTGCTTGCATCGTTCTTGTGCTGGTAGTCACCCTTTACTGTATCCAAGTGGTTAAAGTAAGCCGACATATCGAAAGAGAGAGACGAAGATTGTTCGTTAGTGACGATGGGTTTGAATGCGACCCGAATTTGTGGATGAGTTTGAATTCAGCTGGCTACAACCCCAAGACCGGGAAAATTACTTATGGTGAGATGTATGGCAGCGCGCTCTCGTCTTAGAACGACGTATCTATCACCATTAATGACGCAATTGCTGTGCTTTATAGCCGACTTCGGTACCTGATGTTATAACATGGAACATCAGAGCACCCTCCACGTCTTTGTTCACACATTTTATGATTATTTTCTTGAGTTTTCAAAGACTTCATAGCTATGCGACGTTACAAAATATACATAAAGCAAGCAAGAAACTTTCTTTGAAATATTGTTCAATTTAGCCTCGTTATATCACGCAGTCGGAGATCGATCGTCGAGCGAGAGAGTAAGACTAGTTGACGATTTTCAACTAAGGGATTTTCGACTAAGGGACTGATTATATGAAGCAGGCTGGTTCGCTTTGCCATGATTCCGACTTATATACAAAACACACCAGATTTAATCCTTGCATGCCCGGTCCAATTATATATTGTATATGGGTAGACAAATGATAGTGGATTTTGAGTTTTTCATTTCGTCTTGAATCAAGAAAGAATGGATTACAGTTCTCATGACACCATACAATATCATGGACAAACTAGAAAAATCAAGTTGTGCTCTTGCATTGGAATACAAACAAGGGAAATTCAACATTGCAACGGCCGACTTCCTGAGCGATGACATTCGTCGGCTACTACAAAGTGACGATATGTAGGATGGACATGCCATCTGCATAAGTGCGCCTGTAATAGCGAAGCGCAACCGTGACGTCACAACTCAGACAAACAAACCAAATTTTTCATCTCCTTGAGCCCGATTTCGGTACTTTGGATTTTAATGCTCATTTTTTAAAACATAAGCAACGCTTTCATAATAAAATGTAAGTTTCTCCATGTTCTATTCAGTACGATTTCAGATTCATAATGTTTGTCTGAGTCATGCATCTATTAAGCGGGCTATTTTTAGTATCGCTGCGCAACGCTATTTATTACTCCTCTGTTCTGTTCTGTTTATTATATAAACTTCGATGAAATGCCAAACTGTCTTAAAACATCTAGAAATGTGAAGAAGCACGACGAAACGTGGCGCGAATGTGTTATCTTCACACGTGATCCTCTCCCCGTGTGAAGATATCAAGTTTACGCGCGCGAGAAAATCTGGTATTTCATCAGAGTTTATATGATAAACGTACGTATATGTAGTTGTATACATTTAATTAAAATTTCTATTCATCAAACGTTATGAAAAAGCTTTTACCAGTTTTAAAGGCCCGTGGTCAACCGGAAGCCTTTGCGGCCGCAAAGCCAATCAGCGTGGCTGGAAAACAATAGATCAGATTTAGAACAAAAAACATCGGCGCGCAAAGGCTCCCGGTTGACCATGGGCCTTTAAAGCTCATGAGGTACTCAACTGAAAATCCACTTTCATGCCCGGTCCAATTATATATTGTATATGGGTAGACAAATGATAGTGGATTTTGAGTTTTTCATTTCGTCTTGAATCTCTTTGTTGACGGATAGCACGACGGACAACCGTCTGCTATAAGATATAATCAGCATCAGTAGTTGTATTGTACATTGCACACCTTTCTGTGAAATATTCAATAAATATTCACCAAACTTACAACAAGTCTAGTACTATTTGTAAAGGTGTCAATACGATTGTTATTTCTGGACATTTTGACACTCAAAATTTGGGATTTTCGTAAAAATAAGGTTGGTGGTTTCGAGTCAACACCCCCCCCCCCCCCCCCTGCCTTAAAATGTACTTTTCCTTTTTTCTCTCGCAAAATTAAGGCCCATTGATACAGGTTTTGCAAAAACAGCAAATTCCAACAGAGACCTTGCACTTGATATAACCTAAATTAATATTGGACGACAATTTCGATTTTATTTCGTGTCTTTCGTAACGCTGTATTAAATAGCTTTTTGGTAAAATGATTGTACATCGCTAATTATCGTTAGAACACTCCTAGTCCAGTCAATCTACGGATATACCTCCCACTAATTGCAACAGAAGGTTTCTCTGCGTAAAATTGTCAGAACGAACGAGCTAAACAACATACTAAAAGTCCTACAAAATCCTATGAGCGGATTTCCTTCTTTCCAAGAAGGTTCTCCGGTTCTGCACGACTTTCTAGTGTGAACGCATGGATAGGATTAGTTCAAAACACCCCCAAATTCAATCAAGACATCTTCCCTGACTTTCCAGGAAGGTTCTCCGGTTCTGGACGAGTTTCTAGCGTGAACTCATGGATAGGATTAGTTCAAAACACCCCCAAATTCAATCAAAACATCTTCCCTGACTTTCCAGGAAGTTCCTCCGGTTCTGCACGAGTTTCTAGTGTGAACGCATGGATAGGATTAGTTCAAAACACCCCCAAATTCAATCAAATCATCGTCCCTGACTTTGACATGGGCTAGCCATACTTACTGTATAATCACATGGTATCCCATCATCCCCCATAGACCACCCCTCCCCTTCCAATTTCACCAGATGACACCAATCGACCATTCGTCGACCAATGGTCAATTTGTCAGAGGGGCCTGCCTGCAGGGTAGCCATATTTACAGTGTTACCACATGGTATCTCATCATCCCCCATATACCACCCCTCCTCCTATATTTTCACGAGATGATACCATTTGTGATTTCATCATTCCCCATAGACCACCACTCCCCTTACTCTTTTGAGTTTTTAATTTTGTGGACCCCCTGCAGACAATGTGAGCTAATGTGAGTATATGAATAAATTATGTTTGACCATTGGTCAAACATGGTCGATTGGTGTCAACTGGTGAAATTGAAAGGGGAGGGGTGGTCTGTGAGGGATGATGGGATACCATGTGATTAGACTGTAAGTATGGCTATCCTCAAGCAGGCCCCTCTGAGAAATTGACCATTGGTCGAGGAATGGTCGATTGGTGTCATCTGGTGAAATTGGAAGGGGAGGGGTGGTCTATGGGGGATGATGGGATACCATGTGATAACCCTGTAAGTATGGCTATCCTTAAGCAGGCCGTGACCATTGGTCGACGTCGGCGGTGACGAATAACAGGTAAAAATCAACAGAGTTGATTGTATATGCTGTCCGCCGTGTGGAACAAGTTGCAGCTGACGTTTCGAGCGTTAGCCCTTCGTC
This sequence comes from Telmatactis stephensoni, assembly GCA_029948255.1. NCBI lineage: Eukaryota > Metazoa > Cnidaria > Anthozoa > Actiniaria > Isophelliidae > Telmatactis > Telmatactis stephensoni. The sequence goes on along the minus strand of JALIZF010001821.1, from coordinate 551,237 downwards.
GGAGCAAAAGCGCGAATGTGCGGTGTGGGTGGGTTTATATAGAGAGGGCGTTCCCAGTCGGTGACTAGGAACAATAGCGGCGCGCGCAAAAGGCGGCCGCTCACTAATTAGGGAATGACAAAGCTACGCCGAATGAATAGGAATAGAATCTATAATTAAAACAAATTTAAAATTCCATAATAAGGTCTAGTAAAATTATATGAAGGAAATACGCTCGTTCATACCGCCTGAAAAATATTAGGTCTTGCTTTAAAGTGAACTCAAATAATGAGTTCTACCAGCGTGTAGTTTTTGTGGATTTTTTCACAGAAATTGTGCTGCGATTCTAGCTTCTAATATCTGTTTGATATGAAGTTGGACTTCGCTGAAAGAGCTGGACACCTTGTTAATTCAGTTGGATGAGGCGAGGGCACATTGTAACGGACGAGTCGACTGGGTAACTTTCTGGCTCCAGAAACACTCCAAAATCCCAGAAAATGATCTACCAACGACACCAGATAAACGAGGGGTAAGTGTTCTTTATTAGTCTTGCAAATCACAATATTTTCGAGTCATATTTTAATACTGTGGGGCCTGTGATCTCACTCGTTTTCAGCCAATCAGCGCGCGTGATAGAATGTAGCTATGGGATTCTGCGGAATATTACGGAATATAGTACTAATTGAAGAGCGATTAGCACATTAGCCGGGAGCACATTACAATACGGTGATTGGCATAAAAAGCTATGATGCGACCGCGGAATAAGAGAGCACAACTTTTAAGTTGAACGCTGTATATTATTTAAAAGTGTCCTGTTGACGTTTTTTGAGTTTATTCATTAACCCTTCCTCGAAGAAGCTTATTACAGCTAATAATCTTGGGCGCTGAAAGTAGTAATTTTTGTCATAACCACAAGTCTGAAACAAATTTCACGCAAAACCCTACAGTACGGATCTAACCGCTTGTGGGGCGCTGCTGACCAGTAAAAAACGTTTCGGCGCGGTCCACGCCTTGACGGCGGCGTGATAGTGTAGTCCCGCGCCGTGTCTAAACATTCTGATCGATTTATCGCCCATTTAGCGCGATGTGATTGGCTAATGTTGTGTTTACTGAAAGGCCAGGTTCCGTGCCGTACCGCGCGGCACAGTCGTACGAAAACCGCCTTGTGCTAAGGAAAAAAATCTGGATCATTACAAGAACGTGACTTTGAGTTTGGGTTTTGGTCGAGAGTCGAGAGTCGAGAGTACCAGGTCGAGAGTCGAGAGTAAAAGTCGAGAGTCAAGACTACCATCAGGGTAGTAATGGGGTCAACTGACAACTGATAAATGGCCAAAAATGCCACTGACAACTGACAAACAAGGCTTTTTTGTACTGATAACTGACAACAAAAATGGTAACTGACAACCGACTTTTTTGTTGCTTATCTAAAATGTACAGAGAAAATCTTAAAAACTCGTATAAAAGCCGCTGAAAGGACCACAAAATGGCACTTATTTGCTTTTGGGTTCCCTGTGTCGACTTTGAACATGTCTGCTGAGTGAATGTTTAGATTGACTGGACTCTAGTTCTGGTAAATATTTAACTGGCCACGTGTAGCAATTATATACCGGCTCGGATTACTGTTGTTTTTGTGGCCGAAGACAAACGAAGGTCAATTTAAACCTCGGGCATTCTTCCACAAGAAGCCCGAGTAAAAACTGAGATGAATGCCGGTTAAGAATAGGATCAGTAGCCAGTTTCACAATAGCTACGTACTCTAGACACGCCCATATAAATAGTGAAAAAGCAGAGTATTTTGTTTATAGGGGTATCAGAAAATGAAATATTCAAATAATATATGCATGTAATATATTTTGTGCCTTAACATGTACATGCACAATGGTCCTTGTAGATCCTCTTGGCATCACAAAAGCAAAACAAAACATGAAAAAAAGTTTTAAAACGGCATCTTTTAAATAGTGAATTATTGCTAAAAACATGCGCAATGTGAAAAAGATTGTTGAAAATTAATGTTTAACTAATATTTTACTGACAAACTAAGAATTGTACTGACAACTGACAAATGACTTAATTTTTAGCTGACAACTGACAAACGAGCTAAATTCTGACTGACAACTGACATCAGATCCCCCCCATTACTACCCTGTACCATGTCGAGATTCCAGAAAACTATAGAATGAGTGAACGTATTATAAGCCGGCCAGGGACAGTTTTTAGCAAAATTCGAAACGCCACAAAACATATCACGCACGTACATACGTTTATCATTTCTTAGTGTCATCACTTACAGCCGAAATTGATACAGTTTGTTTTTTTCTGTGAACCAGTAATAAAACACAGAAAATACCACAATCAATTAAACCGAACTTAGAGTAATTATGCAACTGAAGCTATAGACCATGCACATACAATTGCGAAACTTGCGTGACACATGGTACTAGTTTACGGTTCAGTTCAATATCTAGCCGCTAAAATAAACAAATTTTAAAGCTCGGTCCAAGTTAATAGAAGCAAGCCTTTGCTTTGCGATAAGAGAAGTAAGCTGTCATTCATTTTCTATTTCTAACTAAATCTTAGACGTGTGTAGTTATAATACGTTTGTTTTCGTATTTTCTTGAATTTTAAAAATGTTCCAACTTTTGTACTCGGGGATGACGGACTGGACCGAACACACGCTGAGATAGACAACTTGACCCGAGCTTTGTTTCCACTCATTCTATAGTTTTCTGGACTCTCGACATGATAGTCTTGACTCTTTTACTCTCGACTCTCGACCTGGTACTCTCGACTCTCGACCTGGTACTCTCGACTCTCGACTCTCGACCAAAACCCAAACTCAGTTTAAGTTAGCCGATTCAAAAAAGGTCATTATGTTACGGTTAGCTATTTCCCGGAATGATGAAGAATGCGTGAAACGGCTCGGGAAGAGTACGAACGGAGCTGGTCATTGGAGCCTCTCTTAAAAAGGGCACGAGTGAACGCACGTGTGCGTCTAGTTAATTATGCGATGCTACACAAACTCACGCGAAAAATACTGAAATGTCATTCTTTTGTCATTCATTAAGCTACGGTTAACTGACCTTTCAAAATGTTTGCATAATTTCTTAATGATACAAGCTATTTTTACTTGTAAGCTATTTTAATCCTCCTAGTCTTCTTCTTTAAATGGGAAAACAAGTGTATACGTATTGGTGTAAATTAGTACTTCATTGTAGTATTAATTTACAACCTCTGTATTTACTTCGAGACAATGTGCTAAATGCTCTATTAAAGTAGTATTTTATAATTATTTTACAGGTTATCAATTAGCAATCTAAACTCCCAAGAAAATGGTTTGGAATAGCTACCAAGAATTCTATGATTGGTTCTGGGATGAAAGTATTTGGCTTCCTAAGATAATAACATGGAAAGAAATAAAAGCCAACAGATTACCCATTACTGAATCCTTAGGTGGGCTGTATCTGTGTATTCCTGTCACAGTATTTCTGATGTTTTTCCGCTTTATATTTGAACGGTGAGTAAGTTAGTGTGTCATAAAGCACAAGCTAGGCTGTGCTCTAGCAGTGCCCTGGTGTCTGAGGTGATGAACTTTTGTGCTTGGATGACTTGTCCAAAGGGCCCTCCTTCAGGGCACCAGTTGCAGATATGTGAGGTAGAGCACAGCATTGAAGCAAGTCCATATCAGATGCAACATTATAAGGCAGCGACCTACATGTAGGACAGTGTGTTATCATTAAGATTTTGCCTAGATACAACATGTTATGAAAAAGAATGCTGTGTGTTCTGACACATCGTTAGCAACCCTGGGACATCATACTGTCACTTGTTTCTCGCTCTTAGAGAAAATACCCCAGAGAAATGTTGTCTCTTAGAACTTGTTGTGGAAAGAAAAATTGATTATGGCAGTATTATAATGGTTTTTGTCTTTTGGATGACCTATTTCAAGACCAACCAATCAGAAATGAGAAAAGGAACATTATAGTTCCATAATTAAGACACCATTCCAAGGGATATTTGAAGGATTCCCTATTTTGATGTTTTTTTTCATAGTATAATGCACCAGTCAGTGGAATCCCCCACCCCATAGGACCCGGGGAATAGCGGGGAATTAGGATTGGGAAGTTGTCTAATGTTGTACCAAAGCCCCGCCAATTATCCCGCTAGGCAAGGCATTTTTGCAAGTCTAATCCTCACTTAATGTTCCTCGCCCCGGGGCTAGTGATTTTGAGAACATTTCTAGTGCTATCTTCATCTAAGAAAAAAGGAATGGACTGTAAAACCAAGCTTTAATTTGGTTGCAAACAAGTGATATTTTTGCATAGATACAAGTCAAATTCAGCTAGCTAAACTAATAAGTCTTAAAGGAATTTCAAACGAACTTGTGTTTCAAAGCTTTTATTATAGGGTCCAGTTTAATATACCTTTTTCGACGAAGTCTTTGAAGCTTCAGTGATGTGCATACTGCTTTTCTTATTTTTCGTTCAGTGTCCCATGCCTTTATTAAAGGCATTTTAACATTTTAACAAGATTCAAGAGAAATGATACACAAAGAGACCGGAGAGAACATGCTTTTCTAAAACAAGATGGCGGACTACTATCCTATAGTCCTCCTCTTCCATGCCTTGTCATATTGGGCTTGCTGTGGTCTAGTTTACCAATCCCGGCTCTAAACCTGCTCTAAACAAGAGACAAGCCCCGCCACCCAGCCTGGCTCTTTTTTACGATCAGTCTAATCGGATCTAAAGCCCCGCATACCGTGTCCATGTAAGTGCTCTAATCTCCATTTAAAGCCATGCTATATCCCCGCTAATTCCCCGTATTCCCCGGGTCCCATGGGGCGGGGGATTCCACTGACTAGTGCATAAGTGATATCAATTAACTTTCCTATGCTGAAAAATTAATCTCTGGACATCCATCAAAAAGTCACTTAGGTCGTTTTCACAGGGAACCCTTCATTTGATCTAGAAGCAAGAAATAAGTAACACAACAATACTCCTGAAGGGTTCTTAGGGATGGCTTTCAAAATGGCTGTTGATATCACTGACCTTCTGAAGGGAATGTGAAAGCAGGTAAACTGAACTGAACATAAAGTTGGTGTTGTTGGTCATGGAGATGTTCTCATGGAAATAACAAAATGGGTGATATATGTGTCATCTATTTTTCATTCTCACATTGTACTACATCTGATTAAATTTTTAACACCCTGTTGGATTGGAATGTCTGACATTTCGTCTGCATAAAATTATGTCCACAATAACAATTTTCAGTAATTAATAATAAAGGTAAAATTAACATTCCATAAAACAGATCATCTGGTTGTTCCAAAATTGTTCTTTTGTCCAAAGCTGTTGGCATTATTCTGATAGATATAAGGTTTATTGAGGTTTGATATATTTCTGGGTTACAGCCAAAATTCGCGACCAGCGAATTGCAAATTTTACTTGGATTTTGGGTTTTTCTGAGCCGTCAATCAGATTGGGGGCAGTCCAGCTGTTTTCAAATAAACCAATCACTGAACAAGTTTGTGAAAGCTGCACCCCAAGAATGATGGACAGATCAGAAAAGACCAAAATGATACCGACGTTGGAGATCGCTTTAATGAAGACTATTCACTTGAAATGCAATATTGGAAATGATGATTCTTGCTAATGGAGCCATAGTATATTTTTCTGGGTTACAGCCAAAATTCGCGACCAGCGAATTGCAAATTTTACTTGGATTTTGGGTTTTTCTGAGCCGTCAATCAGATTGGGGGCAGTCCAGCTGTTTTCAAATAAACCAATCACTGAACAAGTTTGTGAAAGCTGCACCCCAAGAATGATGGACAGATCAGAAAAGACCAAAATGATACCGACGTTGGAGATCGCTTTAATGAAGACTATTCACTTGAAATGCAATATTGGAAATGATGATTCTTGCTAATGGAGCCATAGTATATTTTACTCAAATATGCCATGCTTAAAAGAAGTCATATTTACAGACTCTTTCAAAATGCTTTGTAGTACATATAGGGCACATACAATGTTTTTAGTTAGGTACGTCATACTAAATTTGGCAACAGGATATATATATATATTTTTTTTTGGTGGGGGGGTTCCTAATGTTATTCAATGTGAAGCAATATTTGGGTCTTTGGTGGTGTTTGTATTCAGAGTTACAGTTCTTTGTATTGTAAGATATTGTTTCATTCAAAGTTCTAAATTGTGTTTGGCTATTGTTCAGTATTGTCTTCATGGCTCAGGTGTCTCACAACACCAAGAAAAAGCCAATTATTGTGCTCTTAGCTCATTTTGGCAAGGCTGTTATAATGAAAGGCATATTATTTTGCTAACTAAAGGTTATTAATTTGTACCTTAAATATATTCATTATTATAAAACATTAATCATGACTGACATTCCTTTATTCACAAGTATTTATTACATATCAACATATCAAATAAAAATGAATGCAGGAGCACAGCAAGGCCTGAACAAAAAGGGGGGGGGGGGGGGGCAATTTTCTTAAGATCCAGTTTCCACCTTGAGGTAACATTTAAATATTGTGAATTGAATTTAAGTGAAACTTTAAAGTGATATCATTGACATCATTGTTCAGATGAGGACTCCAGCCCAAAATTTTAGTGGGGGGGGGGGGGGGGGTTATTACCCCCCTTGCCATGTCCTCACTGTGCTGCTGAATGGATTGATGCTTGGTAAAAACATGAATGAGAACCACACCTTTTGTGCAATGGCTTGGTGTCAAAGTCAAACCACCTGTCAAAGTGTCTGCCAATGGTGCATGTGAGAAGGTTTACAAGAAGAGCAAGAAACCCAGTCATCACAAGGTTTTGGAGTTGTCAGAACACTTAGGCTGGTCAACAAGGGAGGTCGAAAGATGGTTTAGACTTCGTCGTATGAAGGATCAGCCCACTGTTCTTACTAAAGCTACTGAATGCAGGTATATTTCACCAGAAATGCTGATATCAGGCGTTAACTTTGCAATATTATTCTGACTAATATATATAGATTAGTCAACTAACCAGCTAATACAGCTGTGTATTTTTACGAGTCACACTGTATTTTGGCGAGCTTTTAGATGAGCCAAAATGCAAACTTGTGACAAGTAAAAATTCACAGCTGTATTCCCTGGTTAATCAACCAATAACATATTTATTATACAATTCTGCAAAAATCAATACAAGTGATGTCGTTTTTATTGCCACTTAAATTGACTTTAATTAGCATGTGGCTTTGCAATGGGAAGCCATTCAAATGTTACAAACCTAATACTGTCTCATATTTTTTGCATTCTTGTGCATATTAGGTGCGTTCTTTTGAGAATTGTATAATAAAGAGAATTATTATGATTGTTGAATATATTGTCATTTGTTGTTTTCTAGTTGGCGGTTTTTATTCTATTTTGGAGCAACTATTTTTGGAACTATAACTCTAGCAAAAGTAAGTGTCTTTCACCTTAAAATGATCTTAATCATAACTTCTTAATAAAGGAAGGAGGGAAGGAAGGAAAGAAGGATGATAGGGAGGGAAGAGTGAGTAATTAAAGAAAACAAAAAGTGAAAGAAAGGGAGAAAGAATGGATACACATGGGTTTCAATAATAATGGACGGTGGCTACCGGCGGTATAGCGCCGCCCATTTAACCTCTTACCGCCGGTTATTTTGTGTCTTACTTAATGAATATGATTGTGGCCCCGTTTGGGACACAGATGCCTAAATAAATAAGTAAATAAATTAGGAGTAGCTCATCACCCTTCCTTGCAGCTAAGTGCTGAATTGCGAAGGGCGCAGCTCAACGTGATCGAGTCGAAGGTTTACAAGGGCGCTTTCATTACAGGACAATTGAACAATCACACATTTACATACAAATTTACATACACATACACGTAGCAGCCACCATACGACCCATGTCTGATCACGGAGCACAGCTTAGGTCGAAACTAGTTCGTTTTTACTGAGGGAGGAAAAACCGGAGAACCCGGAGAAAAAACCCTCGAAGCAAGGGAGAGAACGAACAAGAAACTCAAGCCACATGTGATGCCCCGTCCGGGGATCGAACGAGGGACCACAGCGGTGACAGACCGGCGCTCTCACCGCTCGGCCACCCTTGCTTCCCGTACTTCAATCACTCAGATGCTTATTCAAAAAGATAATGAAACTCCTGATACAGTAACTAAGAAACAAACAAGCAAGCTAGCTAGCAAGCAAACAAGAATATTTCTATTAGTTAAACTCATCGGCACTGATAAGTTTGGAGAGAGGTGCCTGAAAAGCTGTGGCAGATGCGCCATCTGCCCACAGCAACGAGGTAACCATGGCAACGCAACCTCGGTCCACCTCCTGGCACCAGTCACACTGACAACAGTCAGTGGAAGTTTATACTTACCTAATCCATACTTACCACAGAGGAGGGAGGGTGGGAACACAGTGAAGCGAGCAGACTTAGATCCGCAACGATCTATAATGAAGGGTGCCACAGCTAAGGGTGCCCCCGCAACACAAGCAACCGCTGGCCAGCGTGCCTTGATTTTAACTTTGCCTAAATTTCATTTAGCCACATATAATTATTATGGTTTGTATTTTCCATTTGTTTGTATTTTTAGAGTATCTTTTGCTTTAAATTGTGGGTTTCCTTTAATTCATAAATTCCCTGCAACTCACCTAAATATGTACACATAACTATCTTGTAAGCATTTTCCAACAAGCTCCAGAAGATTGAAGAAGAAAAAAAAATGATTAAGGCACTGGAACAAGAAAAAAGGTAGTGAGAAAAAGAAAGGCGGGAAGAAAGGAACAGGCAAGAAATCCTCAACGTCGAAACAAGGAAGACAATCAGGACGAAAAGGCGGGAAAAAGGGAAGAAAGACTTGAAATTTGAAACAATAAAATGTAAAACTATATTTCTTCTAACTCAAATGTATGACTAAATAAACTTGCTTTCGGAATGGCAAAAAATGAGCGAAAACATTCGTTTCTAGTCGATATTTTGGGTGTGAGCGGATAGCAGGTCCACATCAGCCTATGGCTGCCTTATAAATTATATTTATAAACCTGCTTTACCAAATAAAAGTATGGATGTATGGATGTATGTAGCTAGGCAGCGAGAATGGGATATCAAAATCTTTCCCTATGTTTATTTTTGTACCTTTGGACCAGGGACTAAGAAGTTATGTTATCAATCGTGACCAACCGACCGACCGATACGTTAAAAGATTAGTTTGTGCGTCCTACTTTTAAGGCCGGCACACACTAGGCGTCAGGTCGCTGCGACACGACGCGGGGACACGTCGCGGCGACAATATTCCCCTCGTGTGTACTGTGGAATTTCTGTGTTAATAATATAACCTAAGAAATTTGTGCAATTTGATTGGCTGAGAGCACTGGTATTTCAGCTTAAGGAGGCTAGAAATGGTTCTTGAGCGCGCGCCGAGTGCGCGCGCTAATTTGATGACGAAATACGAAGTGACTGAACAAGACAAAGCACTTTTTTGACAAATTTTCGTATTTATAATGGATAGAAGTCGAATCTATTCAATATTCGAGCTAAAGCTTTTTTTAGAGAGCAAAAAGCATCAATCTCATCCACATTATTTTGCACAAAATGGTCCTGTTTGCTTGTCTCGAGCTTCAATTGAGGCAAAATGACGCATGCGCAGTTTGAGCAATTTTACGAGACCCCTCTGACGCGTACACGATAAATTTGAGCAAATATCTCAAAAACTACTCGGTGAATTTTTTTAATCTTTTGTTTTTCTATTCTAACTAAGTTTAAGAGTGTGTTGATGAAATATAAAAAAATTCTGTAATGGGGAAGTCTTTTTATATCTAAAATACGGTTTTTGCAATATTTCATGAATTCTGCATTACAGAATTTTTTAATTTTTGCTCATATGAAAGGTCAACTAGCGAACTCATCATATGCAGTTTTAAAAAAACTTTCACCGAACAGAAATTAAGATATGAATATTTATATTGAAATTTTACGTCAGTTTGCCGAAAATCTGTTGTTGTCATGACAACCGCATACGTGATGATTTTTTAAAAATTGAACTCCCCGTTTCATAAGCTTTAATATGGTATATCACATCAATATTACCTTTTTGGCGATATAGAAATCTTAGAATTTTTTATGAGTGTGCACTCATTTATGGGAACCCTTTCCAGCCTCCTTAATTTTGTAATTTCACATGTGAAAATTACAGTTTCCATGGCAACTGCTTTCTTTCTTTGACAAAAAGACTAAGAGAAAATGGCGGCCAGATGGGGAAGCTTTCTCCCGCTAAAAGGAAGTGATTTAATCATGGAAACAAGTCAAAAAGTTATAAAATGAAAGGGAAACGGGTTTTGATGGTTATGAAGAGTTCGTTTTTCCTTTTTTCTGCTGAAAAGATGATAAATGATCAGGCAAAGCGACACGTGAAGTGAAAGTTTGTCAAAATAGCAAACTGAAGGATTGACATGGCTGAAAAGTTCATGAAAGGTAATAAAAAAGTTTTTTCTGCACTTATGCATTTATTGTCTATCTTATCTAGAAAGTTTTTTTGACATCTTTTTTTTCAAACTATGCCGTTTTTAGTCACAAATGACAATTTTTTCGCGAGTCTGTTTTTCACTGATTGATTCAGTGAAGTCATTCAGACCAAATTAAAATCGAAAACAAAATTACTGGTTTTACCTTCTCAATGTAGTTTTGACTTTGAATGACTACTTGTCTTGAATATATTGTTAGCTTTTCTTTTATCTGCACAGGCTTGAAAACTATGTTTTCACTTTTCGAAGTAGTCGAGTGTATAGCGATTCAACCTCGCGGATGTTTTTCATCAAGTTTTCAGAAATTTCTTAGGTTATATTATTAACAAATATTAGCATGTTTTGTATGTGATATTTGGCATAAATACCACTCGTGATATTTCAAAATTGTCCCAAATTTCACTCGCCTACGGCTCGTGAAATTTTGTTTAACAATTTTGAAATATCACTCGTGGTATTTATGCCAAATATCACTACAAACCATGCTATTACCTATACAAATCTTGTCGCCGCGACAGAATTTTTTCGATGTAAAGGCCGATTTACACGGTACGATTATCGCACGCGACTTGACGTATACGACACAAGTCGTGCCGTGTGAATGCCCCTACGACTTCTCTAAGACAGTCGCGCGCGACCTAAAACTTGTCGTAGGGGCACGAATTCAAACTGGTTTACGATCGCAGCGACAAAACGAGTGAAAAAGGCTTCGTCGCAGCACAGTGCACACGAAGTGACGTGTCGCCGCGTCGTGTCGCAGCCTAGTGTGTACCGGCCTTTAGTATACATTCTTAGTGAAAAGAGTTTGCTCAGCTACAGCACGCGGTACAGTAAACAGTACAAGCTGGAACAATAACTTTGGCCATTCTAAAATTAATAAATCCGACGAGGAGTTTAACTGTCTTGGTCCCATGGAAATCCATCATGAAATATTGCAACACTTAATTCGTTCCTTGAAATTCCGGTCACTTTTTTAAAGCGCTTCAATGGGTCAATCGTCCGTCGTCGGCAAACGCTATGATTTTTTACCGTCAATCGTATTGCCCATTGAGACCCGTTCGGTAGTGAACTTTTTTTGCATGCTATACTCCCTTGCAATTCCTTCAAATTTGAGATATTTCCCCATGTCCTCCTCTTTTTTTTTTTAAGCAAATGAAAATTTAAATTTCCTGGGAAAGGTATTACTTTCTTTGAAAATTGACATCTGTGCAGGGCCAAGTTTCTTGGACTGAAATAATCCGCTAAAATAATACGTTCCTGTACCAAGAGAATAGAACACTGTAATCTCTGTAATTTATTCCAGAAGCTGGCTGAATGCTCTTAATGAATACCATTATAAAATAATTTAAGCGCATACCCTGTTTTGTCCATCAATCCGGCCTTTACTTATTTTACTGACGCTTGAATAGGCCTTGTTTGGGCTCCTAAAAGCCCTAGAAGTTTGTACTTGGCAAATTGTTTTATCATTTAAATCAAGGCTCACTCGAGCTAACGGATCTATTTGGTTTACATAATAGGAATTTCCTTGGCCAGTTATTGAGTTCCGGGGGATTTGAAAGGATTTTTTTTTTCGGTAGACAGATGTGCGTCCATGTTTGAACAATACTTTAACAGAAAAACAGAAAACCAATCCGGCCAACCCTACAACTGAAAAGAAGCGTTTCAAGCCGCAAACGAGCGTACTAGGCGATTCCGCTTATATATCATATCCGAGTGTTTGGACGAAAAGCAGATTCCTCTTCGACTATCCGGTCAAAATTTGGTTTCCTAGTTTAAACAAAATTGGCGGCACTGTTTTCGGTCGCTGATCTCAATTTTTGTACCAAGCCAAAATCTAAAGGCAAAAGAACAAAACGACGGCACTACTGAAGAAGAAGAACAGTAAGTTCAGCTTCATAATTTTCTTCGCTTATACGTATTCTGAAAACAATTAATTCACTTGTTTTTCAAGTTATATTATGATCAATTTTTGCTCCAAAATATTATGATTCCATGTCAAATCAAGGCTTAGAACTTCAAACTAGTGCTGGTCAAAACTGGTGAACGAGATACAGGTGTATCTTTCTTGTCGACGACACGCCGTCCACTTCGATATCGTGGTGGGTCACTGAACAAACAGTGAAGAGGCAGGACAATCTACACGGAAGGCGAATAGCTGTGAATTGATTTGATTTGCTTAAAAATCAAGGTTGGTTAATTTGTTTGTTTATTCAATTTATTTTAGTTTAATTTGACATTTCAATTTCGTTTATTAATCAACAGTGTTTAATCGGTTCTTATTAAAGGTTCTTACTGACTATTGGCTTTGGATATCGATAACATATGATGTTAAGTTTAATCAGTTTTAGGCAGTATCGATTCAAATAGGACGGCGTTTCTTTCATCTATGTCAACCTATTCATATTATTTAAATTTTAACGTCCCATTCAGTCTATTGGTACGTCCAATTAAATAATAACCAGGAAAAAAAAATAGTAAAAATAGAATAAATTATCATAGTTTTAGATCGACTCGAGCTTATATTTTAAAACGATTTATATTAATTCCGAATCGGAATAAACATCGACGAATTACTAGTTTATCAGTTCAAAATCTAATTGCGGGTCGATTTTCGGGAATCCCGTATATAATCTCAACATTGAGTATGGTGTCGTTCATGACATGATCCGGCCCACCTGCTTATCCTGCAGTGAATTGAACTTCTAAGAAATGATTAATTTATAATAGTAATGATCGATGATCTCTGGCGCCAATTTACTAAGGACTCGTGCCCGCTTAGATGGTTAATTTCGCGCATGTATATTATATATGGAATCTCCTGAGTCGTGATTTACTGCATTTCACCGCCGCAAATGAAACAGAGCGGATTTCATGATACATATATGAGTGGGAAATTAAATGGTACGGTCCGTACCGTACGTGACCGTGTCAGTACCGCGTAATTTCTATAAAAACATTCGAAAATTCTGCCGTAACCGTACCGTGCGGTGACCGTACGAAAACCGTAACTGATACCTGTACATGTCGCGTTTTGTGATAAACAAGTCAGAATAGGGTACCGTCCCCGCTGATACCCTCTCAAGTCTGATATGTGTAGTTTTCGACGCGATCTCTTTCCTAGCGACGATGTCCATCCTCGGGGACCCAGGGCGAAATTAAAGTGGAGGGGAAGCACGTCCTTTTCCCCTTTCCTTCCCCCTCCCCCTCCCCCTCCGGTCCTTCCCTTCCCTCCCCCTCCCCTTTCGCCCTGGGTCCCCGAGGATGAGCGACGACAACCTAGCTCTCGTTAGAGATATATCTCCTCCTGTAAGCGAATAACCGTGTTGTTTCTGCAAGCCAGCACTAATAGTATTTCTTAGCCACAGCGACCAAATTTGACACATTCTTTGTATTTTTTTCTCCGATAAGCGACCATTTAAAGGGATATGTTGAAAAAATAATCGTTCGATCGACCATTTGTTTCGCGGCGACAGGCAGGTAGTCAATGTAACTGACTAAAGTGGACATTAGAGTCGTCTTCGTATGAGTGAGAAACTTACCGTACCGTATCGTAACTGTACCAGTCCAGGGGCGGATCCAAACTAGATTACTTGTATTCCGGAATCTACTTGGAAATTTTAATTTAAAAAATGTTTAATTATTATTGGATCAACAATAAAGTCATTTGGATTTAAAAATGTCAATAATTTTTATTATAGAATTGCTAAATTACCTCTGTTTATCCTTAATTTATCCTTGTATTTATCCGGAAATGCTTCATCGCTATCCGCCATCTTGGATTATGTTGGTTGCTACGATACCATTAACCAATCATAAGCAACTAGCTTCCGAACTAGATTCCAAGATGGCCGCCAGCTGATTGAGCCAATCAGCGAAGACGCAAATAGATTCCTGGTGGGTATCCTGTGGATAACTAGCTTACTATGAATGGGGCTCCTGTGGTTAACTAATTTCCTGATATTATATAAAACGTTTTATGATTGGCTTATAATCGAATCTATTGTTATTTCTATCATATAAGCCCGACTGTGATTGGTTGATATTTTGTAAGCTACTTTGCTAGATTCCTATTAAAATAGCGACCCCCGCGAATATCGGCCTGTTCAACTAGAGTTTTACTCGCTTACGAACGGACAATGATTATAGTGTGGTTTAGAAGAGGATTATCATCTCAGGAGGATTTCAAAGGATCATTTGTTTCTGCTAAGTGGTCTATTGTTGATATAATTGCTTTTTTATTAGTCTTTTATCTCGTAGGATAGGGGTCAACGAGCACATCATGGCAGCTTGTCAACAAGTCCAACGTGGTCAACCAGTTCATCGAAAGGAGGATTGCTCATCATTTGATATTGGTGTTGTATTTAAAGAACTTAGTTCTTTTTCAGATGCCCAGAAACTTGAGCTTATAGAGAAAATTTGGAAGCCCGACGATAAGTTTGACTTTCCACAGAGCGTCGAAAGCAAAAAGAATCGAAAGTTTCGCGAAGACTGGCTACGAAAATATCCCTGGCTGGCCTATTCCAAATACCTAGATGGTGCATTTTGTTTGCCATGTGTGTTATTTTCTGTAAACAATTTAAAGACTGACAAGCTTCAGTGTATTTGATACTTTATCTTCTACAGTGTGTATAGATTTAAACAAGATCACAAACAATAGAAAGTCACAATAGAAAATATAATGTACTGTGAAAATTTTATATACACTGTAAGCTTATAAACATTGACAATTTATTGCTTACATTGTTTATTTTTCTTGTATCTTTCATGGTGTGCGAGCATATCATTCATCAAGAATTGTCAACATGTAGCCTTGAGTTCGGATGGGGTATGCTAGCTGGTAGCAGCATAGGGTGTTATTTTACAGAAAAAGAAGTAAGTAAATAATTTTTTAAAGTTTTTTGTTATTTTTTCTAGAATTTACATTATTATTTGATATTTAAACAGTTGAAACTTTGCCAACAAGTCCAACCACAAGCAGGAAAACTCCAATGGAATCCAGAAATTGAGCTAAGATTATAAATACATTGCAAATTGCTTATGTTTACATGATTTGTTAATTTTAATTGTTGTAATGTCATTATTTAAATGAATTAATTATTGATGACATGGTAATTGCTTCATGAAATTGCATGAATATCAACCAATCACAGTTCCAATTTCACAGTTTCAACATTAAAAAATGTCATTTTTTGTACATGAAATCCACTGCTTTTTTGCCTCAGAAAGGCAAAATATGGGCTTCTACAAGGCTCTACATTTCAAAATTTCTTTTGGGGCGTGGCCATATACAACGGGATTGGTGGAAACTACTTGGGAAAAATGCTAGATCCGCCCCTGACCAGTATCATAGTTTCTATAAAAACATTTGAAATTCCTGCTGTAACCGTATCGTACTGATCGTATCGTAACGACGTACCGTAAAGTGTTCCCACTCATACGAAAACCACTCTAGCTATTATCCTGACCCAACCCTAGCCTTATTCATTTCAGATGTGTAATCACAAGCACTGACATGTTTATATTTTCCTATGTAATTAGATAAGCTAATTAGCTGGCGCTTATTATCTTGTTAAATTTCCCATAAATGACCATCTCTTTTCCTAGGTAGGTCCAAGGGCACTAGAACCATGAAATTGAGCTTATTATTAAGCTGGGATCATTGATAATAAACAAAGTTTTACTTAACTCAAATGTCGCTTGTTATGTAGTAATTGTAGTAATATTTTGCTGCTTATAAGCCTTCAATTGCCTTCTTTACCGCTCAACGATCCAACGAACAGTTGTATACTACGATTGTTCACCGCTGTACCGCCTGTACCAGCCAACGCCGTCGCGACAGTTGTTATTGATTAACTGATAAATTGAACTAAGTCGCCTCTTTACACCAAAAGGGTTAGGGGTAGGAAACAACTAGCGGCTCCTTTGACCATTCGTCTGCCTGGATAATTGGATTAAGTTGGCAGTACCTAGGGCAATTTGTTCACTCAACGATGACGGATTAACCTACGTCGGTTGAGTAATCGTAGGCCGAAGTTGGCTTGGCAAAACGTCGGGATTTGAAAAACGATCCCGTCGCGATGACAGATCGTGCTCTGTTTTGAAACGGGTTATTAGTTGTCCTGCTGTAACGGGCTCCATAAATAAAACTGACAGCTATTACTACGACTATTTGATATACCAGGGAGAGGAGAACATCTTCAAAACCACCACCAATAGTACTCTTTCTCTGGAGACCAACCTTGGAGGAGCAAATTTGGGATACCTCGGTATTCGTAGTTGACAGTAATAGATTACTTGCTGTTTGTGGTTCTAATAGTACTGGCATATTAAACGGGATATTAAATTAAAATACCTACTAGAGTTTTGTACAGTTTCTTGTAGCTGTCAGTTTTATTTATGGAGCCCGTTACAGCAGGACAACTAATAACCCGTTTCAAAACAGAGCACGATCTGTCATCGCGACGGGATCGTTTTTCAAATCCCGACGTTTTGCCAAGCCAACTTCGGCCTACGATTACTCAACCGACGTAGGTTAATCCGTCATCGTTGAGTGAACAAATTGCCCTAGGTACTGCCAACTTAATCCAATTATCCAGGCAGACGAATGGTCAAAGGAGCCGCTAGTTGTTTCCTACCCCTAACCCTTTTGGTGTAAAGAGGCGACTTAGTTCAATTTATCAGTTAATCAATAACAACTGTCGCGACGGCGTTGGCTGGTACAGGCGGTACAGCGGTGAACAATCGTAGTATACAACTGTTCGTTGGATCGTTGAGCGGTAAAGAAGGCAATTGAAGGCTTATAAGCAGCAAAATATTACTACAATTACTACATAACAAGCGACATTTGAGTTAAGTAAAACTTTGTTTATTATCAATGATCCCAGCTTAATAATAAGCTCAATTTCATGGTTCTAGTGCCCTTGGTAGGTCGCTTAGGAGACTGAGTTGACTGTACTGTCAATAACTATTTGAACATCTCCCAGAGTGGATGTGAGGTAAACAAAAAGGTCAATTAGTTTTAGGCTTGAGGAATCGGTAACTGAAATCGGGAAAAAAATTCTGGATCATTTCCGGATCAGCAGGTGCCAGGAACTGGCGATAAAACTAGTTTTCATGTCCGGAATCTGGAAACCATAGCGTGAACCTGTTTTTGGTGGGTCGGGCAACATATGTGCAGGTTTATTGGCATTGTTGCACATTTGCGCATGCGCACGCTGTATTGGCTGGGTCGGGCATCATCTGCGCACGCCATTTTGGGTGGGTCGGGCAACATCTGCCCATGTTTTTTTGGCATTTTTGCACATCTGCGCATTTGGTAAAGATGGGTAATCAGTGAATCAAAATTCATTTATTTGCATTCCATGTTACATAAATGGCATTGCAGAAAAGAAAGACAAATTACAATAAATACACAATGTAAACGGAACCAGATAAATTTTTGTCAAACCAACGATTTTTTACAGCCAAACTGAGCTGTATTTTCATGCCATATAAATCTAGAGCGAGAGCAATAACATCTCCATTTGCAATGACGCGGAAATTGGAATGTTATCGCTCGCGCTCTAGATTTTATAGCGTGAAAATACAGCTCAATTTGGCTGTAAAAATCGATGGTTTGACAAAAATTTATCTGGTTTAGTTTACATTGTGTATTCCTAAGGCCCTTGTAAATATTATTTAGTAGCAGTTTCTAATAGAAAGTGAAGTGCTGTGAGCAGAAATTCCAAAACTTTGAGTAAGGAGTTATTGAAGTTTGTTGTTGATATAGTGATTCCAAAAAAAAGTATTCATCCTTTCTTCCATAGAGAGATTTTCATTGGAGATGCCCCTGGTATTTTAATTTTTTTCAGGTGCCTGTGGTTATTCGACCCTCTGAGAGCTTGTGCGTTTTTGTCAATAATTGACACACCCTTGGAAATTGCAACCCCCTTGTGGGGGGGGGGAGCTATAGATTTGTTTCTGTAATCACACATTCCAGATTGTCAGAAGTCGCAAACATGTCCAATACAGTCCCCATTGACCAATGGTCATGACCAATTGGCAATTTGTCATTTGGACATGACCAATGGTCAAACATAATTTATTCATATACTCACATTAGCTCACTCCTCCGGCTTGGGTGAAAGCGAATATCGAGCCTCTGGTACTCAGGGTATTATCTGTACTGCACTTTGCAAAGTTGACTGGTTGTCTCTTAATAACTGTGAAGTCGTGAATTACCTTCTCAAACATTAGCCTCCTACGCGCCGCTCTTAGGGACCCTCTACTAGCGCGTAGGAGGCTATCTCAAAACAGAAAGGCAAACAAAATAAACGAGACCAAGAGTTCTATTTCCGGACATGCGCACTAAAACCGGAAGACCACGAATCGTGGTCTCTGAGTTGGATTAACCCCAGGTGGTGTGCGCACTACGATCGCAAGGCATTATGGGAGCAATTTTACCACCTTTTCACGATCAAGCGATGGGGAAGGGGAGGGTGAGCGTGCGGACCCGTGGGATTCTGTTCTAAAAATAGCCTGATTTGCGATTGTGATGCCGCCACACCCCAATACCGAGATGAAGGCTCCTACTAATGGGCTCCTGTCGACGAAAGGTCGATTGGTGTCATCTGGTGAAATATGCGCATCTCGTGTCTCACTCCAATGCGCGCATCACCGAAAGTGAACAATTTCTTCAACGAGAAAAACACGGCAGGAAGTGTGGGTTCAACATTATTAGATTTGAAGAAAGGGCAGTTTTTTTGTCATGATTAGAATACAACACACTTGAAGTCACAAGCTTGAAGTCACTCATATAAAAATCGTGTGTGTCCTGATATTGAATATCTCCTTGATAGCCAAAGTTAGCCTGGATTGAGGATTGAGGAGACAAACAAAAAAGGGAAAAGAAAAAATAAATAAATAAAAAGAAAAAAGAAAAAAAAAGAAAAATGGAAAAAAGAAAAGAAAGAAAGCTAGAGAGAAAAGAAAAACAACAAACAAACAAGAGGTAAAAAATAAAAGTAATAATAATAAAAAATCAAAAAAAATTAAGCAAGGTAGAAAATAGAAAAAAACAAAAACAAAAATAAGATGACTATAGCTTTAAATTTAATACAAAAAACCTTCCTTTTTATTTATTTATTGTGTATACTGTATACTCGGCTATAAATAGTGGTAGTGGCCATCTCGAAAGCCTCGCGCTCCTATGGCCACTACGCACCTTCTTTTACTTATTTTTATACCTATCTATCTTATTTATTTTCCTTCAGTTCCTTATATTATGTATTTAGAATGTAAAATAGTGCTCAATAAACCTGAACCTGAACCTTCCTGAAGCCGTTGCTGTCACATGCAGATGGCATGTCCATCCTACACCAATAATGAATTAATTTTAGAACACAACATACTTGAATCACAAGCAAGTTTCACTCATATAAAATATCCTGATATTGTGTAGTTCCACAAAATATCCATACCCCCACGGGGGGGTATTTTTTTTTGGACCCCCCTACCCCTCTGGAAATTCCATTTTTGGGTGTCTGTGGGTAACCCCCCACCCCTCTGGAATTTCCGTTGAGTAGACCAGGGTCCCCCCACCCCCATCTGGAAATTGTATTTTCTCTAAAAGACTGCCAATGTTAGAAATATCATAAATAATAGTTAGGCGTTCAAAAAGACAGTACATAGTAGTTGCATGTAAAACAGCATCAGAAAGCAGTTTTTGTGTTAAATTTCAATCTCGACAAGCATTGGATCAAAGATACTGGTTCTATGCCATTTTAGCAAGCTTATCCTCTTCAATTCCCATTTTTCAATCAAATTTGTGCGATAAACTTAGCTTTTTTCTGTGAAACAGTGATGGCTCGTGCGTTTATCTCAATGACTATGACCAGGATTTCATTTCCTGGCCCAAACATATCTCAGGTTTACATGAAAATAACTAACCATTGTTCTGCAATCATTGTACTGCAATGTCTATGCACAAATATACAAGAATCGTGGCTAAACATGGCTCAAAACGTGAAATACTAGTTTTCAAAATCCGAGTCATCCCTACCCCCCTGAGGCACCCTCCATCCATGTGGGCAGGCCCTAAATCTCGTACAGGGCAAACAACAAACGAGAAAGACCTCCGTACATGTTACTAGTTGAGGAGGGCATCAAGAAACAAACATCAAGTTGTACACAATTCGCTCCGAATAAAAATCTCTTTAGAACTCTTGTTTACTTAGTTATAGTACTAGTATAACCATGGCCATCGGTACGGAATGACCGTGGCTATAGACCCTCCAGATATGACTCACCATAACTGCACCCATCGGCACAGAGTGACCGTGGTTATACACCCTCCAGATATGACCCACCATAATCACGGCCATCGGTACGGAGTGACCGTGGTTAAAGACCCTCAACATATGACCCACCATAACCACAGTAATCGGTACAGAGTGACCGTGGTTATAGACCCTCCAGATATGACGCACCATAGCCACGGCCATCGCTACGGAGTGTAATCACTCAAGGGTTTGGTAAGGAAATGATAGGCAAGCACAATAGAACGAAGGTCCCAGAGGGAAAAATAGACTGATAATTGAATCTTCCTGAAGCATGTAGATGGCATGTCCATCCTACATATCCAATGGCGGATCCAAAAATGATTGGGAATACGTTTTGTTCTGTTCTTTAAAGAACATCCCCAATTTACAGAAAAATACTACTAATCATACAGAAAAAAACTATTGGCCTGTATGCAGATGGCACCTACAGTATCAAGCCAATAATGGAGGACATGTCGCTCTTGTTTGTAGAAGTTGCTCCGCCTTAGAGAAAAGAAAAAAGAGTCATCAGACAGTGCCAAGGCCAATTGAAACCACAAGAAATTTTCTTGTAATGACCAGGTTTCATACTGTTTCTATGCCTCAACTTGTCAGCTTCAGTTATGCTACTAGGCTTTGAGGACCCCCCTTTTCTTACTTTTTTGTTTTTCAGGCCCCCCTTTTTCCCCTGAATTTTTTTCAGGGCTTCCAGTTCCTCCTCCAATCCCCCCCCCCCCCCCTCCGACTTAAATAATGACTGGTCCCTTAGGATGTCAAATTACAAGTTTGTTTACTCTAAGAGCTACAACTAAAATGTCCCATGTGAGCCTTCTAAAGGTAAGTTCAAAAGTGCGAACCAAAAAATCTTTGTTTTGTAACTACAGGGCTGCAAATGACTGACAATTTTCTATATGGTCACGTATCATGCAAATTTAGGGGTCAAATCACTCGTTATGCCTGCTGAAAGTATTTAATCACGCATCACGCAGGGGAAGAGAGATTATAAGATGAGAGAAAAGGCATAGAGAAATTTCTGCAGAGGAGGCTTTGTCCTCAATCACAGGAAAGTCATTTCCCATACCGTAAGTTACTAACCTCATCTCGTGTGCAGCTGAACAGCCTGGTGTAGATCAGTACAAGCGTCTCTGGTAGCAACACCTTGGTGATGTAATCATTGTCCTGAAACTAAACATAATATATAATAAAGATTTTCATCTATCATGGATTGGTGAGACTTTTTCTAGGCTAGGTTCCAGCCGCCACGGTTGGAGTGAGCCTGCGATCCTCCCCCACCGACGGCTGGGCGTGCGGGCTGAACATTGTATTTTTCAACCAATCAGAAAGACGCTTCCCCCAAATCGACAATAACCCCATCAACCGGTTATATAGGTATATAGGTATATGATTCAAGAGATTTCAGTTGCGCAGACATCTGAAACTCCAACGGCTAATCCTAATCTAGGTGCTCTCTACAAAGGGGGCACCTCGGCGTGTCGCTAAGATTAAATTTATACAATTTAGCCTTAAGATATAAAATATTATGCAGAATTTTGTACTGGAAAGATCTAAGATAAGAGCTAATAGTTGTCTTATATAAGCGCAGATAAATTTCCTTCCATTCCACCGGTGCAGTGAGGTTTGTTTATTTCCTCTGTTCTATCATTTTCTTTTTTTTTTTAAAGTACATCTTTTTTTTTTTTTTTTTTTTTTACATTTACATATAAATTATTTACAGGGATAATTTAACCATTGTTTTTTTAATTTAAGTTATTTTTTTCATTTTTTTTAGAAAGAACAGAGCTGGCTCCCCCGCAATAACCAAAAGGGCTAACAAACGCGGGAGAGCCAGGAGATTATCAAATGTTTTTCTTTTCATTCTCTTTTTTTTTAAAAAAAAGCGAGGAAAAGCAGCCAGCTAGAAAAAAGAAGAGAAAAAAGAAGGCAAAAGAAACAAAAATTTAAACAAACCTTGACAGGATCAATACGAGTTGACGAAGTCATCGATAATTCTTTTTTTAAAAAGGTGGATAGGGATGGTTTTGTAGTTTTCAGGTAAAGAATTCCATATCTTAGCCCCTTTATATTTGATATTAAATATTCCATAATTGGTTCTAGTTTTAGGTATTTTAAATGAATTTTGATGATATCCATGTATTGTAAGAGTGTGTTTGGTTAACAGGAGTGAACAATCCTAGAAACGGTCACCCATCTATTTGCCGAATGCGTGATTATAAGGAACTTATACTTAGCTTTGAAAACGCTGATGAGCCAATTCGATATTCAACTACCAGAGCTTACTCCGAAAACAGCTATTGTAGGCACGGAAGACGGCCAAATGGTCAATTTTATCATCCTCGTCTTTAAAAATTACGTCTACAAAGCAAGAAATTATAGCATGCCCCCTTCGCTTCATGGTTTGGTGTCTAAATTGAAAGAATACGAAAAAGGTAGAAAGATTGTGTGCAATGAAAAGCAAAACTTCTCTGCTCCATGTGGCAAAATGGGACAAACTAAAAGCTCTCTTCCTTTAAATTTTATGCGAAATAACAATCATTTTGTGCTTTCATTGCTGCCGCTGATCTGTGATCGCACAGTTAATGAGTGACTTCCTTTTCTTTATTAATTTTTCTTTTATTCTGCCCTCGAGGCTCTTTATGCCGTAGGTATTAATAGGGGCGGGGAAGGGTTATCTTTTGTTTTGTTTTTCTTTTTTTTCTTGTTTAGTTGCTTATTTTATTTACTGTCCCTGTTTTTTTGTTGTTTTTTTTTTTGTTTTTTGCTCGGTGCAGGGTTGGGGTCTTTGGGTCGGGACAGGAGCATGGGAGGGGGAAACGCAAGAGCATTGAAAAACGGTTTTCTCATTGTGAAAAAAGCAAAAAATATATATCAGGTGAAAAAATCATATATCAAATAAACAAACAAATGTAATTAAAAAGTAAAAAAAAGAAAGAAAGAAAAATGTAAATAATTTTATAGATATTATAATGACATGTCAGTATAATCACAGAGAGCCAAATAAAAACTAATTAAAAAAAAAGCCGCTAACCGATTTTCAATCGGCATGGACTGATTGGTCATCATTACAAGGACATGACAGATGTCTTCCAGAAATTGATTGCAATGCTACCGTTACCCTCCCTAATTGGCGCTTTACCAATACTAGTAAGAGTGAACGAACATGTGCTTGATGGTCAACACCCGGGGGGGGGGGGGGGGGGACTCCCTATAATCGACTATACGGGGATGCTCGGCCCGAAAGGGGTAGGTTTTTCAGGCCGCAGGTATATGAAAGGGGTAGGGTTTTCAGGCTTATAGGTATATGAAAGGGTTGGGTAATTTTCAGATTTTGGTATATGAAAGGGTCTCAAAATTCGCTGTTTAAGTATATAATAAAGGATACAGAAATAGCGCCGCCAGCGCCGCACAAAATGCACTAAGCACTCTAACGTGATCGTTACGCAACAAAGAATAGCCTCGTTGGTGGCAATAAGTGTTTTATTAACAGTTGAAAAGCATCGATGTTGGTATATGAAAGGGAGACCTTTTTCGACGTTGGTATATGAAAGGGGTACCTTTTATGACTTTAGTATATGAAAGGGGTACCTTTTTAGGGCCAAATTTGGTATATGAAAGGGTAAGGGGTTGAGAGTCTGGGCCGAGCATCCCCGTACATTTCGGTCTGGAGCGCCCCCCGGGGGTCAATCCCCCGGGGGTCAACAGTGCACACAAAGACCTGTTCACCCGAAAGCTGTGTGACACTGACAACATCCCTCCAACTGCTAACGCTCGAAAGCAAGATGCTAAGAGATGAGTATTTCAGTCTGGCTTTATTTAGGTGAAGTGTCCCGTGAGGCCCTACTCTAGTTACTTCTCCTAGCGATTGGGGTTGGACTAGCAGAAGTGACCAAACCCGGGAGCCATCCTAGAATGCGGCTACAAGATGGAGACAGGATGCAGCAGATGGTATAAATGCGTAGGTGCTGACCTGGCATGCACAGTGCTATGCTATTGGCTAATTGCATTTTTAAACCAACCCCCTCTCCTGGAATTTCCAGACTCTCAGACCACCCCCCTCCCCTGGAATTTCCATCACAAAATTCCCGAGAACAATGGGATTTTGATAAAAATCAGGACAAATATACCCCCTCCCCTGGAATTTCCAGGGCTCAAACAGACCCCTCCTTGGAAAAATTCCATGGGTCCTCAACCCCCTCGGTGCAGAACAAAAATGCAATCAGCCATTGCAGAGGGCTTTGTGATAGACCATAAGAACAACAGACGTCGCACCATTCTGCCAGACTATAATGGTGCTTTTGGTTTTAGTTATACACATTCTAATTGGTCCCTCCCCCAACCAATAGGAATGCTGAACTAAATGCAAGGTCATCTGACATTCTCGCTATATTGGCTGATTAAAATTCTGCCATCTCACCATACCTTGGTTTTTCCTGAGCCATACATGGACGTCAGAGACCTTGTGATTTCATTGACCTGCACATCCGAAAATGAACCAAACCGTACTTGGAACCCCAAGTCACCTGGATTTTAAAAATAACAAAGTGTCATTCTAAACTGGAAAATGTCAATCTAAACTGGAACTTTTTTAAGCCCTGACCTTTAGAGCAGCCTGCCCTGATGTTAACCAATCAGGCTACAGATATTGATTTCCCTGATTTGAAAGGAGCAGACTGCTCTCTGTCAGCCAATCAGAGTGCTTAAATATCATGGCTGTCCTGGATGTGTCAGCACACCACTTGTGAAATCAGTCATGCATGAGGTGCTTATATTGCTGGGAGCAGGCTGCTCTCTGTCAGCCAATCAAAGAGCTCAGATATTAATGGCTGTGTTAGATGTGTCAGCGCACCACTTGAAAAATCAGTCATGCACAATCAAGCCTTATTATGTGCCACTCAAGCTTTCAGTATTCTCAATGAAGTTTATTTGGTCTGAAGATGTAGGCTAAACTTTTGATTTGCCACAGGGTCTCATTTTAGCTGCTTGGATTTAGTGAAGACTTTGTTCAGGCAGAAATCTATTTGGGATGGTTTTACAAGTAGTGATTCTTGTTCTTTAGGCATGATTTTAGTCATTTAATTTTATGCTCATGTTTTGGTTAATTTGCTTGTAATGAAAGTTCAGCTTTGTTTGAGGCATAACCAAAAACACTCCTATGGAATACTTTGTAGCTTATACAGTAACAAAAGTTTACTCTCTAGAGGCAAATTACACTAGATGTGTACTTTGTTGCAAAACCAGTTTGCCTTGTACCAAGCGGGTTGTGCCCCAGGGTGTTTGGCGCTCCCAACAACTTTGCCTATTGCCCCCATCCCGTGGGGAGAATTTTCAAAATAAAGTCGTACAAAAATCACCATGCCCCTGGGTCAACCCCCAGAAAAAGCCAATTAAACTGGTTTGCTCAAAATCTGTGCACGTATTGATTTGACCTTAACTGTTTAACCTACCACGGTTGCTTTACTACTATTGGGCACTTTACAAATCATAATTTGAGTTTTAAGTAATGATATGGAGTGTAATGGCTATTATGAGTATAAAAAAATGCTCAAAACTCAGCAATTTAACCTTAGAAACTTTCATTGAAAACAATGATCAGAATGTAATGTCACACTGGCAGCCCAAGCCAACGATGCATAGCTCTGTGAAATTACAAAAAGATCTATGGAGAAATTGAACTAAAACTATTACTGGTCATTTATTTTGAATTCCTGAAATATTGACCCTTTTCCAGTGTTAGAGAGCGGCGAGGGCTTGATGTTTCAGCAGGGAAGAACCGGGGGTTTTATTGCATAATTAGTCTGATTTGTCATAAATGTCCCTCATTTAAAATGCACGGGAGTGATTTTCAACCGGTGATTTAAGCCATAAATCCAGGGAATTGAAGGGAATAAATGACACAGAAATGCAATAAATGCTTATTTTATTGAATAAAGCACATTATTTCAAGAAATTCAAAATAAATGACCGGGCAGTAATAGTTTCAGTTCAATTTCTCCATACATCTTCTGTAATTTCACAGAGCTATGCATCGTCGGCTTGGGCTGCCTGTGATAATGTCCGCAACACAAAGACTCTACAATCCTGTAATGGGTTTACACTCACCCCGGGTTCTTCTACAACTCTTGTAATCTTCATGACGTTGGCAGTATGTCTGAAGGAGCAAAAAGAGTGATGATTTGACTGCAAAGCCCAATTGAAAGTCAGTTATTGGACATTTTATTTGCTCAAAAGGAACTAATCATTTTCAGATTGAATGGGTTTACCTCTCCATGGAAGATTTTCTCCAACTCTTTCCACAAGCTCTTGACAAGATCCTCTATGTCCTCAACTTTCAGATCAGAAACTTCCCTGCAAAATTATACACCTTTTTCAAAAAAGGTTGCTTCGGTGATCGATGATGAGCGATGCGTGTTTCATAGACCGCCAAAGCATTATGCTTTCGAAAACAACTGAAGTCTATGTCTTTTAAAAACGCTAAAATTGAGCTACACAGTTTTAGCGCGCTTTTGGCGCCATTGAATAACTACACAGTAACAACATATAAACCCGAAGTAAACAGTGATACACTGTTTCGGCTTGCTTAATCTTTATTTATTTATATTTATTTATATTTATTCTGCTTTGCCTAGCGTGGAAGTTCCTCGTACATGGAAAACACGTAATCCTGATTTTGATAACACATCTTCTCCTTCTTAGTGCTGCAAAGCAACAATCACTAGTGCTGCAAAGCAACAATCACGGCTCGCCCGTGATTTTGTAAGGTTTAGATTTAACGCGCTTCTAAAATAATCTTCTCCTTCTAAGTGCTGCAAAGCAACAGAATCAGTAGGCGCTTCGCCCGTGATTTTGTAAGGTTTAGATTTAACGCGCTTCTAAAATAATCTTCTCCTTCTAAGTGCTGCAAAGAAACAGAATCAGTAGGCGCTTCGCCCGTGATTTTGTAAGGTTTAGATTTAACACGCTTCTAAAATAATCTTGTCCTTCTAAGTGCTGCAAAGCAACAGAATCAGTAGGTGCTTTGCCCGTGATTTTGTAAGGTTTAGATTAGACGCTAATAAAACAACTTCTTCTTCCAATACTGCTGATTCGCATAACTGTCAATGAGCCGCTGACAGACCCCGAACGCCTCTCGCTTGCGCTGAAAGCAATTTCCCAGGTCCTCTGAGGTCTGAGAGGCTAGGACACAGCAGGGGAGCGGTGCTTTCAAAGCACCGCCAAACACGTAACTAAGGCTTGCGTCTCCTCATGGTGCAAAATATAAACTCCTAGGCTAGACTGCAGAATACCCCTTCACGGATGGCTATACCCCCTATTCAACTCATCAATGCATCAACGCGTGCACTCGTTGATGCCTTGACAAGCTAAGTAACACATTTTATTAATCTTCATTTATCTTCGTTCTACATGTATTTAGGCATGTTGACGAGTTGATGCGTTGAGTTGACTAGTTGTTGAGTGGACATGTTGTTTGAGTTGAGGCATTGTTGAGTTGACGCATTTACGAATTGACACTGTGTTGAGTTGAGGCATTGCTAAGTTTACGCGTTGTTGAGTTGATGCGTTGACGTGTGGATGAGTTGAAAAGGGGGTACAGCTATCTGTGAAGGGGTATTCTGCAGTTGTTCCAACTCCTGATAAGTCTATTGGAACAACCCTCAAATTCATACCTTATAGCGCTGAGATCAGGTACCAAAACGTTGTTGTTGCTCTCATAGGCACACGTATCACTTTCCTTGACTTTTCTTTTAATGTGTTTTCTATAATAATGACTAGTGAACGCGCTTGAAGTTTTGAAAGGAGTCTTGCAACATGTTGGACAGAATCCTTTGTGTTCATCAAAGAAGAAATGGACAAAGCTTTTCCAAGATAATAACTCTTTGGGTTTTTTTCCAAACAGGCCAGTGTTATTCTCTCTTTTTCTCTCGGAAAAATCATCAGAGT
This sequence comes from Telmatactis stephensoni, assembly GCA_029948255.1. Classification (NCBI taxonomy): domain Eukaryota; kingdom Metazoa; phylum Cnidaria; class Anthozoa; order Actiniaria; family Isophelliidae; genus Telmatactis; species Telmatactis stephensoni. Next base: position 522,478 of record JALIZF010001821.1, on the reverse strand, counting down.
TTTCCAACCGGATAGAAAGTTCTCTAAAAAAAATAGCTTGGAGATCTTCTCCCTCTTCGACAGAAAGTTCCCCCATTAAATCTGGTAAAAGTTGTGAGGGGCAGTGTTCAGCGTGTTCCTCCAAATCTGCTGGCAATTGTGAGGGCCCGGGTGAGGGGCAGTGTTCAGCGTGTTCCTCCAAATCTGCTGGCAATTGTGAGGGCCCGGGTGAGGGGCAGTGTTCAGCGTCATAAGAATGTTCTTTTTCACGTTTCACGGTGTATCTTGTTCAAACTAATCGAATGACACATGTCTTTGTCTAGGAATGACTGCACAAGATCTGCAGGCAAATGCGCAACGGGTTCCCACGTGTTGTCTATCGGACGCGGATATCCTTGCCATGACACTAATAGTTCAATCTGGCCATTAACACATCGTTTTTTCAGAATCTTGTTCACATAATAAGTGCCTCTCAACACCTTCCTGCTAGCCATTTTGGCAAGATGGCGGCATCGTGAGAAGACCCTGGTGGGCTGAAACCGCTGGCTCGATGAGCCCGCTAATTCACCACAGCAAACCCGAAACGTAGATTTTTATGTGGCGAGAAAAAGTGTCCTGTTGACGTTTTTTGAGTTTATTCATTAACCCTTCCTCGAAGAAGCTTATTACAGCTAATAATCTTGGGCGCTGAAAGTAGTAATTTTTGTTATAACCACAAGTCTGAAACAAATTTCACGCAAAAGGCTTATTTTTCTTCCAAATAAAGGCTTTTGTAAGTTATATTACAAGAGCCCAGGTTATCTTCGATCATCGATCGAAATTGCGTCGAGGCCCGCTTTTCCTTGACAGAGATTCATTTATTTTGTTGGGTGGGAAACTAAGGTTTCCCGGGGAAATGAACTCATTGCTGAGCCTCTTTAGATTTATTCAAGGCAGCAATGAGCTCATTTCCCCACTTCGCATCCTGGCGCACCAGTTTAAGCCGCTTCGGACTCGGCGAAGGGGGAGGCGATTCTTCCGGAGTAACCGGCTCAGTTGGTGGAGTTGGTGGAGTCGGAGGTTCTGGTAAAAGTTGTGAGGGGCAGTGTTCAGCGTGTTCCTCCAAATCTGCTGGCAATTGTGAGGGCCCGGGTGAGGGGCAGTGTTCAGCGTGTTCCTCCAAATCTGCTGGCAATTGTGAGGGCCCGGGTGAGGGGCAGTGTTCAGCGTGTTCCTCCAAATCTGCTGGCAATTGTGAGGGCCCGGGTGAGGGGCAGTGTTCAGCGTGTTCCTCCAAATCTGCTGGCAATTGTGAGGGCCCGGGTGAGGGGCAGTGTTCAGCGTCATAAGAATGTTCTTTTCCACATGTTTCACGGTGTATCTTGTTCAAACTAATCGAATGACACATGTCTTTGTCTAGGAATGACTGCACAAGATCTGCAGGCAAATGCGCAACGGGTTCCCACGTGTTGTCTCTCGGACGCGGATTTCCTTGCCATGACACTAATAGTTCAATCTGGCCATTAACACATCGTTTTTTCAGAATCTTGTTCACATAATAAGTGCCTCTCAACACCTTCCTGCTAGCCATTTTGGCAAGATGGCGGCATCGTGAGAAGACCCTGGTGGGCTGAAACCGCTGGCTCGATGAGCCCGCTAATTCACCACAGCAAACCCGAAACGTAGATTTTTATGTGGCGAGAAAAACATGGCGGAAAGCGACATGCGCAATGAAGGAGTATTGGGATTATGGGCTTTTGATACAGATAAAATGAGAATAATTTTATCGGAGTTAAACCGAGTCGACCGCAGGTCCCCAGTTACCTTGATCGCGGGCCCCTAGTTATTTACATATTTACAGTGTTACCACATGGTATCTCATCATCCCCCATATACCACCCCTCCTCCTATATTTTCACGAGATGATACCATTTGTGATTTCATCATTCCCCATAGACCACCACTCCCCTTACTCTTTTGAGTTTTTAATTTTGTGGACCCCCTGCAGACAATGTGAGCTAATGTGGAACAAGTTGCAGCTGACGTTTCGAGCGTTAGCCCTTCGTCGGAGCAAAAGCGCGAATGTGCGGTGTGGGTGGGTTTATATAGAGAGGGCGTTCCCAGTCGGTGACTAGGAACAATAGCGGCGCGCGCAAAAGGCGGCCGCTCACTAATTAGGGAATGACAAAGCTACGCCGAATGAATAGGAATAGAATCTATAATTAAAACTAGCCATTTCTAATAGAAAGTGAAGTGCTGCGAGCAGGTGTATCCACGTTAGCAGAACTGTTCCCCTAAAACTCACGAAAGTACACCACTTTCTCTGATATATCAAATGTTTCTTGTCTATCTCCTGTGCGTTGTATGACGAACACTGCTATTTGACCTTCGATATTGAACTACAAAACATAATTTCGGACACACACAGTTCAAAATATTTAGCACTTTGAGTAAAGCAATTTTTCAAACAATCACAAACGGCTAGCGTCGGCAATGATTATAAAACTAACTGATTTTAAAAAGCTAGTTACTCGGGCTACCTGTGGTTTTACCTTCTATCTATCTATATATCTATCTATCTATCAACGTCGCAAATCGGCAAATTACCCAGAAGCCTTTGGGGTACACTGTTGACCACGAGGCTTCCTGTGTTCGCGAGAGATTGAACAAAATGGCGGACGCTATCAATCGGAATTTATCGAACTTATATTGGCTTTTAATCTCAAGATACTTTGCTTTTAATCGTTAATATCGAATTCTCGAATTTAGTGGTGACCTTCTTACCAGCTGTTGTAATCAACTTATAATGTACTGATCGTACAAGAACACGAGACAGATTGATTTGTGGCAGCGAACTTATAAGACACGGAGATATTGTCTTTGGATCAGTAGTTTGTTTAAATTAATAATATTTCACCACTGCTTGCACATTATGTTTGCTTATATAAGCTTTATTTATACACGGTGTCTACAGTCATGCTCTTCCTGAGAGCCATGTTAAAAACGAACTAATTAACTAACAATATCTACAATGTTTGTTTTTAACTAGAAAGACTAGGAGATTCTTGCCTTTGTGTAAGTAAGGTGACTAGGGTGTATTCAATAATTAAGCCAGGAAACAGGAATTAGTAATTGGTGCAAAATTACACCAAATAAACAATGGAAAACAAATGGTTTTTTTTATTATTAACATATTTAGTGCAATCTGTATTTTGTACAATGTCATGATTATATTGAATGCACTTTACTGTCAATCATGCTCATGTTCAATGTTAGCAGATCAAAATATAGTGATGGATAATCATGGAAAGGATAGTAATGTTTATGAGACCTTTATATACATGCTTATATTAGCAACAATTGAAGAATAATTTTAGAATGTACAAAATGATATATTTTAGAATGTACAAAATGATATATTTTGTACAAGCTTTGTGCAACCATGTTCACAGAGACAAGATAAAGTGGACTGAATTGAAGATGTTACTGTATGTAGTAGTAGAGCGATAGCACTAAAACCGTGAAACAAGTACTACCTAAAAAGTACAAATAGTACTAATGAAACAATAGAAAACAAAGGGTTTTGCTACTATTTGTCTCTATTTAGTTACTAAGTTATTTCACGGTTTAAGTGTTATCGCTCTATCAGATTGATGTGCATGGAGGAGCTATATATGGTATCAGTAATGAGCATATATTGTATGACATTACACTTCTCCAATAAAGCATCATCAACTGACTACTGCTATATTCATAGATCTGCTCCATATTAAAAACATGGTAATCCATGTATTGAAAAGTTGTGTTAAGAAACTGAAATGTACTGTACTGAAATGATTTCATAGAAAGGTAACTGTGGTACTTCTAGAATCTACCAATGTGATAACAGCAATATCAAACTCATTTTAACTTGGACATTGAAACAGTCTGCTGCAGTTTGTAAGTTTTGTTTCCATAAATCAAAGTAAAAAAGTACAGAATAGAAATTTAAATTGTCTAAGCTATAATGTATTATCTATAGATCATATTGGATCATTTGGTAGGCATTTACAAAATAAAGCAGACCTATACTGTATATGTCTGGCGTGATAAAAAGACCAGCAGTATATGAATAACCACCAATCAGGTGGTACAATTACCTTCCAAAAACGTTCTCCCTGGCCAATATAATTTGTGTTCTACTCTGCAGTACCTGTCATTTTTGCAATCAAAAGACACTGACAAGTCAAACTGGTTTGCATCAACTTCTGTTCTCCATTTCTCCCCCCCAAGTATTACACAGACGTAGCCCGAGTGAACGCCTATTAGGCGTCTAGTTTATTTAGGAAAGGATGTGAATCGCTGATCGTATGTATCGCGTGTTCGTCTAGTGACATCCTTGAATCGATACGGTATGGACTTGAACCGCTGATCGTATGTATCGCATTTTCGTCTAGTGACATCCACAGATTACACTGTGTTCCGAATAGGAGGCTACTCGCTTCGCTCACAGCAACAAATTTAAAATTCCATAATAAGGTCTAGTAAAATTATATGAAGGAAATACGCTCGTTCATACCGCCTGAAAAATATTAGGTCTTGCTTTAAAGTGAACTCAAATAATGAGTTCTACCAGCGTGTAGTTTTTGTGGATTTTTTCACAGAAATTGTGCTGCGATTCTAGCTTCTAATATCTGTTTGATATGAAGTTGGACTTCGCTGAAAGAGCTGGACACCTTGTTAATTCAGTTGGATGAGGCGAGGGCACATTGTAACGGACGAGTCGACTGGGTAACTTTCTGGCTCCAGAAACACTCCAAAATCCCAGAAAATGATCTTCCAACGACACCAGATAAACGAGGGGTAAGTGTTCTTTATTAGTCTTGCAAATCACAATATTTTCGAGTCATATTTTAATACTGTGGGGCCTGTGATCTCACTCGTTTTCAGCCAATCAGCGCGCGTGATAGAATGTAGCTATGGGATTCTGCGGAATATTGAAGAGCGATTAGCACATTAGCCGGGAGCACATTACAATACGGTGATTGGCATAAAAAGCTATGATGCGACCGCGGAATAAGAGAGCACAACTTTTAAGTTGAACGCTGTATATTATTTAAAAGTGTCCTGTTGACGTTTTTTGAGTTTATTCATTAACCCTTCCTCGAAGAAGCTTATTACAGCTAATAATCTTGGGCGCTGAAAGTAGTAATTTTTGTCATAACCACAAGTCTGAAACAAATTTCACGCACAAGGCTTATTTTTCTTCCAAATAAAGGCTTTTGTAAGTTATATTACAAGAGCCCAGGTTATCTTCGAGGCCCGCTTTTCCTTGACAGAGATTCATTTATTTTGTTGGGTGGGAAACTAAGGTTTCCCGGGGAAATGAACTCATTGCTGAGCCTCTTTAGATTTATTCAAGGCAGCAATGAGCTCATTTCCCCACTTCGCATCCTGGCGCACCAGTTTAGGCCGCTTCGGACTCGGCGAAGGGGGAGGCGATTCTTCCGGAGTAACCGGCTCAGTTGGTGGAGTTGGTGGAGTCGGAGGTTCGCCAGCCATAATTGAGAGTCTTCAGCAACTGCGAAAGTGGCTCGTCGAAGCACTCGACATAATGCATGTGGGAGAGGTTGATACTTCAACGTAGGTTAAGGTATTAGAATCGGCTAATTTTCATACCTCTCAAAATTTTTCAAACTTCACATGTGAATTGCTAATGCTATCTAATTTTCAAAACTTAATTTAAATTTTCGAAACCTCCTTTTAGAACGAAAGAAAATTACCTTTTAAAATGGCCATTTTCAGCTAAAAATCAATAACCGGGCAATAACTAACAGGATTAAGCCAAAGGTCAACCGGGGAGAATGGTCACGCTACGAAGTAGATTTACTGATTATTCCACAAAACTATGAAGTATTATCACTTTTTATTAGCCAATGATACTAAAAATTGACATCTTTTGTGAAACGTTTTGCAACTTTAAGTAGCCGCAAAATGTATTTTTGATACCCGTTGCAACTGTGGAATGTTGATGTTGTTTATGAAATTGTTAGGTGATCAGGTTACATATTAACCTTCTGCTTCTTCTAGGGCTGAGACAGTAAAGTTTTTGCTCTTCTGCAGGGATGAGAATAGCCTGAATTTCAGCCGTCTTTTTCCCTCCGCCCGCCGATCTGGGTTTCGGGAAAAGAGACGTCTGAACGCTTAGAGCCAAAACCTTGCCCAGACGCGCCGCCCTCGCCCAGCCAAACAAACCGAAAATCCAGACACGATGATGTCTGTGCTCGATGCTGATTGGTTGATGTCTCTTATTATCTTTTCCCGCGAAGGCAGCCTTGTCTTGAATACATTTCTGCTACGCAGAAATATTTTCTGCTTTATAGTCGCTTAGGCAGAAATGTTTCCGCTTTACTTTGCATTCTATATTTTAACATTTTTGCACTGAATTAGACCGGTATCTAGTTTAAGTCGAAGGAAAGACTTTTATTTCAAAGAGTTACAAAGGGTTACACAAGGATCGATCCGCGACTTGTTTACGTTTGCCACAGCTGTCAAAGGGAGCTCGAAAAATACAAACAAGACACTGAAATTAAAGCTTTGATTGTCTGTAGCTATAAATACAACGAGCTTTCTCGATACTGCGAAGCATCGACCGCCATCGCTTCAACTGAAAGCATCGACTCCGGAGACAGGTTAAACAAGTCTATATTTGCCAAGTTCGATGTTTCTAAGCACTTTTTCATCCTGTTCAGCAGAAACATTTGCCGCTGTAACATTGTGCTTCAATAAAAAGCTTACTTGATCTTCCATCAGCACTAGTAGAGGAGATATAACTAGCATTGTTATATACCAGATGTCAACTCGTGCTCTGATTGGTTGAAATAGTGGCGCGCGCGCGTGAAGAAATGTCAGTGTCTCGAGGTTGCTACTGGCAACGGGAAACATTATAATGTTGACCGGTAAACATTACAACCGGAAGTTGTGTGGCTTAGCGCGCGCGCGCGAAAAACTGTATTTTAACATTTGTAAATTGAAAAAAAGGTGTTTCTCGACTAACTTAAAACCCGATATTTCCCTGTAAGGGTTTATTTTTGCGTTCATCCTTGAAGCGTGCAGAATTTTGCACGTTGTTTCACGTTTCAAAATACAAGGTCATCCTATCACAAAAAATGATCAAAATTGATAAAAGTTAGCATAAAACTTCTGATATTTTTTTTCTTCACATCATCCCTCCAGTTTTGATTGGTTGTTCACGAGAGCCAATTAGAAGCCAATTACCCTTTGTTCACGTAGATTAATCTCGCCTTTTGATTGGCTCTTGTGAACAACCAATCAAAACGCATTTGTGACAACAAAAAACAATTATGAGCTTACCTTGTAGCTATCAAAGCAACGACACGCCTAAAAACAAGTTCAAACAAAATAGTATTATTAATGCATGTAGGAAGCAAGCAGCAAGCTTGCCAGACAAGCTGTTCTAAGTCACTCAGACAAGCAGTTATTAGTCAGTCGGACAAGGCGGGGAGGGAGGGCGGAATTTTACTGCAAATTCCAAGCAAAAGAAATGTTTTCCAGATCTTATCCAAAGCTCACAATTTATTTGTCTGTTTCATTTCATTTGTTTGTGACTTGGTTTATAATTACATTCGTCTCTGCACTGCGGCACTGTTGCGTTGTCGCGAATATGTCAATCCTAGGTTGTTCTAAATCAACCTACTAGGTGATAAACAGTTTAAATTTTGTAACGTCTCTTATTTTAAAAGGTTAGGGTTTGGTTTTCCTTTGTAAAAATTGTGAAACTATATGTATTGGGAATATTATTTCAATAAGAAGTACTTCTGTATCATCATATTCTGTATCATAATATTCCTTGTGACACTTGTTATATTCATCCCACAACATATATACCTTAAGTAATGACTCTGCAACGTTCTTATCCGGGTTTACATGCATTACTTTAAAATCACAATTGTGTAAGCGGATTTCTTCATCATCCATCAACAATCGAAGTCCGTCCCCGGACACTGCAGCAACAATAGCCAAACCTTTATTGTGAGCCTGTTGAGATAAAAGTTGTAAAAGGGAGTGGTCATTAATTATTTAGGGAGGGAGGGCCGGCAAGTTTTGAAAATTTAGTAAATGCATGAAACGGCACTATGATATATCACTCAAGCACGGAGAACTATATTTTGCTCTACAACTTACTGGCTGCTTCACATAGAGTTTTATGAGACTTCGAGCTTTTTCATACTTTGTGGCCTCTTGAATGTTATCAATAAAAACCCATTGTATGGTGTTGCCTTCTGCCGAAAATAAGGAAACAAAACAAGACTTTAGTAAAAACTTCTTCACTTGAGTAAGAACACACAGAGTTTATTAAATTTTGGAAAACTGAAATATTGGACTCCTAACCTTGGGTCAAAGAGAAAATTAACAAAAAAATATCATGCTGGTACTCCCCTCTTCCTAGCCTCCCCACCTTCCCCCAGTGATGTGCTCAGACAACTTGGCCAAGCAGTTTTGACCCAAGCTTGGTGTCCCTGATTATAGTTACCCTTTGCTTGAACTGCAAGCGTCTTAATTTCCATGCACAATTTATTCACATCATGGAAAGCATCAGAGAAGTCCTAAAATAACAACAGCTTTGTTAATTTGTATTCCCATGCTATTTGCACCCTGTGATAAAATGGGAAGTACATTAACTACTATAAATCGTTATTAGCCCTATTTCTTCTTCATAAATAAGGGTTACATAAAAATATGTGACATTTGCAATAGAGTAGCCGTTAAAATTACTTCCTGGGATGATATGTACAAGATAGGGCTCCCCTTTTCTGCAGTGTTCTATTGGACTAATTTAACATTCCAAACATGACTGTGTCAGTATGTAGCGGGACGGGAATAGTATGTGTTTTCCTTCGTCGAACGCAATTATAAAATTTTGTCTTTCCCACATTCTCCATTACCAGTTACGATTTAAAAGTCTCTAGCCCGTGTAACAAGCCGAAGAAGGCCAATAAACGTCCCATTGTCAAAATACAACTAATGTATGAAAGATGTAAACATGTATGTTAATTTGTACTTTTACTTTTACTACTTCATTTCCTTTTTACGAGTGCTAGCGAAGCGTAGCAGGAGTATTGTGGGTTCTCTGCTGACTGACTGATTAATCTGCGTGAAGTTTTTTACGAGTGCTGATTGGCCGAAAAGACAAAGGAAAGTGGTGAGAGCCTGGGGTGAGTATTATCGTCCATCTTCGCTTTCAGTATTTTTGGCCGTGATTCTGAGAAGACAAGAGTTTTTGGGAGCTCCATTAACATATTACCACTGCGAATAAAAAAGTAATCATAACCTTGGTCTTTCCAAGAAGGTTCTCCGGTTCTGCACGACTTTCTAGTGTGAACGCATGGATAGGATTAGTTCAAAACACACCCAAATTCAATCAAGACATCTTCCCTGACTTTCCAGGAAGGTTCCTCCGGTTCTGCACGAGTTTCTAGTGTGAACTCATGGATAGGATTAGTTCAAAACACCCCCAATGAATCATACCACCTGTTTCTTTCTTGTTAAATTTATTCGGTAGAAAATGTTCAAATGGTCTCAGTTTAAACGATTCGTTAGGAAAGGCTAATAACAAAATGATGTTTTATGAATGTGTCGGTCCCATTGGGTAGAGTAGTTTTGTGATGGCGCCCAAACACATTTAGGAAGGGTCGCCAGTATGCAAGCAAACTGTAAGGGGAAGATTTTAACGAAAAAAACAACACTAATTACTTTTATAACCCACCACCAGTAGGGGACCCGTCTATTACAACTGAAAGTACGGCTGGGACAAACTACCAAAGAAAAAAAGAAAATCTCAGTGTCTCAAAATCTTCCTGGAAAGTCAGGGAAGATGTCTTGATTGAATTTGGGTGTGTTTTGAACTAATCCTATAGTTCACACTAGAAAGTCGTGCAGAACCGGAGAACCTTCTTGGAAAGACAGGGAAGATGTTTTGATTGAATATTACACAGGGATCCCGCAACTGCTGGGGCTGCCACTTTGTATGTAATTTAGGGTTGTTTTTAACTAATCCTATCCATGAGTTCACACTAGAAACTTGTGCAGAACCGGAGGACTTCCTGGAATGTCAGGGACGATGATTTGATTGAATTTGGGGGTGTTTTGAACTAATCCTATCCATGCGTTCACACTAGAAACTCGTGCAGAACCGGAGGAACTTCCTGGAAAGTCAGGGAAGATGTTTTGATTGAATTTGGGGGTGTTTTGAACTAATCCTATCCATGAGTTCACGCTAGAAACTCGTGCAGAACCGGAGAACCTTCCTGGAAAGTCAGGGAAGATGTCTTGATTGAATTTGGGGGTGTTTTGAACTAATCCTATCCATGAGTTTACACTAGAAACTCGTGCACAACCGGAGGAACCTTCCTGGAAAGTCAGGCAAGATGTCTTGATTGAATTTGGGGGTGTTTTGAACTAATCCTATCCATGAGTTCACACTAGAAACTCGTGCAGAACCGGAGGAACTTCCTGGAAAGTCAGGAAAGATGTTTTGATTGAATTTGGGGGTGTTTTGAACTAATCCTATCCATGAGTTCACGCTAGAAACCCGTGCAGAACCGGAGAACCTTCCTGGAAAGTTAGGGAAGATGTCTTGATTGAATTTGGGGGTGTTTTGAACTAATCCTATCCATGAGTTCACGCTAGAAACCCGTGCAGAACCGGAGAACCTTCCTGGAAAGTTAGGGAAGATGTCTTGATTGAATTTGGGGTGTTTTGAACTAATCCTATCCATGAGTTCACGCTAGAAACTCGTGCAGAACCGGAGGAACTTCCTGGAAAGTCAGGGAAGATGTTTTGATTGAATATTTCACAGGGATCCTGCAACTGCTGGGGCTGCCACTTTGTATGTAATTTAGGGTTGTTTTTAACTAATCCTATCCATGACTTCACACTAGAAACTCGTGCAGAACCGGAAAAACTTCCTGGAAAGTCAGGGACGATGTTTTGATTGAATTTGGGGGTGTTTTGAACTAATCCTATCCATGAGTTCACACTAGAAACTCGTGCAGAACCGGAGAACCTTCCTGGAAAGTCAGGGAAGATGTCTTGATTGAATTTGGGGGTGTTTTGAACTAATCCTATCCATAAGTTCACACTAGAAAGTCGTGCAGAACCGGAGGAACCTTCCTGGAAAGTCAGGGAAGATGTTTTGATTGAATTTGGGGGTGTTTTGAAGTAATCCTATCCATGAGTTCACGCTAGAAACTCGTGCAGAACCGGAGGAACTTCCTGGAAAGTCAGGGAAGATGTTTTGATTGAATATTTCACAGGGATCCCGCAACTGCTGGGGCTGCCACTTTGTATGTAATTTAGGGTTGTTTTTAACTAATCCTATCCATGAGTTCACACTAGAAACTCGTGCAGAACCGGAGGAACTTCCTGGAAAGTCAGGGAAGATGTTTTGATTGAATATGGGGGTGTTTTGAACTAATCCTATCCATGAGTTCACACTAAAAAACTCGTGCAGAACCGGAAAAACTTCCTGGAAAGTCAGGGACGATGTTTTGATTGAATTTGGGGATGTTTTGAACTAATCCTATAGTTCACACTAGAAAGTCGTGCAGAACCGGAGAACCTTCTTGGAAAGACAGGGAAGATGTCTTGATTGAATTTAGGGGTGTTTTGAACTAATCCTATCCATGAGTTCACACTAGAAACTCGTGCAGAACCGGAGGAACCTTCCTGGAAAGTCAGGGAAGATGTTTTGATTGAATATGGGGGTGTTTTGAACTAATCCTATCCATGAGTTCACACTAGAAACTCGTGCGGAACCGGAGAACCTTCCTGGAAAGTCAGGGAAGATGTCTTGATTGAATTTGGGGGTGTTTTGAACTAATCCTATCCATGAGTTCACGCTAGAAACTCGTGCAGAACCGGAGAACCTTCAATTAGTGGTAGATAATAAGGAACAATTACTATAGAAAACAATGGGTTTTGAGTCTACTACTAACAGTTACTATTACGGATGAGTCATTTGAAAGCCTGGCAACCCAACCATTTCTATTGTTTTCTTTTGTGTCTATCTGACTATTACGAATTAACTATTAGTTTTTGTTTCATGGGTTAAGGTGTTTGGAAAGAGATTTTTTAGTCACTAACCAATCACAAATAAACGGTTTGAAAACAACTTTGCTTTAGTCGATATTAAGATTTTAAGATATTACAGCACATACATGTAGTAGCCAAAAGCCCAATATGTCATTGTTGGGTGTGTCACGGCAATCGGCACTAATTTATGCACATAATGGGGAAAATCTGAAAATCAAACTTGAGCTCTTTCCCCAAAAGTTCACTATAGAACCTTCTGTGAATTTCAGAAATTTAACTTAAAAGTATGAACTAACCTCCTACCAATCAATAAGAAATTTTATCTCATAGATCCAAAATTATGGTGTGTTATATGGTGTCAAGAGCTTGTGGAAAGAGTTGGAGAAAATCTTCCATGGAGAGGTAAACCCATTCAATCTGAAAATGATTAGTTCCTTTTGAGCAAATAAAATGTCCAATAACTGACTTTCAATTGGGCTTTGCAGTCAAATCATCACTCTTTTTGCTCCTTCAGACATACTGCCAACGTCATGAAGATTACAAGAGTTGTAGAAGAACCCGGGGTGAGTGTAAACCCATTACAGGATTGTAGAGTCTTTGTGTTGCGGACATTATCACAGGCAGCCCAAGCCGACGATGCATAGCTCTGTGAAATTACAGAAGATGTATGGAGAAATTGAACTGAAACTATTACTGCCCGGTCATTTATTTTGAATTTCTTGAAATAATGTGCTTTATTCAATAAAATAAGCATTTATTGCATTTCTGTGTCATTTATTCCCTTCAATTCCCTGGATTTATGGCTTAAATCACCGGTTGAAAATCACTCCCGTGCATTTTAAATGAGGGACATTTATGACAAATCAGACTAATTATGCAATAAAACCCCCGGTTCTTCCCTGCTGAAACATCAAGCCCTCGCCGCTCTCTAACACTGGAAAAGGGTCAATATTTCAGGAATTCAAAATAAATGACCAGTAATAGTTTTAGTTCAATTTCTCCATAGATCTTTTTGTAATTTCACAGAGCTATGCATCGTTGGCTTGGGCTGCCAGTGTGACATTACATTCTGATCATTGTTTTCAATGAAAGTTTCTAAGGTTAAATTGCTGAGTTTTGAGCATTTTTTTATACTCATAATAGCCATTACACTCCATATCATTACTTAAAACTCAAATTATGATTTGTAAAGTGCCCAATAGTAGTAAAGCAACCGTGGTAGGTTAAACAGTTAAGGTCAAATCAATACGTGCACAGATTTTGAGCAAACCAGTTTAATTGGCTTTTTCTGGGGGTTGACCCAGGGGCATGGTGATTTTTGTACGACTTTATTTTGAAAATTCTCCCCACGGGATGGGGGCAATAGGCAAAGTTGTTGGGAGCGCCAAACACCCTGGGGCACAACCCGCTTGGTACAAGGCAAACTGGTTTTGCAACAAAGTACACATCTAGTGTAATTTGCCTCTAGAGAGTAAACTTTTGTTACTGTATAAGCTACAAAGTATTCCATAGGAGTGTTTTTGGTTATGCCTCAAACAAAGCTGAACTTTCATGCGTCATGGTTAATTAAAAAATCTCTTTCACGTTCACAGAAAATTAATCAAAAGTCGCTTTCACGTGGATGCAAAAAGATTTCAGACCTTTTAAAAATCACATTTCATGTCAAAATAAATCAGCCATTCACATATTTTCACACAAAAGGTATAGGGGACCCTGATGTAAAATCAGGCTGCTCAATAGAGGGTTTACAGCATCCATCATATGCATGGGCAAAACTTGGCATTGCAAAGCCCCCCCTCCCTCTCACCCCCTCTCCCCCTCTCCCCTCCCCTCTCCCCCCTCTCCCCTCCCCTCTTCCCCCTCCCCCCTCCCCCTATGAATTTTGTTTTTTAAGGACAAATTCGAATTAGGACAGTTACCCTTTAGCCCACTTCAGAGCAACCTGTCACATCATATGATGCACGTCTCAGTTTCCTGCTTATCATGCTCGCCAGGTTTATGTTTTGCTTTGATTTTCTTGACTGTTTCTGTTTTATTACAGGTCATGGTCTCAAATACCAATCCCTCATGGGCGTGATGCCTTTCAAGCTATCTGTCCATTCTGTGCCCTACCACTCGAGGGAGAAGACGGCTTTGTAAAGCTGATATTTAGCACTGAGAGCTAGAAATTATTACTATTATATATAGACCTTTAAATATTTATTCATGCCAAAATGCACAATAAGTTAGAAAGTTGCTCTCTAACTTACTTTTTAATAATACTACTTGTATAGAATATATGTATAGATAATTCTGAAATAACAGAAAGGTACAGTAAATCAAGTCTTGATTTCATTATGTGAAGAGAGAAAATTGCAGAAGGCCCCGGGTTATGTGAAATTCACAGATGCTAATAATATTAACTTATTATTTAATTCCAAATGAATGCCATTTTCCATGATATGTACTGTGCTAGAATATAAATTGGGCCATACTTTTAACATGTATAAATAAACTTTATCATGGAAGTCGCTGAAATTTTTGATAACATTGTTAAGTTTCTCTGAACTTTTAGGGGAGGAGGGGAAAGGGAGAGTTGCTCTATTCTTCCACTCCCCTCCCCCTCCCCTCCCCATCCCCCTCCCCCTCCCCCTCCTTCTCCTTCCCCCCCAAAAAACTGGCCACAGGTTTATACTAAACCATGAAATTAAAAGGATACTCCCTCCCCCCAAAAAATAAGTGGTCAATAAGTGGTTAGTAAGTGGTCAATAAGTGGTCGATAAGTGGTTAGTAAGTGGTCAATAAGTGGTTGGTAAGTGGTCAATAAGTGGTTAGTAAGTGGTTGGTAAGTGGTCGATAAGTGGTTGGTAAGTGGTCAATAAGTGGTCGATAAGTGGTTAGTAAGTGGTCAATAAGCGGTTGGTAAGTGGTCAATAAGTGGTTAGTAAGTGGTCAGTAAGTGGTTGGTAAGTGGTCGATAAATGGTTAGTAAGTGGTTGGTAAGTAGTCGATAAGTGGTTAGTAAGTGGTCAGTAAGTGGTTGGTAAGTGGTTGGTAAGTGGTTGGTAAGTGGTCGATAAGTGGTTCTTAAGTGGTTAGTAAGTGGTCGGTAAGTGGTTGGTAAGTGGTCGATAAGTGGTTGGTAAGTGGTCGATAAGTGGTTGGTAAGTGGTCAATAAGTGGTTGGTAAGTGGTCAATAAGTGGTTAGTAAGTGGTTGGTAAGTGGTCGATAAGTGGTTAGTAAGTACGTAAGTGGTTGGTAAGTGGGCGATAAGTGGTTAGTAAGTGGTTGGTAAGTGGTTGATAAGTGGTTGGTAAGTGGTTGATAAGTGGTTAGTAAGTGGTCAATAAGTGGTTAGTGGTCGATAAGTGGTTGGTAAGTGGTCGATAAGTGGTTAGTAAGTGGTCAATAAGTTAGTGGTTGGTAAGTGGTCAATAAGTGGTTAGTAGGTGGTCAGTAAGTGGTCCATAAGTGCTTAGTAAGTGGTCAATAAGTGGTTGGTAAGTGGTCAATAAGTAGTTAGTAAGTGGTTGGTAAGTGGTCAATAAGTGGTTAGTAAGTGGTCAGTAAGTGGTTGGTAAGTAGTCAATAAGTGGTTAGTAAGTGGTTGGTAAGTGGTCAATAAGTGGTTAGTACAGTAGGTGGTCGGTAAGGGGTTGGTAAGTGGGTGATAAGTGGTTAGTAAGTGGTCGATAAGTGGTTGGTAAGTGGTCGATAAGTGGTTAGTAAGTGGTTGGTAAGTGGTCGATAAGTGGTTAGTAAGTGGCCAGTAAGGTAATGGTAAGATAGCAGTAAAATGTGGTCTGCTGTAAGGTAATGGTAATGGTAACATGAACTGAACTGAGTTACCATCCACTTTAAGTAATGATGCGCGCAAGAACGGGGCATCTCAACGGCAAAAGTAAATAAACTGGTGTGAAAATTTAATTGGATTTTCTAATTAAATAGAGGAATCTGATTGGCCAGTGTCGAAAAATCACGAAAAAAAATAGCAAAAACTCAATTCTTACAGGATGTCGTTACACTTTCGGTTTTAGTCCCCCATTTCCATTGTCTCGACCAAAGATGAGCGCGATTGTATGCGCCAATCAGCTGTTAGAAGCCATCGAAGGTTATGAATACTAATGATCGGTGTCCGCCATTACTATCACGCATTGGATCAAAAGCTCTATTTCGTAAATTGCTTCATTTCTATTTATTGTAATATAGTTTTTGAATAGGTTTACACACAGTTTTTCATTTTAGTTTGTATAAAGTTTGTATATAGTATTTCACGGGGTTATGAAAACCACTCCACTGAATCCATTCTACTAACTTTACTGAATTTTTTGTTTGACCTGCAGACAGTACTATTTTGCTCGTAATGGACTTAAAACCATGCTTGGGCTCGCGCTTGCTGTGGTCCCATGGTTTCCTTGGGAACGAAAGGAGAACAAGACGTCTAGTTTTCACAGCGCAAGAGGGATGAGGTGAGCAGATAAATTTCAACATTGCTCATTGAATATGCATATGAATTAAGACTTACTTGACTTGAAATTTACTTGAATACCAGCTTTTGGTGATGTTAACTGCTATCAAATGGCTGTAAAAATGGAACTAGACTTCTAAGGATCAAGTTAACTGCTACTAACTTGTGGGTACTTTGTGGTGTGTTTGTGATGCATTGTATCTATGAGACAATGTATGTCAGACCTAACTAAGCTTCTTTAATAGCTGTTTGTGCTATTGGTGGCTCAAACCCAAGCCTGGCATGAGCACAAATGTACTCAAAATGCTCGTCACATTAAGACAGATTTTCAGCGATACTTTGTTTGTTGTTTCTTGATCATATTTTGGCTTATTGTTTTGCTCAATATGTTGGATGGCTAAGTCCTCTTGAAATAGGTAATAAAAACTTAATTAGTACACAAACTTCCGGGCAACTAGAATTAATGGCCTTTTGTCAATGTTTTGCTTTGTTTTGGACCTTTAGTTAATTAACAAAAGAGATTCACACTAACTTCTGGGGAACTTGAATTAAAGCTACAACTACCTAGTATGAGGACTTTGAAATATTATTAATATATTAATAGTAAAATGAAAATTTTCTCTAATTCAGGATTATGATTTCACAGCCATAGCACAATCAGGGTGACAAAATTGGGTCCATCAAGTTTTATTTCTCTTAGATTTTTTGTTCAGTTTTGAAGAGACTAGTACTTCAGGATTAAGGATAGGAAATATCTTTAAACAACCACAATAAGGTTTGGGAATAGAGCTCGTGAAATATACTTAAGTTAAATATATTTAGGTGGTATAGACACTACTGAAAGGAAGTAAGATTTAAAAGATTTCCAAAATTGAAACTTAGTACACATTTGTACAATTGGAAGAGACATTTTCTTTCAAGTTTGATATCCACTAAGTGAAAAAGTAAATAGAATTTGATATAATGGAATGAACCTTTAAGACTTAGATCTATTATGTCTTCTCAATATCTTGGATGGTTTGGTCGTCAACACTAGGTGTGAAAAACTTACACAAACTTGTGGGGAACTGGAATTATTGGCCTTTTGTCAGTCAATGTTTTGCTGAATATTGTTGGATGTTTTGGCCCTCAATGAATAAAAGAGACTCACACCAACTTCTGGGGAACTGGAATGAATGGTATAGATTAAAGCTACATTACAACCTATGAGGACTTTGAAAATTCACTAATAATATTTAAATGGAAACATTCTCTAGACTAACTCAGGGTCCTGATTTCACTAGCTAGAGCACAGTCAGAGTGATAGAATAGGCCATTTGCACGATGGCATCATTTTACTACAACTAGCAGAATGCTCTATGAATTTTCTTTCTTATACAGATTTTTATTCCCTTTTGAGAATAGCAAAACAATTGGTACTAATTATTTTACAAAAGAAAGTGGGCAAAAAATTCTAGTAGTTGTAGTATATGACTCCATCATGCAAATGGTCTATTGGGTCCATGTGCAGCCTTCAATCAAGTTTTATTGAGCACTGTTAGAATGTTTTGTTTAGTTTTGAAGAGACTAGTACTTCAGGATTAAGGATAGGAAATATCTTTACACAACAACAAGGTTTGGAAATAGAGCTAATGGAATATACTTTAGTTGAATATTAGGTGGTATAGACACTACTGAAAGGAAGTAAGATTTAAAAGATTTACAAACATTTGTACAATTTGAAGAGACATTTTCTTTCAAGTTTGATATCCACTAAGTGAAAAAGTAAATAGAATTCGATATAATTGAAATGAACAGAGAAACTAGACTCTTTAAGACTTAGATCTATTATGTCTTCTCAATATCTTGGATGGTTTGGTCGTCAACACTAGGTGATAAAAACTTACACAAACTTGTGGGGAACTGGAATGATTGGCCTTTTGTCAATGTTTTGCTCAGTATTGTTTGGTGTTTTGGCCCTCAATGAATAAAAGAGACTCACACCAACTTCTGGGGAACTGGAATGAATGGTATAGATTCAAGCTATATTACAACCTATGAGGACTTGAAAATTGACTAAATGGAAATTTTCTCTAGACTAGCTCAGAGTTCTGATTTCACAGCTACAGCACAATCAGGGTGATAGAATTGGGTTCATATGCAGCATTCAATCAAGTTTTATTGAGCACTGTTAGAATTTTTTGTTTAGTTTTGAAGGGACTAGTACTTCAGGATTAAGGATAGGAAATATCTTTACACAACGACAAGGTTTGGAAATAGAGCTAATGGAATATACTTTAGTTGAATATTAGGTGCTATAGACACTACTGAAAGGAAGTAAGATTTAAAAGATTTACAAAATTAAAACTTAGTTCACATTTCTATAATTTGAAGAAACATTTCTTTCAATTTTGATATCCACTAAGTGAAAAAGTAAATAGAATTTGATATATTTTTGGAAATGAACAGAGAAACTAGACTCTTTAAGACTTAGATCTATTATGTCTTCTCAATATCTTGGATGGTTTGGTCATCAACACTAGGTGATAAAAACTTACACAAACTTGTGGGGAACTGGAATGATTGGCCTTTTGTCAATGTTTTGCTCAGTATTGTTTGGTGTTTTGGCCCTCAATGACTAAAAGAGACTCACACCAACTTCTGGGGAACTGGAATGAATGGTATAGATAAAAGCTACATTACAACGTATGAGGACTTGAAAATTGACTAAATAGAAATTTTCTCTAGACTAGCTCAGGGTTCTGATTTCACAGCTACAGCACAATCAGGGTGATAGAATTGGGTCCAGGTGCAGCCTTCAATCAAGTCTTATTGCCGTTACCAGTAGATGTTTTTGTTCAGTTTTGAAGAGACTAGTACTTCAGGATTAAGGATATGAAATATCTTTACACAACAACAAGGTTTGGAAATAGAGCTAATGGAATATACTTTAGTTGAATATTAGGTGGTATAGACACTACTGAAAGGAAGTAAGATTTAAAAGATTTTCAAACATTTGTACAATTTTAAGAGACATTTTCTTTCAAGTTTGATATCCACTAAGTGAAAAAGTAAATAGAATTTGATATAATTGAAATGAACAGAGAAACTAGACTCTTTAAGACTTAGATCTATTATGTCTTCTCAATATCTTGGATGGTTTGGTCATCAACACTAGGTGATAAAAACTTACACAAACTTGTGGGGAACTGGAATGATTGGCCTTTTGTCAATGTTTTGCTCAGTATTGTTTGGTGTTTTGGCCCTCAATGAATAAAAGAGACTCACACCAACTTCTGGGGAACTGGAATGAATGGTATAGATTCAAGCTACATTACAACCTATGAGGACTTTGAAAATTGACTAAATGGAAATTTCCTCTAGACTAGCTCAGGGTTCTGATTTCACAGCTACAGCACAATCAGGGTGATAGAATTGGGTTCATATGCAGCATTCAATCAAGTTTTATTGAGCACTGTTAGAATTTTTTGTTTAGTTTTGAAGGGACTAGTACTTCAGGATTAAGGATAGGAAATATCTTTACACAACGACAAGGTTTGGAAATAGAGCTAATGGAATATACTTTAGTTGAATATTAGGTGATATAGACACTACTGAAAGGAAGTAATTTAGATTTAAAAGATTTACAAATTAAATTAAAACTTAGTTCACATTTCTATAATTTGAAGAAACATTTCTTTCAATTTTGATATCCACTAAGTGAAAAAGTAAATAGAATTTGATATAATGGAAATGAACAGAGAAACTAGACTCTTTAAGACTTAGATCTATTATGTCTTCTCAATATCTTGGATGGTTTGGTCATCAACACTAGGTGATAAAAACTTACACAAACTTGTGGGGAACTGGAATGATTGGCCTTTTGTCAATGTTTTGCTCAGTATTGTTTGGTGTTTTGGCCCTCAATGAATAAAAGAGACTCACACCAACTTCTGGGGAACTGGAATGAATGGTATAGATAAAAGCTACATTACAACCTATGAGGACTTGAAAATTGACTAAATAGAAATTTTCTCTAGACTAGCTCAGGGTTCTGATTTCACAGCTACAGCACAATCAGGGTGATAGAATTGGGTCCATGTGCAGCCTTCAATCAAGTCTTATTGCCGTTACCAGTAGATGTTTTTGTTCAGTTTTGAAGAGACTAGTACTTCAGGATTAAGGATATGAAATATCTTTACACAACAAGAAAATACTTCCGATAAGATTAGGTGGTATAGACACTACTGAAAGGAAGTAAGATTTTCAAACATTTGTACAATTTGAAGAGACATTTTCTTTCAAGTTTGATATCCACTAAGTGAAAAAGTAAATAGAATTCGATATAATTGAAATGAACAGACAAACTAGACTCTTGAAGACTTAGATCTATTATGTCTTCTCAATATCTTGGATGGTTTGGTCGTCAACACTAGGTGATAAAAACTTACACAAACTTGTGGGGAACTGGAATGATTGGCCTTTTGTCAATGTTTTGCTCAGTATTGTTTGGTGTTTTGGCCCTCAATGAATAAAAGAGACTCACACCAACTTCTGGGGAACTGGAATGAATGGTATAGATTCAAGCTATATTACAACCTATGAAGACTTGAAAATTGACTAAATGGAAATTTTCTCTAGACTAGCTCAGGGTTCTGATTTCACAGCTACAGCACAATCATGGTAATAGAATTGGCTCCATGTGCAGCCTTCAATCAAGTCTTATTGCCGTTACCGGTAGATGTTTTTGTTCAGTTTTGAAGAGACTAGTACTTCAGGATTAAGGATATGAAATATCTTTACACAACAACTGAGTGTTTTGAAATAGAGCTCGTGGAATATACTTCAGTTTAATATTAGGTGGTACAGACACCACTGAAAGGAAGTAAGATTTAAAAGATTCGGAAAATTGAAACTTGGCACACATTTGTACAAGCTGGAATTGTTGCTTCCAGTGATCTCATTGATTGGAAAGGTTGCCTTTGAAAGTCAGAGACTCTGGGGGTTTGAATTTGTTCATTTTTTACTTCTTGCACCATGTAATGAGTGAGGCTCTGATTGTGACCATGCTTCCATGACTTTAATTATAGATTGAATCACGAGTAATAAAATTACAAGTCAGAACTATCAGAATGAATAACAACCTGGATACAATTATAATTTGGAGTAGATATCACTCATGACACCATTTACAAATCCTTTATTAGGCTCTAAGTCTTCATATAAAGTCATCCTCATAAGGATTCTTTATAATTATACAAAATACTAGAGAGTGAATCTCTAAATGTAATTATTCTTTTACACCAATTTTCACTTACTGATGCTGAATTAAGTCAATGCCAAATCAAACAGTGAAGTTTTGCTTTTGTAAGTGTTGTAAGCTTTAGAATTCTTATATGACAACCTTAAAATACTCTCATTTCATTGCATTTTGGAGATTATTTCCATTTAGTAAAGCCTGTTTTTAGTAAAAAAAATGTGGTTGTGATATGGTGCTGCCTAATTATTTGGCATCATCACATTTGCATTTTGAAATATGGAACCTTTATATCTCAAAACATATTTTTGTTTAGAGATAAGATTAAAATAATTAAAAAGATGTCATAATGGGCAACTCACATTGTGGTTTCATATACTACAACTACCAGGATGCTTTACCCACATTCTTTTATGAATATTTGGTTTCAGGTCTTCTTCAAATCTCAAGAAGGAGTACAAATCTGAATAATAAAGAAAATTTGTAAAGCATTCTGGTACATGGAGTAGCTGTAGAAAAATTACGCCATCGTGCAAATGGCCTATTAGGTGTCATATGGACTTTAATAAGCCTTCTTCGTGATCCCTTGTTTGAAAAATAAGGAGCATTAAAATAAATTCTGCACTACAGAATCTAAGATAGTAGTTTTGATTTTCTTCATTTTTTTTTCTTTTTGCTTGTTATAAAAAAATGGTTTGGTATCTTAAAAAGGCACATCCTTTGACTTATTTTGGAATATTATATTTAGCCGAGTGTATTCTATAGACTATTGTTGTAAGCATAATTTTAGCTTACATAGCTTACTCTAAGTTTTAATAGAGAGACAGAATGGTTTGGCGATAAAAGCGCCTAGTTGACAATTGTGTATTGTTCTTGGATTCTGTATAATGTTAGTACTTTGAGATTCTGTTACAATAATTAGGCATTCTCACCGGAAGTTAAGCTAACTACACCCTGAGTAAACAGTTATGTGATACGTTACTCTCCAAATAAGGTGTGAGCATGTAAATTACGTGTTTGGTTTCGTAATAAAACAGTTCTGCCCAAGAGTTTGTTGAGTCAAGCTGTCTCAGAGAGTTCTACCCTATTGGCCCCACTATGTTACGAATGTTTTCCTGGTTCCTCCTAGTACACTTGGTCACATATTAAGTTCTTCTAGAACCCAACCAAATGAATTAATTCTAATTAATGAAAGTTATTAAAAATGGATTATCTTTTGTTCCTAATTCCTTTAATATTTTCAAATTTCAGGGTATAGAAAGGCAAAGTTTGTATTCAAGTTATATGTAGATTGCATTAACTTCAGCAGCTGTCTGTTAACAAGATTGAACACTCTTTAAATGGGACTAAAGAAACTCTCGTCCAAACAATGCTGATATATTCCCAAGTTGAAGTGTTTTCAAACTATCTGATTTGACCAGAGAGAATCATGTGCTTAAGTTCACCAACACAGCCAAATGTCAATACGTATGCAACAGAACATTGATTTTGTATTGGGTACCAAACATTACTTTGAAAACTCATTAATGTTTCATAAGCTTTTAGTCCAAACATTTTCACCATATTGGTGTATGCATGAA
Organism: Telmatactis stephensoni; assembly: GCA_029948255.1. Lineage (NCBI taxonomy): Eukaryota > Metazoa > Cnidaria > Anthozoa > Actiniaria > Isophelliidae > Telmatactis > Telmatactis stephensoni. The sequence goes on along the minus strand of JALIZF010001821.1, from coordinate 499,162 downwards.
GCTTTAAACCTCATAAAATTGTTCTTGTTAGTATTCTTTATACAAAGAATACTAATGAGGATGACTTTATTAGAGATAAAGTCTCACTCATTTTTTTGAGTGGTAATGCACAAAACAATTTACCATTTGTCCCCTAGCTTCCTCATTTAGTACTTTATGTTATGGTAACCAAAATGTTCACAAATTGTTCTCAAATTCCTGTACCAATGTACTAATTTAATTGATGTAATACAAGACAATGTTTGTTTACTGAAATTCCTGCATGAAAACATCAAGGATACTTTAAATCATCACTAAATAACAAGATTTTATCGCTTGAAAATTCAGACAAATGGATCAAGTCATTAATGGACCTTTTCAGCTTCGTTGTTTGTTTTCCCATTTAAGACCATGTGATGTTACTCTTGGGATTTAATTCTTTAATTTGTTAATATTTTATCATGTTCACCATAAAAGAACAATTCTCAAGGGAATGTTATGTGGTCTGAAATGTGCAATTTGCATGCATACGAAGCTGAAAAGGTCTATTGACCCAAATGATATTGTTTTTGTAAATCTGAATCAGACAATAAATTGGCTGAACAATTTGGTGACCATACCATGTGAAAGCTAGGGGCGAAATGCTAAATTGAAAATGAGGCTTAGCTGCTTCAGGAAAGTAATGAAGAGGTTAAATATTGCACCTTTGTCTTAAAGTTTAGCCTCTTTGTTTCTGGAGGTGGACATTGATAGTGTTGCAACCACAAAACATGCTGTTTTGCTGGGTCTCATTCAAAATCTATTAATAGCCTGTGTAGCGGCTCTTTGGGGATTGGGGATTGGGAAGGAGGGGGGATTGAGGGAGGAGGAGAAGAGCAAGGAAAGGAAAGGAGAGCCTGCTAGCAACTACTCTGTCGTCCTTGTGTTAGAAAGATTCAAAATGCTTATGAATTTCTAACTTGAACTCAGGCTTCAAATTTCAAATACTATGCTTAAGATTGACAGTGATATGCTTTCGACCAATAGCAGCGCACGGCCTCTGGCAGCTGCAGGTACACAAAAATGTGGGGGTTGCTAGCAGGCTCTTTTCCTTCCTCTCCGCCCCTGCCCCATCCCCCCTCTTCCTCAATCCCCCAAGAGCCGCTACGCAGGCTAATCTATAAATAATTGGATCACGAGCCAATAACGTAGATAAGAGCTTAGTGTTAGCAGATGGATTCAATTTTTCTATGCCAGTTTGTACTCTATTAAATGCACAGATGATGCCAATGTAGGGGGAACAAAAAGTATGCCAGTTAAAAGGTGTGGCTGCTGTTCTCACAACATTTTATTTTCAATATCTTCTATGCATCTACCTGATACTATTTACCTATATATTTTCTGCATTTTGTTTACATGGAGGTTTGTGACTTCAATCAGGGGCAAACAGAGGACCTAGGCACTTACAAATTTTGTAGGGGGTTGGGGGAGCAAACAGTAAAAAGCTTGAAAAATGTGGTATTTTAATTTTTCTCTATGCATTCATGGAAGTTGCTCCCCTCCCCCTCCCCCTGACTTCACTTGCCTTTGTGTATTAGGATCATCCTAGGGTGATTTACCTAATAGGATTATCCTAACGCTAGGATGATTCTAGTATCATGTTAACGCCCCTTAGAGTATAGATCAATGGGAAAATGGAATCATTTCATTTGGTTTTATGTAGCATTCATCAAAGCAGTTTCAATCAATCAGACTGCATATAAGATTCAATGAATTATACTAGTGTGTACTGTAATCACTTGGTTCTGGACTAATCAAAGCTTGCATGTATAACGGTTATGGTATTTGCACTGTATCACGTCTCCATAATGTTGAAAATGTCTTTTGTACCTTTACAGTAGTAAACTAACTAATAAAGTATTAAATGGAATAGACGTTTTGCTGTTGTTGGCCTTTATTTTTGTGAAAATATCTTATAAAACCTGGCATAGATTGTATTTGTTTTAGCTCATTTAAAAATGAAAAATATAATAGTTCCCCACAAGAATGTGTATGTCTAAATCACAAATGCCATGTGTAAACCTATAAAGAAAACCGAGAGCGCAATTTTAACTTTTGATTCAGAATCTCCTAGTGCTCCTGATTTGTTTGATATGGGTATTAAAACTAATGGACGAATTTTGACTTACACACTGAGAATTACTTGTGGGGAACCAAAATCCAAATTACACACGTTTTTTGACTTGTGGGGAACTTTCCAGAAATGACTTTTAAAATGCTGTTTTGCACGTTTCTGCCATTTTCCAGGTCAATTACTTGTGGGGAACCAAAAAGTTCCCCACAAGTTTTTCAGTTCCCCACAAGTCAGGTGTGTATCATGGTTCAGTTCCCCACAAGTGGGTATTGGTAACATACATACGTACGTACGTCCGTGTACATCGCGATGCTGATTGGCTGATTGCTTTTTGGCGCCAACTTGACGCGCGCTGACACTTTGAAAACTGAAAATTTACAAGTTTCCTTGCAGTTTTAACTTGCAAAGCTTAAAAATAGTATTCTCGAAACCTCGTAAAAATTTAGCGATTTTCATGAACATTAATCTGTGCCAATCTTGACAGGTTAAAGCGAAAAAAACCGTACGTTTGAATTTTTTTCGAGCCTGGTGTCGTTTCAAAAACTGCTCGAAAGACCAAAGACACAGAGGATATTTTCAAAGTTGAACGACTTTTTAGTTGGATTCGTAGTTTAAAAAAATTCCTCATATTGAATGAGTCATTGAGGATCGTGTATTCTTCGTTTCGTGAAGATGCCTTCAGTAAAGCTGCTTAAAAATCTAGCCAAAGTTGGAAATAAATCATGAAACAAGGACCAGTATGCTTCGAAAAGACAACAAGGAAAGCACTTCAAGGTAAAGACCCTGGCCAGAAAATGATGTCAAAAAGTCTCTTGTACCTATATTTGATCTTTTATCTTTGATTTGGAATTGATGACTTAAAAAAAACTTTTATGCACGTTGAACTGTGGCCAAGTTTAAGGGTGTACTGACATATTAAAATGGTCCGTTGCTAGGGAAATTTGAAAATTCTATAAAATACCACCAAATTGTTATATCACTTGTATATTTTGTAGTTTGTCTTCCCTGAAGGAACTTTCGCATTTTATGACGCCATTGCATGACGTCATCATGTGACGTCATAGACACAGAAAAAAGCTATAATTTTTTTCAGCACTGTATATTTGAGAATTTAAAATGCATTATTTTAATCTTTAGACCAATGTGCATAGAGTCGAGCATGGGTTTTAAGAATGGTTTCTAAATAAACATTTTAGGATTTTTTGAACGTCAAAAATGAGCTACTTATGCCAATAACTTTCGCATTTTTTAATTTTTCGCAAATCCCATGCTCGGCTTTGAAGAAAAGTCTGTAAAGAATATAAATATTGAAAAAACACTTCCTTTTGATAAAACCTGCCAAAGATTATAGCTTTTTAAAGAAACCGGAAGTAAAGTGTCCCGCGCATGCGCAATAAGAACGAAAATGAGTCCTTTTTGTCAGGTGTGCGTTGCTCTACCGGAAGTCAAATGATTCCCGCCAAAAACGCGCGCGCGTGTGCCTATTCAATTTTGCCGGCCAAAAGAAGACCCTATTTTGCATAACAACCGTTGCACAGCAACGATATATGTCAGTACACCCTTAAAGAAACACTCGATCAAGCCCTATTACATGAAATGTACAACGACATTTAAGACTTAAGCTTACAAAACTGGACGACTTTTTAGTTGGATTCGTAGCTTCAAAAAACTTCTCATAAGGAATGAGTCATTGAGGATTGTGTATTATTCGTTTCGTGAAGATGCCTTCAGTAAAGCTGCTTAAAAATCTAGCCAACGTTGAAAATTAAGAATCATCTACATCGAGTGTGAAACAAGGACTGAGGACTACACTTCGAAAGACAAGGAAAGCATTTCAAGGTAAAGACCCTGAGAAAAAAATAGTGATGTCAAAAAGTCCGTTGTACCTATATTTGATCGTTTATCTTTTATTTGGGATTGATGACTTTGAAAAAATAGACGTTTATGCATGCACGTTGAACTGTGGCTAAGTTTATGTGGCGGGACTACTCAGTAGAGACTTTTTGGCTGGCTGAATCACTTTTATTCTGCTCTCTAGCACGACTATGTAGTATGTAGTATATTGTATCCTAAATTGTAAATCGTATCTTACACTTGTGTTAACTCATTATATAGGAGTAGAATCCATTAACGCAGAGACTGCTGTGTTTACTTGGGATAACAGTTTTTGATTGGTTAAAAGATAGTTCTTTGTAGTATGGAAATTGTAGCGTCTCTACATTGGGATATTAAAATGACTTGAACGCACTCAACCAAACACTATAAAACACTCTTTACTTACGGCAAGCTTTTATTTACAGTAAGGTAACGTGTACCGTGTACTAGATGATGTGGTTCACTATAATAAATAAATACAAACTTAGATACAATTACAAATCTGATTTGTTACTTACAGAGCTGAGACGCACGCAATAATTGCGCAAACTTAGAATATATAAATGCAATATTATGCTCAAAAATTATTGAAAACTAAAGAAAATATCCTTGAAAACATTTGTACGTAAATAAGATTAAAATTACTTACAGTTTTGGTGTGAATATCCCCAAAAGATAAAAGAGCTTTGCCTTACAAAATGGGCTTGCCTGAACTTGCCCGAAAAACTACTACATAGCAACAAAAAGTGCTTACGAAGCCTTAGTAACAAAATACGCGCCATATTGCCAAATATGGCTTGACTCTCCAAATATAGCTACCTATGAAACAGGAAGCCCAATATTATCTTAGAAACAAAATGGCGGACAAAACGGTATAGAGTAGTTCCTAAATACAGGAATGCTCACACAAATATGCACAGTAAGGTGAGTGACGTACGTTATATACATCATTTGCACATATATATCATTTATCATCTTCAACAGTGTTCATCAACCTTCATTACCTTCAAATAGCCTTCAACAGCCTTCAACACCCTTCATTGGCCTTCAACAGCCTTCATCACCCTTCAACAGCCTTCAACAGCCTTCATCACCCTTCAACAGCCTTCAACAGCCTTCATTAACCTTCAACATCCTTCAACAGCCTTCATTAGCCTTCAACAGCCTTCATCAGCCTTCATTAGCCTTCAACAGCCTTCATCAGCCTTCATTAGCCTTCAACAGCCTTCATCAGCCTTCAACACCCTTCAACAGCCTTCATTAGCCTTCAACAGCCTTCATCACCCTTCAACAGCCTTCAACAGCCTTCATCACCCTTCAACAGCCTTCAACAGCCTTCATCACCCTTCAACAGCCTTCATCACCCTTCAACAGCCTTCAACAGCCTTCATTAACCTTCAACATCCTTCAACAGCCTTCATTAGCCTTCAACAGCCTTCATCAGCGTTCATCAGCCTTCATCAGCCTTCAACAGCCTTCATCAGCCTTCATTAGCCTTCATCAGCCTTCATCAGCCTTCATTAGCCTTCATCAGCCTTCATTAGCCTTCATAAGCCTTCATTAGCCTTCATAAGCCTTCATCAACCTTCATCAGCCTTCATCAGCGTTCATCAACCTTCATCAGCCTTCAACAACCTTCATCAGCCTTCATTAGCCTTCAACAGCCTTCATCAGCCTTCATTAGCCTTCAACAGCCTTCATCAGCCTTCATCAGCCTTCATTAGCCTTCAACAGCCTTCATCACCCTTCAACAGCCTTCAACAGCCTTCATTAGCCTTCAACAGCCTTCATCACCCTTCAACAGCCTTCATCACCCTTCAACAGCCTTCAACAGCCTTCATCACCCTTCAACAGCCTTCATCACCCTTCAACAGCCTTCAACAGCCTTCATTAACCTTCAACATCCTTCAACAGCCTTCATTAACCTTCAACAGCCTTCATTAGCCTTCATCAACCTTCATCAGCCTTCATTAGCCTTCATAAGCCTTCATTAGCCTTCATAAGCCTTCATCAACCTTCATCAGCCTTCATTAGCCTTCATTAGCCTTCACCAGCCTTCATCAACCTTCATCAGCCTTCATTAGCCTTCATAAGCCTTCAACAGCCTTCATTAGCCTTCATAAGCCTTCATCAACCTTCATCAGCCTTCATCAGCGTTCATCAACCTTCATCAGCCTTCAACAACCTTCATCAGCCTTCAACAACCTTCATCAGCCTTCATCAGCCTTCATCAGCCTTCATCAGTGTTCATCAGCCTTCAACAGCCTTCATCAGCCTTCAACAGCCTTCATCAGCCTTCATTAGCCTTCAACAGCCTTCAACAGCCTTCATCACCCTTCAACAGCCTTCAACAGCCTTCATTAACCTTCAACATCCTTCAACAGCCTTCATTAGCCTTCAACAGCCTTCATTACCTTCAACAGCCTTCAACAGCCTTTAACAGCCTTCATTACCTTCAACAGTCTTCATTAACCTTCATCAGCCTTCATCAGCCTTTAACAGCCTTCAACAGCCTTCATTAACCTTCAACAGCCTTCAACTGAGCCTTTAACAGCCTTCAACAGCCTTCATGAGCCTTCAACAGCCAACAGCCTTCATCAGCCTTCATCAGCCTTCAACAGCCTTCATCAGCCTTCATTAGCCTTCATTAGCCTTCATTAGCCTTCATCAACCCTCATCAACCTTTATCAGCCTTCATTAGCGTTCATCAACCTTCATCAGCCTTCATTAGCCTTTAACAATCTTCATCAGCCTTCATCAGCCTTAATTAACCTTCATCGGCCTTCAACAGCCTTCAACAGCCTTCATTAGCCTTCATCAACCTTCAAGAGCCTTCAACAGCCTTCATCAGCCTCCAACAGCCTTCATCAACCTTCATTAGCCTTCAACAGCCTTCATTACCTTCAACAGCCTTCAACAGCCTTTAACAGCCTTCATTACCTTCAACAGTCTTCATTAACCTTCATCAGCCTTCATCAGCCTTTATCAGCCTTCAACAGCCTTCATTAACCTTCAACAGCCTTCAACTGAGCCTTTAACAGCCTTCATGAGCCTTCAACAGCCAACAGCCTTCATCAGCCTTCATTAGCCTTCATTAACCTTTATTAGCCTTCATTAGCCTTCATTAACCTTCAACAGCCTTCATTAGCCTTCAACAGCCTTCATTAACCTTCAACAGCCTTCATCAGCCTTCAACAGCCTTCATTAACCTGCATCATCAGCTTTCATTAACCTTCAATAGCCTTCATCAGCCTTCAAAAGCCTTCATATTAGCCTTCATCAGCCTTCATTAACCTTCATCATCAGCTTTCATCATACCCTGTCCAAGACAAAAGAAAAGAAAATCGACCCTAGCCTCGTCATTCGATTCCGATCCGTCGGATGGTGTAAACTGCAGGTTGCGGGTTGCAGGTTGCGGGTTGCAGGTTGCGGGTTGCGGGTTGCAGGTTGCGGGTTGCAGGTTGCAGGTTGCAGGTTGGAATATAAAGAATCCACATTATTAATAATCTTAAAGCTTTTCACCTTGAGAGATTGATGTTTGGTTTATTAGCACTTCTGAATTATGAATGGAGTTACCATAGTTCGATCGATCCGTGGCTAAAACTAAACCCGTATGATGATGAAATAGTGGTAAATATTTTCGTTTTTCAATGCCTTGATGCTTTCAAATGTATTTATTTCGTTATTTTGTCAAGATGGATTATTTTACCACTGTTCAAAGGCACTTCTTTCTCCATTCGACATGAAAGTCTGAAAACGCCGGTACAGTCTTCGATCAATAACGCTCCCTTGCAGCCGTTGCATGACGCGTGACGACACGGTTCAATGCTGGTGTTGAATTAAAAGGTCGTTTCCCAACGAAAATCATCATCACATCAGAAAGTTAGCAAAATAAAATGTAAGCACGTTTAAAAAAATATTGAAAAAAGTACTAGATATTCATTAAAAATCATCACGTCTTTTCCAAAATTCGCTGAGAATGACTTCTTGGTCTCAGCTTGTGGTCGCCGGATTACGTTCACGTGGCGTGATAATTATTTATCAACCGTACTCGGATTACCTGGCGTTCTCAACTTGAATAACGGCATTCATCACGGAGTCTTTATGACTAAGTTCGAGGTGAATCGAAGTACGAAATAAATACATTTGAAAGCATCAATTTCTGAGTCTTAGAAGCTTAGACGAATATGCACCTATTTCAAAATATCCCAAGATACCGCAATCGACATTGCAGCGCGCTATGAGGAATTTGGCGAACAATTATCTCTTAATTTGATTGTGTACTCTGTTTTTGAATATTGTGAAAAGTATCCACTTTTGAGAGCTTTTTCGAAAAATGCGTGTGTGGACGAGGCATAAATCACTCGTAAACGGTTATGGTTTGCATCGTGCTGCTTGCATTCCACTGACCAACATCAATGTTCTTTTAAAAAATGTTCTTTTGAAAAAAATGTTCTTTTGAAAAAAGGTGTATCCTTCAAAAACATTTTACCAGACAAATATGCTGAGAAAATCCTTAACAGTGCCAATTTTTGAGAAAGTCTGAACTGCGATGAAGGTCGATGAAGGCTGATGAACGCAGTTGAACCCTAATGAAGGCTGATGAAGGCTAATGAAGGCTGATGAAGGTTGATGAACGCTAATGAAGGCTAATGAAGGCTGATGAAAGTTGTTGAAGGCCGATGAAGGCTGATGAAGGCTGTTGAAGGTTGATGAATGCTGTTGAAGGCTGTTGAAGGCTAATGAAGGCTGTTGAAGGCTAATGAAGGCTAATGAAGGCTGATGAGGGCTGATGAAAGTTGTTGAAGGCTAATGAAGGCTGATGAAGGCTAATGAAGGCTAATGAAGGTTGATGAAGGCTCATGAAGGCTGATGAACGCAGTTGAACGCTAATGAAGGCTAATGAAGGCTGATGAAGGCTAATGAAGGCTGATGAAGGCTGTTGAAAGTTGATGAAGGCTGTTGAAGGTTAATGAAGGCTGTTGAAGGCTGTTGAAGGCTAATGAAAGCTGATGAAGGCTGTTGAAGGCTGTTGAAGGCTGTTGAAGGCTAATGAAGGCTGATGAGGGCTGATGAAAGTTGTTGAAGGCTAATGAAGGCTGATGAAGGCTAATGAAGGCTAATGAAGGTTGATGAAGGCTCATGAAGGCTGATGAACGCAGTTGAACGCTAATGAAGGCTAATGAAGGCTGATGAAAGTTGTTGAAGGTTAATGAAGGCTGTTGAAGGTTGTTGAAGGCTGTTGAAGGCAAATGAAGGCTAATGAAGGCTGTTGAAGGCTAATGAAGGCTGATGAAGGCTGTTGAAGCCTATTGAAGGCTGATGAAGGCTGTTGAAGGCTAATGAAGGCTGTTGAAGGCTAATGAAGGCTGTTGAAGGCTAATGAAAGCTGATGAAGGTTGTTGAAGGCTGTTGAAGGCTAATGAAGGCTGTTGAAGGCTAATGAAGGCTGATGAAGGCTAATGAAGGCTGATGAGGGCTGATGAAAGTTGTTGAAGGCTAATGAAGGCTGATGAAGGTTGATGAAGGCTAATGAAGGCTAATGAAGGTTGATGAAGGCTCATGAAGGCTGATGAACGCAGTTGAACGCTAATGAAGGCTAATGAAGGCTGATGAAAGTTGTTGAAGGTTAATGAAGGCTGATGAAGGCTAATGAAGGCTGATGAAGGGTGTTGAAGGCTGATGAAGGCTGATGAAGGTTGATGAAGGTTGATGAAGGCTGTTGAAGGCTGTTGAAGGCTGTTGAAGGCTAATGAAGGCTGTTGAAGCCTAATGAAGGCTGATGAAGGCTGTTGAAGGCTAATGAAGGCTGTTGAAGGCTAATGAAGGCTGTTGAAGGCTGTTGAAGGCTAATGAAAGCTGATGAAGGCTGTTGAAGGCTGTTGAAGGTTGTTGAAGGCTGTTGAAGGCTGTTGAAGGCTGTTGAAGGCTAATGAAGGCTGTTGAAGGCTGTTGAAGGCTGTTGAAGGGTGATGAAGGCTGTTGAAGGGTGATGAAGGCTAATGAAGGCTGTTGAAGGCTGTTGATGGCTAATGAAGGCTGTTGAAGAGTGATGAAGGCTAATGAAGGCTGATGAAGGCTGTTGAAAGTTGATGAAGGCTGTTGAAGGTTAATGAAGGCTGTTGAAGGCTGTTGAAGGCTAATGAAAGCTGATGAAGGCTGTTGAAGGCTGTTGAAGGCTGTTGAAGGCTGTTGAAGGCTGTTGAAGGCTGTTGAAGGCTGGTGAAGGCTAATGAAGGCTGTTGAAGGCTGTTGATGGCTGTTGAAGGCTGTTGAAGGGTGATGAAGGCTGTTGAAGGGTGATGAAGGCTAATGAAGGCTGTTGAAGGCTGTTGATGGCTAATGAAGGCTGTTGAAGAGTGATGAAGGCTAATGAAGGCTGATGAAGGCTGTTGAAAGTTGATGAAGGCTGTTGAAGGTTAATGAAGGCTGTTGAAGGCTGTTGAAGGCTAATGAAAGCTGATGAAGGCTGTTGAAGGCTGTTGAAGGCTGTTGAAGGCTAATGAAGGCTGATGAGGGCTGCTGAAAGTTGTTGAAGGCTAATGAAGGCTGATGAAGGCTAATGAAGGCTAATGAAGGTTGATGAAGGCTCATGAAGGCTGATGAACGCAGTTGAACGCTAATGAAGGCTAATGAAGGCTGATGAAAGTTGTTGAAGGTTAATGAAGGCTGTTGAAGGTTGTTGAAGGCTGTTGAAGGCAAATGAAGGCTAATGAAGGCTGTTGAAGGCTAATGAAGGCTGATGAAGGCTGTTGAAGCCTATTGAAGGCTGATGAAGGCTGTTGAAGGCTAATGAAGGCTGTTGAAGGCTAATGAAGGCTGTTGAAGGCTAATGAAAGCTGATGAAGGTTGTTGAAGGCTGTTGAAGGCTAATGAAGGCTGTTGAAGGCTAATGAAGGCTGATGAAGGCTAATGAAGGCTGATGAGGGCTGATGAAAGTTGTTGAAGGCTAATGAAGGCTGATGAAGGTTGATGAAGGCTAATGAAGGCTAATGAAGGTTGATGAAGGCTCATGAAGGCTGATGAACGCAGTTGAACGCTAATGAAGGCTAATGAAGGCTGATGAAAGTTGTTGAAGGTTAATGAAGGCTGATGAAGGCTAATGAAGGCTGATGAAGGGTGTTGAAGGCTGATGAAGGCTGATGAAGGTTGATGAAGGTTGATGAAGGCTGTTGAAGGCTGTTGAAGGCTGTTGAAGGCTAATGAAGGCTAATGAAGGCTGTTGAAGCCTAATGAAGGCTGATGAAGGCTGTTGAAGGCTAATGAAGGCTGTTGAAGGCTAATGAAGGCTGTTGAAGGCTGTTGAAGGCTAATGAAAGCTGATGAAGGCTGTTGAAGGCTGTTGAAGGTTGTTGAAGGCTGTTGAAGGCTGTTGAAGGCTGTTGAAGGCTAATGAAGGCTGTTGAAGGCTGTTGAAGGCTGTTGAAGGCTGTTGAAGGGTGATGAAGGCTGTTGAAGGGTGATGAAGGCTAATGAAGGCTGTTGAAGGCTGTTGATGGCTAATGAAGGCTGTTGAAGAGTGATGAAGGCTAATGAAGGCTGATGAAGGCTGTTGAAAGTTGATGAAGGCTGTTGAAGGTTAATGAAGGCTGTTGAAGGCTGTTGAAGGCTAATGAAAGCTGATGAAGGCTGTTGAAGGCTGTTGAAGGCTGTTGAAGGCTGTTGAAGGCTGTTGAAGGCTGTTGAAGGCTGGTGAAGGCTAATGAAGGCTGTTGAAGGCTGTTGATGGCTGTTGAAGGCTGTTGAAGGGTGATGAAGGCTGTTGAAGGGTGATGAAGGCTAATGAAGGCTGTTGAAGGCTGTTGATGGCTAATGAAGGCTGTTAAAGAGTGATGAAGGCTAATGAAGGCTGATGAAGGCTGTTGAAAGTTGATGAAGGCTGTTGAAGGTTAATGAAGGCTGTTGAAGGCTGTTGAAGGCTAATGAAAGCTGATGAAGGCTGTTGAAGGCTGTTGAAGGCTGTTGAAGGCTGTTGAAGGCTAATGAAGGCTGTTGAAGGCTGTTGATGGCTGTTGAAGGCTGTTGAAGGGCGATGAAGGCTGTTGAAGGGTGATGAAGGCTAATGAAGGCTGTTGAAGGCTGTTGATGGCTAATGAAGGCTGTTGAAGAGTGATGAAGGCTAATGAAGGCTGATGAAGGCTGTTGAAAGTTGATGAAGGCTGTTGAAGGCTGTTGAAGGCTAATGAAAGCTGTTGAAGGCTGTTGAAGGCTGTTGAAGGCTGTTGAACTGATATGAACAGTATATGAACGGATATGAACGGTTGTTGAACTTTATTGATGCTCACTGAATGAGCAAGTGCGTTATACGTGTATTGATCTAAAAATGAGTGAGCATTCCTGTATTTAGCCGCTTCTACGGTATAGTAAACGGTATCCTGGAAAATCTTCTTAAATAACGAGAAATGAAACTGGAAAACAAAACTAATGAATTGGAAAATGTTCTCAACTTAAAGGTAAATATTCAACGATGTTAATTTCCAAAGGAAACTATAAAAAAGGGCTAATTTGTCGCTACATTACCGGCCCCAAATAAGCAACTAGGGGTGCCTTATTTCTAAACCTTATTTCTAAATGCGACAAATTGAACTTTGCTTAAGTTAACTTAACAATCTATACTTATTTAATTGCCTTGGATACTTCTTTACTTTACTTGATGGATGCTTGGGTACTTGCTTTCTTGGGTACTTGGGTACTTGCTTCCTTGGGTACTTGAGTAGAAGCTTGGTTGATCACTGATTCCAACAGACATATCTTGTTTATTGGCCTGTGGATGAATCCATCTTTATACTTGATCTTCACTGAGCGCACTAAACCATCCTTTCCTTGATAAGCTTCGACCACTCGTCCAAGGGGCCACTGACCACGGGAGGTTTTCTCATCACTTACAAGGACAATATCATCTGCTTTAATGTTGCTGCTCTTCTGTAACCATTTCTGTCTTTCTTGCAGGGCTGGCAAATATTCCCTCGTCCATCTTTTCCAAAACTGATCTGCTATGAATTGAACTTGCTTCCATCTTCTGCTGTATGCATCTTGAGACTTGAATATTCCAGGTGGTAACTGCTTCTGATCCTTTAACAATAACAAGTGATTTGGTGTTAGTGGTTCTTGATCTTTAGGGTCATCACTGAATCTTGTAATAGGTCGGCTGTTCAGAATTCCTTCTACTTGAACCAATAATGTAGCCAGTGTTTCATCAGTTACTACTTGATCTTTCAGGATCACTCGAAGGATTGACTTTATCGATCTTATAATTCTTTCCCAGACACCACCAAAGTTGCTCGCTGCTGGTGGGTTGAACTTCCACTTGATTTCCCGTTGGCGCAGACAATCTTCAATTTTAGCTTGATTCCATTTCATCAGCTCTTCCGACAGTTCTCTTTGGCTTCCTTTGAAGTTGGTTCCATTGTCACTTCTGATTACTTCTGGTCTGCCTCTGCGGTTTATGAATCTACTTAATGCATCAATGAATGAATCTGTATCCATTGAATGCAAAACTTCTATGTGTACTGCTCTGGTAACTAAACAGGTAAACAGGCAACCATATCGCTTGACTTGACTTCTTCCCTGCTTAACGTACATTGGACCAAAACAGTCTACACCAACAAATGTAAAGGGTGGTTTCTCTGGCGTGACTCTGTCTTCAGGGAGATCTGACATCTGCTGTTCACCAAGCACTGCCTGACGTCGTTTACATATGAAGCACTTGTTGATGACTTGGCGCACAAGTACTCTTGCCTTTACTATCCAAAACTTCTCTCTTATCAGGCTGAGCGTATGCTCCTTCCCACTGTGACATGATGATTGGTGGTAATCTCTTACAATCAGTGTTGATACAGGGCTATTACCAGGTACTATTACTGGATGCTTTACTTGATCACTGACGGATGCATTATTCAGGCGTCCTCCAACTATGAGCATACCATCTTCTCTCATCTTTGGATTCAACTTTATCAGCTTGCTTGATTTCTGAACAGGCTCTTTAGCTTGTAATTTCATGATTTCTTTTTGGAAGTGCTGTCGCTGAACATACTTGATTACTTCCGTTTCTGCATTTTTAATTTCTTCCACCGTCAAGGAACTTTGGACAATATGCTCCTTTGATTCTTTATGGCCATACTTATGCAACATGTAACTCTTGAAGCGCAACAACCATGCTACACCTTTCTTTAAATCATACCATGATGAGTACTTGTTGATTAGCTTGTCAGTTGGCAGTTCGCTGTCACAGGTGTTGGTACTTGCTTGGAAGACTTGTGTTTCTTTCTTGACCTCTTCATCATCTTGAGACAGCTGAGGTAGATTAATTGGTTGTTCTGGCCAGCTTTCCTTGCTCTTCCAGAGGAAACTTGGTCCCTTGACCCATCGTGTGGCATTCACCATCTCTTCTCCTTTCAGGCCTCTTGATGCATCATCAGCAGGATTATCTATTGACCTTACATGCTTCCACTGATCAGGGTTTGATCCCTCATGGATTGCAGCCACTCTGTTGGCTACATAGACTTTGAATCTTTTCTTGGTGTTGTGGATGTACTGAAGTACTGCAGTAGAGTCTGTCCAGAATACAGACTCATCGAGAGGTATCTCCATCTCTTGACGTATTTTATTTTCCAGCTCAACTGCTACTACAGCTGCTGAGAGTTCTAACCTTGGGATGGTCAGAGTTTTCAATGGAGCCAGACGAGACTTTCCGGCAATGAAGGAACAATGTACATCACCACAATCATTAACTAAACGAACATAGGAAACTGCTCCATAACCAATCTGTGAGGCATCGCAGAAGGTATGCAGTTCTGCTCTTGCAATCTCTCCAAACTCTTTAGGCTTGATGCACCGATCAATGCTGATGGAGGATAACTTCGGTAAATCTGACAACCATTCATCCCACCTTGATAGACTTTCTTTAGGCACAGGGTCATCCCATCCATGGTTCTCTTTACATAAATCTTGTATTATCTTCTTTGCAGGCAGGATAAATGGACTTACTAGACCAAGGGGGTCATAGATAGAACTTGTTGTTGAGAGAATTCCTCTTCTAGTCTGTGGTTTGTCGCTCACCTCTGTCTTTATGGTCAGCTTGTCTGATTCTACATCCCACATTACACCAAGTGCTCTCTCTACTGGGAAGGTGTCATCCAGGTTCAGATTCTTGAAGGACTTTGCTCTTTCACTGTCTGGGATGGAGTCCATGACATCTTTGCTGTTGCTTGTCCACTTCGTTAGGTTAAATCCACCTCTCTTCAACATCTCCTTTAGCTCTTGACTTAGTGTAACTGCTTCTTCAGGGGTTTTTACTGACTTAAGTAAGTCATCTACATAAAAGTTCTGATTTACACTTTTGCTTGTTTCAGGTTTGAAGTCTTGCTTGTTGTCTTCAGCTGTCTTACACAGACTAAAGTTCGCACAACTTGGAGAAGAAGTTGCGCCAAATAGATGTACCAGCATTTGCATTTCAATTGGATCTTCATGCGTATCACCATTTGGCCACCAGAGGAATCTTAAAGCATCAGTGTCTTCTGGATCTACTTTAACTTGGTTGAACATGCCTTCAACATCTGCCATTATAGCTACTGGTTCTTGGCGGAATCTTGTGAGAACTCCAAACAAGTTGTTAGTCAGGTCAGGACCTTGTAATAACTGATCGTTCAGCGATGTACCTTTATATTTGGCTGCACAGTCAAAGACTACTCTAACTTTCTCTGGCTTGTTTGGATTTACTACAGCATGATGGGGTAGGTACCAGACCTTCTCTTTGTTGTCAAGCTCACTGATGGGTACTTGTTGTGCATAACCTTTGTCTATATACTCATTGATGGCTGACTTGTACTTTGTGAACAGCCCCTCATCCTTGTGAAATTTTCTCTTGAGCATCTTTAGTCTTGACTCTGCAAGATACTTGTTGTTTGGTAGGTATGGATTCTTGTACTTCCATGGCAGGGATAATTGGTAGTGACCATTTACATATTTCACAGAACTTTCCATTTTTTGCAGTGCTATCTTGTCTTCCACTGACATTCCTGTTGTCTTGTTGCTTGTGTTTGCTTCGTCTGTGATCCAGAACTTCTTGAGCTGGTCTAGTAGGGGGTCACTGAAGCCACCAGTATTGGTGATGTTGACATTTATCTCTTTATCTTCAAAGCTATCTGTTGGTCCTAAGACTGTCCAGCCGAGAATTGACTTTACTGCATACGGCTCTTTACGTTTACCACGTCTCTCTTCTTGAACCCAGAACACTTCTGGCACATCGTTGCCAATCAATAGGGACACTTTACCACGAACTTCTGGTATCTCTATTCCTTTGAGGTGAGGCCACTTTTCAACATCTTCTTGCTTGGCTATACAACTTTGAGACACTGGGATTTCATCTACTGTTATCACTGCTGGGAGCTCCACGATCTCTTCACCTTCAAGAGGCTTTATGCTCAGTTCGACCACTTGACCTTTCTTCTGGCTTTCTTTCCTTTCTATCGTGCTGAGTGAAAAGGAATGTTCTCTTCCAGTTATTCCAAGTGACTTTATTAAGGTCGACTCACACAGGGAGGAGTCAGAACCTTTATCCAATAGTGCGTAAGTAACTATTGTTTCACTGTTCTTACCACAAACTCTTACTGGCACAATGGGTAGGCACACCCTCTTTCCACTCTTGGTTGACGCAACATTGGAGTTGACTTGGGGACCAGTATCTTTATCTTTCTTAGATGGATCAGCTGGAGGATGAATTGTTGTTTGGTGCTTTCTGTCACAATCTTTTACTGTACAGGCTGCTTTCTTAAAACACTGCTTTGCGATGTGGTGGCCTTTGAAGCAGTTGAAACACAGTCTATTCTTCTTTAGGAATTCGCACTTATCTTCATACTTTTTCTTGTTAAAGCTTTCACATTTGGTTAGAGAATGATCAGTACTGTTGCAGTTCACGCAGAAGTCGGTTTGTCTTTGTACTTGATTCTGAGTGGTACTTTCTACTGCTGCTCTTGCTTGAGGACTTTCTTTAGTTTGGACTGAGAAGCTGTTCTTGGTAGGCTTTGGCGGTCTCCTGAGGGGGTTGCGCTCTTTGTCTCTTTCCATTATCTGGCCAAACACAGGGTCATTGGCTGCTCTTGCTGCTTGAGATGTAAACGTCGCCAGGTCGTTAATTCTTGGTCTTAGACCGTTTTCTCGTATAACACGCACTCTCTCTAACCATTTTGCTTTCATGTGATGTGGGAAGCGCTCCGCTATCTTACGAAGGTTGTCCGCGCTGTTCACTTCATCTAGATATCCGACAGATTTCAGGGTCATTTCGCAGTCTTTGAGGCTGTCTGCGAAGGCAAGAAGACCAGCTCTGTCACTCTGTTTTATTGGAGGACCATTCGTAACTTTTTCGACACTAGCGCACGCAATTATGTAAGGATCTCCAAATCTTTCCTCCAGTATTCGTCGAGCTTCTGTGTAACCGTAATCTTGGTGGATAAGTACACAATTTTTTATTACATCTTTCACACGTTCAGTAGAGAATTGCAGCAGATAATTCAGCTTCTCGCTCTCTGTGGTGGCTTTTTGATGAATGTTTTCTTCGAAGCTTCTTATAAATCTCCAGTAGTTAAGAGGGTTTCCGTCGAATGGTGTCATTTCAGGTTTCGGGAGCTGAAATGCGCTGGCCATAGACTGCATCATTAATTGCTGATTTTGGAGAAAATTCAAAAACGTTTCTTCAGGAGATGCTGTAGAATACTCAGCTGGGCATGGATGACTGAAACGATTTGCTGAAGGTGGACTATAAGAACTGCTTGGAGGTACATGTATGTTTTTTTGAACTGTCGGCTCAGTCTCCTCATCTTCATACACCTTTAACTCTGCTTTAGCTCTCTCTGCTTCATGTTTGGCTTTCAGTACTGCCATCTTTTTCTTTAGAGTGGCCACTTCTTCCTCCAGTGCTTGCTCTTCTTCTACATGCTTCACCATCATCGTTGCCACGGTTGAAGATGCTTTGGCTTTTAATTTTTGGCTGGACGTTGAACTGCTCGACGAGCCAACGCTACTAACAGAGTCATAACAAGATATTTCCTGCTCTTGTGGACAAGTGAAATCCATTGGACAAGAATAGTTCATAACAACATAGATACAATCAGTGTAGGCAAAGACTCAATAATCAATACAAACTTGAATACAACCAAAACTTGAACAAACAATGTAGCGTCTCTACATTGGGATATTAAAATGACTTGAACGCACTCAACCAAACACTATAAAACACTCTTTACTTACGGCAAGCTTTTATTTACAGTAAGGTAACGTGTACCGTGTACTAGATGATGTGGTTCACTATAATAAATAAATACAAACTTAGATACAATTACAAATCTGATTTGTTACTTACAGAGCTGAGACGCACGCAATAATTGCGCAAACTTAGAATATATAAATGCAATATTATGCTCAAAAATTATTGAAAACTAAAGAAAATATCCTTGAAAACATTTGTACGTAAATAAGATTAAAATTACTTACAGTTTTGGTGTGAATATCCCCAAAAGATAAAAGAGCTTTGCCTTACAAAATGGGCTTGCCTGAACTTGCCCGAAAAACTACTACATAGCAACAAAAAGTGCTTACGAAGCCTTAGTAACAAAATACGCGCCATATTGCCAAATATGGCTTGACTCTCCAAATATAGCTACCTATGAAACAGGAAGCCCAATATTATCTTAGAAACAAAATGGCGGACAAAACGGTATAGTAAACGGTATCCTGGAAAATCTTCTTAAATAACGAGAAATGAAACTGGAAAACAAAACTAATGAATTGGAAAATGTTCTCAACTTAAAGGTAAATATTCAACGATGTTAATTTCCAAAGGAAACTATAAAAAAGGGCTAATTTGTCGCTACAGAAATAGCATGGAACAAATATATGACGTGTTGAGAAAGAACTGAATTTAGGAGAATTATGGTTCCTAGAAGAAGATGATGACGCACTAAAACTTCCATTCGATAGTTCCGAATGCGCGCTATTTCATGGTATAAATGGTAGAGGTTATTTCGCGAGCTTCAGAACGACATTTCGCGTCAAAGAACCCCATTATTAGAGCTAGATTTTAGGTTTTAGGGTTAGGTTTAGGGCTAGGTTAGGGGTAGACCCTATCCCAGTCTCTAGCCCTAAACCTAACCTTTTTCTAGCCCTAATAACGGGACCTTTTGACGCGAAATGTCGTTCTGAAGCTCGCGAAATAACCTCTACCGGTATAAATATGCTAAGACAAGAATCAGAATTTAAGGAATGCAAGACCAGGAAATATACTTAGTACTCAGTAGTAAGGAGCACAGTTGAGAGCTGAACAAACAAACTCGAAATGTAGTATAGGTCTTGATGATTGACAGTTAACAAATAGTCATTTCAAAAGCTTCGTTAAAGATAGATTCTTGTTTTAACAGATTTGTGCGCTCAGGGAACCAAAGGAAGGTGTGTTTGCTAAAACTAACGCCATCCTATGTTCAATGAACAATAGATTAGATTTCACAAGCGGAAGGCACAGCTTTGAGATTTGTTCCCATGTACACTGTTAGTACATCGTATGAGAACTTTAAAACATTAGTCAAAGCCATGTCTTCCTGTAAAAGAGTAGATAGGTAAGTGTAATGAAAATGATATTTCAGATTATGAGAAAACCTAAAGATTTCCATTAAGAATTGTAAACACAGAAGTCTCCTTGTTTGTAAACTTAAGAACTACTTGCGAAGGCACGTGTGCACAGCTAAATACAATAAACACAGCTTGTGAACGGAAAGGATTACAGCTCAAAAACATAGAATAAAATCAATAATTATTTTGAAATATTTCGTCTTATTTTTGTCCCGTAACATTTAAACAAACCCTCAAGTAATAAATGTATAATGAAATTGTTTTACAGTGAACTTTTTGCACTACTTTTAATAATGAAATTTATAAAAAAATTGATTTTGAACTCATTTCAACCCGGATAATGTGTATATACAGTTCAAGTTTGGAACGGTCTGGAATTTAATGAAACTGATTGACTAATGACAGGAAAAAGGAAGGAATTTGCATGCAAAATAGAGTTGTTTTACATTGTGCATGAAATTGCTCCATGAGCCCATATGAGACCTTACTAGTAAATGCAAATTGAAAATACTTCAGTAATTCTTTGTTTTCTTGTTGTGTCAAGTAGCTGTTTTTATCATCACTTTAAATTGTATTATCAGTGTAATCTGGAAGAGACAAGTATTCACCTAGTGTGTTATCAAAAACAAAAAACAAAACAAAACAACAACAACAAAAACAACACTAAACCACAAAAACCAAGGTATCTCAATATGTATAGTGAAAACAAACAAATTAAGATATGTAGTTCTGCAATATCCAGGATGTTGAAAAGGTTTAATTATTTGTATCAATGAGATTTTTGCTTTCTATTCCTGAGAATTATGAACCACTACAAAGTCAATTATGAAATCTGACAGTGTATCTGAATATCAAAATATACTATAATAAAGGTCACTTCAAGCTTACAAGCCCATACAATTCACAGGAGACCAAAGGGAGAGAGTATAAACAAACCAAAGCAAATGCCTTAATTTTCATTTTCATAATCTTCATTTCAACTTTGTCATCTTTCAAGCCCTTTACAATTGGGCAATTAACACAGGAATCCCAATTCATTTGAATCAATAACATAGAAATGGGAGCTCCGCTATTAGGTAGTACCTAATTTTTATATTATTTTTAAGCTTTGCAAGTTAAAATTGCAAGGAAACTTGCAAAATTTTCAGTTTTCAAAGTGTCAGCGCGCGTCAAGTTGGCGCCAAAAAGCAATCAGCCAATCAGCATCGCGATGTACACGGACGTACGTACGTATGTATGTATGTATGTATGTACGGACGGACGTACAGCCGTTGGGCTCCCTGTGTGTCCATGAAAAATCAACTCGATGGGTTACCATTTTTTCTTAGGTATGGTGCTCCGCTCGCGCGGGCCTTTGGCCCGTGCGGGAGCTCCGCTATTACCACAGGAAACCCATGCATAACAAGAGCGCGTGCGCCAAGCAAATTTAAACAAGCGCGCGCATTTTTTTGTCTTTTTAGCGTATCAATAAAATAGTAAATAAATTATTAAAATAAACATCGTCAGGGGAAGTGGTTGGGCTGCCTGTGGATGGGTTACCATTTTTTCTTAGGTATGGTGCTCCGCTCGCGCGGGCCTTTGGCCCGTGCGGGAGCTCCGCTATAAAAACAGAAAACTCTTTGTTCAGCATAATTTCTGCCAGATTCCTTCGATGAAAGTTGTCAGTCACACTGATTAGTCAAAAATGCGAACACTTTTGTCCAAGTTTTGAGAATATTATTAGTTTTGATCATAAAAACAACACAATTTGATCGTTCTTGATAAAAGCCATAGAAGATAGTTTTCTATGACTCTCGCTGACTAGTGTTGATGTAAAAGGTCTGCGAGTAAAAGGGAACACAAAAAACCTCCAGTTTCGGCTGTTTTCTCAGGAAAACTTGTGACCAATGACGGTATTTAATTACCTCTAAACATAGACAACTTTCGATGACAACCTTTTGCGTCTGTTCCCAAGGCAATGCAGAACTAGACGCCTAATAGGCGTTCACTCGGGCTACTTGTGTGTAGTACTTGGGGAGAAATGGAGAACAGAAGTTGATGGTAACCAGTTTGACTTGTCAGTGTCTTTTGATTGCAAAAATGCATGTCAAGTACTCCCAGAGTAGAACACAAATTATATTTGGGAGAAAGTAGTTTGTACATAATTGTACCACATCATGGTTATTAATATACTGCTGGTCTTTTTATCACGCCAGACATATACAGTATATGGTCTGTTTTATTTTGTAAATGCCTACCAAATGATCCAATATGATCTATAGATAATACATTATAGCTCAGACAATTTAAATTTCTATTCTGTATTTTTTTACTTTGATTTATGGAAACAAACTGACTTACAAACTGCAGCAGACTGTTTCAATGTCCAAGTTAAAATGAGTTTGATATTGCTGTTATCACATTGGTAGATTCTAGAAGTACCACAGTTACCTTTCTATGAAATCATTTCAGTACAGTACATTTCAGTTTCTTAACACAACTTTTCAATACATGGATTACCAGTTTTTAATATGGAGCAGATCAATGATTATAGCAGTAGTCAGTTGCTGATGCTTTATTTGAAGAAGTGAAATGTCATACAATATATGCTCATTACCGATACCATATATAGCTCCTCCATGCACATCAATCTGATACTACTACATACAGTAACATCTTCAATTCAATCCACTTTATCTTGTTTCTGTGAACATGGTTGCACAAAGCTTGTACAAAATATATCATTTTGTACATTCTAAAATATATCATTTTGTACATTCTAAAATTATTCTTCAATTGTTGCTAATATAAGGTCTCATAAACATTACTATCATTTCCATGATTATCCATCACTATATTTTGATCTGCTAACATTGAACATGAGCATGATTGACAGTAAAGTGCATTCAATATATTAATCATGACATTGTACAAAATACAGATTGCACTAAATATAAGTTAATAATTAAAAAACCCATTTGTTTTCCATTGTGTATTTGGTGTAATTTTGCACCATTTACTAATCCCTGTTTCCTGGCTTAATTATTGAATACACCCTTGTCACCTTTATATTACGCAAAGGCAAGAATCTCCTAGTCTTTCTAATCAAAAACAAACATTGTAGATATTGTTAGTTAATTAGTTCGTTTTTAACACGGCTCTCGGGAACGAAGAGCATGGCTGTAGACACCGTGTATAAATAAAGCTTATATAGTCAAACATAATGTGCAAGCAGTGGTGAAATATTATTAATTTTAAACAAACTACTGATTCAAAAACAATATCTCCGTGTCTTACATGTCTGTCCTCAAGTGAAGTTCGCTGCCACAAATCGATCTGCCTCGTGTTCTTGGACGATCAATACATTATAAGTTGATTACAATAGCTGGTAAGAAGGTCACCACTAAATTCGAGAATTCGATATTTCCGATTGATAGCGTCCGCCATTTTGTTCTCAATCTCTCGCGACCACAGGAAGCCTCGTGGTCAACAGTGTACCCCAAAGGCTTCTGGGTAATTTGCCGATTTGCGACGTTGATAGATAGATGGTAAACCTAGACTCGAGCTACCACAGGTAGCCCGAGTAATTATTGTGTTTTTTCTTAGAAGGAGGTGGGCTCAACTTGGAAGAAGAAGAAGAATGCTTTCGACGTATGCCCGGGTACGAGCTCCTATCTCTAAGAAATCCATCGCCAAATGACTGATCACGTGATCAGCAAAAGTGATAATATAAGTTGTACGCAAAGCATCATGGGAAGATCTGCCAATAATCATGCTTTGCGCGTGAAACATGGCTATGGCGTCGTCGGGTGACAAAAGGAAACGAAAGCTTCAGGTAATCAAAGGTACAACTCACGGATACTGCAACATACAGAACTCAAAAAATAGATAAAATTGATTTACTAATTACACTGCACAATTTTCTCACGAATAATAATGCTTGATTTAAGCTTAATAGCGGAGCTCCCGCGCGGGTCCTTAGTACCGCGGCGAGCGGAGAACCAATCCTTTAGAAAAAATGTGTAACCAATCGAGTTGATTTTTCATGGGTTGAGTATACGTCACTTCCGTATATCCGTGCCCATCGCGATGCTGATTGGCTGATTGCTTTTTGGCGCCAACTTGACGCGCGCTGACACTTTGAAAACTGAAAATTTACAAGTTTCCTTGCAGTTTTAACTTGCAAAGCTTAAAAATAGTATTCTCGAAACCTCGTAAAAATTTAGCGATTTTCATGAACATTAATCTGTGCCAATCTTGACAGGTTAAAGCGAAAAAAACCGTACGTTTGAATTTTTTTCGAGCCTGGTGTCGTTTCAAAAACTGCTCGAAAGACGAAAGACACAGAGGATATTTTCAAAGTTGAACGACTTTTTAGTTGGATTCGTAGTTTAAAAAAATTCCTCATAATGAATAAGTCATTGAGGATCGTGTATTCTTCGTTTCGTGAAGATGCCTTCAGTAAAGCTGCTTAAAAATCTAGCCAAAGTTGGAAATAAATCAAGAATCGTCTGCATTGAGCGTGAAACAAGGACCAGTATGCTTCGAAAAGACAACAAGGAAAGCACTTCAAGGTAAAGACCCTGGCCAGAAAATGATATCAAAAAGTCTCTTGTACCTATATTTGATCTTTTATCTTTGATTTGGAATTGATGACTTAAAAAAAACCTTTTATGCACGTTGAACTGTGGCCAAGTTTAAAGAAACACTCGATCAAGCCTTACATGAAATGTACAACGACATTTTGTTTTACGGTGAACTTTTTGCACTAGTTCTAATAATAATAAAATTAGTAAAAAAAATTGATTTTGAACTTATTTCAACCCCACTAATGTGTAAATACAGCTCAAGTTTTGGTCTGGAATTTAATGAAACAATTGGCAGGAAAAAAAGAAGGAATTTTGCCATGCAAACTAGAATTGTTTTACTTTATTCATCTGGATGAAGTTGCTCAGTGAGCCCTGTTAAGCCTTAAATACAGACTGAAAATGCTTAATTCCTTGTTTTCTTGTTATTTCAATTAGCTGTTTTTATAATCACTTTAAATTGTATTATCAGTGTAATCTGGAAGAGAAAAGTGGGAGACAAGTATTCGCCTAGCTAGTGTGTCATTCTATTCTACATTAAATAACAAAACAAAATAACAACAACAACCACAAAAAACAAGATGTCACAAATATAGTGAAGACAGACAAATCAATATATGTTGTTCTGTAATATTCAGGATGTCGAAAAGGTTTAATTACTTGTATCAATTTAATTTTTGGAGATTTTGCTTTCTATTTCTGAAAATTATGAACCCTTACAAAGTCAGTTATGAAATCTGACAGTGAATCTGAATATTAAAATTTACTGTAACAAAGGTCACTGAGCATACAAGCCCATACAATATACAAACCAAAACCAAAACTTATTTTAAAAATGCTTTTTAAATAATCTTCATTTCAACTTTTTCAATTACCACAGGAAGCCCAATTCATTTGAATCAAGAACATAAAAAAATTAAAATTGAAATTGGAGCTTTGCTTTTAGGTAGTAGTTGTTTTGAGTTGTTTTACAATTTCATCTAAAGTCATGATTAGTGTAACCTGGAAGAGAGAATTCTTGTTTCGTGTAAAGACAACTATTTATCAGTGTCATTCTACTCTACATAATACAAAAAAAAACCAAGATGCCACAATACTGTCAAGACAGAAAAATCTAAATATAATTTTCTGCAATGTCTAATTGTTTAATTGAAGGATGTTGAATTAGGTTCAGTATTTATGTGAATGAAATCAGTTTGAGGGATTTTTGCATCCTATTTCTGAGAATTATGAAGCACTACTACTAAGTCAATTATAAAATCTGACACAAATATCTGAATAAATATCACTATGGTCACTGAGTTGAAAGCCTTATAATTCTCAGGAGACTGAAGGGCAAGAAATAAAGCTTGATCTATAGTCTTTATTTCAACTTTTACAACAAAATGCAATCTTTGTTTGCCTATTACCACAGCAAGCCCAATTCATTTGAATCAAAAACGTCAAAATAAAACAAAGTATTTAAAATTATTATTATATTTAAATGGGAGCTCCGCTATTAGGTAGTACCTAATTTTTATATATTATAGTAAGCTTATTTGCAATACGTCTTATGCTCTCTGGTCTCTCTGAAAATACCTGTAAGCTTCAGTAACAGTCTGTTGATCCAAGTTGTTGCAAATAGAGCGAAGTTCTTCTGTGTATATTAAATGCTGTGCACAACAATAAGAAAGAACAAATTGCGAGATAAATCAAATTACTTGCATACAGTGTTTTATTGGGAATTCGCACAGTGATATAAAAATCAATTGCATGCACACACGTGTGATATCAATTCGTATTAAGCTAAAGGTTATAAACGTTCGCTCTGGCCGCTTTTTGGAATGAAATGTTTGAATTTTATGTGAAGTTTTTATTTCTCTCTCCGGCGTTTGAGGTTTTCATTTTCGAGAAGTGAAACTTCTCAGCTCAGTTGTGTGACATGAACCTGGAAGCTACTGGATATTCCTTCTGAGTATCTGTGAGTCAAAAATGATCGCCTTTTAAGGCGCTGTTACACGATGCAACTTGCAATGCAATGCTGACAAAAGCAGAACATTGCAAGTTGCTGGCAAGATGTCAGACGCTCGCAATTCTCTTTGCAACTTGCAACGCAACTCTTTCTTGACCTTCAAAAAACCAGATATATCCGTGGTCACTACGTTCTGATTGGTCATTTCCAACAGGGATTGCATTGCAGGTTGCTGGATAGATGTTACACGCTGCAACGTACTTTGCTTTGCAATGTTGCAAAAAGTAGAAACTCGTTTAACTTTTTCTGCAACTTGCAACGTTGCATTGCAAGTTGCAGAGAAGGGTGTTACACGTGCAATCTCTTCTGCAACTTGCAACGCAATGGCGTTGCATTGCAAGTTGCAAGAAAAATTGCACCGTGTAACAGCACCTTTATGGATCCTATTTATGTATACTGTATCTCTGCTTTCTTTGCTTTAGTTCTGTGGATCTGATTTACTAGGCCTTACAAGTAATTTTTTTACTAAAATTTCACAGATTTCATGTTAAAAATAGAACTTTAAGGTTAAGTTAAGTCAACTTACCTTCCACAAATATTAAGCTAATGCTTTATATCATTATCATTTCAGTTATGGGGAGAATCAAAAGAGGACTTGACTCCCGTGAAAATATTCTGCAGGCAAACTTCCCATGTAGGCTTAAATTGTGAGGATGCTATCAAAAAAGTTGCTTACAAGTCATCCACTGCCAAAAAGCTCTTAAAATCCGACATATGCTTTTATAGTTCATTGCACAAAGATGTGTCCCAGGATATAGTGGCACTACAGCCATTGGGCATTGACTTAATACCATTGAAGAAAATGGAATTTACAAAGAAAGGAAGAGATATACAATGGAGTGTTGATGAAGAGGGTAAGCATAGTAAGAGTTTCACAATTCCTCCAGCGAGGGACTAGTTGAGATAGGTGCCATATCAGCTGTACAGTGTATATTGAATATTGGATAATTATATCATATTTAGTAAATAAACCCCTTCTGGCAGCTGGTATATTGAAGGATAATGTCCGAGGATTAGAGATGGTCTGAAAAATGAACATTTGGCCGAGAATTGAAGCACAAAAATGTCTTTTGGATTTGTTAATTTGTGTTTTCGGGGCAATTTTTCTTTAAAATGTTATCCCTCCAGCCTTAATTTAAAGGAAAAATCCCTGTATTATCCTATATTTAAATTTACCGGTGGGATATAATATCAGATATGAAGATCTAATTAGATGCCCATTAGATACAACATTATCTTGTATATATATATTTAATAGACATATCATTATATACCTCCCCTCTCTCTCCAACCCTTAGATATTGCGATATCTAATATTATATCCCACCGATATATTTTTACGTGTACCTATTGGCTGAAACAGGTCACGTGGTACATTTTCAGCGGACTGTTATCCTGCGATATCCCCCGTCCGAGGTGATATCAGTCCGCTCAGTGAAAAAAAGAAATGAGAGGATAAAAATATAGGGATTTTGCCTTTAAATTAAGGCCGGAGGAATAAAGAAAAATTACCCCAAAAACACAAATTAACAAATCCAAAAGACATTCAAGGAAAAATTTTAATGGCAAAACAATACTTTTCTCCCGTTAACGATGCAGACAGATATGTTTTCGGCGTGTCCCCAAAGGTTAAATAAAAGTTTAGCAATTTATGCAAAACAAAAGATTGTACTTTAATAACATTTCTCACTCAAAATTCTCAACTAGTCAGCTTGCAAGTCAACATATACATGTAGAATGGCAAATGCCGAGACGGCACTGAAAAACAACTTGTAAACTTTAGCTTCAACTGCTTCAACAGCATTGGATTTCCGCCAAAGTGGCAAACTTCAGCATTTAATAGGGACAGAAAATTCAGAAATCACCCTTGGCTATCCTTTACGGTCCTTTACGGTAGATAACCTAAAACTGTGAAAACAGCTCCGCGTACGTGTGGTCTTTGAAGTCAACCGTCAGTTTGCAAGTCATTCTCCACCTCGAAATACACCTTTTTCGGCTTTTAAAAACTGCAATTTCACTTTCAATGACTATTGAATTGCGTCTAAAGCTCTCTTAGTGTAATCATATGATTTTCCAGCTTATCAGAGGGAATTTTGATGAATTTTTTATGCATTTTGCTCCCCAAAAATGTTGTGTTCACCTTTACTTTCTGCATGCAGTGAGTAGCTTCACTGTATTCATGACAACGGCAGAGCTTACCAGCCAAACAACCAATCAGAGACAGATAAAATGTGTAAGAGCCAATCACAATCGTTTAAAAAGCACTTGAATGGGTTTTGCCCAAAGTTTGATTTTCTTTCGAAGACGAAGCAAGAAAATTTTTCGGAGGGATATAAAATAAATAAACCCCTTCTGGCTCTCTGGCATATCGAAGAATAATGTCCTCGGAATAGAGATGGTCCTCAAAATATCTCATTTGCCCTCGAAGCTTCGCTTCTCGGCCAAATGTTCATTTTTCAGACCATCTCTAATCCTCGGACATTATCCTTCGATATACCAGCCGCCAGAAGGGGTTTATTTACTAAATAATGTATCACCTAGTATATCTAATAGACAATGTATACTGTATCATTAGATACCTCCTCCTTTGATATTGCGATATTTAGAGGTTAACACACTCAAAGAGTGAATTTTTGAGATTTACCTTGAGTTCACAAGTTTGCTGTAAGAAGTTTAAAATACTGCGTACAGTGCAGTATGAGAAAATTTCAAGTTCATTGTTAGTGAACGAGTGAAGGTAAATCCCGATAATTCAGGAGCAAAGAGTGTGTTAACCTTTTTATTAATCAATTTTCACACACTGTACAAATATATTGATTTTCTGATTGGTCAGTTCGTACCAGGTGATGTGTCTGATACTATCGATTTTATTTAACTATTGGTTATTAAACTGCCTATTCTAGAAATTGAAAATATCTGATAATATCTGCTAATCTAGACACTATTGATATTATTTTGTTATAACTATCGAAATTAAACTGCATATCCTAGAAATTGAAAATATCCAATCCGATTGTGTCCACTGAACTAATATTACACACTAACTTTCAATTTTTGTTTCATGTTTTTTTGCAATCCCTCTATAATTATCTAATTTCATTATCAATATTATAGGCACTTGATAAATATCTCATTCTACAAACTACTGGATATTTGATATCTCATCGATACTGTGCCTTTATCGACTGGTAACTGATGTTCTGTGCAGTTGTTTGTTTAGGAGCTAAGCTTACTTGTATGATTTTCCTGATCTTGATTCTTTTTTCGATAAAAAAAAATACAAAAAAACACAAAAAAAGATCTCTAGAATTAAATACATGTAATGTTCATATGCAAACGATAGTTAAAGTTATGAGGCTGCTAACTTAATGTGAGTGGTGGTACATGTATCTGACTTAAAGTCTGATTTTGGTGTTGATTTAGCTCTGAAAACACTTGTAATAAGCAGCTTTGTACTTAATAGGTGTTGCAGAATTTAGCCAAATCTGATATCAATCGACTGATTAATCAATATAATAATTGATGAAAATTATTATCATTTATTAAAAATATTATGAATCATGATAATTGTTGCAATGAGATTCCTGTGTGTCATGCGGGGCGTGTTTATAGACCAGCTCTAAACTTGACTTTATGGTATACACGTAGATATGTGGATACGTAGATACATAGATAGTAAGAGTGAACGATGATTCGTGACGTCATCGAAATATCTTTGGAATGATTGGAATTAATGGTCAACGGATATCACTTAAAATTATGACAACTGCAATCACCACGTGACTTGAGCAGTTGAGAGATTACTCACTCGACAGGTGGATTTAGTTGTGTTTGTACAATGTGAGAAACAGAACATTTGGCGACATGATTTGAATTAGGATTCAGCTGGGTATTTTTTTGGAGTTAAACCATTGTTATTCACAACCATTATCGAGTTGTTTATGTTACTAGAAGTAAGCATCAACGTCACAAAATGTTAAGTGATATTTCTAGGGGAAGGCAATGTTCTTTTACAAGCTTTTGGTCGATGGAAGCTAAGTTGAAGCTGCAAGACGATAAGCCCGGGGGGGGGGGGGGGGACTCCTATATATAAGAGGACGGGGATGCTCGTCGGAAATTTTGAAAGTGACCCCTAAAAGGTACCTGAGTGGGAGTGGCAACAATTCATTTCTACCCCTAAAAGGTACCAATTCAAAAACAATAATGAAACACTTTGTTATCCATGTGCTTTGAAGATTCAATTCAGGTCATCGAAATCGTCCCTCTCATGCCTTATTTTAGGTAGTTTATTTACCCCAAAACAGTCCCTAAAAGGTACCAGCTATGTCTCTGGTAGTCCACTTAAGTCTGAGACACCCTAAAAGGTACCAGATTGCAGATTTTGACCCCTAAAAGGTACGACGAGCATCCCCGTCCATTTACGATCGAAGTCCTCCCCCCGGGACGATAAGTTGTATTCGAACGTTCTTCAAAGAGGTAAAAGTACCTCACAGACAGCCACATCATATTGCTAAAAATTTCTGGTGAATCGAAACTTTCAATTGTTTTATTTACACAGACTGCTCTCACCAGTTCAGCTAAATTGACAGATGTTTAATGTGCACATCTGTACCCAAAACAAGTACATTTACATTGTATTCTTTCTCGGATTCTCTGTAATACAAAAGTATTCTTTATCCACCACAGGGTACGATTCATATTTTTATAAACAAATTTTAATCAGTTAGTTTTATAATGAATGCTATTAAATAAAGACTGTGATTGTTTGAAATGGCAATTAATTTGAATAAAATGTATTTATACATTTCGGCTTAAAACTTGTGTTGTTGTATCAAGCACTAGTCAACCTGTTTGAAGACATTTTGGGTAATACAGTATATGATTGAGTACTTAAGGTGA
The DNA here is from genome assembly GCA_029948255.1 of Telmatactis stephensoni. Taxonomy (NCBI): domain Eukaryota; kingdom Metazoa; phylum Cnidaria; class Anthozoa; order Actiniaria; family Isophelliidae; genus Telmatactis; species Telmatactis stephensoni. The sequence goes on along the minus strand of JALIZF010001821.1, from coordinate 468,102 downwards.
CTCCCTATAGTAATTTTTGGACCAAACCGTTCACTTTTATTTGCCTTGTTTATAGCTTCAATCCGCAGCTATCGATTTGATATTGATACCAGCTATAGAGGTAAGATGAAAGTTTTCAATTATGGCAGTTTAATATGATCGGCGTTACCATGGCAACGATAAACAATTATCGTTGAAATTGGTTTTTGCAAAATATCTCAAAAACCTGACCTGCTCGGGACAAGCGGTAAACGACATCATTAACTTCAAGCTAAGGCAAAGCAAATTAGACTATCTTAAAGAAATTCAATCTGTTTGATTTCGAGTAATTTGCAGAAATATTCTGAAGCATTCATTTTTATATGCTAAAAGTCACGACCGCCCAAGCGTTACTCAGAAGACGTGAAACACCAACAAAACACTGTAAAGAAGCCTTTGCTTGTACACTTCAAAGTGGCTAAATGGTTATTCTTAACTCTCTTCCAAAGCGAAGATATCACTTTTTCTTTACAGGCAACTTTTGATAAACATTGCCGTAACGTCTATTTCGAAATTATTTCCAAAATATCTCTCAAACGACTAAATATTTTTGCTTGATATGCTAGGAGTGTATTTATTATCATCTTCGAAACAACATTTGAAAATCCCATTAAGATTGAAACAGTAAAACATTTTTAAATTCACCGTTAACGATGACCGACAAATGAACCACAACTCCAGAATGCAAACGGCCGCGACAGCACTTCATTAGCATACTGTCACCACGCACGAAGCTTGGAGACCTCGTTAGCATAACAATTTTTAAATTGACCTCGTTTTTTTTAAACAATTTTTTGATGTTTTTTAGCATAACAAGGCAGGCTATTCACAATTCCCGCCAAAACCATACCAATTTGAAAGTTGTAATAAAGCATAATAGTCTAAGTGTGCATATAGCCTAATGTAATGGTGAACCGACGTTTATCAAAGTAGCTGATAATTATTATTACACTTGACATTTTCGTTCATTTGCGCGTGCATTCTTTCTCTCACGTGGCGAGTTGGATGTAGCGGTAGTTTTTATCATGCTGCCAAATAAAAGTTATAGAAGAAAAACTAATAGAAAAAATGTACCCGAAGAACCCGACAAGAAAAAATAAATTATTCTTTTCTTCTTCTCTTTTAATCGTGACTTTTTGTTTACATTCTTTCGTCTTTCAGCTATTTTCATTGCTATATAATTGGCTTTGTTTTGTTTACAACAAGGCCTGTATGGTGGTTTTGGCGGGAATTGTGAATAGCCTGCCTTGTTATGCTAACGAGGTCTCCAAGCTTCGCGCGTGGTGTCAGTATGCTAATGAAGTGCTGTCGCGGCCGTTTGCATTCTGGAGTTGTGGTTCATTTGTCGGTCATCTTTAACGGTGAATTTAAAAATGTTTTACTGTTTCAATCTTAATGGGATTTTCAAATGTTGTTTCGAAGATGATAATAAATACACTCCTAGCATATCAAGCAAAAATATTAAGTCGTTTGAGAGATATTTTGGAAATAATTTCGAAATAGACGTTACGGCAATGTTTATCAAAAGTTGCCTGTAAAGAAAAAGTGATATCTTCGCTTTGGAAGAGAGTTAAGAATAACCATTTAGCCACTTTGAAGTGTACAAGCAAAGGCTTCTTTACAGTGTTTTGTTGGTGTTTCACGTCTTCTGAGTAACGCTTGGGAGGTCGTGACTTTTAGCATATAAAAATGAATGCTTCAGAATATTTCTGCAAATTACTCGAAATCAAACAGGTTGAATTTCTTTAAGATAGTCTAATTTGCTTTGCCTTAGCTTGAAGTTAATGATGTCGTTTACCGCTTGTCCCGAGCAGGTCAGGTTTTTGAGATATTTTGCAAAAACCAATTTCAACGATAATTGTTTATCGTTGCCATGGTAACGCCGATCATATTAAAACTGCCATATTTGAAAACTTCCATCTTACCTCTATAGCTGGTATCAATATCAAATCGATAGCTGCGGATTAAAGCTATAAACAAGGCAAATAAAAGTGAACGGTTTGGTCCAAAAATTACTATAGGGAGTCACCTTAAACTAGAAATGGCTAGTTTTAAAGTGCAACTGAACACTTGCTTCAAATTAACAGTGTGCATTCAACACTATGTGTATATATGTCTGGAACAACATTTCTTGGTTTTGAGCTTTATACTCGTGAGTTAGCAAAGATTTATGCTAATTAGATGGAATTAGATGACGTCTACCAAGGAATTTTCAATATTTGTTTAATATGCTTTAGAAATGCGCTTTATACTGATATTCAAGAAAACACTCAAGAAATCCTTTATATACAAACAAAATAAAAGAGTGATGTGTTGAAAAGATGTTTCATTTACACCAAAGGCCTTTTTGTATATTAAATGATTCCTTAGTAGACGTCATCAAATTAGCATATGGCAAGTTTAAACTGTCGTAACTCACCAGCGTCATGCTCAAACCAAGAAATGTTGTTCCGGTCATATATACATTTTGTGTGGAATGGATACTATTAATTTGAAGCAAGGGTTCAGTTGCACTTTTATTAATGATTAACCCTTTCGCTCCTACAGCGCCCAAAACCGGCCGTAAAAATTCTACTCGTCTAAAAAATTACTTCTTCCTAAAAAAGGACAACTCAAACTCAACTTTGGTACGAAAGTAAACTCTAGTAAATGAGTCAAGTTTTGAAAATCAAACATTGTGAAACAACTGGCGATTTCTGCAGAAATTCGTCATTTCAAGGCAAGGAAAGGAAAAAATCACCATTTTGGGCTCAATTTTCATCCTTGAAAATCACACATTTTGGACCTCAGTTTTTCTCAACAAATTATCCTTTCCTGCACACGAAACAGCATTAACAACCAAATTCAGTCCTAGTCTTGTGTTCTCATGGACTTTTTGGCCTTCTTTTCCTTTCACGGACACAGCTGCGGCTGATTCATTGTGGCCATTTTGCAAGCACGTGTTTTTGGACTTTTACGACCTAAATGCATTCTGGGTAATTCAGCTCCTACGCGACAGCCACAGCCCTTCCCTCCATCTTTTAGAGTTTTTAGTCAAGTCTCGAGCCCCCTCGGAATTCTGCCCAAATTTCGCGCTTGCTGTGTTCCTCAATCGTCACAACTCCCAAAAAATGCCATGGCAGGTCCGAGAAATTCCCCTTGGACGAGCTTCAAAGCACACTTCGTCTTGGCGCCACTCAAAATTCACCCAGTCAAAGCTACGAGTCAAAATGCCTACGAAGTGTTACACCTTGACGAATTCTTACGGCAAGTAAGCTCTCTGCTACTTCCAGGCTTAATGATGCCCAGCCAGTAGGAACCAAAGGCGAAAAAAGGCTCGAAAATTCACAGAAATCCAAGTTTTCTGGACTTTCAAACGCCAACATCACTCGACCAAAAACGCTACCGCTTCAAACTGGTTTCAACCGGTTAACTTGAGCCCTCAATAGTACAAAACAGCAGAAGTTTCTATGGTTACTCCAGTAAGCAGGCGAAAAAGTACACAAATCGATTATGACCTCAAAATCGCGTAAAAACCTCAAAAATCCCCAGTAGCGAAAGGGTTAAATTCATTTATGAGACTCAGTGGAGATACATATGCTATTAACTAAATTAATTAAAGTGAGTTTATTTAAACTATGGAATGAGTTTTCATGCCCTCCTCCCTTTAATTTTGTTGGGCAATAAAGATGTCTCCAACATAATTTAGCATCTAAGGGAAATTTGTGATAACCTTTGACCACACATTTGACGTTTAAATGTACCATGGATTCAGATTGTCCATTCAACATGATTTTTGAAGGTATTGGTGTAGACTTCTTGTCATCAGGATACTTACAATGACTTTGATTTTCACAATGAAACATAATTCCATCAGTTGAGTACATTCATACTTCAATTGAATGAATATAATTAGCCTTTAAGTTAGAAACGTCATTGAAAATAATCCATATACAGTATTATTATAATCATTTTCATGACATACATATCACTGATTATTAACAATCATGCAACTGACATTAATGAGAACTGTCAGAGAACTTCCACAAATTCGGTCAATGAAATCTGCAATAAAATTTTGTATAATTATGTGATACAGCACAGCCACTCATTTTATGGTTGCGTATTACATATACAAGAGTTTACAAACATATACAAGTTCATTGTGAATATTGTAGAGCAAAGCTTGGCCAAAAGCAAACTGTGAGTTACATGATCAAATGCAAGTCATTGATTGTGTGGTTAGTTTGACGAGGTCCTAGGGAAATCTCTGGTAAATAAATTAAATTTCATCAACACACTTGTCAAAATTAGTGGCCACTTTTCAAAGTTCCAAAATATGTGGTTAGTTTGACTAGGTCCTAGGGAAATCTCTGGTAAATTAATTAAACTCCATCAACACACATGTCAAAATTAGTGGCCACTTTTCAAAGTTCCAAAATATTTGTCACTTACAATACTTAAGTTCTTGAGAACCTCCATTAAGCAGCCAGTCTCTATTAAGAGGTCCCGAGGGTGGCCGCTTAATAGAGCTACCACTGGCAGTAGCTTTTTCTTGGATCCTTGATAATTAAAAAAACATGGTTGGAGGGAGATGGCACTCATTCAAAGGAGGGTGCTTACATGCTACTGAGTCAATGCTTACTCAGGGGAGGGCTCTGCATGGAAATTTCCCCAAACAGAAAATGTGACTGACTGCATCATAAACAACTCAAGAAGACCTCATGTAACAAATTCATAGTTGCAAAATGAAATGTCACACGAACTGTAATTATGATAAATATCACCAATTTTATTTTTAATTTGAATTCCAGATGTGCCCTCCACAGACCTGCTAAGTTGCCAAATCATGTTGGCTTTTTTGAGTGGTTTGAAGGACACAGATGGAAAAAGTGCAATATGGTTTCTAATCTCACAAATGCTGCAACTGCTAGGCAGAAAGGAACTTGTGAAAATGACAGGATCTGCATCACATGTCACCAGGTACTCAACCTCATACGAATTATTGAATTTGATGGAAGAAACAACCTCGTCATCTGATGAAGGCACATCCAGCAAAAAAGAATCAGAAAAACCTGCACCCAGTACCCCAACTACCAGGCCACTGGTATCACCAGATAGTAGTCCTTCATCTAACGACAGTGGTGAATGTCAGGCACCTAAACTTTCTACTGCTGATGTTCTTGTATATTCCCAGCCTTTGCTGCACGAGTCAATAAAAACAAAGCTAGTTGTCTCATTAAAAAGTCACAATAAAGCAACTGATGATATTTTGAAACAGTTACTGTCCCGAATCCCCTATCAAAGTGGTCACATTTTTGGATTGGAAATCAATACAGCGAGGGCAACTCTTTACTCAGTTAATGTAATTTCAGAAGACTTAGTCCATATTTATCGTCATAATCCTTTTGAGTTCACCTTTTTTAATGAGACAACAGGAAAATCAACTTTCAATTTTGATTCATTTTGGAAGATGGTTTTGGCAATAGGTCATGTACTCCAAGGAGTATGAGTGATTGAACTTGCTACACGTTCTTGAAATCTTTTGTAATTTTTGTTTATGATGTCTGCTTTTTGAAGACATGAATAATTAATGTTTTCAAGAAGCAGAGATTTTAAAGTAATCATTTATTAAATAATATTATAATTATCATTATTGTGCCAATAACAAAATGCTGGATTTTTAGCCTATTCATTAGTATTTTATATGATTTTGGTAGATTCTTTGGTTTATGTGGCTTGTGACGTTTGTACTTGAATTTGTTATGGCACCACAACTGTCCAGTTTGAAGTGACTGACTGATTACAACCTCCTCAAGCTGATATATTAAAATTAAACTTATTAAATTGAGTTTCGGCTGCTTAAAATTTCATAATACTCAGAGTTTGCAAAAGAACACAAAATATTTATAAAGCAAAGAAATTAAAGAAATTAACAACTGCCTTTCTTTTCTCGATGTCAAAATTAACAAACTAATGGACAACTCTTGCATAACTTCTATACATCGTAAGAAAACGTATACTGGTCTGCTTACTAATTTTAATAGCTTCACCTCACTTTCATATAAAGTAGGACTAATACACACATTAATAGATAGAGCTTTTAAAATTAACAACAGTAAAGATGGTTTTGAAAAAGACGTTACTGATATCAAAACCATCCTTAAACGTAATACCTTTCCTTCTTATCTTATTGACAAGGTAACTCAAAGTTATCTTGACAAAACAACTCAAAACTCTAATGCCAATCTTAATCAAAAACCACAATCTACTAATAACTCAGAAACCAGATATTTCAAACTTCCTTTCATTGGGAAATATTCATCTTTTGCCCAAAGGAAAGTTAGGCAGCTTTCCAAACGTTTTTGTGATAAACTAGATATCAAATTAGTCTTTCACTCATTTAAAATAAATCGTTTATTTTCTGTTAAAGATCCCATCCCTGATGTTCTTAAATCTTGTGTGGTCTATGAATTTTCTTGTTCGAGCTGTAACGCTCGATATATAGGTGAAACAGTTCGCCATCTTTCCACACGAATTAATGAACACCTTTTTTCTGACAAACAATCTCATATTTTCAAACATTTGTCTTCTAACATAGATTGTAAAAATGCTGCATCATCAGATAGTTTTAAAATAATTGATACAGCAAATAGTCCTTATCAACTTAAAATAAAAGAAGCTCTTCATATTATGGCTTCTAAACCTGAGTTAAACACTCAAGTTAAGCATTTTAATACCACCATCAATATGTAATTTGTTTATATATTTTTCGTTTTAGTTTGTTTATATGTCATATTTTAAGTATTCAAACTATGTAATGACCGTTGTAATTTTATATGTAACTAGATTCTATTAATAGTAGATACATTTAGTCAAACTTGTAATCACTTCAACAACTGAAGATGGCTTTATGAAAGCCGAAACATGTCTTGTTTAAAACTCAAAAAAGTTGTGTTTTTATTTAAAATTATCACATCCTTTGTGCTATTAAGACCATTTATAAAGCAGTTTTAGAAAATTTCTAAAGCATCCAAGGGGTAAAAGTTATGAAAAATGTTGAGCACATTCAAGTTTTGTGTCAGAAAAAAGTAGATCCTTACAACACGAAAGACTATCTTAATCATTCACCAGCAGCATAAGTACAATTATCAGGAAACGTTTAGCAGTGGTTTTGTTACACACTCTGAGTGAGTATTATTTGCTCGTTTTTATTACAAACATAGTAAAAACAATGCTTTAAAATGGCAGTGCTATGTACTCAAAATTGCTCTAAACAAATTGCTTGAATTATGTCTTTTCTGCTGTGCTATGATGTGTAGTTTATTGTGCATATGATCATCTGTCTAGAGATTGAAATTGAGAAATGTTTAGATAAATTGATTTCCACCATCTTTTTTATTATTGCCATGGTAATAAGAATCGAGTTGAAATTGACATCAATCAAAACTTTTCAGCAAAACCGACTACTGCAGCTGTGTTAACTGTTTCAATCCATTAAAAGTAAATTTATTACTAGTAATTTGGAAAATGAAAACAGGAGGACGGTGTGCTTACTAAAAATCTGTTTAGATTAACGGTGGTAAAAATGTGTATTTCCTCAAACCGGTAAAAAGCCAAGCCCTAACATGCTTGAGTCCTTGTAATGGGACAGGTCAAATTGGACAGATATGAAGTAGTGTATAATAAAGAGTGTCAAAAATAAACCACAGCTCTTATATTTTACATATTTTACATTACAAGGTTAGACTTGCAAAAATTGATCATCACTGAAATAATGGTAAGAATATTAGAAAATATTGAACAGAACTAAATTTAATTAGTTTGCCATTTTCAAAAGTATTTCCAAGGATTTGATAAGATATGCAAACATTTTTACACCTAATTAGCATATACAATATCTTTAAAGAAAAAATAACAAATGCAAAAAATCAAATTGATTTGTTATTGCCAAAATAGGACTGCATTAAGTAGCACTACATTGCAGGCAATTGGGGGTAATTTTGCTTGTAATATCAATATAAAACCAGCCTTACATGCTGTTTTTATTAAGGAATATAAAACGCGCGCGCATGTCTCTGTACTGTGATATAAATACGATGGAAGATGTAGAGCAAGAGAAAAGCAAGCTTAGGAACACGAGGCGTAGCCGAGTGTTTCTCTTGCTTTTCGAGTGCTCTACATCTTCCAGAGTGGTTATATCACAGTACAGAGACATAAGCGATCGTTTTATATTGCTTTTATAAAATATTTTCGACCTTTTTTGAGCGAGCCATGTCTCTGTCCTCTGATATAAACATGGTAGCCAGCCAATCAGCGCGCGCGTTATATCTCAAATATTTTATAAACAGAAGTAGAAAAGTCTTGTACAGTTAAGTATCTGACATGTTGTGAGTCATTGTCATGTCAGAATTAAGGAATGCACCTTGCATGTATAACTCACTAAGTGCCTTTATCCTTTAAGGTTAGAAGAAATTCAGAATAGACCCATTGCATGCATATCATTATCTAAATCATTTTTACTTTAAAAAATAGATAATCACTCAAATAATGGTAAGAATATTGAAAAAAATGTTATACAGAACTAAATTAAATTAGTTTGCCCCTTTCAAAAGTATTTCCAAGGATTTGATAAAACTGCAAACATTTTTACACCTAATCAGAATATTCCATTAAAAATATGATATCTTTAAAGAAAAAAATTCAACCAAGGCTCTAAAGCATTAGATATACCTCATTCGTACTAATTTTCGCGAGGCTTTAATTTCGCGATTTTCGATTTTTAATCATGATTGTAAATCAATTGTTATTTAAGTGATCATTCCATAAAAAAACGGTTTTCTAAGTCTGTCTTTTGTCAATTTTCGCGAAATTTATTATTTTTTGCAAAATCGCGAAAATTAATGCTCGCGAAATATTCGTGTTCCAAATTCTCGAAATTAAGTGCCCGCGAAAATTAGTACGAATAAGGTACACAGTAACGCAATTAGGTAACGATCAGAGAAACGTTTGTAGAAATACCACGTACAGTGCGCAACTCACTGTCAAAAATAAAACGCTGATCAACTATCTGTTGTGTGTGATGCGTCGGTTCTACACCTATTTCAAAAATGGTTGTCGTACGAAAGGGCTTAAGCCTACACGACAAGACTGAAAAGGACTATGGGTAGTAGGTAAGAAATGACTCTTTTCAGGTTTGGTCTTGATTTTAGCATCGGTAAGTGAAGTTATTTAGTGATTAAGGTCAAGGCAAGCTATTTAGAGTTGTCGTATGGCTGATTTGTGTGGTTTTATAGCTTTAGTAATTTCTACCCATACTCCCTTTCGGGTGAGTCGCGTAAGCTTTTGCCAGCAATATTAATTAATTGAAATAGGTATATACATTCAAGCTTTTCATGATGTTGAAATCAAATGAAATGACCTGTCATCTAGATATGTGAAACTGTACACTATACAAAAAATAAACAATTCAACTGAGAATACGTGGATACCACACCCTACACTTACTGCAATTTTCAAAATCATGCGAACTCGGACATGTAAACACTCAAGTGGTTTATGCCAAACTAGCTTCCGTCAATCAAAATCAAAAATACAGTATTATGAAAATTGCAGTAAAGTTAAGAGAGAGTGAACTGCAAATATTATTACCCGCAAATCAACTATCAACTATCAACCCGTAGATGCAAAAAAAAAAAAAGAAAAAGAAAAAAAAATCAAGATGGTTTTCAACGATATAGGAGATCAGAGACGTTTGTTTGTTTATTTGTTTGTTTGATTTTTGTTTGCTTGTTTGTTTGTGTGTGTGTGTTTGTTTGCTGTTTGTTTGTTTGTACATTTTTTTAGGGGGGGGGGAGGGGAGTTTGAATGGCAAAAAATCTAGCCTGCACAACGCGGGACTGTTGATTACAAAATTAAAAAGATCAGAATACTCATTTTCGTGTTCACCAACGAGACCAGATGTAAAAAATCTGATTAATAAGAAATTAGAAAGTAAATGGGCTGATACCGATAATAAAGATTTTAGCAGGGACAGTTAACAGCAGCGTTCACTGACATGAATAGGATTTATTTGAAACTGAGGGAGATGACAAAAAAGCTACAATAATTGAAGCATTTTTTCTCCAACTCAAGCGTGTTAAGGCCTGGGAATTCTTTGTGGGGGGTCTAAAATCAATTTATTTTTGTTCTGAAGTCGTTTACGTTTCAAAACGTACAAAAATTGGCATGGGCATGTAACTTGACGACCTTAAGATTTTAGGGTGAAAAGTTTGGGGATTTGGTGGTCACGTGACCTTGAACCTCACCTTGATTTTGAATTAAAATGGGGTGATGGCTATCATCTGTATTTGAAACATTGTGGTATATTTTCACTTATTCCTGATGGACAAATATGAATCTGCCTTAACACCTGAACTACCATTGCTCATTTAGGAGATATTTGAAAATGTTTGATTGAACAAGCAAGTCACGTGACCTATTTTGCATAATATATCCTAAATGAGCAATGGTGGTTTAGGTGTTAAGGCAGATTCATATACCTCTTAGAGGGAGAACTGAAAAAATGCTACAACATTTTAAGTACAGGTGATGGCCATCACCCCATTTTAGTTCACATTTTGAGGGTGTATCGAAGTGAGGTTCAAGGTCACGTGACCACCAAATCCCCAAACTGTTCATCCTAAAATGTTAAGGGGATGAAGTTATGCATCCATGCAAATTTTGGTGAGGACTGAGCAAAAAACGAGGTCAGAAGAAAAATAAATCGATTTTAGCCGTAATTGGCCTTCAACCCAGGCCTTAACATACTTGAGAAATAGAAATCCAGTATTCATTTCTTGATCCATTTGTAAGAATCTTGACAGGAACACTTAGTTTCAGTACACCTGAGTGCAAAAACTGATCGATTATACATATCAGAAAAGTACTTAGAAATTTATTGATGGACGCCTTTGTTGGTCTATGTGGACCAGCTGTCAAGCATTTGCTCTGATACTAGCAAGCTGCCTCGACTAAAAACAAATCTCACATGGACAGGCTAGATCAAATCGAAAACTGAGTGCTTCCATTTGGATAACTATTGAAACTTTTAAACACTGCTCTGACATTGAAATTACAAAGGTTTAAAAGAAACGACAAACTTAAAAGTTAAAAGGCATTTAGGTATATCATTTTAATTCGCAATCATTGAACTCTTCGGCTAAACTGAGGAAACAATAATGTATATTAAGCATCGTTTATAATGTAGCGATTTTGATAGCTAAACTGAATAAGTTTTTGATAAGAGATGTTTAGAAAAACTCAGGGCTTTTTTGAATGACTGTGGCTGAAGAGCATTTTCAACTAAGACGCCATGCATGCAAGTAAAACCAAACGCTCATTAGAAAAGGGAAATTTAACTGTATGGCTTCTATTTCATAACTCGGCTGTGCAAATGGATGGCACTAATGTTTAAACTGTCCATGTGCCTGGCAACTGGTCAACACAGGACCGATACCCACACCTTTTTTAATATTCCAAGATTTTGAATTAGGGCCTGTTTATATGGCTAAACTGCCAGTTGGGATTCTTAAACACTTTATGTTTCTTTACCGATTATCAGTGTGTATTTATTTCAGGGTTTGAGGACCAGTTTGGAAAAAAGCTTTGCTTTACGTACCTGTTATATCCTCGTTAAACAAAGAGTCTTCTTTTAAAAAATAGTTGCCCCTTCCCCCCACCCCACCTACCGAGTAGGTGACTCGTCTCGGCTGGTAAGGTAATCCTGGGAGACGGGACAACCTTTTCTCTTATAAACACATAACTCGCCTTCCACGCACGCTCATTTTCCAGCAAAAACTGCAGTTGGCTTATATACTGCGATATATTGAGCCCAGGTTTTACGAAACTCCATACAAATGATACAAACGCTCGGTAAAAATTGTCTCTTAGGGGAGGGGCTGTCTCGGGTACCCGAGACAACATCTCTCCATATAAACAGGGCCTTTGTAAATAACAACTACTCAACTGCTTTCAAATAGCGCCAGCAGTCGACGGCTGAATGAATGTTTCTAAGTGCCTAGTTATCGTACTCCGCTGTGCCGAAAAAAATACTAGTACTAAGCATTGAAATCAAAACATATTGTGACCAGAGTTGTTATTTCGTAACAACTCTAGAATACCTCGAATTGATAAATACTTGTAAATGTTGGAATAATTGAAAGGAGAAAAACAGACAAATCAGGTTATCAACTTACTATACATGGTCGTTACATGGATAGCTTAAACTTATCGTTTATTGATATTACAATATCTAAAATATTTAAAATTACCAAAACTCTATAGAATCAACATTTACGTACATGTGTAAAATCGAAATGCGAATAAATAAAGAGTTGTATTGCCTATATTATTGTATTAATTGTATTATTGGTTTAGTTATATAAAACCCCTTATGTGACCTACATGCACAAAGACGCACCCCAAACTGTTTGTCATGGACTCCATGCAATAATATCTATACATGTCGGCCATAAGTACATTAGAATGCAGTGGTTCACGTGTAGAGAATATCTGAATGTTTTGGGGTCACTTAAGTTAAAATGAAATATAATACGCGTCTTTTAGAGCATTTTCTAAATATACTCTTTAGAATTAAGTTGAAAGTCAGTTTGCATTTTGTTTAGAAAATACTTCTTTTGAAATCTCACTCGCTGACTCGTCATTCCATCCAAGCGGAGATTTTTGCTTAAACCTTTGCCATTTTGCTCGGCGATTCTGGAACCACGTTTGGACTTGTCTTTTTGTCAGGCCGACAGCCTTGGGCAACTGCTCCCGTTCAGTAGGAGAAAGATACTTTTGGCTTTCGAAGATTTTTTCAAGTTGCATAATCTTATCTTTGGAGAACCTCAATGGTCTAACTTTCTTTATTTTTGGTTCTGTTAAGAAAGTATTCCATGCGCCTTGAAAATAAGTAGTAATATAGTTACTAAATATAGTGATTTATGATGCTAAATTTGTAGAGGATTTTTACACTTCTTCGTTAACAGTATACGATAATGTAGATACATAATATATACATGACTTACCGTGATCGCCATATGCTTCATACACGCTAGGAATACTTGGTACCTGAAACATTTGAAGCTTTCCGAAGCCAAAGCGATGATTATAAGGTGACAAAAACGATCTGTTGATGTTCAAATTAGGGTATGTTCTTGAATTAGGGGACGGGAAATGAAACGCTGCCGGGTACATACAATGTGATTTTCGAGATTCACAAATGATCGAAGTACATATTGTTGGCAGAGATTTCCTCGAGCTTGTGCTTAGGATATCTTCGATGTAGAAAGAGGAAGGTTTGTAAGAAGACGCAGATAATACAGTCGGGACCTCGACGCTATGATTCCCGTAACAGTGCTGCATGCTGTACTTTACCGAATTCATATACGGTATGTGCTGCCGTTGTTCTGAATCCAAGATGTGAGTGAGGGTCTAGACGTCGATTGTCAACGTGGTGTGCAATGATCTGCAATCGTTAAATATCGGCTTGTGATTGTTCAATTATCAAACAATAGCGCAGAGAAGGCTGGGAAGACCTTAAAGGGATGTCCATTGTCGGTCGTTCTAAATATAAATTAAACGAGCGAGATTTGTCCATTTAGGGGCCGCTCACACTATAGTTTTAGGGGCCGTTCATGCACGCTACAGTTTTAGATCGATCTCAAATCCAACTTGAAGTGATCTAAGGCCCTATTCACACTTCAATTCTAGGTCGATCTGAGTTCGATTCAGCTTGAAGCGATGTATGTACTAAATATCAATCTAACGCTGTAGTGTGAACGGGGCCTCAATCATCGCTGAACAAATGCCAACAGTTTTTTGAACTCAATAGAACCCAGTCTTCACGGACTTTTTTATATGGCGTTCCGTTCCGATCCGGACAAAAATATAAAAACAAATTTTTGGATTGAAATATTCATATAAAGGTGAAAGATGTGAAAGTGAAAGTGAAAAATGTCGATTCTAAAAAAATAGAAAACAAACAAAAAAAATCGATGAATATGAAATAAAAATAAATACGTTACATTATATTTGTGTGAATTATGCATCAAAAGAAAAATATGAATGGAAAACATTTTCAAATATATGAACGGACAATTTTTGTTCTTCAAAATAAAATTGAATAAAGAAGAAACGGAAATGACTTGCAAACCGGAAGTTCGTTTATCCTTGTTCCCATGGCTCTCAGTTGCCGTTGGTGAAACAAATATGGCGCATTGGTTTCCGTGCATTACCAGAGACAGCGATCCCGTTAACTTAAGACTTTTGGAAGCTCTATACATAATTAAAATCACGCAAACCAACAACCAACTCTCGCGAGGAATGTAAAGAACTTAACGACTTGTTATTTTAGAACATAACACTTCCCAACAATTGGCTTTGTTCTATTCTATTTTGGTTTATTATGTAAATGGAACACTTCAGGGCCCAGTTGTTCGAAAGCCGATTAGCGCTAATCTGGGGTTAACTCTGAAGAAAACATTTGGAGTTAATCCTGGGTTAACGCTAATCTACTTTCGAACAACCGGGCTCTGAACTCTATTAGTCTCTGATGATGCTGTAGACAGCGAAAGCTTAGACTCATCACTTTTTGGAAGTATTTACAGCAGTACTAGGCCGCAATTGCTAAAACTTTTTATTATCATCATTATTCAATATGACGTCACGGTTTGTTTACAATGGGAACAGAATCATAGAGAACAACAGAGATTTGGACAAAATTATCAAATAAGCAATATTGCATTTGCTGGCTGTTACTGCTTTTCTTCGTTCTATAAACTGCATTTAATTTTTTTATAAATTTTCTTTGTGTTGTTGCTGAGTTGCCCCCTCTTATATTATGACCATGATCCTTGACGTTTAAACAATAGATTGTTTTGATGTGACGTCATAGTGAAATAGGGCAGTTCGAACAGTGTCAATAACTTCAAGTCCAATCATTTTTCTGAATTCGGAGGTAACTGAAGCTTAGATGTTGTGTTCAATTCAACGTAAGGTTTGTAAAAGCTCGCAAAAAAGGCAGCATAAGTAATAATAATAATAATAATAAACTCTTTATTTATAGAGGATAAAACAAGTAAAGCTAGGCTTTTTTCCAACTTGGTCCTCATACTAAACAATACAATAAATATATAAAAATCTAAAATCTTAATTGACACTAATCAATTCAAGTATATGACAACATTAGTATATAAAATTCTGAGATATACGTAAATTTACACAAGTATATAGGGCTAAAGAGTTAGGATGAATAAGAAAAAATATTACTAATAAAGTCTAGTGTTCTGGAGCTCTTGGCTCTTTTGAAGTTCAGCTTTGAAGTGTTTCTTTAGGGATCTTTTGAAGCTTAGCAGGTTGGCAGTCTTTGAAGATTGGTCTGGGTAGTTGTTCCAAAGAGACGGAGCCACAAAGGAGAATCTTCGCTTTCCTGCATTGATTCTAGCTTAAGGAATGGATAGGTTGTTGTTTGTTTTGCCTCTTGTGGTATAGCTATGAGTTGGCTTTGGCAGGAGCCTGGCAAGACTCGGTGGGTTGAGATCATTCAGGGTCTTATAGGTCTGCATCAATATGCTATAATGTATAGTGTCGCATATAGGGAAAAAGTTAAGTTCCTTGAATAAACACAGTGATCGTGAAGAGTAGTCAGCGTTAAGGATTATCCGAGCCGCGCGTTTTTGGGCAGATAGCAAGTGATCTAGGAGTTCAGTTGAGCAGTTACCCCAGACGCTACAGCAATATTCTATTGATGGTTTTGCTAAGGAGTTGTGTAATTGAAGCAAGTGACTAGATCCCAGGAAGGGTTTGGCTCTACGCAACATCTCAAGTTTAGAGTTGTACTTTTTGATAGTTGTTGAAATGTGTTCGCTCCAAGTAAGAGTCGAATCGATGTAGACACCAAGAAGTTTTTCACAGGTAGATTGAGTGAGAGAGGAGCCACTCAGGCTAACGTCGAGAGGTTCGGTGACTTTGGCCAGTTTTTGTTGAGTTCCAAGGAGCATAATTTTGGTTTTGTCTGAGTGAACGGCCATCTTGTTCTGCGCAGCCCATTCGCTTAAGGTGTCTCGATCGAAATTCAGAGCGCGTCAAGGCGCTTCGTTAAAACTTGTCTAAAATCTTCAATTCTTCTCTGATTGCAATAAACCTTATGTTGACTGTACTTCATTTATTGAGGATTACGGACATGTTAAAAGTATTTGAAAATAGTACGCGAATTAGGCACAAAATGGCAAAAACTTAACACCACTATTTTCATAAAATTGCAATTTACGCAAAATTGAGCGCTAAGATTTTAACCGCATTCATAAAATCATGAAACACGAACCTAATCTAGCTGGTGAATCAGTAGGAAAAAAATTGTAGGACAGGATTCTGAGATAATTACGATGTTTGAAATTGTGCCTCTTGAACTGACTCGGAGGTTTGGATTGTTCTTGCTTTAATAAGATTTGCCTTGACGCCGCCACAATGCGCAGAGAGAATGATCAATGTTTCTTCTAACTACCTGCCAAACAAAATTGTTTTTGGTTAGATAGAAGAAAAGCTGTAGTCGGGCGAGTGGGTGGAGGTTTATACTCCAAAATATCCACAAATTGCAAAATGCACGTTTTTCGAAATTACAAAAACATTAACCGTGCAATTCAAGCGAAACCTCTTGACAAATAAGTTCCATCCTTAATACAACTTCTTACCTTCATTTTGCGTTCTAAGCTTATTTCGTTTCTGCAAAATAAAATTTTAAAGTAAGGCACTTTCACGTCGCTGCCGCTCGAATAGTTTTGTTGCACTATGCAAATTAGCCAGTCTCTAAGGAATTCACACGTTTGCAAGGGGGGTGCTATCATGCATGTTTTGTTGATTACACCGCGACTTAAGCTTTTATTTTCATTCATTCATGGAGTTTTTGAATGCAGAGATGCACAATAGAACCCCCCTTGCAAACGTGTGAATTCCTTAGAGACTGGCTAATTTGCATAGTGCAACAAAACTATTCGAGCGGCAGCGACGTGAAAGTGCCTTACTTTAAAATTTTATTTTGCAGAAACGAAATAAGCTTAGAACGCAAAATGAAGGTAAGAAGTTGTATTAAGGATGGAACTTATTTGTCAAGAGGTTTCGCTTGAATTGCACGGTTAATGTTTTTGTAATTTCGAAAAACGTGCATTTTGCAATTTGTGGATATTTTGGAGTATAAACCTCCACTCACTCGCCCGACTACAGCTTTTCTTCTATCTAACCAAAAACAATTTTGTTTGGCAGGTAGTTAGAAAAAATATTGATCATTCTGTCCGTGTATTGTAGCGGCGTTAAAGCTAAACTGTATAACACACGAAGAGTTAAAACTTCCGAGTTAGTTCAAGAGGTACAATTTCAAACATCGTAATTATCTCAGAATCCTGTCCTACAATTTTTTTCCTACTGATTCACCAGCTAGATTAGGTTCGTGTTTCATGATTTTATGAATGCGGTTAAAATCTTAGCGCTCAATTTTGCGTAAATTGCAATTTTATGAAAATAGTGGTGTTAAGTTTTTGCCATTTTGTGCCTAATTAGCGTACCATTTTCAAATACTTTTAACGTGTTCGTGATTTTCAGTGAATAACGGACAATCAACATAAGTTTTACTTCAATCAGAGAAGAATTGAAGATTTTAGACAAGTTTTAGCGAAGCGCCTTGACGCGCTCTGAATTTCGATCGAGACACCTTAAGTTGTCAGCACCTTCCTGTAAGGATAAATTCACATCTTTAATAGTTGATCCGGAACACATCAAGGTAGTGTCATCAACGTATATGTGAGTGGGACAGTTCTTGTTGATGAGCGGAATGTCGTTTATAAATAGAATAAAGAGGAGCGGGCCAAGTGATGAACCTTGGGGGACGCCACTAAGTACTGGAAGAACGTCAGAAACTGATTGTCCGATTGATACCATTTGCCTTCTGTCTGTGAGGTAGGAAGTAAACCATTGTAAACCAGTGTCAGATAAACCATAAATCGATAATTTCTTGATAAGAAGATCGTGGTTAACAAGATCAAATGCCTTTCTAAAGTCGACCAGTAGTAGTCCAGTGAGATGTCCATTGTCCATGGAGTTGAGCACTGTATCTGTAAGTTTGAGTAAAAGTGATTCACAGGCATGATTTGGTCGAGATCCGAATTGGCATTCACTCAGTAGTTGATGTTCCAGGACGAAGTCAAGGAGATGTTGACCACAATAACGTTCCAATATCTTTGATAGTACTGATAGGACTGAAATGGGACGGTAGTTATCTTTATCTTGTCTGGAACCTTTTTTGAAGATGGGAGTGATTTTACTTGTTTTCCATTGACTAGGGAACACACCCGACTTTATACTTGAATTGTAGATGTGAAGAAGGGATGGAACCAGCTCTAGTCTACCAACTTGAAGGAGACGGACGTTAATGGAATCAGCTCCTTTAGCTTTATGACACGATAGATTTTGGATTTCTTTTAAGAGGGGATTTTTTTCAAGTTCGAGCAGTGAACGACAAAAACTCCCGAGTTGAAGAATAGCTTTTGTACAAAGCTAAAACCATTTCTATAAGAAAGTTTAAGTTGTTTGTAAGTAGTTTTGGCCTGTAAAAGTTGAATCAAAGTGTTAATCCAAAGCGAAAATTTGAATCGAAAATGAGATTTAGGCCTTCATTTGCTCATTTGCTGTATGTTTTCTTTATATTCAGCTTGAAAAACCTGAATCCCAACACAACTTCAAGAAAAAGTCTTTGTACAATCCAAAAATTCGTTTTAAACAGTTATTTTATCTTGGTACATCAGTTTTTAACTGGTAGAAAAAGGATTTGAGTGTTAATCCAGAACGAAAATTTGGATTAAAACTCACATGAAGGTGTAGTTTTTGGCGCTTTTTGCCATTATTGCTCGTCATTGAAAAAAATCTCCTCTTAATAAGTAGTCGTCGGTCATGGGTGGGATGTTAAGTTGACATCCAGCAGGAAGGCGGTCGGCGACAAATTGACGAAGTCGCTCAAAATTGGGCTCATGGTCTGCTCTTTCATTAATAATAGTGTCAGCAATTCGAGAGAAGTGAGTGTTGAAGGTGTTAGCTATCTCTGTGGGTTCTGTAAGTAGACGGCCATTGTCGTCACGAACTTGTGTTGGAGTTGTATTCTTGTGATTACGGTTAACAGCTTGCTTTAACACGGTCCATAGTTTTTTAGGGTCGTTTTTGTTGTTAGAGATCTGATGTGCGAAATAGCTCTTTTTCGCCATCCTAATGTCAAAGGTGCACTTGTTTCTGAATGCTTTGTAGGATTCCCAAGAGCCTACACCATTTCTAGCTTTGGTCTTGAGGTGGTCTCTTTTCCTTATAGCAGACAGAATATCAGGGGACAACCAAGGAGGAAGTTGAAGTGACTTAACACGCTTCGATAACAACGGGGCATGCTGGTCAACGATACCTTCGAAAATTTCGTACCACGTGGCCAGAGCATCTGATAGATCATCGAATACTTCAATGAACGACCACGGAGCTGAGCGGAGATCGTCCCGAAATTTTGTTTCGTCTAGGTTGCGGAGAGAACGGTATTGTATGGTGTTTCGTCCGGCTTCCTTAGGTTTTATTCCAGCGTTACAACGACGTACAATAAACACAGGATAGTGATCACTTAAGGAGAGAGCTGGAACAGTTAGAGAGGCAACGTTCTGTTTGGACAGGGAGTAGATGTGATCGATTAGTGTTGACGTAACACTGAAAGTTCCATTGACATAGCGGGCCTCAGTCCGAGTAGGTGTAGTGACGAGCTGTTTAAGACCAAGTCGACGTACACACTTTATAAGGCTAGAGGAGTTGGCTTTCGAGCACAACGTGTTGATGTTAAAGTCACCAAGTACATAACATTCCTTATTTTCTGATATAAGTTTTTCCAATGTGAGTCCCAATAAGGAATCGTGGGTGTTGTCAGCAGATGGCGGTCGGTACACGTTGGCTATTAAAATCGGTGCCACAAAAGGCAGTTTGATTTCAATACATGTAGACTCCACAGCCTCTGTTGTAAGATCGTCTCTGGGGGTATACGGTATGTCGCTGTGAATGTATGTGATGACGCCACCGCCGCGGGTATTTGAGGAGCGGTCCCGTCTGACAAAGGAATAATTTGGAATTACAAGCATATCATCAGTCCAGGTGACATCCAACCAGGTTTCGGAGAGTGAGAAAATGTGGATAGTCGGTTTTTGAGAAGAAGGGCTTTAATTTCGTCGAGTTTTGTACCAGCTTTGATACTCCGGATGTTGAGATGGCCAATAATGAGACCTTTCGTACTTTTGGGGAAATCGAAACAACCAGTAGAATCGTCACAGAGCGTACCCGTGTTATGGTTGGCTAAACTTTGGTTATCCACATTACCAGTAGCAGTTGCTGGTCTACCAGTGACAGTCGGAATGGGTGTTCTGGGTTCTGCTTCTTCTTCAGAGGGAAGTGGAAGGCACCTGGGACACATCCATTCGGTATCCGATAGTATTGTTTGGATGAACTGGTCGTGTGTTATAGGTATACAATAGAGGTGCCATCAAAAATTGCACGAGTCGCAGAGGAATCCTGAAATGAAATTGACGTTTTGGTCACAGTTAGGGCAAACAGTTGGGTTAGCAGTGAGAGCAGCAAAATCTTCATCTGCTTTTGGTTCGGGCGATGGAGGACCAGGATTACTTTCGACGTCTCCACAATTAAGGATCAGATTGAATACACACGTTGAGTTGGCGTAGTAGAGTATTGTCTTCTGGGACCACTTAGGCTTGCGAGGAAGTATGTTTTGGATTCCAGAATTGTTGTTTGGTTTTAACCAAAACAAAGTAAACAATGGGTGCCAGTAGTTGTAATTAGGAATGCAGTGAACTGGAAATGAAGCAGTTGTTATGTAAATCCAGGAACTTTCGCTGAACGGGCTGGTTAATGAACTATCGAAGCTTGAACTGCAAAACGTTAAAAAATCTCGTTCTTTAAGCACCCGCTGAGATTGCAAAGCTGCTCCGAAGGTGGTCCTTCGTCTTAGGAATAACTTGCCTCTGTTAATCTCGGCGTAAGTAGTGAATTGAATGCTTAAAATAAGAAGGAGCACGGAGCTCCAAATTGCCCGACCACGCGTCATGGTCCCTTGCGTCATGAGTCTTGTATTACTCCTGAATTCATATAAAAAGCGAGGAAGCGGTGTTTAGTTAGTGACATAAGTAAGTTACCTGTGGCTGGGGTGCTGCCAAAGACGCTTGCCAACGGTGAGAAACTGTGGCGTTGTGCGGAAATACATTTTGTGACGTTTGTGACGTCATTTTTGGTCAGCGGTTTTGTTATTCTACCTTCGCTGGTAGGTACTTCACTTATGTTACCTGAAAACTCCTGACACTTTCTGATATATATTACTTCCAAACTCTCCTTAAGCTTATACTCCAAGTAACTTCATATACTCCTCTGTGCTCTTATAGACTCTCTGATCTTGTACTCCCATAGACACCCTAGTACTCCCATGGACTCTCTTATACTTCCATGTACTCCCATAGACTTCTGTACTCCCGTAGACTCCCGTAGACTCCCTTGTACTCCCGTAGACTCCCACATACTCCCATAGACTCCCGCGTACTCCCATAGACTCCCACGTTCTCCCATAGACTCCCTTAAAATCCCATCAGTAGACTTTGTCGTTCTCCCATAGACTCCAACGTACTTCAGTACACTCCCACATACTCCCATAGACTCCCACGTACTCCCATAGACTCCCACGTTCTCCCATAGACTCCCTTTTGCTCCCATAGACTCTCTTATACTCCCATAGACCCTATTATACTCTCATAGACTCCCACGTACTCCCATAGACTCCCATATACTCCTCTGTACTCTTATAGACTCTCTTGTACTCCCATAGACACCCTAGTACTCCCATGGACTCTCTTGTACTTCCATGTACTCCCATAGACTTCTGTACTTCCGTAGACTCCCACGTACTTACATAAACTCCCACATACTCCCATAGACCCCCTTAAACTCCCATAGACTCCCACGTACTTCCTTTTACTCCCATTTGTACTCCCACAGACTCTCTTGTACTCCTATAGACTCACACGTACTCCCATAGACTCCCTTGTACTCACATAGACTTCCTTGTACTCCCATAGACTCTCTTGTACTCCCAGAGACTCCCACGTACTGCCATAGACTCCCTTGTACTCCCATAGACTCTATTATACTCCCATAGACTCCCTTAAACTCCTATAGACTCCCACGTTTTCCCATAGTCTCCCACAATTTCCAATAGACTCGCACATACTCCCATATAGACTCCCAGATACTCCCATAGACTCCCACGTACTCCCACAGATTCTCTTGTACTCCCATAGACTCCCGCATACTCCCATGACTCCAGTTGTTGAGCGAAGTTTGTCCCTTTTCGAACTACGTCCAACAACTGCCAACAACACTCAACAGGGAGTGCATATCCATCCAACATATGTTGGAGCCAAAAAATGTTGGGCGTTGATGACCAACAATGTTGGATATGTTTGGAAATGTTTGCATGGGCTTTTTGTTGCAATTGCAATTAATTGCAATTATGTTATTTTCTAGATGCATATCCAATTTGTCATCTAATGTATCGCTGGAGAAATTCCCCTGGTGTCAAAGTACTCTATGGCGTGATGTCACAGTTTTATATGACCAAGATACAAACGGCCACTAGGAAGGACAAGTTCGTGGCAGGTTGGTGGTTATATATATATATGGCTATAGATTCATGGTCTAGTTAATTTTCTCAAGAAACTCTTTCCCCTCCCGCCCCTTTCCTTTGCCCTAGTTTTTGCTATTAAGAACCGGCATTTATGGCAGTGGTCAACTGTGCTAGTGATCTCTTCCAATTAGCGCCTGCACTCTAGCTCGAACAAGTGCCCCGCCTCGATGAAAGCCATATTTCAGAAGTAATTATATACCTTTACAGCCTCCCTCTCCCCAACCCGGACCACAGAGGTGCATGGATGACAAGCGATCTCACCGCTCGCTCACTACTGACTCACCGCAACCATGCCGCCCAAAATATTGATTTAAAGAAAAATCTGAGTTTAATCAAATTTAATAAACGCGGGCACTTATTAGAGCAGAGTGTGAAACGTACCGCGCTGTACCGTGACCGTGTCAGTGTCGTGATGTCTTACGTCCGTGTACAAAACCATTCGATATCCCTGTCGTACAGTCATACGAAATCTACTCTAGAAGAAATACGATATTCGACATAAAATACGGAGAAGGTTTGAGTCGGAGCAAACTTGAAGTTTTTTGGAAGTTTAAAATTCCAAACACGTTTAAAGTAAATTCAAAACCCGTTTATACGACTATGAACAATTCCAAAACGAGTAATGGAACTTATTAAACAATACCTAAACAATCAATTTAACTTTTGAGCGAATTTCGAACCAAAAAAATAACTTTAAAAAGTGGCCGCCATTGATTTGTTCGTCTCACGGCCAAACTCGTTCTTTTCGTTTTGTGACGACATCTACTCAACCACTTTGTGAAGCAAGCATACAATTTGCAGTATACTGCATTGCTGAGTTTCATCCATTCCTTTGGGAATCAAAAGACAAAGAACCAGTAGCCATGTTGGATGAACAAACAAGCGACGCTAATGAGAAATCTTTTGTTGAAGTTCATCCAACATGGCTGTCGTGACGTCACATGCAACGCAAGAATTTGTTTTGATCATAAACTACAGCATCATTTTCTTCCACAGGCGAGTACTCACTGCTCATTAGCCACTTTCATACCGTGAAGACTGGGTACGAGTCCCTCAAATTTTGACAATGGTAACGTAAAACTCATATAGTCAGAAAGAGCACATCGAGCTATATAAAATCCCGAAGTTTGGTGTTAATCGGTTCAATATTGAATGACTAACAGCCGTGCAAAAATGCTGGAATTTACAAAGAAATATGTATGGTTGTTAGACAAGGCGCATTTTCGAAAAATCAGATACCTGGAGGCATTTTGAGGTAGAGGCTGGTAACATAACTATTCTAAACCGATTTTTCATGCTGAATGCGAATATGACTGTTACCAAGACGCATTCTGCAATCTTATACGTGTAAATGACGTATTTTGTGAATTGCTACAGTCGTTTCATACTAACGGCTTTTTCATGTAATTCCAAAAGTTCCCAAACTTAAAAACAATTACCATAGCTGGAAAGAGAACATCAAAATCAGTAGAACTGTGAAGTTTGAAGGATATCAGTTGAAAAATCAAGGAGATACGAATTTTCAAAAAACGAAATTTTGTATGAAAACACTCACAGTTATGCAAGAGATACCTTCTGCACCTTTTGTGATCAACTTTTTCAGTTTTGCGCCTTGTCTATGTAGGGATGTTTGTGGACATTTGTCCCTACAATCAAGCATGTTTGAACTGCTGTATCTCTTTCAATGTAAATCCGATTAACATCAAACCTCGGGATTATATACAGCTTGATACATAAGTTTTGTGTTGCCATCATCAAAGTTTAAGGGACTCGTACCCAGTCTTCACGGTATGAAAGTGGCTAATAGCAACATTTGCATTCAAGCGTCGCCTAGGATTCTATCTCATTCAAATCTACGTTCCTTGTATGGCTATAGCATTTGTGGCATGGATGTCCCTTTGGGTCGATAGAAATGTCATCCTAGCTCGTATTAGTCTATGTATCACCACCCTTCTCACTATAGCAACCATATGGGGAAATGTAAACGCTGGGATGCTACGTATGTCATACCTCAAGTCTATTGATATCTACCTGATGACGTCATTTACGTTTTTGTGGTTACTGGCTTAATGCCAGTAACACACTATGCCATCGGGTCCATGAGTGAGTGAGTCAGTGAGTGAGTGAAATTCGGGCAAACTTCGGGTGAAATTCGGAAATCTCCGAAGGAGAGGCGAAGTTCAAGCCGAAAGATACGCGAACTACGTGCGCCGTCAAATATAGGGTTTGTGGTTATAAATATACGGTTTGAGACCAAACCGTGCAGTTTAGTCCAGAAATATATCTGTAGGGGAAACGTTTGATCAATTCTCGATAAACGTAGTATTGACGTAGCCGTTCGGAATGAAATAGGAAACTGAAGCACGGAAACATGGGGCGATATTTTACTGTAGATCAATGACCATACTGACCATCAATGGCTTTGGGTCGTAGGCATTAACGTTGCGTTTATAATGTGCATTTAGTAATTAGAGATGCGAAGGTAAGTTGATCGTAATTTATATTTCTCAATGGTTCTGTTACATTTTATATAGTACTTCAGTTTTCATTTTGCTTATGTAGAAATTTAAATGAACTTACCATGTCTAAAGATTCGAAGGTTTTCGATTTGTAATAGACCTGTAGACAAATCTTTATTTGCACGTCACGGCATAGGTGCCCAAAATTTGAATTAATATTTCATTTTTCGTCCAATCGATTTTATTCAAAAATATGGTTTAGAAAACTGTGTTTGGAGATAATTTTTGAGCCGAAAGCGAAATAATTTGATGCACAAGATGTTCTGATTCGGCGGGCAAAAGTTGTTATGTCACATAACTCAAACTGTAGCGTATTGCTCCACAGGACACCAACACTTCAGACACCGTGAATAATGTAAAAGTACTTTCACGTACGTAAATACCAGCCTAGTACCCAGGCGTTCCTCTGCGAGCGCGAAGCGCGAGCTAAACCTGGGGCGAGCGCATAAGCGCGAGAGAACGCCTAGCGCATAATGCCAAAAGTGTCCCTGATTTGACCAAAAGTGTCCCTGATTTGACCAACAGTGTCCCTGACCTTTAGCGGACTTAACAACTTGAATTTTCAAAGTTTTTCCAACAATTTCGGTGGAATGAGTATCGACATTCACCAATATAGACCAAAAATTGGATTTTTACGAGTTTATATGTTTTTAAGAAAGCATAGAGGAAGATTATAGACTGTAAAGGGGATTTCAGAGTCAAGATACTACGCACAAGTACATTTTATTCAAATCTATTACATTTTCAAACAATGACAGTCTTAGCAGTGATTATAAAACTAACTGAGTGAAGTTTGTTTACAATAAAATTTGAATCGAACCCTGTTGCGGCTAAAGGGAACTTGATAAATATCATATACATTACATTTCTTACAGAGAATCTGATATGGAGATTTGTTTTATTTCAAGTGCATAAATATATGTGGATTTAACTCAACTAGTGATAGTAGTCTGTGTAAATAAAGCAATTTCAGTTCACCAGAAATTTTAACGTTATAGATAGCCGTTAATTACTAAGAGATTTTACCTTCGAAGTGGAGAATCGAATAGACTGAACACAACTTATCGTATTGCTTCGATCGATGCGAACACACAACCGTTAGAGTTTTGAACTCAGTTCAATTCAGTTAATTTCACATATAGGGTGTCTTGTGAGATCCGGGAGCATTTAACTGTGAAGTTAACAGCGTCTTCTAAAGCATCACTTTGTCTCTAAGTTAGCGTCCGCCATCTTGAACTTTGGCATTATTCGCTAGGCGTTCCCGTTGGAGTTACTCTGTGACGTCACGTTTTGAAACGAGAGACGGGATAGCCTGGGGACTAGGCTGGTAGTCTGTAACTGTATAGAATTTTCTTTATTTGATGTCATCAGGCACAGCTTTAATTGATTCTTGTGAGACTTTGGAAAGACTAAAAATATATTTTTACTTTAATATGATAAGAATTCTACTTGGCTCTGGGCCACCATTGATATTATAATACTAAAAATGCCAAGCGTCGTCTTGCTTTTGACCTCGTAAAATTCAAGATTATCTTGAAGTGTGGTTTATTGTTGATTTGGTTGAGGCAATTTCTCAACATAACTTATATGTTTGATCGAAATTTTGTTTTCCGGCCGTGTTTACAATGTACATTTACTAGTTAAAGATGCGAAGGCAGGTAGAACATGATTTATATTTCTCAATAGTTCTGTTACATTTTATATAGTACTTCAGTTTTTCATTTTGCTTATGTAGAAATTTAAATAAACTTACCAAGGGCACTAGGACAAAGTCGGTGTGTGTATGCACTAGTCGAAGTAAACCCCTACCCCCACCCCCAACTGGGGACAGGCCTTGAAATGTGTCTATATCTATATTTGGATTTGGGGCCAGTAACCACATGGCCTCATAGAGGTCTATTTTTTTAACTTGAGACTTTGATAGAGTTTATTGCCATTGATAACCAGGCCCGAGAGAAAAAGGTAATGGAGTTGACTGTAAGTTTGTGCGTTTGGCAGGTTTTTTTAATAGCCCACATGTTCCAGTAGACCAGGGATCACAAAAGCTTTTATTCACGATATACGCCATGAATGTTTTCACATTGTAATGCAGATTATTCACGTGGTTGCTGAGGGGGCAAACAACTTCAAATCAGGAGATTTCAACTGCTTTATTGATGTAATACCATGATCACCTCGGGATCTATTGTTTTTGGAGGGACGTTTAATCGCTAACATCCCTCCCTCATGAATAGAAAGAGGGAAAATTAGTTCTAATATTCCCTCATTAATTATGAATGAGGGATGATTAGAACTAATCGTCCCTCATCCATAATTAATGATGGACGATTAGAACTAATCGTCCCTCATGTTATTCATGAGTGGTTGTCCCTCATATATCAATGATCTGGACGATCTGGACAACTTTGCACGCTGTCCCGAAACTCTGTAAGTTTCTAACGCACCGATACCTCTTACCACTGCACACTCTTACGCGTGTGGGATCTATGCATTCTATTTTGCGCATGAGCATAACGAAGCAAAGAAAGCATTTAGCTTTCGAATTGATTAACAACCTATAAATACTTGTTCATTGTAAGTATATAACAAAGAAATCTATTTTCGAAAGTCCCCAGAGAATTGTATACAATTCTTTTACCAATTGTGCGTAACCATGTTCTCTGGGGACTTTCGAAAATAGATTTCTTTGTTATATACTTACAATGAACAAGTATTTATAGGTTGTTAATCAATTCGAAAGCTAAATGCTTTCTTTGTGTCGTTATGCTCATGCGCAAAATATAATGCATAGATCCCACACGCGTAAGAGTGTGCAGTGGTAAGAGGTATCGGTGCGTTAGAAAGTTATAGAGTTTCGGGACAGCGTGCAAAGTTGTCCCGATAGTCCCGATGATTGCGTTAAATGAGGGACAACCACTCATGACATGAGGGACGATTAGTTCTAATCGTCCCTCATTAATTATGGATGAGGGACGATTAGTTCTAATCATCCCTCATTCATAATTAATGAGGGAATATTAGAACTAATTTTCCCTCTTTCTATTCATGAGGGAGGGATGTTAGCGATTAAACGTCCCTCCAAAAACAATAGATCCCGAGGTGATCATGGTATTACATGAATATAATCTATAAAACTTTTACGCGCGCTTAGAGTTTACAAGTGTAGCTATTGTTTTATTGTTGGCGGCTGAAAGAATAGCCACGTTTGTAAGTGTAGAAGTTTTATTAGTTTTATCACCCTAGGAGCTCATGACGTCGATGAGGTATCAGAAAATTTGTCACCAATTGTGGTTTGGGCTGCTAAGTAGACTGGTTCCATAATTCATAGCCTGTGTTTTTGTCGGTTTGCGGCATGTCTGCGGCGGAAGTGGACGGAGGAAAATGAAGTTGTACCACCACAGGAAACCAAGGCTTCTGAGGAGCGACGGACCGACTTATTAAATAGGCCATTTGCACTACCAGAATGCTCTACGAATTTTCTTTCCTGTTCAGATTTTTATTCCCTCCTGAGAATAGCAAAACAATTGGCACTAATTATTTTACAAAAGAAAGTGGGTATAGCAGTGGTAGTTGTAAATCAGCAGAATTGCAAAGCACGAAAAAGATAAAATTAAATCTGAATTATCAATATTCTTTTTTAAACAGGTTCAACGAAAACTTAGCAATATTCAGCAAAGACGAAGCTATTCTGAAACAAGTGCAGAGACAATGGAACTTCCAGAACGTGATATCGAGGCAAATAGGGCTCCTGGAAGAACTGAAGCAATCTCTGCAATTGAGGGCTTGAATTATGTTACCATCTATGATCAACATGAACATAGAACAGCCAGTAAATGTTAATTCTGTTTAGCACTTTGTCATCCCTCGAAAGGTATGCAAGGATTGATTAATGTTTTGTATTGGGCATTTTTGCTGATATCGCCAGTTTTAGATTAACAGTGTAAATCAAACAGACCGAATGACATTCTCATAATGCGACGAAACTCCGTTCACGAAACTCCGTCTTGGGTCGGCGAGCGTTCATTCCCAAGGGGGTGGGACTCCTACATATAAGAGGGCGGGGATGCTCGTTATACTTTTTAGGAGTCAAAATCAGCGATCTGGTACTTTTTAGGGTCATTTAAATTTTATTGACTACCTGAGACTAAGCTGGTACCTTTTGGGGTTTCTTTTATCTAATCAAATATTAAAACTGACTTTACTTATTCATCTTTTTTAACTTATTCAGACTATTCATCTTTTTTTTATTAAAAACCTTATTCAGTGTTATTTAAACGGATTTTGTATAACTTAACTCAACTAGGGGCTAACGTTATGTTAACTTAGTCCCTAGCCGCACTAAACTATATTCAAACAAAATGCTGCATCTTTCTGATTTATTATTTTATTATTATATACAAACATATATATCATTTCTATAGATATCTGTAAATGTAAATAATTGTGTGCCAATAAAGTTGTTGTTGCATGTTGTTGTTGGTCACGTCGCGTAACTCGCCGCCATCTTGAAAGTTAGCGAACGACAAGACGGACATAGCAAAAATTTGGACAAAAGTTGCCGCATATGGGTAGGCCCTATAGGGACCGTGGGCTCCAAGGACTTGACAACGATGGCTATATATTTTCTCCACAATCGTACAGTAAAACGTTTATATAAGATATGCATCACTATACGTGAGGCTGCAACTTTAATTATTTTTAAGAAACGAATTTCAAAGCTTGACTTAGTTAATTGATGACTTTATTAGTGATGCTTTTATACATATAATATACATTTATTTGTATTTTATATTTTTTATATTTTTGAATCACTGTTTTTATAGTTTTTTATATTTTTATATTTAGATATATAGATTTTAGGTTTTATATTTATTTATCTTTATGTTAGGACCCTTCTGTAAATCACCTTTACCGGTGAAGTTGGTATCCTCATTAAACATTATTATTATTATTATTATTATTATTATTATTATTATTATTATTATTATTATTATTATTATTATTATTATTATTATTATTATTATTATTATTATTATTATTATTATTATTATTATTATATGATTAATGGCATATCTTGCAAGGGACACTGCTAGCAGACAGTCAAAAAATCGTGGCGAACGACAAGACGGAACATAGCAAACATGTGGGCAAACGTTGCCGCATATGGGTAGGCTCTATGGGCTCCAAGGACTTGACAACGAAGGCGATGAATCGAGTGCAGATTTCTCCAGAATCCTACAGTAAAACGTTTATACGATTAATGGAATATCTTGCAGCGGATATTGCAAGCAGACATGTCAAAAAAGTTTGGCGAACGACAAATTTTGGAACCAGTTTCCTCAGAGTGGACCATAGCTTGGATGAGTCATGAGCGTTTTTAGTTAGTAGAGTGTTGTAATAATCACGCTTGGCTAATTCAATGGAACGAATAACAGTGTTCCTAGCTGACCCAATCCTCAATTAGCTCTTGAATCTATAGCTTTACGTTTCATGGTATCGCAGTTTTTAATTGATTGCCTGATTGTGTCTGACATCCAAGGTGGTTGGGAGCCTCGTACATGAAGTTCCTTTAGCGGGGCGTGTCTATTTCCAACTTCTTTCAGGAAAACTTCCACTTCAAACCACGCATCATCTGGGCTTTCAATTCAAATAACTGGATAGTGTCCCATGACTGACATTGTAGATCTTGAACAAAGGCAGACGAATCGAATAACTACGTACGTTGATAACTGTGGGTTTAGGTTTAGGCATGGCACAAGTTCTGTTACAATAAACCATGTAGTGGTCACTCATCGAAATTTCAACGACACCAGATTCAGTAACACGATGAGTGGAGTTCGTGAAAATTATGTCAGTAATCGTGGAAGAGTTAGATGTTACTCTGGTAGGCCTGTTGATTAGGCCCATATCAAACAGAGTTTGACAAAATATTTTTCCTTTAGAAGATTTAGCACCCAAATTAATGTCACCAAGTAGAAACACTTCTGTGCTATCCAAACCTAGAGACTCGAGATAGTTGATGAACATCGATGTAAAATCAGAGATGTTTGGTGGACGGTACACACAACCAATCTTAATGGGCCGAGAGCGAACGAATTTCAACTGGCACATAACCAACTCTAAATCTTCAAAATCGGTTGGTAGAGAAAGTCGATCATAAGATAGACGTTCGTGTTGATATATTGCAATCCCTCCTGGCCTCCATTCCTACATTGATTTCGGCGTTCCACGCAGCAACTATCGATATGAATCTCGTCGTTAGAAATTGTTGAGTCTAGCCAGGTTTCTGATAGTGTTACGGAACTAGTCCGGGAATCACTTTGACGGCAACATCAAACCATACCTTTTCTTTCTAAATCCTTGTACCCCAAGAATAATAACCAGACAACTTGTATTCAACTGCTTCAACTTGTATTTAACATTAGCTCCCAACTAACTTACAAAGATGATTGCACAGGTATTTCTAGTAACAGGTAGAGAGCCATAACCCAAACAAGACTCACGTTACACTGTCAGGCCTATCCAATCAAGGTGCACACCCGAATCTCCAGCTCCGGACCGGCCAATAAAACTTCCTTGCACAACCTTGATCATGGAGTCTCATTTGCACTATGGACTCTACTTTCTAAATGTCAATCTTGCTCGAATTTCAATCACACCTTATAACTGCGTCATAATGTAAAAACTGGAATATACTCTAAGATTCTTTCACACATTAACGTACTAAACCTACAAAACCATTTGGTAAAGGCTTGGGACTATTCCGAACCTACAAATCTAGAACTGAGATGAAATATAAAATCTAGGGTAAATGCCTAGGCTAGCATATTTTTGTGTAGTTGGTCCTGCCCATGCGAGGTCCAACAACTAGCCATAACAAAATTGTCACAAGAAATCTACGTCACAAAAAGTCCCTTGCCAAACTTATTAATAAACTACAAAATCACTAGGAGTATGAAATGCATGGAAAAGTGTCGCGTAACATACTCCCCTCCTTAGTTTGGTGTACCTCCTGGTACACGCTGTCGAGAAAATAGCTATAAACCCAAATAAAGTCAAAGGTTATAAAAACAAAAATGAAAGATAAACAATATGATAATCTACGCAGTTCATTTTCTATTGAATAAGATTTTTTTTTTTTTTCTTTGTTTCTTTTTTTTTGACATTCAAAATGTTGATAGGTAAATTGTAGTTCTTCATTTCAAATATGATGCAGTTCTCAATCTTCATTTCAATGTTGATCAAGTAAAAATCAAAATGACTTTCAGTCTGAAGTGGCATCATCCTGACTGAGTTCTGGAATTTATTTAAGTTGATGATTACTTCAAATACATTCATCAGGATTCCACAATAGGTAACTTGCATTCAATAGAGTTTGGATAATTGCATGTCCATAAATGGTGAAGTTTCTTTGTACTAATCAAACTTGAATTAATGCTTTCTTTTTCTGTATTTCTGGAAGTTTGTTATTGATGTCTCTAAGGTCAAACTGATCAGTTCAAACATTTGGTAATTCCAATCTAATGATCTTTCATCTAACGATCAAGTCAATGTTAACTGGCAGTGGACAACAACTTCAACGTTCTCGCTTTGTTCTTTTACAGTGATCACAGTGGTGGTTATCCTTTGGACGACAACACCAAATAATTATTTGAGTAACAATCCATAGGGTACAGAAGGCTGTAAATCCTCCAATTGTATACATAATTATTCTGTCTGTTGTTGTAAAGTTATCTTCTTTGATTTTATCAATTTGTTCATTGGCGGTGTTAATGTCATTACTGAGTTTGTAATCATAGAAATCATATAATTTGTTAAGTTGTTCTGTAATGTTGTGATCAATCTTGGTTGTCTTTGGTAAGTTCAATGAATCATAATGCAACTTCAGGCTGATTGTGTCCTTCGAGTTCCAAGGGATGTACTTAATTGTTTTTTCCTTTAGTATAGGTAGCGTTACCTCCAAAGTCTTTGGACAGGTAGACAGTCTTGACTTCATCCCACTGAATGTTGTGTTGCATGGAAAGTTATAAATAGTTAACGGTGAAACCGTTAAAGTTCCATGGTTTGTAGTCAGTGACCCAGACGTTGTTGAAAGGTAATACCGACCACCGATGTTGACTAACGGATGTAGGTCTTGACAGGACTTGGATGATACGTGGTATCGGGGAAATCCCATCTCCACGCGGGGGCTCCATGGAAACCCAAGCCATCCAATATCACTTACCACTTGAAGAATGTTAGTAGGGCAAAGCAACGCATCATTATTTACAAAACACTTATCTAAAGCGGATGTTGATATTATGTGCTTAGTAAGAGGGCAAGTGATTAACGCAAGGTCAGATTTACGAATTGGTCCTTCATAACAAACATTAGAAATGTTAAATTTAAGTGGGGTTAAGTGTTCTATAGTACACAAAGATTCGCGTTCGCGAATTTCCGGTACTATAGCTAAGACGCTAACAGTAACGTTATTTTTGTTATGTACAACATCAACAAGAGGATCAGCCAGAACAGGCAAATTGTTTCTTAAAGCGTTGACTGTGATACTGAGTTCGCGATAGTTTTCTAACTTCGAAAGGAATTCAGAAAACATAAACTGTGGCAAGTCTACTGCACCGAATAACTTTTTCTTATTAAGTTGAGCCAACTGATTCATAACATCTTGGACTTCGAAGAATCTCATGACAACAGAAAAAGCACGGTTGATCTCGGTAGCGAATTTCGATAAAAAGGCTAAATTTAGATAATCATCACATTTAACTGAATTAGACATCCGGTTGAGTTCTTTTTCCCATTCCGTGAAGACCTTATCAATTCTACTAAAGGGCTTGATTGGTAGCATTTCTTTGAACTGTTGCAGTTACAGCTAATCACTTGGATTTTTCATTAAAGTTGCGAATTAATTGTTTATCAATGATGTTTCTCTGTGGTTCCCATGTATTTGCGCTGTCTGAAAATCCATACCATTTGATCAAGTACTCAACTTTTCCTTTTCTTCTCCGTTTCTTTAAGATCTTTTCAGCGCGGAAGATTTCAATATTGTCGATGATACTGTGTCCATTATCTGAGCTATTGGTACTGTTTTGATCTTGTTGAAGAACTTTAGGTTGCTGATCTACAGCTGAATCTTCACTGTTACTATTACCACTTGTGTCACTTTGACTTACTTCCATGTTCTGTGTGTTTTCACTGTCTTTCTCAAAACTTTCCTCTGGAATATCTGACTCATCTAAGTATGGTTCATCAACATCATCTTGCGGTGGCTCAATTGGTCTATCATTAGGATCAACAAAAGGCTTCATTCTATTCACATGAACAGCAAACTTAGCTCTTTGGTTGTTGTCATTTTTGACAAAGAAATGCGATTCAGATAGTGATTGACAGAGACGGTAGGGCCCATGCCAGCAACATAACAATTTTCTTGACAAACCTCGCTTAATCTTAGGAGTATAAACAAAAACTCTATCTCCCACTTGAAACTTACGATCTTTGGCTTTCTTATCAAACTGTAGTTTCATTTTCTGCTGAGCTTTCTGTATATTTTCTCTAGCGATATTCTGAGTGCGTTCAATGCTCTCAACTATTCTTTCTCGATGCTCATTTACTGATGATGACAAGTTGGTTGGTTTCAATAACTTTACATCTATGGGAAGACGAGCTTCACGACCATACAGCAGATAAAACGGAGTTTCTTGTGTTGCTTCGCTGGGTGACACTCTATAAGCAAATAGAACTGAAGGAATATAAGTATCCCAGTCTGTTTGTTGACTGTTTACAAACATTGATAAGCTCTGAATTAAGGTTCCGTTCATTTTCTCCACTAAACCATCAGTTTGAGGCCGATAAGGTGAACAGTTTACTTTATGAATTCTAAATAGCTTGCAAACTTCTTCTATCAAAGAGGACAAGAAATTCTTTCCACGGTCACTGAGAAGACAGGAAGGGGCTCCATGTCTTGAAATTATCTCGTCTACAAGAATTCTAGCTATAGTACTAGCTTCCATGTTTGGGATTGCAAAAGCTTCTGGCCAACGAGTAAGGTAATCACTGAAAACTAGGATGTATCTGTTTCCTCTAGTAGTTTTAGTGAGGGGTCCTATAAGGTCAACAGCTACACGCTCAAAGGCACCCCCTACTGGTATTGGTAGCAATGGTGCTTTCAAATTAGTCCTAGGCGTTTTGCGCATGGAACAATCTATGCAGGACTTACACCAATGTTCTGTGTCTTTGAACATACCTTTCCACCAATATCTTGCTCTTAATTTCTGGTAGGTCTTGTTAGTTCCTAGATGTCCACCAGTTACATGATCATGAGCACTACTCAATAATTCAAATCTCATACTGCTAGGTAT
Source organism: Telmatactis stephensoni (assembly GCA_029948255.1). Lineage (NCBI taxonomy): Eukaryota > Metazoa > Cnidaria > Anthozoa > Actiniaria > Isophelliidae > Telmatactis > Telmatactis stephensoni. Next base: position 432,445 of record JALIZF010001821.1, on the reverse strand, counting down.
AACTAACTGTGATATTGGCTCAAAAGCATTTCTTCTGAAATTATGTTCAAGGTGGTACAGCAATCCATCATCACCAATATAAAACTGGTCTTCCTTCAGTAGGAATTGTCTGGCTAGTTTGTCACTCTCTGGCAATTCACCGGTTTCTAAATAAGAGATTAAACTTGACAATTCACGATCACGCCTTTGGCATACATACACTTTGTCTTCATTCTCATTCCTGACATTTCCTCTGATGGTATACAACTCACACTTCTCATAAGTTCTTCTACTTAAACCATCTGCGTTTCCATTCGTCTTTCCACTTCGATACACGATGTCAAAGTTAAACTGTTGTAGCAACAAAGCCCATCGAGCTAACTTACCAACCAAAGGATGTTTTCCAGTCATCAGCCATTGTAAGGCACTATGATCGGTATGCACTGTAAACTTTCTACCATGCAAGTACGGTTGGAACTTCTTAATGGCTTCCACTAGGGCTAGACCTTCTCTATGGGTGGTTGAATAATTTAACTCTGTCTTACTGAAATTCCTACCATTATATGCAATTACTCGGTCACGACCATTATCGTCCATTTGTGATAAAGTCATTCCTATTCCAGTAGAACTAGCATCAACAAAAAGATGGAATTCTTTTGTGAAATCAGGATAGACTAGAATTGGGGCTGTTGTTAACATTGTTTTTAGCTGATCAAAGGCTTTTTGACACTCTTCGTCCCATTCAAACTTTACTGATTTCTTAGTCAGGTTATTCAAAGGGCTGGCAATTTTCGCAAAATCCTTGATAAAACGTCGGTAGTAATTAGCCAATCCAAGAAAACTTCTCAGTTGTTTCAAATTCTCTGGTTTTGGAAACTCTTTTACAGCTTTTATCTTATTTGGACACGGTTTGATACCTTCCGGTGTTACAACATGGCCCAAGTACTCTAAATGCTGTTTTGCAAACTCACATTTTTCAGGATTTAACTTCAAATTCGCTTCATCAAGTCTGGAGAAAACTTCTCTTAGATGTGCTAGATGCTCTTCAGCTGATCTTGAAAATATAATGATGTCATCAATATAGATAAGTGCAAATTTATACTCTAAGCCTCTTAAAATATGGCCCATAAGCCTTTGGAAAGATGCAGGACTATTTGTTAATCCAAATGGTAAAACATTAAATTCATACAAGCCATTGTGAGTTACAAATGCTGACTTATCCTTTGTTGCAGGATCCAAGTTGAGCTGCCAATAACCACTTTTCATGTCTAAACTGGTAAAGTATTTCGTATCATTAAAACTGTCTAAAATGTCAGTTATCACTGGTAAAGGAAAACTATCTTGTCTAGTGACTGCATTCAACTTTCTGTAGTCCACACAGAATCTCCACTTGCCATCTTTCTTCTTCACTAACACAACTGGGCTCGACCAACTACTCACTGAGGGTTGAGCAATACCTTGTTCACACATCTCTTGTACTTGTCTATCAATCTCTTTCCTATTCTCTGGTGTAGTTCTGTAAGGGCGTTGCTTGATGGGAGGGTGGTCCCCAGTATCTATGTAATGTTGGACTAAGTTGGTTCGGCCTAGGTCCTCTAACTTAGTTGCGAAAATGTGTCTAAAGTCATACAGCAAATCTCTTAGCTTGCTCTTGTCTTTCTCACTAAATGCACATTTAGAAATGTCTGGCAAAGAAGAATAATCTTGTGTATTCTCACTTTTCTCACAATCAGTAGGCTGGTCAACATCTTTGTCAAGTTCAAATGTCTCAATATCAGGATCGACAACACTAAGCTGAGCCAATTTGGTTCTACGATAGATCTTAACTGGTTTAGCTGTAGGATTCAGAAGCCTTATTGGAACTGTATTGTCTTTCGATACTTTCACAAGTTCTGCAGCACCTACTATTGAATATCTTTCTGACAAATCTGGCCTAGTTGTCACTATTCCATTAGTGTCGGGATGTAAGGCATGGTCAAGCTTCACTTGTACAATTGTTTCCGACTGTGATGGCAATACAAACGAAAAAGATGCATGTACTGGATACTGTTTTTCTTCATTCTCAGTGTTATTCATTACGGATTGTACATCGTCTACACTTGAAAAAGGAAAATCATCGTCATCAACTGTATCGTCTGTTACGGTTTCGTTACTTCCGTTGACCTCTGAAGTGGGGTCATGTACTGTTAAGGTGTTACAATTAGATGGACCAAAAAGCGACATCAATGGGTTAGCTGGGTCTGTCTCTCTGGGTACTACCACGAAATTTCCTTTCTTAAGGTCCATACAACAATAAAATTGACTAAGAAAGTCTCTACCAAGAATTAATTCATAAGACAAATCCATAACAACAATTGAAGGAATATGAAAAATACTGTCCTGTATACGTAAGGTAATAGTAGTTTCTCCTATAATTTCTAGTGGTTGTCCATTGACTCCTTCCAAAGCTATGTTGCTATTTTGCTTTAAATCACAGTTGTTTAATTTCTTCCAAACAGAATAATTTAAACAGGTCATGGTAGCGCCAGTGTCTAAAAGTAATGTCACGTCTACTTCGCCAATTTTTCCTTGCAATGTCGAATTGTTTGGGTTTCCTGTCAGCTTAATTACGCCAATCTGATTGACCCCATCTGAGGGAGTTTGACCTCTATCCTCTTTTGTTTTGGCTTCGGAATTTTCTTTTTCCGGAATTTGGTTTAGCAATGTCTGAAAATCGCCTTGAACTTGAGACTGATTAGTCGACATTTCAGAATCTTGTTCACTGGAGATATTGGACTCGCTTTCTAAATTTTCTTGTAAACATGGTTCTTCTGCCACGTTTTCAATTTCTAAAGACTTTAAGTACAATTTCTCTCGAATTGAAGCTGTACTGTCTTTGTTTTCTTTTTCTGTCTTGACATTTTTAGCAAGGTCGATTACTTGATCGGTTTTGTTTTTGGCTTTTCTGACTTTCTTACTCTTACACTGGGTAACTGGCGATTTTGGATTGGATTTTGAATTTGGCTTAGAAGTGTCACGGGCCCCCATCTTACCATTACTACAAGTTTCTTTACTGACAGGGGCCCCTCCTAGTTTTCCTGAGGAGGCCTACTGGCACGAACAGCATTATCTCTATTCTGGTTACGTGGATTAGGATTATAATTGCGATTACGGTTTTGAAATTGGTTTTGACCACCACGGTTTTGAAACTGATACTGATTCTGGCCAACATTCTGGGCATTATGCAAAAATCTACAATTGAACATTACGTGACCTTTCTTTCCGCAATAACCACAACTGACCACTCCTTGTACACTTCTTCTATTTCTGAAATCACCTGGCCTAAATGGTCTGCCTCTACCACGATCTTGAAATTGCTCCTGTACTTCCTGTTTTATTGCTTGTCTAAAGTCGAAGTCATTACATGGCATTGAGGGCATTGAATGTGGTTGTTGTTGTTGTGTGTTCGAAGCTAATGGTTGTTGTTGAAAACTAGCTTGTTCTGGATAGTATTGAGCATTAGATAACGGTACTGGATACTGCTGAAAACTGGCCATTGGTAAACTAGGATAAGGTGTTGTATTCAACGAAGGGTCATGTACACTTGCGACAGGACTTGGGAAAACTAGACTATTAGGTTGCGTCCCAATGGCACTAACATTCTCACTCTGGGATGGCACAGACACTGAGGTATTTGGCACTTTTGTCGGCTGAGTAGGAAAAATTCCTAAGTCTTTCAGATTTTTCAAAATCTCGACTGTCAGTTCCTTCGAATCGATGGCTTTAGGTTTACTTTCAGATTTCAAAGTGACTTCTTTAAGTCTAGCAAAATTTTCTGCTTGTTCAATTGTTTCTGGCTGCTGCAATACGACGTAACTTCGTATCTCTTCTTTCAAACCTCTGACAAAATGTTTTAAACACTCAGCGGGCGGCAGGTTAAGCCTGTTACACTGCTTTCTTATGTCTGTGATATAGGCATTGAGTGACTCTCCCTCTCTTTGCTTTCGCTCATCTAAAATCTGAGTTAACTGCCACTTAGAAGCACCTGAAGCATAGTGTTTTTCTAGGGCCTCAGTAAGCTGGTTAAAATTCAGAGTATCTCGATCAGGCAGAGAGTTAAACCATACACTAGCAGACCCTCTAAGGTACAATGGCAAAGCTTTACAACTCTTGTCTCTACTCCAGCCACAGATGTCTGCTGCACGGGTATAACTGCTGATAAAATCGCGCACATCTTCACTATCGTCACCTTTAAAGGTTGGGAAATTAAACATTCCTCTAAAACTGAGTGAATCCTGACACGCTTCATGTAATGCAGACATTCTGTTTTCATGCTCTTGTCGTTCCACTCTCAGATTTTCTAACTGTCGCTCTAAGGACTCTTCCATTTCGCGAACTGAGTCGGGGCTAGGCGTAGGATGTTCTAATTCTTCTGACGTTCGCGTTGCTCTCTCTCCTTCCTCTAACTGATCGTTAACAAACTGACGATGCGGTACAAGAACAGGATCGTACAAATGATTTTCAGCTCTGAGTTCTGAGGGTTCACTCTCGTGTTCACTTTCGTGTTCCACTTCACTGTCTAACAAATATGACGGAGGGTGGGGTAAAAAGTCAGTTCTAGTTAGTGGGTTTTCAACATCAGTGGCTCCAGAAAGTTGATCTATGGGCGGTTGACCATTACTTCGTACAACTAATGGACTACTATCTCTTGCTATCAAAGTACTATCTGGTAGCTGTTCTAGAGTTGGACTTGCTTCACTATCTTCACTATTTCCATCACTATCAGAAATACGGCTGAGCGATCCTAGAGAAATTACTGGTCCTAGAGGAGTACTGGCTTTCCTTTTACTACCAAGGAACGAACGAACGAACTTAGGTAATTGAACTGGACTTTTAAAAGAACTTAATCCACTTGTACTAGGCGTTTCGCTACAGTCACAGTACTTTTCTGATTCCACGGCCTTAGCCGCGCGAGCCTTACTCCTAGTCCACAGCTTGAAAAAGTTAGCGAACTTAACAGAAAAATCATAAAAACACCGAACGAACTTAAAGAAAAAGCCACAGAACGAAAACTAAAGGACTTATGTTTTCTAAATTTATCGAAATTAAAAAGATACTACGCAATAGAAAAGGATAAAATTACACTTGAGCCGATTTGAAGAAAATTAGTGCATAAAATTGGACAAAACAGATAACATAAAACAATGCATTGCAACAATTAAACAACATACACAGTATAAATTAAACAAGAAATTAGACAAGAATGAACAGTTCACAAAGAATTAAAGTGAATTGGGCAGCAGGGCAACCCAAGGAGGGCCCACACAAAGATGAACTTCCACAGCAATCATAAATGTTGGATCAAAGTCGGGTATCTCCACCAATTTGTTACGGAACTAGTCCGGGAATCACTTTGACGGCAACATCAAACCATACCTTTTCTTTCTAAATCCTTGTACCCCAAGAATAATAACCAGACAACTTGTATTCAACTGCTTCAACTTGTATTTAACATTAGCTCCCAACTAACTTACAAAGATGATTGCACAGGTATTTCTAGTAACAGGTAGAGAGCCATAACCCAAACAAGACTCACGTTACACTGTCAGGCCTATCCAATCAAGGTGCACACCCGAATCTCCAGCTCCGGACCGGCCAATAAAACTTCCTTGCACAACCTTGATCATGGAGTCTCATTTGCACTATGGACTCTACTTTCTAAATGTCAATCTTGCTCGAATTTCAATCACACCTTATAACTGCGTCATAATGTAAAAACTGGAATATACTCTAAGATTCTTTCACACATTAACGTACTAAACCTACAAAACCATTTGGTAAAGGCTTGGGACTATTCCGAACCTACAAATCTAGAACTGAGATGAAATATAAAATCTAGGGTAAATGCCTAGGCTAGCATATTTTTGTGTAGTTGGTCCTGCCCATGCGAGGTCCAACAACTAGCCATAACAAAATTGTCACAAGAAATCTACGTCACAAAAAGTCCCTTGCCAAACTTATTAATAAACTACAAAATCACTAGGAGTATGAAATGCATGGAAAAGTGTCGCGTAACACACACAACCAATCTTAATGGGCCGAGAGCGAACGAATTTCAACTGGCACATAACCAACTCTAAATCTTCAAAATCGGTTGGTAGAGAAAGTCGATCATAAGATAGACGTTCGTGTTGATATATTGCAATCCCTCCTGGCCTCCATTCCTACATTGATTTCGGCGTTCCACGCAGCAACTATCGATATGAATCTCGTCGTTAGAAATTGTTGAGTCTAGCCAGGTTTCTGATAGTGTTATGGAGTAGTACGGATCGAAGCCAGTGCTGTATTTAGGATTACCTCGCGATCGCTTTCAATTAGCATTTGAGATGTCATGGTCGATACTTAATTGACGCCGCTGAGTTTTACCAGAATTTCTTGTCCGGGCAATACATTTTGAAAACATTTTTAAAAACTCAAAAGATCGAAGATGACCATTAAGGAAAGAGCTGGCGTGGTGAGGTTCATGGATTGAGGATGCACCAAGCAAACGTAAAGGGTAGAAAAATTGGAGAGCTAATAAACAGCCTCCAACCGCCATGGTTCATTAGTCTGAATCAATCTGAATCAATGTAGACTACTACTTATTTCTTGAACAAGCTCTCTCACTGTTGTGTCGATATCATGTCGCGAAACCTCTCATAATCAAAACGATACATATTACGTAAACTGCAGAAAACTTGCAAATTTCGTTCAGAACATCCACAATTCCTCCGTAATTTTGGCGTATAAAGCTGCAAGTTGACTTCAATCCGAGTGGCCAACATGAGTAATTCATTCAATTACAACGTTTTCTTCTGGGATTTTTACTGATCTTTAATTTTCTCGTCTTGTCAAGATCGATCAAGACGACGCCATTTTGTTTGCTTGACGCCGCCGCCCCCCCCCCCCCCCCCCTTCCCCTCCTAGAAGATGAACAGTCCAGTACCTCCCAACCATTAGTGGGAAACTCGAAGGAAATCCTCCCTAATTGGGAAAAATGCGTGTACGCGAGGGACATTTATTTTTTGAAAAAGATGAAAAATGAAAATTCTTCAAAAATATTGAATATCCGCATTTTCAAACTCCAATTTCGATTTCTGCCGCTGGTTTTGAATAAAAATTAAAAATAAAAAATAAAAAAACTTAAATGGAAAATGGAAAAGTAAATTCGGTTTTTGACTAGGAAAATTGAAAAGTGACAAAGTTAACTTGACCGGGGGAGGAGGAAAACTAAAATCATTAAACCCCAGACTTCTGTCCGACGCATGCATATTGAGCATTGATTATAAATGGCCGTCTCTATATCTGTCTCAATAACAAGAGATTACAAGAGTTTTAATTTTGCCTTATATATAATCTGCTACAAAATTCAATGCTTTTGCTTGATCAGTCTTGCAAGGGATGTCAGTTTTTTTACTGGTCAACAATGGACAAAGGTGACTAGCATGACTCTTATTTATACTCTACTCAGCCTTTGAACCTTGTGAATGGCGGTCTCAAACGGAGCTACATGAGGCAAATAACAATGGACGAAATAGTAGGTTCTGCCCCTTCCATGCAGTCAGCTGTGGACACCAGATTAAAAGTCATGATAACCATTAAGGTTAATAGCGCCCGTCCAAAGCTTTGCCAATAAATACTGTAAATCTTTGCTCTAGTAGTCCATAGTGCAGTAAATTAAATCAATTAAGGTCCTGTAGGCACTTAAAACTGAAAAGTAGGTACAAAGCTGCGGAGAAAATGTCTCACAAGAGACTTGGAAAGAAAAAAATATATCTAAACATCGATGAAGAGTTGAAAGTCGGCTTTTTCACGCAAGGTAAGTGTATATTTTAGCAATATTTGCAAAGTGTTCTCGTGGTGTTTTGCGTACTTCGAGTATTGTTTACGCTGTCGTTATATCCAAGAATAGAAATACAGCATCTGTGGAAACTTTGGCGATTTAAAGAAAATCAAACAGATTAAATCTCTTAAAATCACTTTGAAATGTTGTGCATTTGTCTGAATTTTTCTATACAGTTTACCGCTTGTCTGAAGCTCATCAATTTTGCGAGATATTAGAGGAAAACCATTTTTGACGATGTTCGATTTTCGCTATTTTAAAAACGTTGATCGATTTAATTATAACATCATTTAAAACTTCAATCTTATCCTCATATTTGGTGTAGAAACCAAGTCGATTGGTGCGCATTAAGTTGTCCATTTCGCCAGATGAAAATGTGCGGTGCGGTCTGAAAACAACTATATGGAGTCACCTTAAGAGGTAGCTCACTATAGTTTCAAAGACCATTATACCAATGGTAAAAAGTGGATAATATACTGCTTCAAATTTATACTTTGACAACCATACAGCCAACCATATGACAGACCATGAATCAGGGAACCGTTTGATATGAAACTCATTGCTCGAAAGGTTGCTATAGCAACGTGACGTCAGCATTAAGGAAGGTCATTGTTTCAATAAAATGAGTAAAAGCGCAAGTTTTCTACGGTGAACTTTTTTAAAACTCACAAAATCTATTTTCCACATTATCATACAGCCACTATCAAAAGTTAGCTAACTTCCTGACATCAGTTTTTCTCAATTTAGAAAAACCGAAATTTGACAATATCTCATATTCTGATGTCCAGAATATTTTTAAATCGATCATACAATCACAAATTAAGCAAAGTTTCATATTATTTTAAAAAAATCAACTTTTACCGTGAAACTTCGAGCAATTAAAATTTAAGAGGGCATTTTTTTCAAGTTCGAGCAGTGAACGACAAAAACTCCTGAGCTGAAGAATAGCTGTTGTACAAAACTAAAACCATTTCTATAAGAAAGTTTTAAGTTGTTTGTAAGTAGTTTTGTCCGTTAAAAGTTGAATCAAAGTGTTAATCCAAAGCGAAAATTTGGATCGAAAATGAGATTTACGCCTTCATTTGCTCATTTGCTATATGTTTTCTTTATATTCAGCTTGAAAAAGCTTAATCCCAACACAACTTCAAGAAAAAGTCTTTGTACAATTCAAAAATCCGTTTTAAACAGGAATTTTATCTTGGTACATCAGTTTTTAACCGGTAGAAAAAGGATTTGAGTGTTAATCCAGAACGAAAATTTGGATTAAAACTTGCACGAAGGTGTAGTTTTTGGCGCTTTTCGCCATTATTGCTCGTCATTGAAAAAAATCTCCTCTTAATTGGTAAAAAGGGACCTTTTTATAGAAGCTGTAGCGTTGCTATGGTAACATCCATGGGATCATGGCCCTTACAACAAATCCTAAAACTCATAATCGTCAATATAATTGATCTATAAGCTGTCAATATGCAAACAAACGTGATTTTAAACATGAATTTTTCATTTAGTATCAGTATCCACTATAACTATAGGGAGCCTCCTTAATCAAAATTTTAAATCCTGGATTCAGAGCAATATTATGGAGATATTACAAAGATGCTTTAGCTGTGTCCTAGTACCTTCATCAAACAAGATCGTGTTCGCCGGTCAGGACCTCCGAAAGCATTAAACTCTGATTCCTTCCTCCCTTTCTATTTAGTTTATCCATCGTACCAATAATAGCTATACTCATCCAGGCACGGATGATCGGTGGACAAAATATCTCATTTTTCAATTATACAAGGACATGACTCAAATTCGTCGGGTTTGCTTCAGTGTCCTGTTACTAGTATCGCTAGGTGTTTATAGACAGCGGCCAGAGTTCGTCAACTCATTCTCCTTTTCACAAGAGGTACTGGTAATTCTGCACAAGAGTCGGAGTAAAAAGTAACGATCAAATGACAAAGATTTCCCCATTAAACTTGAAGAAAAACTCGTTATCAAGATAATTCGCTCTGAGACATTCGCTATGTTAGTTTCACTCTCAGCAAACGTAACAAATAAGTTACCCTCCTCTACAAAGCACTAGCTGAGCGGCCGACTACGGGCCCTCCCCTCCATAGCCACAATTGTCAGGCGAACTTTTTCGATTTCTAGAGATAATGAAACTTGAAGGTCTTTCCGAAAAGATGAATATTTGTGATTGCAAGCATGTTAAGGCCTGGGTTTTTGGCCCATCTGAGAAAAACTATTTTTCTCAATATCTTGACAGGCTTTTGTCTGGATAATACACAAATCGGTCTAAGAATTGTATTTTAGATCCTTAACTGTTATACGTAAAAGTTATTGTAATCACGTGACTTATGACGTCATTGAATTGGAAAATAGAAAAAATTAAACTAGGTGGCGAGTGTAGTTTGTCTGCCCTCAAAAGTACCATGAATATACACATCATAATAAGCTTTATAAATTCACGTTTGGAATGGTTGGCTCTCGAGTTTGATTAAGGAGATATTGAGTAAAAAGTGATTTGATCATCTGGTCACGTGACCTGTTTTATACTATATCTCCTTAATGAAGAACATTAGTCATCCATTCCAAACGTGATTTTTTCATTCTTTTAAATTAAATTGTATTTAGGGTATCTGCTAGTGTATATCAATATAACTGGCCACCTAGTATTTAAAAGACTGATTTGTTACATTTTATACGACTAACTTATCACGTGACTAGTCTTTCACAAATATTTTGAGTTAAGGCAATCAAGAAACACAAGTTCTATTGATGTGCCAAATTTCAAATGGTTTGAATATGTGTGTAAGTTGATACTAAAAATCATACTTTAGTTTAAGGATTTGGCTGCTGACCCAGGCCTTAATATGCTTGAGCATGGATTTTTGATTTCTACAAAAAAAATTGAAGATTAGAAGAAAAAAAAAGCCCTCGAATTTTTTGATTTTCGAATCAAACTAAAATTGAATTCAATGACAACTTTCGATTTTCTATTTTAGAGGAAAATCGAATGAACGAAACGCCCACGGAGCTTTTGTCATGCACTGCTTCTTTCTTGGTAAAATGCCTCGAGTACTTGAACACTGCAAGGAGCCGGTGATGTTTCTTGTCACTTTCAATCAGAAAAGGAGGCAGGATTCCGTTTGGCCTTCTTTTTGGCGATTATGTTTTTGACACAATACTTAACGACTTTCCAATTTCTCCGGTCTAGATTCGGTTTACTCTTTTTGATACAATCTTCGCACGCTTTTTTGCCTGGAACCGTTTCTGTCTTGATAAAATATTCCAAGTACTTGAACACTGCTTCTTTCTCCTTGAAATCCCATTGCAAGGAGCCGGTGAAGTTTCTCGTCCCTTTAAATCAGAAAAGAAGGCATTAGGGAACTTTTAAGTTCGGAAAATGAAAAAAAGCACACACAAAAAAAATCCAAAGCAAACAAACAAACAAACAAACAAACAAACAAACAAACAAACAAACAAACAAACAAACAAACAAACAAACAAACAAACAACAACACCTGCGCATACTATATCCTCAGCTCATAGCTCGTGAAAGACTCTACATTCATTTTACCTTTGATAATGAACATACTATGTCTCGCGATTGAGCAGACTACCAATAGAAACGTAATCGTATGTAAAAATACGAGTCCCGCGAATTTAATCTCAATTTGGAATTTGGTCAATAGGCTAGCAAAAATCCAGAGAGAGGGAGAATTTTCTATATAGAATAATGTAATATAATTTTCTACGCGCGCGCATGTCTCTGTTCTGTGACACAACAAAAATGGCAAAAATTGTAACCCGCTACAACGTGTTAGTCAACCCGCTAGAGCCCAATCCGCTACAATCGCTTGAGAGTCAACCCGTTTCAACGCGTTCAGGAACCAAAAAACTCCTAGTATATACTTGGGGACGAACCCGCTACTTAACAATTAGACCTCGAGGCCGAATGGACTACGAGTCAATAGCCCATGAGGCCGTAGGCCGAATGGGCTATTCAAACTCGTAGTCCATGAGGCCGAGAGGTCTAATTGTTTTAGTATTCACCAACATATTGGGCCAAAGGTGAATGAGGCTAAACAAAACAAAGATATAAAAATGTACATGTTTTATTGATATTATTACTCGCGCTTCCTCTCAACTCGGGCTATCACCAATACCCCGAGGTTAGGGAACCAATCAGAATGCAGGATTTGTAATAGCCCTTATGTTGGTGAATACTAAAACGGGTTAGTCATCCCGTAAGAACCCAACCCGCTACAACCGCTTGAGAGTCTACCCGTTGTAGCGGGTTCAGAAACCAAAAAAATGCCTAATATATACTTGGCAACGAACTGGCTACAACGTGTTAGTCAACCCGCTAGAACCCAACCCACTACAACCGCGCTTGAGAGTCTACCCGTTGTAGCGGGTTCTGAACCAAAAAATGCCTAGTATATACTGGGCGACGAACCCGCTACAACGGGTTAGTCAACCCGCTAGAACCCAACCCACTACAACCGCTTGAGAGTCAACCCGTTGTAGCGGGTTCTGAACCAAAAAATGCCTAGTATATACTGGGCGACGAACCCGCTACAACGGGTTAGTCAACCCGCTAGAACCCAACCCACTACAACCGCTTGAGAGTCAACCCGTAGTAGCGGGTTCAGAAACCAACAAAACTCCTAGTATACACTTTGCGAAGAACCCGCTACGACGGGTAGACTCCCAAGCGGTTGTAGTAGGTTGGGTTCTAACGGGTTGACTAACCGGATAGAGCGGGTTGGACGCCCAGTATATACTAGGGATATTTTTTGGTTTCTCAACCCATTCTAGCGGGTTGATTCTCAATCAGTTGTAGCGGGTCCAACCCGCTCTTCGTTACCTTCGTTCAAACGAAAACTAAAGATCAGCTGTATTATGTCACAAACAAACTCGTAGCTGTTCTTCAAACTGTTTAAGCCTCTCACTTGCCTTATATAAGCAAAATATAATTATAATAATAATTTTAAAAAATTGCCTAGCCTTACAACACACCTTGTATTTTCTTGAAAGTATATATATATATCTACATATTTATTTATTTATTTATTTATTTATTTATTTATTTAGAAAAATATGGAAAATATTAAAAAAAATTAATGACAAAGAAAAGAAAAATCATTTTTTTTGAGAAATAGGAGCTTAATATCTTGGTCAGCAAAATATAGAATTGATCCATTCAGTGTGGTTGTTGGCTCGAAAGTCTTTACTATTCCAACAACTGAACCACACACACACACACATTGATAATTGACAGAACTTTATTTACAAAATGCAAATCTTTTTATCTTGTAAAAGAAAAAAAAAGCCTTAATTAATAATTATATATATATTTATATATTTATATATATTCATAAGGCAAACACAATGAAAATCGCCACCGTGACGAGTGTCTTTATATCTGATAAAGATTCGGCCTAATTTACATAAACTTTAACCTCGATTTTATTTCTTTTAGAGAACTACTCTAATATGTGTTGGAGTTTTTTAAGCCGAATAAAGAACTCGAGATCGTGTTTTATCGGTATAAAGATCCTCGCCTACGGCTCGGATCTTTATATCCGATAAAGCACTCTCTCTCGTTCTTTATACTATACATAAAATATTTTACACGTTTTTTGAGCGAGCCATGTGTCTGTCTGATGTAAATATGCCAGCCAATCAGCGCATGCGTTATATCGCAAATTGATTATAACATAACATAATAACTTTATTTACGTGTCATGTTTCTTTAGCGTTCTTGTTTAAGACACCATCTATAATTTACATATAAATATGTACTGAACAAAAAAGATAAAGTGTTCTTACGTAACCCGTGAAGTCATCTCACGAAGATACTAATGCTTAAAAACTTTGTTAGCTTCCTGGTAGCCAGGTGAACGGAGATTTTATTTTCAACCAATCAGAGCGCGTTCAGCATTTTTGCGAACGGCCCTCGTTCCCAGGCTACTTACTTCACGGTCGACGAGTATGTCGAGTTTAATAAATTGTTTTTCATCAAGATATGTGGTGAACAACTGTAAATTTAGTCTTCTTCCTGAGTCTAACGTGTAAGTAATTGTTGTACAAATGTTTGTAAGTTTTTATGATAAACCTTTGATGTGGCAATGTGTACTGTACTTAATTATTCCGTTCAGTTGATAAATATTAAAGTTATTAGCAAATTAAATTCATGCAGGTGTAGACTCGCCCAAACCCTCAAGTATACTTCCATATCGAAAAAACTCATTTTTAAAATCATAGCCCTTATTTATTGTGCTGTTAAGCACGATATTCTGTTTGTAAACCGATTTTCTTTGGGAGACTCGCACTATCAACACGCTCGCCTCGGTCAACTCTCAAAATCACGTATTGTTTGATAAGAAAGATAGCAGCCAAAACACTGAGCGTTAAAATGACGATACCAACAGCTTATTTTCATATTTTAGGCTAAATCTTTCTTAAATGCATAAACATATATTCGCTCATTAACTTTAGGAGTGAAATATTTTCGCAGAATAAGTTCTTGCTCCTTCAACATATCGTGACGGTATTGCGTGACATAGTTTTGATCGCTGATAAAACGATGGCAAAGCGACAGGAACAGTCAAAAATTAAAGGGAGACTTCTTTCAAACTCTTTTGCTAATTTATGTGATTAAAAGCTTTCAGAAATAATTTTTCTGGTATTTTGCTTGTTCACCAAGGGACCTGGGGACCAGGGCCGGTCATTTTGTCCAATAATGCTTTGCACGCCGTGTTCACCGTTCACCTGGAGCTTATTGACCAAATTAAATCCTAATGTAGATTTAAGTCTGGCAGGACACGAACTTATGCAAACAGTGGTAAGCGAGAATTTTTACCTTTTTGTCTTTTCGCTTGACTTTTGTTTGGTTCCTTTTCTTCGATATCCTTCTCCTCCTCACTGTCACTTTCCTCTGTTAAACGAAATAAAGCAATAAAAAAAAATAATAAAAAAAAGCAGCACATATTTGCATTTTGGATAATATGGAACAGTAACATAATATCAATGATAGTGATGATGATGATGATGATCATCATAATCTTAACAGGTCAAGGTTAAGGTCAAATATTATTTACAGAAACCACAATAGATTTACATTACTCAACTGGCCTGCAAATAGTAAAGGAAACTAATCGGGGCAGGACAGTAGTAAAACTATATATACATTGACATTTGTAAAATGGGAAATACATAACAATAAGTAAAACGAAAAATGATTTTTTTATTATTAAGGTGGATCTTCTTGGTCGTTTTTTTTACCCTTAATGTGTACTTAGCAACATGATTTTTGGACCAAGTGTTGAGCTAAGGTTGCTCGACCCAAATTCGCCAGTGCGCGGGTAGTCGAATTGAAGCGGCTATTAATTGCGTTACAGAATTAAGTTGACCAAACTTTTTACGCACACCTACTACAAATGGACCGAATTTTATAATGATACTAGTTTAGTTGAAATCGGAGCTTTTTTAACATCGAAATTGTTATACACTGGATTTGAAATTTTGCCAATTTTCTCAAAATCCAGACCTCAACGAGCAAAATGATTTATGAGACTTTGTAAATCAAATGTTTGTCTATAATGTGAGAGCGTTTAAAGAAATTCTATTAAGCCGATTTTGAGTAGAGTGCATGCACTTAATCCGTGAAACAAACACTACTAATTAGTAGTAAACAGTGTTGATTAGACAATAGGAAACAATGGAATTACCATAATTTAGCACTATTTTGTGCTATTTATGTTTCACGGATTAAGTGCGTGCACTCTAAAAACGGAGCAATTATTTAACTTTGAAGAAATTTAAAACCGCGGGTACTTTACTAAATTTATTTTATAACAATGATTTTTCATAGAAAAGTTGCAATATTTTTGGTTTTAAATAATACCAAGGTATGGTTCTTTATTTTGTGAAAATGTCATCGTATTTGCTATTTTTGATCGCCGTTGAGACGACTGTACTGCTGTACGTAAAGCACTAAATTGCTGCGTTTATCTCGGAATTTCGACATCCACGTTAATAATACTGTTTCTTGAAAACTAGTAGATCAATTTTTCTATTTCTCGATCAGGCAGTGGGCGCACTACGATCGCAAAGCACTATGGTCGTATTCAAAAATCTTCGTCATTTGCTTTCAACCGTAGAGTAGAACAGAGCTCCGACAAATTTTCATCTAGCCTTCTCGCCCCTCGACATTCACATTTTGATTAGAAAAAATAAATTTTGTCTTTTCTTGACAGATTAGACATCATAATCAAGTCCACGTGCTGATCATTTGCATGTTGACAACACGCGCGAGACCGGACAAACTAGAATAAATATCGTTAGCATCTTCATGCATTACAATACAAACGTTTTGTTGTTGGAATGTTGCAAACTTTAACAACTGTTGTATCAGCAACACCAAATTGAGTTTTTCTTTTTAGTTTCAAATCTAGTAAAATTGAGAGAGGGTGTGAATGGGGTTAACCGTCAACCGTCAAACGGCCTAAATTATAACCGTCAACCGTGAAATGAGGGAAATTTTAACCGTCAAGCGTCAACAAAATTAACCGTCAAATACACTCTCGAACAATTTTTCTAAGTTATTTTTCCAAATGCGCGTATTTTTCAAGACGTTATAACAATTTCACTACCGTTAAAACTTTATAAAAGCCATACTGAACTTCATGTTGTCGCAGAACTGCTGGCTCGTCGCAAGCATATTGATAGGGGAGGTTGGATTTCTACCATTGTCGGCTGGGAATAGTGAATGCTTCAGAATGATCTGTATAAGTATTAGAGGTCCCGCTAGTTTTTGGAAAGTGGAATGAATTTTTTTTAGATAAATTAACTATTATTTCAAGGAATGTGCATGTTTTTCTAAATTACGCAAAAATTTGAAAGCATCAAGCTAATGTAAAGAGTTTATGTAGTTTTCTTCGTTGAAACCTGAATTTTAAGCCAAGAAAAATTAGAGAAGAGAAATAGAATCCATTAAAAACAGAAAAAAAGAAAAAAAAGAAAAGTTGTTGGCACCGACAGGACTCGAACCCGTTACCCAATGAAATTAGTATGCTAATCTTATGCAAAACCCCAAAAAATCGACCATGCATCCAGACAAATTGCTGAAGCATCGCATGTTACGTATAGGAAGAAGATTTCGGCCCCTTCCGCGCTATCGGTAGAACGCAGCAAGCTTCGCGGTCAAAGAGGGAGGAAACAGTCGGATCCTAGGCCGTAAATGACTGCACCTTACCACTAGACTAACTGGACTACTAAGGGATTTGGAGGACAAAATAACCTAGTGTATTCTTTGAATTGGCTATCTATTGTTGTACAAATTACGCGATCCCGTGGCGCAGTTGGAAAACCCTAGAACTGTGAAGCAAATGAGCAGATGAAAAAGTCGGGTTCGAAACCGGCTAGGGGTCCATCCTTTTTTCCTTTTTCCTTTTTTTTTCTTTTTTCTTTTCCCCTGTTTCAAAATCAGAATTAGTTGTTAACTAAACGAGAGATAGAAAAGAGAGAAACAGAAAAATATTGAAAGAATAAAAAATGATGAAAAATACTTCAGTTGTTAAAATTAAGAAATCATTAAAATATATAGCTAAAGTTCGGAGTTTCGATAAAACTATAATTCACCAGCATTAACCAAAAGTTCATTTAGAGAGAAACGCAACAATGTGCCTAGTTTCTTTAAGCTAAGCGGCTATTTTCTGTGGGAGGGGGGGGGGGGGGGGGAGTTCAAACCGTTCGTTTAAACCTTCGAGCCACCCAAAGCGACGGGCCTGGAACTAATCCTTCACCATATCGAATGGTCAAATATTAAACCGCATATATTAAAACTTCCTTTCTAGATGCCTATTATTTATTTTGCTATTGTAACGTACTCGCTTAAGCTTTTTATCATATTTGTAAACACAATTTTTAGTTGCATCTGGAATAAACCTCTATTGTATTGTATTGTATACCGCAATGCTAGAAACGGGCAAGTTAGACAAGAAGTTGCAACAGTAACAATAGTCTTTGCAGCCGTTATTAGTCTAGCTCCCATTCCCCTGCGGTCCACTCCCGAGTGGACCGCAGGGGAATGGGAGCTGGACTAATAATGGCTGCGAAGGAGACTACAGTAACAACTAGCGATGTAATTTCATAAAAATTGATGGTTAATTATTGGTTAGTAATATTCAATTGGCTTATCTTAACCGTCAAAGAGTAGAATTAACCGTTAACCGTCAAAACACCGAATTTCTTATCGTCAGCCGTCAAAAAGGCAAAATTGTAACCGTCAACCGTCAAAGCTATGCCCCCATTGAGACCCTCTTGAGACATAACCTACATTCCAGACTTAAGAATATAATTATGCAAAGAGTATTTTATTTCGGTTGTGACTTTGATTCATGTTTTGGTCGTTTTTTCAAGGCAAGCATGTTTTTAAATGTAAATGAGGTTTGCCGGTCTCGCGCGTGTTGTCAACAGGCAAAAGAAAGATAAAGTATTCTTACGTAACCCGTGAAGTCATCTGACGAAGATACTAATGTCTAAAAACTTTGTTAGCTTCCTGGTAGCTTATTGACCAAATTAAACCCTAATGGAGACTTAAGCCTGGCAGGGCACGAACTTATGCAAACGGTGGAAAGCGAGAATTTTTACCTTTTTGTCTTTTCGCTTGACTTTCGTTTGGTTCCTTTTCTTCGATATCCTTCTCCTCCTCACTGTCACTTTCCTCTGTTAAACGAAGTAAAGCAACAAAAAATTAAAAAGCAGCACATATTTGCATTTTGGATAATATCTATCTATTATGGAACAGTAACATAATATCAATGATAGTGATGATGATGATGATGATGATCATCATCATAATCTTAATAGGTCAAGGTCAAATTTTATTTTCAGAAACCACAATAGATTTACATTACTCAACTGGCCTGCAAATAGTAAAGGAAACTAATCGGGGCAGGACAGTAGTAAAACTATATATACATTGACATTTGTAAAATGGGAAATACATAACAATAAGTAAAACGAAAAATGATTTTTTTATTATTAAGGTGGATCAATACAGTTATTATCTGACCATACCTCTCATTTTCTTGGTCGTTTTTTTTACCCTTAATGTGTACTTAGCAACATGATTTTTGGACCAAGTGTTGAGTTAAGGTTGCTCGACCCAATTTCGCCAGTGCGCGGGTAGTCGAATTGAAGCGGCTATTAATTGCGTTACAGAATTAAGTTGACCAAACTTTTTACGCACACCTACTACAAATGGACCGAATTTTATAATGATACTAGTTTAGTTGAAATCGGAGCTTTTTTAACATCGAAATTGTTATACACTGGATTTGAAATTTTGCCAATTTTCTCAAAATCCAGACCTCAACGAGCAAAACGATTTATGAGACTTTGTAAATCAAACCACAATAGATTTACATTACTCAACTGGCCTGCAAATAGTAAAGGAAACTAATCGGGGCAGGACAGTAGTAAAACTATATATACATTGACATTTGTAAAAAAAGAAATACATATCAATAAGTAAAATGAAAAATGAATTTTTTATTATTAAGGTGGATCAATACAGTTATTATCTGACCATACCTCTCATTTTCTTTGGTCATTTTTTAACCCTTAATGTATACTTAGCAACTTGATTTGTGGACCAAGTATTGAGTTAAGATTGAAGTTTAGCTATAGAATAACACCAATCTCCGCACGATCAACGTTGCCTAGGCAACGATAAACTAATGTCAACAAAATTAGTTTTTACTAAATATCTCAATAATCTGACCTAAGCTCGAGAAACGACAAACATTCTGTAAAACTTCATGAAAATGCACACCAATTTCACCATGTTTCGGGACAATCAATCTGTTTGATGTTTAATTATCCGATAGGATTTTGCATCGGTGATCAATTAGCTTCATTTGACGATCCAAAACTTTAAAGACAAATTTAAAATGTTTTAAAATATATTAAACGCCAACAATTGCACTCTAAAACGTATTTACCAGTGCTCTATCCTTGGGAAAAATTCTGAATTGAATCACGCATTATTAACAGAGATATTTATTTTCGTGATATGCGTATGTGTTGAGTATTTTTAGCTAATATTTACATTAACACAGTTCCCCAGCCAAATATCTCCCGAATTCAAATGTATATTCGCTGGATATTGTGCATGCATACTTTTCAACGTAATGACAATAATATTATAAACTAAACGCGATTTTGAGACGGAATTATCGGTTTATAATGACGGCTAGTTGGGAGAATTTTCTTCCAACGCAACTATTTTTTGCGAAGAAAAAAGAGAAAAGTTATCGTTTTTGATTGATTGAACGCGAGATTCTCTTTACCTGCAAAGTTGTAGGAATTACAGTTTCCATGCCAACTTCTTTCTTTCATTGCAAGAAGAAAGCCAAAAAGGAAATGGCGGCCAGACCCCGGAAGCTTTCTCACGCTTAAAAGAGGTGATTTAATTATAGAAACAAGTCCAAAAGCTCACAAAATGAAAGAAGTACGGGTCATTTGATGCTTTTGAAGATTTCGTTTTGCTATTTCTTCAAAACTGGCGAAAAACGATCGTGAGCTGACCGTGAAAGTGAAAGTGAAAGTGAAAGTTTGTCAAAATATAGCTTCAACCTAAAGGAATGATGCTGAAAAGTTATTGAAAGGTATTAAAAAGGTAGTCCGCACTTGTGTATTCTCTGTTTATTTTATTTAAAAAGTTATTTGTTTCATCTTTGTTTAAACAAAGGACAATTTGTTTGCTTTGCTGAAAATTCACTTTTGCTGTGACTTTGAAGTCATTGAAGCCAAAAACGAAAACGAAATTATCGATTTTACTTATCAGACATGATTTTTTTACTTCGGATGATTTCTTTTTACTTCTTTTCGTGGTTATTGTGTAGTTATTTTATCTACTGGTAGTTTAGACCAACAGATTCCAGTTCAGATTACTTTTCGCAGTGGTCGTGTGTAGCTGTAATTCAACTTAGCGGCTATTCAGTTTTTATCAAACTATGTCATTGTTTTCGGTCATCTTATCACGGATATTATCTAAAAAGTTGTTTTATATTTGCTGCTCAATTTTGAATTGATTTTCAGTAGGTTTTTGTGATTTTGAAGAAAGCCACTTCGATGCAGTCCTCAATGTTTGGGCCAATCACAAGCGCTGATTTTGAGACGGCATTACCGGAAAATAACGCCGTCTCTCTGTAGATAGGAGAATCGCGATACTTAATTTTATTTTGGTCATTGAACATCACGAATATTTTTTAAACGAGCAATAAACTTTTCCCTCAAAAAACCGTCATAATCAAGTCCACGTGCTGATCATTTGCATGTTGACAACAAGCGCGAGACCGGCAAACCTCATTTACATTTAAAAACTTAACAAACTAGAATAAATATCCTTAGCATCTTCATGCATTACAATACACACGTTTTGTTCTTGGAATGTTGCAAACTTTAACAACTGTTGTATCAGAAACACCAAATTGAGTTTTTCTTTTTAGTTTCAAATCTAGTAAAATTGAGATATAACCTACATTCCAGACTTAAGAATTATGCAAAGAGTATTTTATTTCGGTTATGACTTTGATTCATGTTTTGGTTGTTTTTGGTCTCGCGCGTGTTGTCAACAGGCAAATGATCAGCACGTCGCTTTGATTATGACGGTTTTTTGAAGGAAAAGTTTATTGCTCGTTTAAAAAATATTCGCGTTGTTCAATGACCAAAAATAAAATTAGCTAATATTTACAGTAACACAGTTCCCCAAATATCTCATAAATTCAAATGTATATTCGCTGGATATTGTGCATGCATACTTTTCAACGTAATGACAATAATATTTATCTCTGTTAATAGTGCGTGTGTTTCGCTACAGATTTCCAGAAATTATGTATTTATTAACCTCAATGTAATTTTGAATCATTTACTAGTTAAGCATTTTTATAAACTAAACGCGATTTTGAGACGGCATTATCGGTTTATAATGACGGCTAGTTGGGAGAAAATATATTCGGTATTGGCGGAGTCGCGCATTCTAACTATTTTTTTACGAAGAAAAAAGAGAAAAGTTATCATTTTGAATTGATTGAACGCGAGATTCTCTTTACCTGCAAAGTTGTAGGAATTACAGTTTCCATGGCAACTTCTTTCTGTCTTTGCAAGAAGAAAGCTAAAAAGGAAATGGCGGCCAGAGCCGGGAAGCTTTCTCTTGCTTAAAAGAGGTGATTTAATTATAGAAACAAGTCCAAAAGCTCACAAAATGAAAGAAGTACAGGTCGTTTGATGCTTTTGAAGATTTCTTTTTGCTGTTTCATCAAAACTGGCGAAAAACGAGCGAGCTGACCGACATGTGAAAGCCTGAAAGTTTGTCAAAATATTGCTCCAACTAAAGGAATGATGCTGAAAAGTTATTGAAAGGTATTAAAAAGAAAAGGTAGTCCACACTTGTGGATTTTCTGTTTATCTTATTCAAAACGTTTTTTGTTTCATCTTTTTTTAAACAATACCGTTTTTGTCTTCATAAAGGACAATTTGTTTGTTTTGCTAAAAATTCACTGTTAAAAAATAACGCCGTCTCTCTGTAGATCAAAGTGATAGGAGAATCGCGATACAGTGTTGTAACCTTTATATTTGTTAGACTCGCATACTCTTTAGTCTTTGTACAAATTAGAAAGGCAATTTCGGGGTACGACTAAGTGTTAATTGGAAAGTACGGCCCTAAGTAAGGAAAGTGGTCGAGTAAGGAACTCCTATTTCTGACAGCCATTCCGACTAAGAAAAGTCTTTCTGGTTGGCCTGGCTCTACTTCAACTTGTAGTACGAACTCTTGCCTAGCTTGTAGTTAGCTCTTGTTCAAAGTCTAATAAACGAGTTAGCAGAGCAGGCGATCCCGACTAGTTCCTCTCTTGACACCGGTGAAGAATCCCGGTACCTCTCGCAAGGAGAGAACTATCATCACCCAGTTGGACAGAGACATCGATGACCTTGACAGACAATTTACGGAAATTATTAGTAAAACTAATAAGGAAATCAGGAAAATCAAGGAGTCGACAATGACACTGATGGACGAAGTGCTCATCTATTTTTGTGTTGCTCTATCAGCTTTGAATTTCATTCTGCTTATCATCTTCTCGTGCTGTTTGCGTAATCTTATATATCAGAGGGATGCTGTAGTCATAGAGACCACTGTGCAACCACCACTTCCCCAAAAGCAAAGATTATCAGGAAGACGGAGAACTGAACTCCGAAATAAACTGAAATAAACATTTAACAAATGCTTTTTTATACACGTTATAAGACTCATATAAAAAGGAACACTTTTTATCTACAGATTTTTTTATAGAATAGAGAGAGAGAGAGAGAGAGAGAGAGAGAGAGAGAGAGAGAGAGAGAGAGAGAGAGAGAGAGAGAGAGCAACTTCATTTCATAATTTTTTGTTTACATTTGTAAATCTCACTACGAATAGGCAATTTACAACTGGCTACTTGAATTGATGATATATATATACAGATAAACACACACACACTCGCACGCACAACATATATTTAACAATTAGACTACGAGTTCGAGTTTTCTATCAGCTGATAGTTGACGAGGGCGAAGCCCGTGTCAACTATCAAAGCCGATAGAAAACGAGAACGAGTAGTCTAATTGTTTTAGTAAGAATCTACTAGTATTCTAATGCAAAATTTATAAAACAAAATCACGCTGGGTGACACAGTACTGAAAAAGGCGGTTTTAGCGTAATTTTTATAACTTTTTACAGCAAAGTCTGATCAACTCCAAATTTCAGATGTGAAGAGTGCTCGCCAAAAGAAAAATTTTCTTGTATTTAGTTTTACCAATGTTTCATTTTTTGGCGGGAAAATGACGTCATTAAATTAGTGAGAAATCAAAAACTAGGGATATGCAAAATTTTAATAAGCATATTTGAAAGAGCCCGTCAAGATATGTTCAAAACAGAAGAAATAACAGAAGAGTCGTACATAATCGGAAGATATGATTTTTAAACTTTTTAAACCTTTAAAAAACAATTTTCAAAAAATTATATTTTTAGATTGCAAACGGCTTTGTCAACTATCTCTTCGGTTTTGAACATATCTTGACGAGTTCTTTCAAATGCGCTCATTAAAATTTTGTATATCCCTCGTTTTCAACTTCCCGTTAAATTGATGACGTTATTTTGCCGCCAAAAATTGTAACATTTGTAAAACTAAAAAAAACCTTTTTTTTTTCTTTTGGTTAGCACTCTTCACATGTAAAATTTCAAGTTGATCTGACTTTGCTGTAAAAAGTTATTCAAAATCACGCTTAAAAGCGCCGATTTCAGTACACTGCCAGCCCAGCGTGGATAATTTTTAATTAACCTAAAAAACTGAGAAATTTCGCAAAGCTACGCAAAAAAGTTACAGTTCCCATTGCAACTGTCTTTCTTTTGGAAGCCGAGGAAAATCGGCAGCCAGACCAACTGAGAAGCTTTCTTTTCCGGCTAAAAAGAAGTGATTTTGATCAATTAGAAGAAAGTAGATAAGCTCAAAAAGTAAAAGAAGTACGGATTATCTGATGCTTGTGGAGATTTCTTTGTATTATTCGGGGCGAAAAGACGAAAAAAGATCGAGCTGATCGACCGGCTCGCCGTGAACTGATTCGGTGAAAGTGAAGCTTTTCAAATTATGGCTTCAACCTGAAGAAATCCTGCAGAAAAGTTATTGAAAGGCAATAAAAAGTTATTCTACACTTATGTATTCCCTGTTTATCTAATTTAGAAAGCTTTTTGTCTCATCTTTTTTCAAACAATACCGTTTTTGTCCTCACAAGTGACTACTTGCTCGCTTCCTGAGAGTTTGTTTTTCTGTGACTTTGAAGTCATTCACGCCGAAAATCGACCAAAAACGAAAACAAAACGAAAGCAAGCCAAGCTTAGGCAATGAGATATAGTAGAAAAGTACTTTTGGTATCTATGGAATTGTTCTTCGAAGCAAGAAGGTGACCATTAGCAAATTTACGAACATTTTATTTAAACGCGATATTCTTTTAAGATTTTATGCTCGAGATCTTTTAAGATTTTATGCTAGACATCACACGCGTAATACTGGGGACTTTATGCTTTTTGGTTTATTTTATGACTTAGTCTTTTTATTTTAGAAATTTTAATTAGGATTATGAATTTTTAGTTGTCTTATCATATATATCCTTTGTAAATTTAGGCACAGAGCTAGTTACGGTTTCCGCCTAGCTCTTGTGATTTATTCTTGTCTGGCATCCAGATGTGTAAATACTGCCTATAATAATAAAATTAAAATTTCATTAAATCAGGATTATTCCAAGCTTTGTTTCTACAACAGAAGATGTACTAGGTTGATCTGATGGCTGGATTTACTATTTTTCTTATTACATATTTTTGTTGTTTCTTGTCGAAGCCGATTTCATTTAGCACTTCAATGAGTGTAGAACATTCATATCACAGAAAACACCAAGAGAGCTGATAGACAGATTTACATTGATAGATTTGAAGCTATTACTTAAGCTTTTGAGGATGATTTCGTATTTGGCTTTTTTGCGTACAGCGTTGTTTTTGAGGTTAGACTCAAACCCAATAGTCAATTCCAGACCATAAAGGCACAAGGGCCATATGATGTTAAGAGTAGTAGGTCAGGACGAAGGGCGTCACCAGTTATTGTAAAAGGGCTGTGATAACCATCAATGTCGGCGTAGAGAGAAGAGTCGCAGTGAAGTGGCGAGGAAGTGAAGAATGGAATTATGTCTCCAGGTAAACCGGTCAAGGTAGGACTGACATCCAGCAACAACATGAAGAAGAGATTCGGGTTTAAGGCAAAAGGGGCATTCTGTACCTGATGATATACCCCATTTCATGAGATTATTACGTTTAGGAAGACGGTTGTTCATGTATCGAATGGTTAAGTTATAAATGTTTTTTGGCAAGCTAGACTGAGCAGAGGACCAAACAGAGTTAAGACATGATAAAGAGAACTTTATGACATTGGAGAAAAAGAAGCCTTGTGATGATAGATGGTGTTTCAATCTGTCTTCTTGGTTTTGACAAAAATCTTTAATTACTTCCTTGGTTGATTTAAAAACGTCGTACTGAATGTTGACGTGGTTGCTAGAAAGCTTCCAGAGATCTTTAACTGAATCATTGCGTGATGTTTTCAAGACATTCCTCAGGACTGTTTTGCATTGTATGAATTTGATAGAAGGGGGAGGGGAAGGATGTTTTGACCAAACGTGTTACGTGGAAGAAAAGTGTTACATAGTGATTCCAGATATAGGGATTTCAAGTCATTTACGAATATATTGGTTAACTAAGGGATCCAGAGTTTCTGTTATCCATGTTTTAGTGAGGTCAGCAACGGTTAGATGCCAAGATAGTTTTGACAGGAACAAAGCGGCTATAAAGAAGGATTTATTTTTGGAAGTGCACAGGCTTGTTATACAAATGTCAGACATAAGATCACGCACGAGGGACGTCAGTTCGGTCATGTGTTTTTGTGGGGGTTTTTTGATTAGACATCCTGAAAATCGAAAAACACCATTATTAGGCAGTTTGGGCTTTAATAGAAAATACTGGACAGATTTGGAGCAAAGTTTTCTTGAGTCCAGGAAAAGTGGTACATTTGTCAACTCTTATTATCATATTAGACCATTGACACCAGACTGGTAAAGCGATTGAGAAGATGTTGATTTTCTGATTCTTGACCACTGATAACGGCTGCATCATCAGCAAACTGAAACCAATGGATTGGATTGAGTAACTTGCAGGCAAAGCCAAATTGACGATATTTTTCACATTTGATATGCTGGATAAAGGTGTTGAAACAAAGATTGAGAGAAGGGGGCTGAGACAATCACCTTGAAGAACTCCACGGCCGATAGATACGAAAGGTGTGCGAAACTCTGAAGTTATTATGGAGGTTTTAAAAATCAGTGTACAGGCTTTTTATCAGTAATTTGATGTTATGTGGGATGTGATGATAGCCAAGGACAGTTTGGATCAAATTATGATGTACTTCACCAAAAGCGTTTTTGAGATCAAGCAGGGTAATGACAAGTGAACGTTGCTTAGTACGGGCTTGGTTTATGATGCTGGCCATTTGGGCAGTGTGCTCCAATGTTCCAGACAGACCAGCTGTGAAGCCTTTCTGAATCTCGTGTTCGATGTAATTATTAGCGGCAAGGAATTTGAAAATGGAATTACGGAGACCATGAAGTGAATACCTTCAAGGGGACAGATTGCAAAGTAATGGGACGAAAATTAGCAGGATCATCAGTGTTTCCTTTCTTGTGTATTAGGATGGTGCATGCTTTTTCCATTCAGAAGGAACTGATCCAGATGACCAGACTGCACGGATGATTTCGGCTAGATAGGTACGAAGGAAGGGACATTTTTTGAAGCAGAGTAATCGAGATCTGATCTAATATAAGTTAATAATAGTAATAATAGTATAATAATAATAATAATTATAATAATAATAATAATAATAATAATAATAATAGATAGAGATAATGGATAGAGAACCGTGAACGAAAAGATCAGGAAAAAAACACCAAGTACGCACCCCTGCGATGGGAACTTAAACAACAGTACCCAGGATATGCTGTAGATCAATACAACATAATAATAGACGTTCTGGGAGGTTGATCTAAGGAGTTGGATCAAGTAATGAGGAAGCTGATTGGGAAGAAAGGAAAAGATGCAGAAAGTAGTCATTTCAAGTACTTTGAACATTGCACGAACATTTAAAGTGCAAGTATGAAAGCACACCCTAGTCTGCCAACGATATTGAGACATTAGATTAATGTTTAAGTATATATTTTAAGAATGTTTTTTAGCTTTTAACATATTTTAATAACATATATAGTTTTTAGGTCTTAGGTTGATTGTATTACTTAATATGCATTATAATTTAGGTAATGCAAAAAAAAACCAACCGAATCAAAATCATAGGGAGGAATATGGATCAGTAAGAAAGCAGAAATATTAATATAAGGAATTTTAATTTAGCGTTTTAGATCCGTTATCGCGAGAACATCTCCGAAGATAAGTAATAAGTGATTGGCTTAAGTGTTTTTTAATTTAATTAAATTTAATTTTTTTCGTATACTTTTTAAGGTAAATGAATTTAATTAGGATATTACCAAATTCGACGATAGGATTAAGATTGAGACCATGTCCTCAGACTGGGCATAAGTCATAAGGTTTATTCAGCATTTATCAGAAGTTATTTATTCATTTCTATATATATAAGTATGGTTTATAAGCAGATAATTAAGTCGTTAGTTTGTAAGGATTTGCAGCCTATAGGCTACGCTTACGCGCCCTATAGTGCCAAGACCGCTTAGTAGAGCATTCATACGTATTTACTGCCGATAATAATAATAATAATAATAGATAATAATAATAATATAATATAATAATATAATAATATGACCACCGTACTGTGAACACCACAGTATGTGAGCTCTGTAAGAATCCGTTTTTAAACGCTCGTGTAATGCGTTTTCGGATTCTAACTCATCTTACTTGTAGTTAATATTAACTACAATCTATCGCCCACTCAAAGATATCCAAGAAATACAAATTCTCTGCAAAATGAGTGTGGAAAGAATTCAGCATGGTAGAACAAGATGGACGGAGCAAATGTGCATTGATTTATTAATTTGTAAAGATGAAGCTAAAGAACTACACACATCGGAAGAATGCCCTACTAATGAAAAAGGAAGAAAGACTGGAATCATGCAGCCAACGTTAAAGTTTTGGAACGAAAAAGGATACGAAAACCTTGGAAAAACGGCACAAAATTTACGAGATAAATTATCACATCTAGAAAGAACTTGCAAGATTAGCTCATTACGCATAACTAATGAGCTACGAGAACAAAGAGAGACTGGCGAACAAAGAACTAACAAAAATGTGCCTGAAATAGAAGAAGAAGATCAACCAAGCGAACAACAACAGAGTATTAACTGGACAAAAGAAGATCTTGATTGGATGGAACAAATAACGCCAATTGCTAAGTATATTTTTGATGACATTGTAACTGATACCGGCAATATGAATAAACGAGATGTAAACACCTTCGTAAAAAAGAACGTTTTTATCAAGAAAAAGACATCGATCGTCTACAACAAATTGCAAAAACACTTATCAAAACAAATCCATCATCTGACCCCGTACAGTATCTCTGGGAGTATAATTTTTCAGCCTGACGCAGTTGTTAAAGCATGGAAATCAATACACAGTAAAAAAAAAAGAACGCTGATAAACAAAGAAAGGGGAGCGAGAAACCACGTTGGATGACTAATATTGAGAGAAAAATGAACAATCTTCGAAAACAAATTTCTCAGATATGCGAAGAACTGAAGAGAATACGTGATAATCGTCAACTAACGCCGAAAATGAAGAAAAACCGATCCTGGATGATGAAAGAAATTAAAGGAAGAATAACCATCGCAAGTTTGACAACTTTAAAAGAAAGAAAGATTAACACCATCAGAGCTCAAAAAAAGCAAAAGGATAATAAAAAGACCACCTATGAAAGATTCAAGACCAATCAGTGGTTTGATGCAGATGAAGGTTCGTTCTACAGCCATTTAAATAACATCATCAAATAACAGAAGCAAACAATACATCCCTCAGTACATTGGAAAGGAAAAGAAATGCTCAGTAGCACAGGAAATCACTTCCGATTCTGCAATAACAAGAGAAGAATTCGAAGAATTCTGGAGACCAATATGGGAGAGCGGAAGCGAAGTACCAATTGAAGCAGATTGGCTAAAGGATACTGAAACAGCCCTTAAACAACACATTAAACACCCAAGTGAACCTATAAAGATAACTAACACGATGGTCGATTGCTAGGGCTTTTCCTCCCGGAAGCCTCAAAACTGAGAGTTTTAGGCCTTAGACAAAAGTAGAATGCATCAAATGTGACAAAACGTGGCTGGGAAGTAGGTTGATAAATTACCTGTGGCAATAACATCTCATTAGACCGCTATTGTGACGTCATTAATGATGTCCAAACTGAAAAAACTACAATTTTGATTCTATGCAACTTTGTGTTTGCCGCTGTGCCAATACATTTATTGTATTGGCGTTTAAATAGCCTTAATTTTGACCATATATGGTCATTTAGCGGGAAATTTGAATTTCTTTCATTAGCTGTAACTTCGCACCCTTTTATCTGATTGAGATGGGGTTTTCATTATAAATATTCTTTTTGTGTAGCAAAAATTTCTGTAACGTTCCGAACACTGCTTGACAATTTTTTAGTGTTGTTACTAAAAATAGGTGTCACTTATGACGTCACATTTTCAAGAAACATCAAAAATACCTTTACAATGGTAAAAATTTAAATATTTTTTTCTAATTAAGATGTTATAATGTATTGCTTCATATCGTATATAAATTACTCCTCTATGAGCCAAAAATTGAACTTAAGAACTTGCGGGAGGAAAAGCCCTAGTAACCGACCATCGTGTAAAGAAATGATCACCAACAGCATCAAAAACAAAAGAAACTGGTCTTCGCCAGGTAATGACAAAATCACCAACTATTGGATAAAGAAAATTGATACTTTTCATGGAGACATTGCAACAGCACTAAACACCATACTTACAGAGAGACTAGAGATCACAGCTTGGCTTACCGATCGGAAGAAGTGTTATGATCCCAAAGAAAGACAATCCAACGGTCGCTGACCACCGACCAATAACCTGTTTAAACACCTTATACAAGCTCATCACGTCAGTGATTGATCACCAACTACAACTACACGAGGACAAGAACAATCTAATGCAAATCGATCAAAGAGGAGGCAAAGCAAAATCGATGGGTACAGTAGATAACCTACTAATCGATAAGATGATCCTAGAGGATGCCCACTTCCGAAAGAAGAACCTATCCTGTACATGGGTAGACGTTAAAAAGGCATTTGACTCTGTCTCCCATCAGTGGATCGTCCAAACGCTTGAAATGCACGGCTTTAATGCAGACCTTATCCACCTCATCAAAAGTCTGTTATGAATACTTGGAGTATCAATCTCGAAGTAACTATCAACCAAGTCAAAGAAACAATTGGCCCCATTAAAGTCAACCGAGGAATCCTACAAGGCGACTCTTTCTGTGTACGGCTCTTCACTCTATGCCTGAACCCAATTGCATGGTACCTAAGAAGTACGGAAGGTTATAAGCTATCGCACGCCCAGGCAGAAAATCACCATGTGCTGTTCGTTGATGACCTGAAAACCTACACCGATCTGAACAAAAGCTGTAATTGTTACAAGTAAACTAAAGAAAATGTTTACTGACATTGGCCTGAATGGGGAATTAACAAGTGTGCTGCAATGCACATCAAACGAGAAGAGCTGACTACTAACGACAACACCAATGTAATGCCTGTAAGTAATAAACTGTACCATCCAAGTTATAGGCAATGAAGACCACTATAAATTTATCTGGAAAGTATCAGAACACAGAGCCACATGGAGGACAAAGTCATCGAAGAAGCCTCGAAGGAGTACGAAAATAGACTTTGGGCAATTTGGACTTCACCATTATCAATACCGCGTAAAGTTCGTGCTACCAACGTATACGCCGTACCAGTCTTACAATATTATATGTGGACGACTGACTGGTGCCTCAACCACCTCAAAGCACTAGACAGATTAACGAGGAAAGTCATAAATGACTGCAGCGGGAAACATAAGTATGAATCAACACCACTACTATACTTACAGCCTGAACAAGGAGGGAAAGGACTGACTGAACTAGAAGCACTCTATAAGAACACTAAGTTGAAAGTAGCTAACTACATTAACAACTCGAAAGATCAACACATCAAACTTGTTAAGTCATTTCAACTTGAGAAAGAACAAAGAAACTTAAGATCAATATTTAAAGACGCTAAAAAGTATGCAGAAGATCTAAACATAGAGTGTAATTTTGACAACAATGTAACACTCCTTAGATTTGATAACAAAGAAGTACAAGTCTCCAGTGCAGAACCACAGAAAGTAAAGAACATCATCAACAGAGCTAACGTCCTTAAATACAAGAACGAATTACAACATCAACCTTGGGTGGGGAAATTGGTCACCCAACATTGGAATGATCCTGAGTTATCGTCTTACCTCCTATGATTTGTTCAAGCAGTGGAAGAACGTGCCAGACGTAGTGTTATCAGTTGATACGCTAATCAGACAACAACTACTCAACACAAAACATATAGAATGTGCAAATTACAAGAACATGTAGACGAGCTAACCTGTCGAATCTGCTTAGAAAAACAAGAAACTGTGTGTCACATCCTTGGAAACTGTTCCAAATTAGCACAGACGCTATATACACAAAGGCATGATAAAATGCTACGTCCAATCTACCATGCACTACTAGACAAATATGGATATAAGCAATCCAACCATTCACTACCATGGTACAAGCAATCACTATCCACGACCAAGCGAGGAAAGTGACGATGTAAAGATCCTATGGAACATCCCATGGCACCTGAAGAAGGCCCCAAGAAACGGAGCGAACAAACCTGACTATCAGCATCCTGACATGAGAGCAAAAGAATGTATTTTGATAGAAGGAACTGTCTGTACACCAGGAACAATAATAGAAAGACCAAGTACAAATTGGGAACAAGTATCTAGACCTTAAATTGGGAATAAAGAACTTGTATCCAGGTTATAAAGTAAAGCTTATCACCATGGTATTTGACTATCTTAGTGTATACTACAAAGATCTAGACAAAGAACTGAATATGTTATTTGAGCCGAAAGTAGCAAGGTTGACAAGTGAACGGTCCCAGAAATGGGTTATTTCTCAAAACTGTTAGATCGTTAAGAGATTTTCGTGCATGTAATTACGCAAATGCACAAATAGTAGCAAACATATAGTTGGAATGAGAATTTTAGCTTTATAAGATATTTTTAAGGACGTGAATAATGAAAAATTTAGCATTTTTTTTAAAGAATATGATTTACGTACGTGTACATATAGATATCCTGTATTTAAATTGCCCGCAATGATGTCGACATATATATTGAACTATTTTACCAATAAAGTCTGCCATAATAATTCCTGTTGTATCTCATAGTATGAATGTATGTCACTATTGTAACAGAGAACTGATTGAGCTTGACAATATCATAAAGAGAATCTTGAGAGAAAAGTTGATGCATGGAAGACAAGCATCAGATGAGAGGCTATATTTGGAAAGAAAGAACGGAGGTAGGGGACTTAGAAGCCTACGTGACATCTACACAGAGACAAAATTACGGGTTGCCATCTATGTTCACGGAGCCAGTTCAGAGTACCTCAAACTAGTGAAAAACAGAGAATTAAACAAAGAATTCACGTTCTTGTTTAAAGAGGCAGAAAAAGGGATGGATCTAGTGGAGCTGAAGCTAGAGTTTCAGGAAAATGCCATCTATTACGAAGGAAAAGAAATGCATGGTACGTGGCAGGACAATTGGAAGAAATTAAAGAAAGAATTCAAGAGGGCTAACGAGCAAAAATGAATGGAGAGATACAAGACCAAGTCATTTCAAAGCATGGTTTGGAGTAATCAGGATGAAAGAGCATTTAAGTGGTTAAGTAGAAGCATGATGCCAGAGAAAGTTTCAGCAGTGATGGAAGTACAAGAACAAATGGTGGAGACAAGGTTGAGAATTCAGGAAACTGAGTTCACAAGTTATTTTTAAAATATTTTTTTAGGTTTTAATAATTTAATATTATTTTATGATGTTTAGCGATTTTAATATTTAGATAGCAGGTCCACATCAGCCTATGGCTGCCTTGTAAATTATATATAACCTGCTTCATCAAATAAAAGTATGTATGTATGTATGTATGGCCGACAAGTGGATTCAGTACAGTGCCGCTTATGTGGATGCCAGAAAGAAACAGTTCAACATTGGCTAGCTGGCTGTAAGATCTTAGCGAACAAAGAGTATCTTAAGCGTCATGATGATGCACTCAAGGTTTTTGCTACCGAGTGGTTGAAGCAAGAAGGCTTGCTTCACGAGAACACTATCTGGTACAAAGAATCCTGGGATAGAGGAATGGTGATCGAGAACGAATTACGACGTCTAAGATGGGATTACGAATGGCAGACCAGAACAGCAACAAAACATAGGCGCCCTGACTTGGTACTGGAGTACGTGGACGAGAAAAGGATGATAGTAATAGACATGGGCTGCCCGCGTGAAGAGAACGTCTTTGCAACAGAGATGGAAAAGAGGCTCAAGTACCAACAACTATGCTATGAGCTCAGAGTCCAATACCCAGGATGGACGATACACGTTATACCGTTAATCGTTGGATGTCTGGGCTCAGTCAATAACTTGGAAGCTAACATCTCCAAGGTGCTTGAAAGAAGAAGAGTAAAGTGGACTTTTGCAGAAATGCAAAGAGTAACTGTTTGTTACTCAGAGACAATTGTAAGAAAAATATTAAGTGGACTTTATTAAGCAGTGTAGGTTCGGGTTTTGAGGAAAGCTTTATACAATTCATGAACTAGCAAGCGGACTTTTGACAGACTCTTAGGTTTTGCCCTGCACCATAGATCGTTGAGTCTTATAGTCTAGCCATGCTTTTTGGATTGTGCAAAGCTTTCCTCGGACGATAAAGGTTGAAGAAATATACAGTATTGTATAACCCATGACCTAGCAAGTGGATCAATATTAGCAGACTCGGATTGGTTATTTTGTATATGTTAGAGTCTCCTATGGTCTAGCTGTGTTTCATGGATTATGTAAAACTGTCATCTGAATATCAAAGAAGAATTGTAACATTAAGAAGCTCATCGATCTCGCATTTTATACGAATATTTACATTGTAAATGTTTGTTTGTCAGGCCCTAAGGGGTTATCAATAAAATAAATGCTATGCATTTTTAGATAATAATAATAATAATAATGATATAATAAAATAATAATAATGATATAATAAAATAATAATAATGGAAACTTTATTTGCTTATGAATACAGTTGCAAATCTCACTACGTATAGGCAATAAACAACTGGCTACTTGAATTGATACATGAGTAATATATATAAATGTATATTTACAAGGAATCCAATTAAATGAAAAAAAAAAAAAAAATTAGGATTTTAATAGTTCTGGGTCATTCCAAATCTTATTTCTGCAGCAAAATATATAATATGTTGCTCTAATGGCAAGATTTATCATTTTTCTAATAATATAGAGTTGTTGTTTTTTATCAATACCAATGTCATTCATCATGTCTAGGAAGGTGGAGCATTCATCCGAGAAAACGCCAAGAGAACTCATGGAGAGGTTAACAAATTTAACACATCTGTGGTCACTGCTCAAGTCGTTAATCAAGTTCTTGTATTTTTCTCGTTTACGCATTGCATTTTTACAAAGGTTGGATTCGAACCCAACTGTAAGTTCTAGGACATACAAGCACTTGGAATGTATTAGAAAAAGAAGATCTGGACGGAAAGTGTCACCAGTTATAATTGAAGGACTCGAATAACCATTCACATCAGCATAGAGTGAAGAGCGATCATTAATTACAGGTTGAAGGGAAGTGGCGATGAAATTTAGAATTGAGTCGTGTCTCCAGGTAAAGCGTTCAAGGTAATGCTGGCAACCAGCGACAACATGGAGGAGTGATTCAGGATTAAGGCAGAAAGAGCAGTCAGGACTTTGTGACGATCCCCATCTGAACAGATTTTTACGTGTAGCGAGGGAGTTGTTTATGTAGCGAATGGTAAAGTTATAAATGTTCTTGGGAAGGTTAGACTGGACAGATGACCAAATAGAATGAACAGATGATAATGAAAACTTGATAACATTTGCGAAAAAGAAACCTTGAGATGTTAGGTGGTGTAGCAGTTTATCTTCTTGATTAGAACGGAAATCTTTAAGAACTTCTTTAGTAGATTTGTATTGATTTTGTATTTGTATTGATTTGTATTTTTTTTTTTGAACTTCTTTTGTATATTTGTATTTGTATTTTTTTTTATGATAATAATAATAATAATAATAATAATAATAATAATAATAATTATTATGAATTATGAATTATGAACGTGAATATTATGAATTATGAATTATGAATTATGAACGTGATTAGAAAATGTGACAATGTAATTGGTGCACGAAGACCAGATATTGTTGTTATTGAAAAAGAAGGAAGAATATGTAAGATAGTTGACATTGCGATCCCACGGGATAGTAGAATTTGTGAAAAGGAAACAGAAAAAGTAGAAAAGTATCAGGACCTTAAGATAGAGATTGGACGATTATGGAACATGAGAAAGGTAATGGTAATTCCAGTAGTGATAGGTGCTCTTGGGTGTGTTACTAAGAGCTTGGATGGTTGGAAAAATTAGACATTCAAATCAACACAGCTTTTCTCCAGAAGACAGCACTCCTAGGAACAGCAAGGATTTTGAGAAGAGTTCTGCAATCATGAGCTCACGAAGAGGGAGCCCTTTGGACCCTGATCATTTGTTATGATCCGCTCTCTAGGGCAATCATTCAGCATAAAACCAGCTTGTGTAAAGACAAAATAATAATAATAATAATAATAAAAATAATAATAATAATAATAATAATAATAATAATAATAATAATAATAATTTAATTAATTAATTAATTAATTAATCAATTTAATTTTTTTTGTATACTTTCTAAGGGAAATGAATTTAATTAGGATATTACCAAATTCGACAATAGGATTAAGATTGAGTTTATTCAGCATTTATCAGAAGTTATTTATTCATTTCTATATATATATAAGTATGTGTTATTTAGAGGTTAACGCACTCAGCGAGTGAATTATCGGGATTTATCTTCACGAGTTTGCTAACAATGAACGAGAAATTTTAAATACTGCACGAGGCGTTAGCCGAGTGCAGTATGAAAAAATTTCGAGTTCATTGTTAGCAAACGAGTGAAGATAAATCCCGATAATTCACGAGCAAAGAGTGCGTTAACCTTTTTAATATTCAATTTGAATACACTGCGAAGATAAGCTAACACTGTTGTCATTTATTTGAGACACGTACGACAGAAGTCATTCAAAATGGTACTTTAATTTTCGCTTTATAAGGCAATACAAATATAAGTTCTTTTAAATAAATATAATATGAGAATAGATAAATAAAGCCTATATAATATGATAATAGGTAAATAAGTTATTTTAAAGTTTCTCAAAATTAATGACAATTTTTCAGTGTTCGTAAATATTTGTAAACAAATTCAGTTAACTTAAGCTTACTTTTTTTCGACGTGAAAATATATCTGACAGCTATTAAACTCAGCTCCAGTAAGAAAATTCAGCGTCGGGGAATGGTTTAAGGTCTGCAAGTTAGCCACAACATTTTGCGTACTGTTGCTTTGATTCTGTGTTATTTCAGGGTTGTTGACGGCGACTACTGCAGTACTGGCCGTAGACTCTTTCTGCACGGGACCTTCGCCAATCCTAGCAAGAATGTTGGAGGACTCTTTGTATTTTTCTAAACTTTGTCTGTCGCAATACGACTTGACACTACTCTCACTTCTGTGGCCCGAGGTCTGCATTATCCTGTGAATAGGTATTCCGGCTTCATCAAGGGCAGAAATAGCTGTAGACCTGACACAGTGGTTTGTATAGATCTTGCTTAAGTTGGCGGCGACTGATATTTCTTTCATCATATCGCTTATTTTATTGACGCCAATTGGTGAATTGTCAAACCAAATCTTGTCGTCAGTTGAATGAAAATGTCTCTTTGGTCTCTGGAATAAGGCTGTTTGGTTTGGATTTAGGACACTAAGGAACTTTTTGAAATATTTCACCGGACAAGTTGACGCGCCAGAGCTGAACATTTTTGGGTCGCTTTCGTCGGCTTTATCTCCAAGGCCGCCTTGATGGTTTTTCGTCTTTTCACTCACTGACATCTCCACATATTCATTGTCGTTTGCATCTCTCATGATGACAAAACTATCTCGTGTTAGGGATCTTAGGTTTTCCCTTCCTCTGCGACAAAAGTGTAGGCTGATATTGAACCAATTTACTCGAAGTAGGCTTAGTGGCGTCTCGTCGCTAAACACTTTCGTCTCGTAGCACTTTTTGATGTCTTCAGAAGAGATAGATGCATGGTGTTGCACTTTTGACAAGCCTTGTGCTTTTAGCATCTTTAGTTTGGCATTCAGTGATTTATTTGCATTTTTAAATTGTGGATCTCGTATGATTGAGATGCTGCTATCTGGTAGTGAAGTTAGGTATCGATCAATGGCTGCTCTGATTGACAAATGAGCTGAAGTACTGTAGTGTTCAGTCGGTGTTTTCTTTAACTCCTGGTAGAACTTTTTTAATCGTTCTGAGAGAAGCTCTGTGGAAAGGCTTTCCAAAGTTTCTCGTGGGTACTTTTTGGATAGCCAGTCTAAAAAAGGAAAAATTATAACGATGAATTTGCAAAGCCGGCGAATAGTGTTTTGACAAAAACAACACGCCAAAAACTGAATAGTTTGAATGAAAGTTAGAACTTCGTAAGTTTACCTTTAACAATAGAGACACCCCATGATGTGGATCTCTTTGTACTTGTTGGCGTGGCCTTGTCAATAATACTTTCAATGGCCTCTTCCGACAAATCGTCGAACTTCGACCTCGATTCAGCCATGTTTTATTGCCAACGTATTATCAAAATTAATTCGTCGGAATTAATGCGTCGCGACGTGTTGTCACGTCATAACAACGCGTCACGTGGTACAAACTGACCAATCAGAAAATCAGAATTTGTACAGTGTATGAAAATTGAATATTAAAAGCAGATAATTAAGTC
This sequence comes from Telmatactis stephensoni, assembly GCA_029948255.1. Classification (NCBI taxonomy): domain Eukaryota; kingdom Metazoa; phylum Cnidaria; class Anthozoa; order Actiniaria; family Isophelliidae; genus Telmatactis; species Telmatactis stephensoni. Next base: position 393,778 of record JALIZF010001821.1, on the reverse strand, counting down.
GTTAGTTTGTAAGATTTGCGGCCTATAGGCTACGCTTATGCGCCCTATAGTGCCAAGACCGCTTATTAGAGCCGCATTCATACGTATTTACTGCCGATCATAATAATTAACACTTATTGACTGGGACCGAGGGAAACAGTATGTTTTGTGGTCCCGAGACCGCCAATGTTTCCCGAGGCGGAGCCGAGGGAAACATAATTGGCGGTCGAGGGACCACAAAACATACTGCTTTCCCGAGGTCCCAGTCAATAAGTGTTTTGTTATATACCAACTGTCAAAGAACAATCAAAACGCATAGTTATGATCACACATTTTTATTCCAAATCTGACTTATTAACCTGTGCGCATCTGATATTTCTCTTTTCTTGTTTTCTGAGGGTCAAAACTGAGGGTCCTCGATGATGTTGAATTTCGTTTCTTTCGCAAGATGTCGTGATAATCCATACCTAATTGAGATAAGAGTGTTCTTTGTGTAAAAATTAAGACCCATCTTGCTTTCTTGCATTTACATAGAACTGTTGTAACAATTGGTTTAGTTCGAGTTTTGTGAGACCTTCAAAGTCGGCAGAAATTCCTTTTTCTAAGCAAAAGTCTCTTAGAATCTTCACAGCTTGTTTTGTTGCATTCTTTGTGGATTTAGACTCTTTGTCATTCAGTAACTTTTCGATATCTTCGTCCGTTCTGCTTGCAAATCTTGCACTTTCCTCCATTTTTGTGTTGTCTGTTTTGTCGTTGTTGTTAAAATGAAGTTTGTAGCGGACGCGCGAGCGCGCTGGTTTTCCCGCTTTTTTCAACCAAGGACCTCAATCAACTTCCGGTTTTGTTATTACCGGTCAATAAAACTCACTGTTGCCCGCTGAGAGTAGTCGCTAAGGAAACAGCAAAATTTGTTGACGTTCACGTGATGCGCTCTCGCCCAATCAGAGCACGAAAAAAATTGACTTTGACAGTTGGTATATAACAATTTTATTTATTTATATAGCGCTATTTCCAAAAGTGCCCAATAGTGCTTTACACTAAAAATTTTACATACAATAGATTAACGAAAAGCTAATATCACTACAATAACTAATGAAAGAAAAAGAAAAACTAATTAATATAAATGTATATGTGTAGATATGTAATAATATAATTCGATGATAGTAATATATATAATATAGCATAGATATTTCTATATATATTTGAGCATTTCTATATGAAATAGGTCTATTACGATTATGCATGTATCGTGTGCATCTAATCTATCAAGGACATCTAACGCCACACCTTATAACATCCAAGTGTTTGATCGGCAAACACTTGTGAGATAGGAATTTTCCCACAAGACTTATGCATAAATAGAGTGCTGGTTAGATGCCTTTGTTAGAAGAAGAAGAGCAGAGTTGCATGTAGTTGTACAAGAAGAATTGTAATAAAGATCCCGTGTACTTGGTAACACGTGAATCAATTCAGAATTTTTCCCATGGATAGAGCACTGGTATACGTTTTAGAGTGCAATTGTTGTCGTTTAATTTATTTTAAAACATTTTGAATTTGTCTTTAAAGTTTCGGGATGTCAAATGAAGCTAATTGACCACAGATGCAAAATCCTATCGAATAACTAAAAATAAAACAGCTTGATTGGCCCAAAACATGATGAAATTGGTGTGCATTTTCATGAAGTTTAACAGAAAGTTTGTTGTTTTTCGAGCTTAGGCCAGATTATTGAGATATTTAGTAAAAACTAATTTTGTTGACATTAATTTATCGATGCCTAGGCAACGTTGATCACGCTGAGATTGGTACTATTCTAAACTTCAATCTTAACGCAATATTTGGTCCTACAATCAAGTCGCATAGGGGTAAAAAAACGACCAAAGAAAATGAGATGTAAGGTCAGATAATAACTCTATTGATCCACCTTAAAGATACCATGAATAAAATGAACAGATAAGGGGAAAGTAAGTTAATTTTGGGTGCAAATGAGATAAATTGGAGAAGCCGAGATAAAAAAAGTGAGATTGATAGCCTATGTTGCGATCGAGAGGGTTATTCAGATTCTTAGTATATATACACCTTAATCCCTCATTTTGAAACAATTTAAAAAGTAGGTTGTTTAAATCCTTTTCAAACGTATTTGGACAAATTCATCGTTGAGAATGAAAAAAGTCGCACACCTACACCAGAAATAGAATTTAGCTGGATGTTAATCCTTGACTTGCGAGTATGTAATTTGTGAGCGGCCAAAGATTGAGTATTATAAGAATGAATTTTCAGAAACTGGCACAAAAAACTGACATAGATTAGTAGGGGCCTTCTTATTGACAACATCATGCATTAAATTTGCAATTGTTTGATAAAACATAATATTTAGTGGAGGATCTTAGTTTGTATAAATAATAGAATAGCGCTTTCCGTGAAGCTAACAAAGAATATAACTCTAAGATCCCGTTTTTGTAAAATTATTAACTTTAGTTAAAAGAGATCAGATTTGGAGGTTTGGAATGCGTGTACCTTATGGCCATTAGACTTTTTGATAAATAGAATAATCGAATAACCAAATTTTGAGCTCAATTTTAAATTTTCGTTCACTTTTTCACTTTTCAATATTTGAATTTGTTCAATACAGCAAAAGTGAGAAAGCGACAAACTTAACCTCACCAATGGGAGGGGTAAAAGATAAGTTCTTTAAACCCCAGACTTCTCTCCGCCGGTTACATAATCTGCATAAATTGAAAATGGCCAACTGGGTATTTACAGTTGTTTTGCCTAAGGTTTTGATTCTAAATTGCGAAAATCTTTCACCTAAAACTGCAAAAAGGTGTTTTAATCGACAACAGTCGCCGATTTGAGTATGGACATTAACAATTAAATGAGCAAACTGATATTTTTTTTTACTGAACCAAACTGACACTTGATGTAGAGGAACATTTTCTAACGCCAATCAAGGGAAAACTGAGGACATAGCAGTCAAAAAGATGCCATTACTTTACTTCTCCTTGAACTCATGATATGAACATACTCTTGAATTAACGTTTATTTCCTGACATTTTAGATAAAACACCAAGAAATGTAAAAAAACGCAGATCAAAAACCCTCCCTAAGTACTGTTTTTAATTCATGCAGATTATGTAACAAGCCGAGAGAAGTCTGGGGTTTAAATAACTTATCTTTTACCCCTCCCATGGTGAGGGCCAGTTCGTATTTTTTTACCGAGTTAAACAAATTTAAATATTAAAAAGTGAAAAAGTGAGCCCATATTTCAATTTTTGTGGTTCCTTTTGGAAATCCCCGAAGTAGACACGAAATGTCAAGCCGAAAGATATGCGAACCTCGTGCGCCCGTCCGAAGGTGTTTAAGTCGATTATTATTAATCAAATATATGCTTTGTGGTTATAAAATATATCTCTTCATACCAAATTATTCAGTTTAGTTCATAAATATATCTGTAAGGGAAACGATAGATGAATTTTTGATAAACTTAGTATTGACGAAGCCGTTCGGAATGAAATAGGAAACTTAAGCATGGAAATGTGGGCCGACATTTTAGTGTAGATTTGGCTTCGCGTTAACGTTTGTCGTTATGTCGCTTCAAGGCATTAAGGTAATGTAGAAAGAGTATGTTCCTTTTCTTTATTTTATGTAATCAGGCGGAGCTTTAATTGATTGTTGCGAGTTTTAGAAAGATTAGAACTATATATCATACTTTGATGAGAATTCTACTTGATTTTGTGCCATCATTTAGTAAAATGAAATGCCAAATGCTGTCTTGGTTGTGATTTTAGGAAATCCAATTAAGATTATCTTAAAGTGTGGGTTTTTGTTGATTTGGTTAAGAGAATTCCTCAATAGAACTTATATATTTGATTGAAATTTTGTTTGGCTGTGTGCCATCATTTAGTAAAAAGGAAATGCCAAGCGCCGTCTCGTTTTTGATCTCGTAAAATTCAAGATTATCTTGAAGTGTAAGGTGTTTTTTTGTTGATTTGATTAAGACAATTTCTCAATAGAACTTATATGTTTGATCGAAATTTTGTTTTCCAGCCGTGTTTACAATGTACATTCCCCCCTAGTAGTTAAAGATGCGAAGGTAAGTCAAGTTGAACATGCATGATTTGTGCTCTTCGTCGCTTCAGGGCATTCAGGTAAATGTACAAACACTATTTTCCTTTTCTTTATTTGATGTAATCAGACACAGCTTAAATTGATTCTTGTGAGACTTTGGAAAGACTAAAAATATGATATTTTTACTTTGATAAGAGTTCTACTTGGCCATCATTTAATACTAAAACGAAATGCCAAACGTCGTCTTGTTTTTGACCTCGTAAAATTCAAGATTATCTTTTATTTATTCTTAAGTTTGGTTTATTGTTGATTTGGTTGAAGCAATTTCTCAACATAACTTACATGTTTGATCGAAATCTTGTTTTCCAGCCGTGTTTACAATGTACATTTCAGTTAAAGATGCGAAGGCAGGTTGAACATGATTTATATTTCTCAATGGTTCTGTTACATTTTATATAGTACTTTAGTTTTTCATTTTGCTTATGTAAAAATTTAAATAAACTTACCAAAGGCACTGGGCCAAAGTCGGTGTGTTTGTATGCACTAGGCGAAGTAAACCCCTATCCCCACCCCCACCAGGGACAGGTCTTGAAATGTGTTTATATTTGAATTTGAGGCCAGTAAACTACATGACCTCTTAGAGGTCTATTCAGTATTTTTATATATTGTTTTGAACAATGAAAATTGCGCTCAAAATTTGTTTATTTGATTATTCTACTTATCAAAAAGTTGAATGGCCATAAGGTACACGCATTCACGGACCCAGTATCTATAATTAGTATTGTAAGCCATTAATTTCAAAGCATATCAATTGGTAAAAGAACGTTAAAGAACGATAAAAGATGTTAAATGCAAAACATCTACACCACAGTCACCAAAGCACTCTCTCATCAAATCCATTTTATTCTCACCTTGGTAATTCAAGCTTACTTCGGTATCTTCCAAAGGTTCTTCATTCGACTGAGTGAAATTTCCTTCGTCTACTGCGATAAGAATCTTACTGACTTTAGCCAGCTCAATAGTTGAGTGATGCAGGCGATAAAAATCTCTATGTATTCTTACATCGTGTCCCAAGTGTCTTGCTAGCCAATCCACTTCATTTTCATTTAGATCTAGGATTTGTGAGACTGTAGCCACGTACTTTCTTAAACGTGTACTCGTCACTAGGTCTGGACGCTGGAGGCATAGCTTTTCCTCATGAGCAGCTTTGTGGAGGCAGTCCCACGATCTCATATGAGTGGACGTACTTGCTTTGGCAAAGACGTAGGGATTGTTAGGTAGAATCCCCACTACCTCCCTTTTGCTATTCAAGACATCAATTCCTTCTTTTACGTTTTTAGTTAGTAGAACAGGGACCTTGCGTCCTCTCTTGCCTCGTATTTCCACCATATCTAACCTGGGATAAGTAAGCAATATAAAATATTTATTCTCCAATCAGTCTTACCTTTTTATCCGATATCCTAATCACTGAAATATTCAGAACACTGTTGGGGTGATACCACTAAAGCGGTGAAATATATTAGAATATTGTCACACACTCAGCCAATATGAGGATGGTAGTGCTACGCGAGGAAAGCAATTTTATCATAAACAAATAAAGGGCTGCCGTTATAGACTCCTTAAGCAGTACTTTTAAGTACTTAAAGTACCTAAATTAAAGAGGCAAAACAGTAGGGTTCAAATATTTTGTTATATATACTCTTCCGTCATGTTACAAATTTGCTTATAAAATCACAAAAAGAGATGCAATTGGTCACGCTGTTTTCTACGCCACGTCACACTTGTCACACACACGATTTACACACTAATAGTCTTGATCGAAGAATTGAAACTGGAAGCTCCACGTATAGGCAGTGTCTAATTTCAAAAACTTAACATAAATTGTGAGGTATTTTGACGGTAAAACTGATCGATCGTTGTTTCTGATTGGTTACTTCTGATTCAATTGTCAACCATATATACATTCTTCCAGCAGCGCAGCTGCAGCAGCAGCAGCAGTAGCAGTAGCAGCAGCAACAACAACAACAACAACTTAATAATGATAATGATTATCATGATGATGACGATGATGATAATGATGATAATAACTGATATGATGATAATGACTAACCTTTTGCACATTTCTCTCTCCACTGGATTTAATGACTGATCAATTCGCTCATTTCTGATAGTGTTCCAGTCAGGTCTACTGTCATACGCTGTAACCAATAGTTTTGATGCCTCTCCGCCTCTCCTCTTGTTAAACAACACCAGACTGTTCAAAACGGCTCCCGCAAGTGCTTCCCAGTTGGACATTGTGGCGATGCTTTTGACTTCCTTTGTCAGACAAGCTATTTTTGCTTCTAAATGCTTTCTCAGCTTTTCCAAGTCAGATGTCAATGGCAGCAAATCGAGTTTGTTAAACTTTCTTGAGCCCATAGTTGCCAAAGAATGATGAGATATTTTCTGAATCCATTCCGACTCCATCAGTTTTTCAAAATGTTCGGCATCTTCAAGTTGCGAGTTACACTTAGCCCTAATAGCTTGCCCTCGAATGATGTGGACACACTTTTTAAGAGCGTGGCCAAGCTTAAGAGCTAGAGATGGTATGCCAACATGTTTTTCGTGTTCTTTATCTTTGAATCCTGAAAGCTCCTTCACAGCCCTGACAATATCGTCAAAGTGACCAGGGTTCAAAAACACTTCTAAATTGGACTTTGACATTTCAGATTCGCATTCAAATGACTTCCAAAGCTGTCTCAGCAAACGAGCCAGCTGGCGCATTCCTTGGGAAACTTCGTGAGTTCTCCTAGACCCAACCTTTTCAACGTGTGCAGCTCCAAAAGCAGTTATCAAGGGGTCGTTACGGGCGGTGAAAGTTATTTCGTCTGACCTCATAGTCGCAAAGACGTCTTGTAACTGTCGACTCCCCGAGACACCTATATTTGCAAATAAAAGTGACTTGCTTTTTTCTTTTATTCGAGCCCATTTCTTGACATCAACGTCTTCGTTATTTTCTTTCTTAAATATGCAATTTCGGGAATGTTTCCAAAGGTCTTTTCCCCGGAAAAAGCCGTAACAATCTGGACATGGTAAAAATTCATCATAACTGCACTGTTGATCGCTGTTTGGTCGCCTTACCACAATGAGCTGCCCTTCCTTTAGTTCGAGGACTTTAATATTATGATGGTAGTCGCCATACATTCTCATTCTATCTAGCTCTTTGTTTCTTTCCTTTGTTCCTTTCTTAAATGATAGAGCCTTGGCCACACCGTCTTCAGATTTGTGTACCTGAGCGTAGTGTCTTCCAATTTTGCTGAACAGTCTATTGCAATAATAGCAGGCATGCTTCTTGTCATAGGTCACACGTACGTTGCATTCATTCTTTTGTAAACGACTAATGTGGACTAAAAAAAATGTTAAAATTTTTTTTTTTTAATATAAATATTAATGGCTTCTTATATTACCTTCAATACATCATTATTTCTTGGACCATATGAAGCAAGGGTGGCCGAGCGGTGAGAGCGCCGGTCTGTCACCGCTGTGGTCCCTCGTTCAATCCCCGGACGGGGCATCACATGTGGCTTGAGTTTCTTGTTCGTTCTCCCTTGCTTCGAGGGTTTTTTCTCCGGGTTCTCCGGTTTTTCCTCCCTCAGTAAAACGAACTAGTTTCGATCTAAGCTGTGCTCCGTGATCAGACATGAGTCGTATGGTGGCTGCTACGTGTATGTGTATGTAAATGTGTGATTGTTCAATTGTCTTGTAATGAAAGCGCCCTTGTAAACCTTCGACTCGATCACGTTGAGCTGCGCCCTTCGTAATTCAGCACTTGGCTGCGAGGAAGGGTGATGAGCTACCCCAAATTTATTTATATTGGTAACGTGCATTAGACGACATTAAACCCGATACAGGGTCCCTTGTAAGTATTCTTTATAAAGAATCAGAGATAAAGTCAGAGATAAAGTCTCGCTCAATTTTATATGAAGACTTATTGCCTTATAAAGGAAAGTCTCACAGCAGATCATCGACTTTGACCACTGGAGGACATCAAAGTGAGACTGTAGTTCTGTTAACAAATACAATAAGTCTGTCAAATGTGGGATGTATGTTAGTGCACCATCAGTGCATGGTCAGAATATCATAAGAAGAAATAAAAAACTGTTTGGCAAACCACGGCCTCGTGTTTTTAAACTTGATAAAACACTCCTGCTCGTTTATTAAAAATTACATAACATATGGGCATAAACACTGTCTCAAGTAGATATTGTATCATTTAAGTTTTTTCCGACAATTTGAAATGTTAATCAAAATTCCAAATTGTTAAAAGTGTGTTTCCTTGTTTAACACGATCTTGAGCTCGTAATAACATTCACAGAAGCAAGGGATCGATTGTGCTGAGGACATATACTGGTCTGTGGCAAATGTTTGGGGACTGAGACCGAGCGCTTTGATTGGTCACTTGCTGTCATATCAGTCTGTGTTGTTGTCTCGTTCTGTTGGGAAGCTAATGAAGACTGAAATTTGTGCAAGACGTGTAAATGTTAAATTTGGCATTCCATTTTACAGCGTGTGTATTTTCCATTTTTGGAGACGTTACTTTCGAAGGCTGAAGTGTTTCACTGTGATTTTTGTGGATTTAGAGGATAGCGAACTTTGTAAGCCGACTAGCGCGACATGGAGCGTACGAACTAACAAACTAAATAATTATGAGAATTCTTCCATTCAGTCCCAGTGAGTACTACTAGCCGGTCCTACGTGGCTTAGGCATAGAATTCTATACATTCTAGTTTTCATAAAACCCACATACGATTTTGGCAGTTTTTCGAATAATAGTCTTAGAAACTTTGTCAAAACTTATGTTTGATTTACAGCAAACTACAGGCTAGTAAATTGTTTCCTTTTTTAGTTCAATACACAGATATGACTTCTATTTTGAGAAATATATAATAAAAAATAGTTTTCATACGATTCTTGTTATAGTAATATAAGTAAAGTTTCTTATCCTGATCCGTTGGGTTTTTAATCTACAGTAAATTTGAATCAAGAAAGTTTGAACTTTTCATTTAACATGTGCTTCATTCACTAACCACAGCTTTTCAAAATGTCGTTCTCCAGCCATGTACCCTGATTTCTCGATAAGGCTATGTAAGGTATGCAACTCAACAATTGTTGTGTGGCTTGGGCTATATATTATATCCTCAGGAATACAGGTTTACGAGTAAGAATCGCCCTAAAATATCGTCGGCTTTTTGATATTGCTTCTTCGTCATTTGGAGAAACGGCTTACAAAGTTCACGATCCTCTAAAGGCGCTGTTACACTGTGCAATTTTCCCAGCAACTTGTCTCGCAACGGCGTTTCAAAACAAGTTGCAGAGAAAATTATGGCGCTTTTATACTGTGCAATTTTCCCTAGCAACTTGCAATATTTTTGGCCAGTTGCTGGGGAAAATTGTACAGTGTAACAGCGCCATAGTTTTCTCTGCAACTTGTTTTGAAACGCCGTTGCGAGACAAGTTGCTGGGAAAATTGCACAGTGTAACAGCGCCTTAAATCCACAATAATCTCAGAAAAACGCTTCACAGCCTTCATAAGCAAAGTCTTCAAACCATGAAAAAATACACACGCTGTAGAATGGAATGCCAAATTTAATATTTGCATGTCTTTTTTGCACATATTTCTTCATTCCCTTTCCAACAAAAACAAAACAGCATCACAATTCTGAAGTGACCGGAAAGTGACCAATCAGAGCGCTCGTTCTCAGTCCCCGAAAAATTTGCCGCAGACCAGAATATGTGAATGGCGCAAGTTATAACGGCGTGATTATTCGAATAAATCTTCAGTAATTTGATATGCATTTTTATATTGCAAAACGTTGTAGATAGATATATTTAACAATTATTCTTTGGATCGTATTTTTGGCTTTTGTTCCTACTATATGTGAACGACATTCCTGAAAACCTTCCTTCTTCTAGTGACATGTTTGCAGATGACACGTTACTACATAATTCAGCATCCCTGAGTGAGGTTTCCTATCCAATTCAAGATGAAGTTTTCCTATCCAATTCAATATGGTTTACATCAAATCTAATGGCTGTTGAACATGAATCCAACGAAATGTGAATGCATGAGATTAACACGATCGAAAGAAAATAGACAATGCTTATATAGCATTAATTCCTCATCCTTAAAGCAAGTTCACACCCACAAGCATCTTGGTGTAACCTTTTCTTCTGATCTGTCTTGGAAATTGCATGTTCTTACAATAGCTGCCAAGGCCAACAAGATCCTTGGTCTATTGAAGCGTACATTTGGTCGATGTTCAGAGGCTATAATAACTAGGTATAAAACATTGGTTCGTCCAATTGTTGAATATGCCTGTACCGCCTGGAATCCACATCAAGTATATTTATCAGATAAACTAGAAAGAATTCAAAGAAATGCCTCCAGGTGGATCCTTGGAAATTCAGTTGAATACACAGAACGTTTAAAGTACCTTAGTTGGTTGGAACTGAATTCCCGCCGGGAATTTTTATGTTTAGTTCATTTATTTAAGTTTATTCATAATTTTTCGAAAGTTGAGCTTAATAATTATCAATCATTTTCACGTAGCAGCACGAGATCTAGGAATAGTCTTAAGATCTGGAAACCCTACTAGAACAAATATTATCAAGTTTTCATTTTGGGAATCGATATATAGATCAAGTAAATGGAACTCGCTGCCGGATTCAGTGGTGTGTGCTGATTCCATATCTATGCTAGCTAAGTTCAAAAAGGGCTTAAGGAAATATTTTAGTATTTGAATATATTCATCATCAAGGTAGATGCTGAGGCCCAACTCCCTCCTTCAACCACTGTCTGTCATTCTGGGCCATAGCCTTTATCCACACATAAATAATCCAGCAGTATTGAGGCCTTTGTTACATAGCAAATCACAGAGCATTTCATCTCCCACTTCCCCATTGGCAGCCACAAGATATGTTGTTGTTATTGTCTCCTAGTGTTGAAATGATTGAATGAACGAATGATTAAATGTCAATTAAATGCTAATTTATTGAAATAACGCAATAAAATTATAGTTAATTGACAACTCTGATGGTGAAGTGAGTCTGAGGCAAGGCCATTTCCGGTCCCGTTCTGTGACAAAGTGGTGTTGTTTGACTGCTATATATAGCTATATATCCCCTCGTGACCTATGTCATCCAATAGGTATCATTGTAAGCGATATGTTGACATGTTAATTTCATGACATTATCACACTATTTTATAACATCAACCAATCTCAGTTTACATAATCTTGGTCAGATACAACACTTGTTGATACGATACTAATCGTGTCATGCGCGGCGTGTTTATAGACCAGCTCTGAACTCGGCTTCTTGGTAGACACGTATTCAGCTGGGTATTTTTTTGAGGTAAACCATTGTTATTCACAACTATTATCAAGTTGTTTATGTTACTAGAACAGAAGTATGCATCAAGGTCACAAAATGTTAAGTGATATTTCTAGGGGAAGGCAATATTCTTTTACAAGCTTTTCATCGATCGAAGCTAAGTTGAAGCTGCAAGACGATACGTTGTATTGGGCAACCCTATATCGCGGAATGGCGGAATGACGGAATGACGGGATGGCGGAATAGCGGAAAATACCTCCAAATCCTAAAAGGCGGAACGACGGAAAATGCCCCCAAATACTAAAACGCGGAATCAACAAAATCACAAAAATTAAAGACAAATAAAAAAAAAAACTAAACTAATATAAACGTATCTACGCATAGTTTAGTTTTGATTATTGTATCATCAGTTACACTTGGCGTTTAGTTCATTCACGCCACTGATGTTATATTTAGACTTCCGCCGGGTTTTTTTTTACTGAAAGATATTGATTGTTTAGAAACATGAGAACTTAACTGCTCGTTACGATAAAGGATAAGAAATATACTCTAGAAATAAATGATCATTTATCCTCAATCCTCAACATTGACAATTATGTATTTTATTCCTTCTTTTCTTTCTTCCTCTCCTCATTCATTAATTCATTTACATTCATCCATCCTTCCGTATATTTATCAAGTGATAAATTCAATAATTCACGATTAGCAAATTATGTCACTCACTCACTTTCCTGTAAACTTCTGGTCTGTAAAACTAGCTTTACTTCCTTTTTCTCGATAATACGATACGGTGCTAAGTTCCGTTACAATAATTTTCGTCAATTTGTTCCTACAGTATAGTACTCGAGAAGTTTTGAACGTAATGTAACTGTTGTAGATTTGTGTACAAGCAACAATTTTTAGGCACATGATCTCAGCTCGGTAAAAATTGCTCAGTAATACAAGTTTTTGATATGACCCTCAACTTACCTCGTGCTCTACACGGGTCTACACTCCGCGAAGATTGTACGTGTCGGATGTTAGGCGAAAATGCTAACGGATAATTTCTCATTCCTTGCCACATTTTGTATTGAACTACTCTCAGCTCCCTCATGCAGCTTGGAATAAATTTCATCGCATCGCTCCTTTGAGCTGTTTGACACTCGGACGTAAAAACCTTTCTGAATGGACATTGTCTCTGTCGTCAAGCAACAAAAATCGTCGCAAGTCCAACATCAACGAGTCATCCAAGCATTTAGTGTTTGTACTCTATCAGCACGAGAGTAAATGTTGAAATAAAAAGCAAACGAAATCACAGTTTGAGTACGAACTGCCGTCTGCCGAAACTGGTCTTGAGTAGAACAAACAATGCTTGGTACTTGGTACTGAAACATGTTTTTGTAATTTTTGTGCAAAAACAATTAACGCATTCATTGACAAAAGAGCTTTAATGTTTATAGAAAATCAAATTATTCACTTTTTTATATTTTTATATTTTTCATTTTTTGTTTACTATTTTTTTGCAACATTGTTCAAATTTCTTCATTTTATTGCTATTTTTTATTTGTTTGAATTAGTTTTGTGATTTTGTTGATTCCGCGTTTTTGTATTTGGGGGTATTTTCCGTCGTTCCAACATTTAGGATTTGGAGGTGTTTTCTGCCATTCCGTCATTCCGCCATTCCGCGATATAGGGTCGAACGTTCTTCAAAGAGGTAAAATCTCACAGACAACCACATCATATCGCTAAAATTTCTGGTGAATCGAAACTTTGCTTTATTTACACAGACTACTCTCATTATGTTCAGCTAAATCGACAGAAGTTTAATGCGCACATCCGCAACCAAAACAACAGTTTACATGTTATATCATTGATCTTGTTTCATCAACCATTAGTAATTTTATTACCAAGCTTTCGGGCCTAAGGCCCATCATCAGGGTAAATGGAATCAATGGTTTTTGTTGATTCCATTTACCCTGATGATGGGCCTTAGGCCCGAAAGCTTGGTAATAAAATTACTAATGGTTGATGAAACAAGATCAATGATATGACTAAACCAACCAACAAAGAAATATTAGATATAGTTTACATGTTATTAAATGAAGACTGTGATTGTTTGAAAAGACCTGGAAAGGCAATAAATTTGAATAAAATGTATTTATGCATTTCTTAAAACTTGTCTTATTGTATCAAGCACTAGTCAACCTGTTTGAAAACATTTTGAATAATCCAGTCTTCCAGTATATGAGTACTTAAACTGTTCGCAGCACTTCACTTTCTGTTAGAAACGGCTAGTATAATCAGCTATATTTCAATCACTTATTTAGACTATTCATAATCATGGGTATTCTTTTTTAAAAAAATTACAAAACTCCATCTGGCATTGTCCCAGATAACAATTACAGTTATTCAAACACTATATCAATAATGTAAAGACCCATAAATCTTTAATTTCACCTGAGGTAATTTTATCTTTTTAATTTTACAAATTTGATCTGTTTAAGAGCCCTTTGATTACCATTATGCACAATTTATAGTAAGTTCTATATTTTTTTCTGATTTATTATTTAGGTTTTATTAACCGAGCGGGAGGTCTGTACGGGAGAATCTTGACTGAGGTCGGCTCGCTCGGTCTGTACCCGACCGAGGTCAAGATTCTCCCGTACAGACCGACCAAGCTCGGTTAATAAGAGTTTTATTATATGACCTTTTTACTCGTGCCCAGGCCTATGGCCGGGAACGAGTTATAAACTGCAAATGTTTTTTTTCTCTTCTTTGTTCGTCCTGAGGAACTTCTGATTGGTTAAGAACGTAAAAACAATGCCCTTCATTCATCACCTTTGAGCGACTGCGAACGCAAGCCAGGAACTTTAGGAATGCAAGATGGCCGACTACAACGGAAAATAGCTTTCAGAGACAGGCTTTTCCTGCAGTAGAATAATGTAATTTGGAGCTTTTAACTCGAGATATACCTATATACTTATAAGAGCTTCAGAATGGGCTCTTATTTTGAGCTTCATCTCCAATACTTTGACCAAATATCGAACTCTAAATGGAGTCCTAGAAAGGAGGCCCTCGCGATAAAAACTATTTCCTATGAGCTGGGAATCTACGAATTTCTCATCCTACATGTTGCTAAACAAACATACATAGAAGCAAGTCAATTATATTCCTCATTCAAGCATTCAAGAGATCTTGAGAGTTTTTTTACTGAATTTTAAGACCAGACCATTGCATGGAACGGCTAGGTTCAATTGACCTTGTTGGTCACGTAACGTCTTATTAAAAACAGCCGAAACATGACCGAAAAAATACAGGATTTGTTATTGTGTCAAAAACGCCGTTGTAAAAGTCTTAACAGCAAACACTTGAGATACATAGTGAAATAAAAAGTTGAATAAACTGGTATATTTTTGCATGTTGGAGATATCTAATACCCATGCATGATAATAGAAGGACAAAGGCAAACACTAATAGCTGCTGACAGACAAATTGACTATAAATCAGATATTCTTTGAAAAGGTCAAAAAAGGTCTTTATTATCTTACGGTTCAGCCTAGTACCCAGGCGTTCCTCTGCGAGCGCGAAGCGCGAGCGAGACCTGGGGCGAGCGCGTAAGCGCGAGAGAACGCCTAGCAAATAATGCCAAAAGTGTCCCTGATTTGACCAAAAGTGTCCCTGATTTGACCAACAGTGTCCCTGACCTTTAGCGGACTTAACAACTTGAATTTTTAAAGTTTTTCCAACAATTTCGGTGGAATGAGTATCGACATTCACCAATATAGACCAAAAATTGGATTTTTACGAGTTTATATGTTTTTAGAGGATTTCAATTTATGGATTTCAGAGTCAAGATACTACGCACAAGTAAATTTTATTCAAATCTATTTCATTTTCAAACAATCACAGTCTTAGCAGTGATTATAAAACTAAATGAGTGAAGTTTGTTTACAATAAAATTTGAATCGAACCCTGTTACGGCTTAAGGGAACTTGATAAATATCAGATACATTACATTTATTACAGAGAATCTGACGGAGATTTGTTTTATTTCAAGTGCATAAATATATTTGTTATATACCAACTGTCAAAGTCAATTTTTTTCGTGCTCTGATTGGGCGAGAGCGCATCACGTGAACGTCAACAAATTTTGCTGTTTCCTTAGCGACTACTCTCAGCGGGCAACAGTGAGTTTTATTGACCGGTAATAACAAAACCGGAAGTTGATTGAGGTCCTTGGTTGAAAAAAGCGGGAAAACCAGCGCGCTCGCGCGTCCGCTACAAACTTCATTTTAACAACAACGACAAAACAGACAACACAAAAATGGAGGAAAGTGCAAGATTTGCAAGCAGAACGGACGAAGATATCGAAAAGTTACTGAATGACAAAGAGTCTAAATCCACAAAGAATGCAACAAAACAAGCTGTGAAGATTCTAAGAGACTTTTGCTTAGAAAAAGGAATTTCTGCCGACTTTGAAGGTCTCACAAAACTCGAACTAAACCAATTGTTACAACAGTTCTATGTAGATGCAAGAACGCAAGATGGGTCTTTTTACACAAAGAACCATCTTATGGATTATCACGACATCTAGCGAAAGAAACGAAATTCAACATCATCGAGGACCCTCAGTTTTGACCCTCAGAAAACAAGAAAAGAGAAATATCAGATGCGCACAGGTTAATAAGTCAGATTTGGAATAAAAATGTGTGATCATAACTATGCGTTTTGATTGTTCTTTGACAGTGGGTATATAACACAACACTTATTGACTGGGACCTCGGGAAAGCAGTATGTTTTGTGGTCCCTCGACCGCTGATGTTTCCCTCAGCTCCGCTTCGGGAAACATTGGCGGTCTCGGGACCACAAAACATACTGTTTCCCTCGGTCCCAGTCAATAAGTGTTAAATGTGGATTTAACTCAACTAGTGATAGTAGTCAATAAATAAAGCAATTTCAATTCACCAGAAATTTTAGCGGTATAGATAGCCGTTAATTACTAAGAGATTTTACCTTCGAAGTGGAGAATCGAATAGACCGAACACAACTTATCGTATTGCTTCGATCGATGCGAACACACAACCGTTGGAGTTTTGAACTCAGTTCAATTCAGTTAATTTCACATATAGGGTGTTTTGTGAGATCCGGGAGCATTTAACTGTGAAGTTAACAGCGTCTTCTAAAGCATCACGTTTGTCTCGAGTTTGTCTCTAAGTTAGCGTCCGCCATCTTGAACTTTGGCATTATTCGCTAGGCGTTCCCGTTGGAGTCACTCTGTGACGTCACGTTTTGAAACGAGAGACGGGATAGCCTGGGGACTAGGCTGGTTACGGTTAAGTGAAGAATGCGTGAAACGGCTCGGGGAAGAGTACGAACGGGGCCGGTCATTGAAGCCTCTCCTAAAAGGGGCTCCCAGGGCACGAGTGAACGCACATGTGCGTCTAGTTTTGGATTAAAAAGACAAAATTTTATTCACTTGTTTTTGTTTCACTCAAATGGCTTCCCAGTGTTTTTACTAAAATACCGGTTAAAACTGGTTTAACAAAAAAGTGGAAAGCATGTATAAATCTGACATTCGAAGAAACTTACAGATATTAGAAGCCAAAAATTCCTTAAAATGTGCCTTTTTTGTCACCAATCTTAAAGACGAGACAATGAAAACAAACATAATACTCAAAAAATGTTTACTGTCCGTCTGAAATGATGAAAAAGCAAGTTTATCACTGGTTTTGAGGCACAGACTGTTGGCAAAATACGTTCACATTGAACGTACAACCTTCAAATTTGTCGATATTTGCTCCTGCAAAAATGGCTTGTGGGTTATTCTCTTTCTGAATAGATGGACTCTGAGTCTCAGCGGTTACTGTCGATGAAGACGTCGAAGGAGCTGAACTATTACTCAGGATGGCTGACATTGCTATTTGGTTCTTGAGGGACGCTGATTTATAACTGTCAAGGCTTTTGAGATTTTTATGGCCGCTTAACTGTGCCACGTAGTTAGCTTCCACATTTGCATGAATGAGCCTACCAATGCTTGTTTTGCGTACAGAATGGTTTGTGAGTTTTCTCTTGAGACCTTGCTGATCCTGTTTGTTGCTCAGTACTGCTTCTGATGCCTCTTTCATGAATTTGCCAATTTTATTCTTGCCAAGAGGTCTGTTTAAATACCAAACTTCATCCTCTCCTCTGGTTTTCGCTTGTGGTTGATGGCCAAATAGAAAGGAGCATCAGACGTCAACATTGATTGTGGCCGATGACTGAGGAAAACCTTGTAAAATTCAACTGGACATCTTGATTTGTCTGCACTGGCGTACGCTTTTGGCTCAAAAGCTCTTCGGTGCCCTCCTTCTTGGCCCGTTCGCACCTTGCTACCTTTTTCTGTTTTTCACACCAAGCATTCAAGACCAGTTTCTGGATCACTTTCAAGACTGACATCTCCCCAGCTTAACTTTCGGCTCTCATCTCTAGCTCTCCAACCAAAATGCAGGGACAGAAACCACCACAAGGCTTTTTGAAGCGATTTTGGCTCTTTAACACTGAACTGCCCGCTCTCAAACAGTGCCTTTTCTTCAGCTACGGTGAGCTCTCTTGCTGCATTGGGAAGATTGCCTTTTCCCTTCAGTGTCAGGTTTTTCCGTTTTGTAGCAATAACATTTCTGGACTTTGAAAACTCATTGTCCTTTAGAATGTTGTATGAAGACCCTTTTTCCTGAAGATATCGTTGGAAACTTCTTTGGAATCCAGTAAGTGTTCCTGGCTCGTACTCGCCTCCATCTTGTTTCCGGATGGAAATGAAAAACTTGCACAGCAGTGTATTCAGCTCAGCTTCAGGTATGTCTTCCATTTTTCTAGTTTCTTGACAGGATTGATATACCAAAAACATTTTCGCTTTGTTTTCACATTTTAATATGCAATCGGACCGGTTATTTACCGGAGAATCTAGATCGGTCCGAGATGTGATCTAAACAATCAAATCGCTCGATTTGCTAGTGTCCAGGCTCCAAGATACACGGTCATATAATAATATTTTTTAATTTAAATTTTTGCATATTTATTCATAGTTTTTTATTCGTTTTTAGTCCATTTAATATTTTATCATTCTATTTATCAGATTTTTCTTAACTTTGTATATCAATATATTCAGGGGGTCACCTTTATATGGGAATTCAGTTTCTCTCTGGTGGCACCCTTTTTGTTGATACAAACAAAGTTGTTATAAATAAATAAATAAATAAATAAATAAATAAATAAATAAATAAATAAATGAATGAATGAATGAATGAATGAATGAATGAATGAATGAATGAATGAATGAATGAAAGAATGAATGAATAAATGAATGAATTAATAAATTGGTCTCTACGAATACTGTCAGTAGCTACAGTCTTTACCTATTTTTGCGTGTTTTATTCTTGGATAGAGGACAACTTTATATCCTTGCAATGAGAACGAAAGGCGAATTGAATCGATCAGAAACGCTGGATTTGACGAACCTTTTTGCGAGAGATTGACTGTCACTTCTACAATTGCTCTTTCAAGCTTGCTTGAAGTCTTATCTAAAAATGTTGTGTTTGTTGGACAAACTTTTCAGTTCAGGCCTTAATTTTAAGGTCCTTGACATCTCAAGATGATTGTTTGCCTAAGAAAATAAGTTAGTTAATTGCATAGTTTATAAAATTGTTTCCGTCTTTTTTCCTATTAATGTTCTCTAAATTATCAATATTTTCTAGTTATCTTTTTTTTCTAAATCCACGTTGATAAAAAAATAGGAATGAAAAAGCCGAGTAATATTTAACAGAGTTATTTTTCTTTTGCAAAATCTTTGAATAACTTGACACTGATGACAACATGTGCAGCTTACTTCTCTCTCAATACACTTGAAATACTATTCAAACCGGACAAATTCGAAGCTTTCTTTATTCTTAGACGGCTGCCATGATTTTTTTATGATGTGGGGATTAACAGCTATAATTTTTGCTCTCAATTGCCACTGCACTGCGTCCAAAGTCAACTTTTTGATGGCCAAACTTGCTACCTTTAGGACGGTGCTTACTATTGTCAGAGCGCACTGCATTCTGCGCATGGCACTTCATATTAAAAACATCGTAAAAACAAAGCAGTTCTGCGACATTTAGATAAATAAAACTTACTTGCTCGTAGAAAAAAAATTGACTTTTCCTGTAGTAGAATTAAATTCAGTATTGATGAATAAAACTCGCTTAAAAACCATTGGACTGTCCCATAATGCTTTGTAAAATCAGCCTCAGCTATCCTCCGTATGGAGGGCTAGTTCATCGCATTTCGTGCGTTTATCGGTAAATAAATAGAGGATATTAACTCCATAACTTCAAGCCGCCATATAAATATAATTTTCTTTTTATCATATAATTACTGAATTTTTAAGAAAAAGAGCTGAAAACATACAACAAATAGTGCACCAAAGAACGAAATAAAAATGTCAATTCGGCCGTTTAATTTTGAAACTGAAGTTAGTTACTGAAGCCTGGTTTCCATATAATCGCGGACGATCGCGGACGATCGACTGCGATCATATGGAAACAGATTTTGCGATCGAGCGATCCAAATGTATATTATAATATGATGATTTTTGTGATATGAACCGCCTAAAACCTCAAAAAACGTTTTATAACTTGTTATTTGTGCTTAGAATTTTGATAAAATGAGAACAGTATTTAATACAAAAGTATCATTGATGTAAATTAGTGAATACTACTGCTTATTTCGAATAGATTCAAGAAAACTGACGCATCTTTTGAGCTTTCTAGTGAAATGCAGGTCCGACATTTTCGGCATAGCACCAACATAGCAAAATGAGCACCAAAAAGGATTCGGATCGTTGTAAACACGAATAAAAGTGGTTTGAAGCTAAGAAATAGCTTATCGAACAGACGCTATGCTAATTTGGCAGTTGTCCGCGATCATATGGAAACACTGAGCTAGCGATCATTCGCGATCGTATGTTTGAGTGGACTCAGCGATCCCGCGATCCCCGTTTGTTTTTCGCCGCTAAACTTTCTCGAGTATCTCAACAGCATTTCTTCGTTTTTTGAATAGATTTTCCAGTTGTACCACAACTAAGCGTTTTGGACATGTGGAATTGTTGGCTTTGAGAGACTAAGAGTGGTTTGTAACGTTTTGTAGGTTTTTGTGCCTAGACTGAAGGTGAATGATAGCGGTCGGCGAAATGTTATTGTTTGTAAGAGCTTGCATCATAGTTTTTCGTCCGCTGTGATTTCAGAAATGCTTCCAACACCAACATATCATTTCTTGTTTTTCTTCTTGCATAAGCATTTTCCTGATCCTCTATAAATTCGTCAATTGATTCTACAGTTGAAAAACGAGAGGTTTCTCCTTGTTCAGCCATGTTGACACTTGAATGGCGGGAAAATCAACCTGATATCATCACATGTGATAATATCGACATCCTGCGCTATGATTGGTTGTTTTTGGTATCATCAAATGTGAATGATATCAATGGCCAATACCCTCTATATTTGCGCGCTCTATTGTGTTGATATCGAATTAAGTATATGATAACTTCTTCTATCGCCTGGATACCTCGGGGGAGGGGAGGGGGAGGGTACTCCTACATATTTGCTATACGGGTATGTGCCACGGGCTGGATACCAATCTTTTTGTTTTGCCTTTGTAAATTATAAGCCAAAGAAAAATTTAGAATATTCCAGTTTCCAGTAACTAGAGATCACTAAACTTCCTGACAAAAAGGCACATTTTAGAGGAATAGTCTCCTTTTCAAGCAAGACCCATGGAAGTAAATTCGATTTTTCTGTTGTTCTTAACAAAACAACAACAAAAAAATAGTTTACTCCCTTGGGTCTTGTTTGAAAAGGAGGCTACCCTGTATAGTAAATTCACCTTTTGTCAGGAAGTTCAGCACTCTCTAGTAATTGGAAACTGGACTATTGTATAAGTTTTTTATAAATTTGTAATTGAAGCATGATAGAAAATATCTCATATTATATTCAGCAATCATAGACTAGAGCAGCCTAAACCAAATAATTATCAAAAAATAAATAAAACAAAGATTTTTTTTTTGTTTTCGCTCTTTTTATGGTATTGTCCTACCAGAAAATTATACTTAGAATGTTTTAGGAAAAAAGTTTGAAACTTATGGGAAGTATGGAGGATTTATAATATTTTTTGGATCGCCGAAAATGCATTTTTCGTAACATTTGATGACGAATAACTCTTTAAAGTGTGTGGTGTTCCCCAGTGTCTTTCTTGAATTCTAACAGCGTACAATGGGCTCTTTCATAACTATATAGATTTTAGAGAAAATAGCTACTTTCGCATTAGTAGGCACCGTCCTTAAGTGTAATTTAGTGTTCAAAGCATTGAATGGCTTAGCGCCAGAATATCTCTTAAATGAATTTAAGCATACCCATGAATTTCATAAATATAATGCTAGAAATAGGGACCTGCTCCGACCACCGTTCACTATAACAACTAAATACCAGGGCAGTTTTAGATACAATGGAGCAGTTACCTATAACGCCTTGCTCTCCTGCATAAGATCATTAAGTGATATTTCAAAAACGAGCAGGAGTGTTTTATCGTGGATATAGACACGAGGCCGTAGGCCGGTATATTGTTTGTAATTCATATTTGTATTGTTAATTGTATTAAAAACTCATTAACAATTCATAAGGCAAACACAATGAAAATCGCCACCGTGACGAGTGTCTTTTATCTGATAAAGATTCGGCCTAATTTACATCAACTTTAACCTCGATTTTCTCTAAGATAAATGAATATATTTTTGATTTTCTTTTAGAGAACAACTCTTATATGTGTTGGAGTTTTTTAAGCCGTATAAAGAACTTGAAATCGTGTTTTATTGGTGTAAAGATCCTCGCCTACGTCTCGGATCTTTATATCCGATTAAAACACTCCCTCTCGTTCTTTATACTATACTTAAGGTGGATCAATACAGTTATTATCTGACCATACCTCTCATTTTCTTTGGTCGTTTTTTAACCCTTAATGTTTACTTAGCAACTTGATTTGTGGACCAAGTATTGAGTTAAAATTGAAGTTTAGAATAACACCAATCTCAGCGTGATCAACGCTGCCTAGGCAACGATAAACTAATGTCAAAAAATTAGTTTTTACTAAATATCTCAATAATCGGACCTAAGCTCGAGAAACGACAAACATTCTGCTAAATGTCATGAAAATGCACACCAATTTCACCATGTTTCGGGGCAATCAATCTGTTTGATTTTTAGTTATTCGATAGGATTTTGCATCCGTGGTCAACTGATTAGCTTCATTTGACAATCCGAAATTTTAAAGCCAAATTTAAAATGTTTGAAACAAAATTAAACGCCAACAATTGCACTCTAAAACGTATTTACCAGTGCTGATTATTTGCATGTTGACAACACGCGCGAGACCGGCAAACCTCATTTACATATAAAAACACGCTTGCTTTGAAAAAAACGACCAAAACATGAAAACAAAGTCACTACCGAAATAAAATACTCTTTGCATAATTCTTAAGTCTGGAATGTAGGTTATGTCTCAATTTTACGAGGTTTGAAACTAAAAAAGCTCAATTTGGTGTTGCTGATACAACAGTTGTTAAAGTTCGCAACATTCCAACAACAAAAAACGTGTGTATTGAAGTAATTGCAATGCATGAAGATGCTAACGATATTTATTCTAGTTTGATTCTTCCATAGTCGGTCGTGTTACTTTTACTGTGTTATGTATTCTAACAAATCTCGTCTTTCGAAAGCTAATAGGAGAAAGGTGTTAGAACCGCTGGCAAGAGGTAGATGTCACCACTACCAGGTTTGTAAATGAGGTTTGCCGGTCTCGCGCGTGTTGTCAAGATGCAAATGATCAGCACGTCGCCTTCATTATGATGGTTTTTTGAAGGAAAAGTTTATTGCTCGTTTAACAAAAATTCGCGTTGTTCAATGACCAAAAATAAAATTAAATATTATTGTCATTACGTTGAAAAGAATGCATGCACAATATCCAGCGAATATACATTTGAATTTGGGAGATATTTGGGGAATATTAGCTAAAAATACTCAACACATACGCATAAACACGAAAATAAATATCTCTGTTAATAATGCGTGAATCAATTCAGCATTTTTCCCAAGGAGAGAGCACTGGTAAATACTACTGACGTTTTAGAGTGCAATTGTTGGCGTTTAATTTTGTTTCAAACATTTTAAATTTGGCTTTAAAGTTTCGGATTGTCAAATGAAGCTAATTGACCACGGATGCAAAATCCTATCGAATAACTAAAAATCAAACAGATTGATTGCCCCGAAACATGGTGAAATTGGTGTGCATTTTCATGACGTTTAACAGAATGTTTGTTGTTTAATTTCTCGAGCTTAGGTCAGATTATTGAGATATTTAGTAAAAACTAATTTTGTTGACATTAGTTTATCGTTGCCTAGGCAACGTTGATCACGCTGAGATTGGTGTTATTCTAAACGTCAATCTTAACTCAATACTTGGTCCACAAATCAAGTTGCTAAGTATACATTAATGGTTAAAAAACGACCAAAGAAAATGAGAGGTATGGTCAGATAATAACTCTATTGATCCACCTTAAACAGGGCTCTGTTCAAACTAGCACGGCTAATCAGATGCCCTGTATGAATAATGAAGTAAATAAACAAATACATAATAAAAATTATTGACGTTTGTAAATTATTTTCATAGATAAAACATGCAGTTAAGCCAAAAAATAAACACATGAAGTTAGAACAAATGCCTACATTGACGACATCTCATTTGAATAGATTGTATCATAGGTACCTTCAGTTCAGAGAAAAAATTAATGCAACGATAATTACCACCGTGTGCAAAACTACTTTAGAGTTAATTTTGGAAAGACCTCTCAGCGATTAGAAGTTTCTCAGTTATTATAGGAGAAATGAGTGGAGCTCAAAGTTTAGATAAACCATTTTCTATACAAAGGCTAAGTACTAAATATCAGTTTACCTTCATTGTCTTTATGCATGTCATTCACTCTTGCACCATTCTGCTCTTCTAAAGCAGCTATTGTAGGTGACCATGTCTGTGGTGCAACATCTTTGGGTTTGCTTCTTGAGCAATCTTGCTTTTCAAATGTTAACACAACCTCGTCTAAAGCAAAAATAAAAATAAAATAAAATGAAATGAAAATAAACAAATTAAAAAGAAGGGATACAATATTTTATAAAATGGTTGCTTGCATGTGTCTCTGTTACGTGATGCTAAACACTGTAGGAGATGTAGAGCGTTTGAAAAGCCAGACAAAAGCTCGGCTTCCCTCAGGGTTGAATGCTGGCTTCAGTGGCTGTCGCACTTGAACAGGAGTTTTAATATGCGACGATCGCGACACACGTTTATGTAAATAAATGACATAAAAAAATTAGATTAATTGCCTTCTATAGATTTGTCTTGCGTGTCTTTTTCTTTTCCATTTACAGCGTCAATAGTTACCAGCGGTGACTGAACAATTTCGTTTGTTGGTGACGCAACGGCTTGGATTTCATTGCTCAGGGTCTCATCTTTTTCAAAATTGACCAAAATATTTTGATTTTCTCCATCTGTAATGATTAAATATAGAAAAGGTGATGGCATGCAATCTATAGAGCCTTGCACTTTTATTTAAAAGGAAGGACTTTTTTAATGAAAGTCACCATGTAGTAAACACTATAATTACAATATCGCTGTTTTTATCATATATATAACTCTCCATCTTTGTGTTTGTATTCAGTGATTTTAGAAAACGTTGTTGCTGACACGGGGGGGGGGGGGGGGGGGGATTCCGATCGGAAATGGACGGGGATGCTCGTCGTACCTTTTAGGGGTCAAAATCAGCGATCTTGTACCTTTTAGGGTGTCCTAGACTTTAGTGGACTACTAGAGACCTAGCTGGTACCTTTAAGGGTGATTTTTTCCTCCATCAACGATTCAATATTGGAAACAAAGATCGGATTGCACGACAATCAAATTTTTCTTATATAAATAGACACAATTGATCGCTTGATTGACTAAGATATGCCAAATATTAAATTTAGTGTTTTTGAGTTGGTACCTTTTAGGGGTAAAAACATGTATTGCCACGCCTGAATATGACTTTGGTACCTTTTAGGGGTCATATTTAATATTAACGACGAGCATCCCCGTCCTCTTATATATAGGAGTTCCCCCCCCTCCGGGGGAGGGGGGGGTCGCTGATCGGTCTTAACCCTACGAAATTAGTAAGAAAGTGCCGGTCCTACGCCACATGCGGTGGTCATACCTATGTTTAGAAAAGCGGAGCGAGGTACGATGAAATAGGCACCCTCTATTGTATTTCTAAACCTGTTTATTTTGAGATGAGTGGAGAGAAGTACGGCACGTCTTATTGTTCTCCAAGAGCCTCTATTATTTTTAGAACACCCATGATACATGATTTTTGACTTCCGTGACAATTCAATTCCGCAACAACAGAAGCGTTGGGAGAGAGGAAAGCACAAGTCTTGGCATCTTAGGCTACGGGAAGCAGCTTGATGCCATAATAAGACTACAGGCAGGCCCCATTGCAAGTAATTATCGACCTATCAATTGTCTGCCAATGACATGGAAATTGCTGACTGGGGTTTTGGCAGAGGAAATTTACCAACATCTGAACAAACAAGAAGTTTTGGTTGAGGAACAAAAGGGATGTAGAAAAGGTGCACGAGGAACTCATGATCTGTTGTTTATCGATAAAATGGTTCTTAGAGAAGCAAGAAACAGGAAGAAAAATCTATCAATGGCCTGGATCGACTATAAAAAGGCTTATGATATGGTCCCTCACTCTTGGATTTTGGAGTGCTTAAATCTATTTGGTGTTGCAGACAGCGTAAGGCGCCTTATTCAAACTGCAATGCAGGGTTGGAGAACTGAACTGTCATGCAGCAGGTGGTGAAGTGTTAGGAGAAGTAAGTATAAAGTGAGGGATTTTTCAGGGAGGTTCTCTGTCTCCATTGTTGTTTGTGGTATCTCTAAAACCAATGACATTGATCTTAAGGGAAGTTAATATCGGCTATGAATTGTTTGGTGGTCTTTTGTTTATGGACGACCTAAAACTATTTGCCAAGAATGACAAGGGACTAGATTCATTGGTACAGACTGTGTGTGTATTCAGTGAAGATATAGGCATGCAATTTGGCATTGAAAAGTGTTCTATGCTGACTCTTAAACTTTACGGAGGGAATTAGACTTCCGAATGAGAGTGAAATTAAATCCCTGAAAGACAATGATAGCTATAAATACTTACGAATTCTAGAAGGAGATCAAATGATGACAGGTGATATGAAAGTAATGTTAAAAAGGGAATATTGCAGGCGCGAGACACACGTTTATGTAAATAAATGACATTAAAAAATTAGATTAATTGCCTTCTATAGATTTGTCTTGCGTGTCTTTTTCTTTTCCATTTACAGCGTCAATAGTTACCAGCGGTGACTGAACAATTTCGTTTGTTGGTGACGCAACGGCTTGGTTTTCATTGCTCAGGGTCTCATCTTTTTCAAAATTGACCAAAATATTTTGATTTTCTCCATCTGTAATGATTAAATATAGAAAAGGTGATGGCATGCAATCTATAGAGCCTTGCACTTTTATTTAAAAGGAAGGACTTTTTTAATGAAAGTCACCATGTAGTAAACACTATAATTACAATATCGCTAGTAATTTTTAAAGTACGGTTACTGGTATTAAGGTGCTGCTTCCAACTAGTCGGTCAGGAATTGAAATTTTAAGAGTGTACTTTAAGCATATATCGGTAGATTTTGCAAAGGAATTTAATTTTTACAGTGTTTTTATCATATATATAACTCTCCATCTTTGTGTTTGTATTCAGTGATTTTAGAAAACGTTGTTGCTGACACGGGGGGGGGGGGGGGGGGGGATTCCGATCGGAAATGGACGGGGATGCTCGTCGTACCTTTTAGGGGTCAAAATCAGCGATCTGGTACCTTTTAGGGTGTCCCAGACTTTAGTGGACTACTAGAGACCTAGCTGGTACCTTTAAGGGTGATTTTTTCCTCCATCAACGATTCAATATTGGAAACAAAGATCGGATTGCACGACAATCAAATTTTTCGTATATGAATAGACACAATTGATTTTCTTCCAGAAAGTGTGACCCCTGTAATAAATTTTGCCGCTGGATCTCTCAAGTTTTCTGGTACCACTGCAGGTAGATCTTACAAAATTCGGCGCATTTCTTGTGTTTCGAGAGATGTGATCTGATCTAGGTCACATGTAAAAGGTGTTCCCTGTACAATATGTTAGGGCCACCAGCAATGTTGTTAAAGGTTAGATTCCGCAGTCGATGAATACTAATAAAAAGACTTGTGAAACGGCTATTCATTTCAATGCCAGTCAACATTCTTTCGCGGATTTCATGGCCATTGAACAAATATATATATACACCTATTTCAAAAAAGGTTGTCACCGCTAAGAGCGATAGGCGATAGGTAATAGGTCATTCCAAGACCGCAAAGCACTATTGATTTCTAATTGATTTACATATGAATAGCCAAATATTTGATGGAAGAGTGTAAAGAAATATTTAGGATGGCTTAATTAAGAAATCAGTAGTGCTTTGCGGTCTTGGAATGACCTATAAACCTATCGCCTATCGCTCTTAGCGGTGACAACCTTTTTTGAAATAGGTGTATACACTCAATTACAGAAAGGTTGTAGGCTACATTTTACACAAATATCTAATTTATTCAGTATACTAATGAGACGCAATTTGTAAATACGCGATCACAACACCCAAAATATAGTTCTTGAATATCTGCTAGAGTTTAGAAAGACTAAAAATATATTTTGACAATCATTGCATGCAAGCAATATATATATACACCCGTTTCCAAAAAAATTGAGAATTATTGAATATATATATATATGTATCCCCATTTTACTAAAGAGTTCGATTGTTCTTTGAGTCTCGGCGGGATCGCTTACTGACAATGGCTAGATTACTTGTAGGTCGATACGCTTAAATCGGTTAGTCCGTTTCAATTGTTCTTTGTTTGAACGCTTTATAGTGGTTGAGCATTATTGATTCAGTAGTTTCGTTTATACTTGTCTGGTCCAAGCTGATGATACAATGAAATGCAGCTCAAATTTTATGTTGTGATCGTGGAGTAGTATTTTGAGTGCTAATGCTTTGGAACTTAAATTAAATGCGGTCCTCAACTTTCTAAAATATATGTTTTGTATACTGACCCAAAATACTCCATTGTTTTACAAGAATAGCTGAAGTTACACTGTAATGAAGGCTTGTCTTTTTCTTTCAACAAAGAAGCACTTCAGTGGTTTTCCAATTTGAATGAAAATGATTTGGCAATATGAACGATCACATAATTTCGTTTTAGAACTGTTATCGCTCCTCAGGGCTTTTCTGGAATCGTTTTAGTGAGGAAGGATTATTTAAGTTGAAACTTTTATGTATAGAAGTGCTTTAGAATTTTAAAAACGCAAAACGTTTTTGGGTTCCTATAACACAAACAAAGAATACTGTACTGTAAAGACTTCTACAACGACGTTTTTGACACAATAACAAATCGTGTATTTTTTCGTCCATGTTTCAGATGTTTTATCCATTACGTGACCAAACGCATCAGGTCAAATAGAGCCTTGGTTCCATGAAAATATATGAATAAACTGCGTGGTCAAGAATTTAAAATTCAGTATAAAAACCTCTCAAGATCTCTTGAATGCTTGAATGAGAAATATAATTGACTTGCCTCTATATGCGTTCGTTTAGCAACATGTAGGGTGAGAAATTCGTAGATTTGCAGCTCAAAGGAATCACTTCTTCAGATCGCGTCGCGAGAGCTTCGGTTTCAAGTACTCCATTGAGAGTTCGATATTTGGTCAAAGTATTGGAGATGAAGCTCACAATAACAGCCCATTCTGAATCTCTTATAAGTATATAGGTATATCTCGAGTTGTAAAAGCTCCAAATTACATTGTTCTACTGCAGAAAAAGCCTGTCTCTGAAAGCTATTTTCTTTGTAGTCGGCCATCTTGCATTCCTAAAGTTCCTGACTGGCGTTTACTACGAAGAGTTGCACGCGCTTAAAGGTGATGAATGAAGGGCATTGTTTTTTATGTTTTTAACCAATCAGAAGTGCCTCAGGACGAACCAATCAGAAGTAGCTGAGGACGAAAGCAGAAAAAAAAAAAAACATTTGCAGTTTATAACTCGTTCCCGGCCTAAAGGCCTGGGCACGAGTAACAATTAAGGCTGAATGATCCGTAAAGGGAGCTGGTACTATCTTTGAATGTTCAGTAAAAGGCTGCAAACAGTTAGAAACAAAGAAGTAATCTAATCGTCTGAAAAGCCGTTTATCTTTGTTGGTAACTTTTCCTTGAGCTACACCATTCCATGTAAATTGTTTTATCATTGGATTTCTAATTCTCCAAATGTCACAGAGATCCATATCCGAGATAATTGTTTTAAGCACCTCTGGAGTTTTAAGTTTAACAGATGGGTTACCTCCAGATGCATCTAACTCAACGTCAAAAATCACATTTAAGTCTCCGCCCCAAATTATAGGGGTATATAACGGAGAATTTAAAGAATTTACTTTCTCGATTATTTCGTTAAGGGTCTCTATTTGGCCTTTTTCATCATTTGGTTGGTATATATTTATGAGAATAAATTCATTACCTTGAATTCAGTTATCACCGACAAAATAACATATCTACCTCTTTTATCTATGGACATTTCTTGAATTTTATGTTCTAATTTATCACCGATGAGTATAGCTACTCCTTTACTATTGTTTGTACCGTGCGACATAAATATATCACCTTTGAAAACACTCTCCCACTCTCGCTTACAATCTGGGGTTGTATGAGTTTCTTGTATGAAAGTTATTCCTTTGGAAGCATCGTGCTTAGCAAACCAATGTAGCATTTTCCTTCGCTTTTTATAATTACGCATTCCCCTAGCATTAAGAGTTGTCACTTGAAAGTCAAATTGTTTTTGGTCCAATTTGTTCTCATCCAAAACAAAATATATAAAAGCTGCTCCAAATCCAAGTAGACTAGTAAATTGTCTAATGAACAGAATAAAGACAATAGACACAATAAAGACAATAATAACAAAAACGAAGTTATACAACAAGCGCCCACCACAATGGTCCACAATAATACAATACACAATACACAAAATACTTTTAACGGAACACAAATACAGCATTGAAACTAGTATAATTAAAGACGAAATCCGTCAAATCCCTAAAAAAATCCAAACGACAAAAGCTGTACCAGCACCACAATCTCCAACAAAGGAGCCTATAATTAATGACATTATCTAATCGTAACTCAAGAAACTTTTTATGCTAAGTGAGTAGCGTTTATCACTGAATAGTCATTTCAAAACCAAGATATGTATATTAAAGAAGAAGAAGAAGAAGAAAAAAAGTTTATATATAAATGTTTTCCAAATCTGCATAGCTGCTAATCTTTGTCGGTCGATCACCCTTTTCCTTGCACACAAAAACCTTACCATCGACTGTCCAAGCGTTAAACCATTTGTTTTGTTTGGCCCGCTTTCTTACTTCGCTGAACAGCTTCCTTTTAGTCGCAGTCAGGTTCTCGTTAATGTAGATCTGTTTGCGTCGAGCGAAATATATTTGGGACTTTACTTTATGACTCTTGAACTTCACTATGATCGGTCTTATGATATCATTTAATTTCACTGGAAGACGGTGGACGATATCAATATCATCCTCCTCAATTTCGACTCCCACACACTCGGCAACTTGAACGATTACGGCATCTAAATCTTCTTTCCTGTACTCTGGCACACCATGAATTTCTAGGCTGCTCTTTCTTGTATACATCTCTAAATCATCTTCCTTGTCTTCGACTCGTTCAATTCTACTTTCCAAGAGTTGAAGTTTTGCTTCACACAACGTCAATGAGTTCTTTAGTTCATTCACTTCTGAGTTAAGTTGATTGTTCTCTTGCTTAAGCTCTTCAACCAAAGTATTTTGCATGGACATCCCTTCCTTTAATTCATCTAAATCTTTTCTGAGTGCCGTATTATCCAATAGGAGTGTGTTCGTATTTCTTTGGACCTCCATTAAGACAGGAGCAAGGATGGCACAGTTGGTTAGTGCGCGGCCTTCGGTGCGAGAGGTCCCTAGTTCGATCCCCAGTGACTTCACATCCTTGTTTCGACTTCTTTCCTCTCCGTGTAGCTTTAATTAGCTTTAAATACCCGTAAAACGGAGCATTGATGGATAGAGGGGGTAGAGGGCGCACCTTCGAACGCTTGATACATGAGCCTTTGGCTCGGGAGACTGGGCAACCACACCCCGCGGACTTGAAGTAAAATAAATTACCTTTACCTTTTTACAAAACATCAGGTTCTAGTGAAAGTCGTGAACTGTGACTTGCTAATATATTAGAAAACAATAAAAAACGTATTTTATATTGAGCATTCTTTTGGTTTTTATCATTTTTTTTACGGCAGAAAGAAGTGTTGAGCCGTGGTTTATGGGGGAAATATACCACGGGTTTCAAGCGCTTTTTAGCCAATTAGAGCGCTCGTTAGAAAAAAGCTATATTATAATATAGAATATACAAGCACTTATTTAATATGGACAACACTATGTCAGGACGCAAGCTGTCACCAGTTATGATAGAGGGGCTCGGAAAACCAGGAAGATCGACGTATAGGGAAGAGTTTTTGATGGATGGAAAACTATGAGCAATGAAATTCAGGACAGAATCATGACGCCAGGAAAAGCGGTCTTCTTGTAGGTAATGATTACAACCCGCGGCAACATGAAGAAGAGATTCAGGCATTAGGCATAGGGAGCAGCCAAAGTTGGAGGAAATACCCCATTTAACAAGGTTTTTCCGTGTAGGGAGAGTGTTTTTGATGTACCGGATGGTAAAGTTAAAGATGTTTTTCGGCAAGTTAGACTGTGTGGTGGACCAGATTTTATTAAGTTGTTGCATGGAGTATTTAAGGACATTTGAAAAGAACGATCCTTGATTAGTGAACTGATTTTGGAGTTCATTCTCTTGTGAAGAATGGAAATCTTTAAGAACTTGTTTTGTAGATGTGTAAACGTCATACTGAATGTTTCTACCATTGCTAGTTGAGTTCCAGAGATGTTTTATTGAGTCATTAGCAGATGATTTTAATGCTTTGCGCAGAACTGTTTGACATTGGATGAATTTGATGGAAGGAGGGACAATGTTCAGACCAAATTTGTTAGTGGTAAGGAAAACATTACTCAGTGTGCCTGATATTGGAATTTCAAGCCATTTGCGAATATATACTTGTTAACAGAGGAATCGAGATTTTTTTTAACCCAAGTTAATGAGAGGTAAGCAACAGTAAAATGCCAGGATATTTTGAAAAGCACAAAGCGATTATAAAGGAGCAGTTTATTTTTAGGATGGAGAGGTTTCAAGTCAATAATATGTCAGACATCATGTCTTCAATCACAGAAGTAAGCTCAGATTTGTGTTTTTCATTAGACACTTCAAAGTCAAAGTTCCTGCCCAGGTAGCAAAAAGAGTCGTTGATTTTAACACGAGGAACAAGTTCATTGTTAATTAAAAGTTTAGGTAGGTATTGAACTGATTATCATTATCCATTGACACCAAATTACAAAACGATTAAGAAGATGCTGGTTTTCAGATTCTTGACTACTGATAACGGCCGCGTCGTCGACAAACTGAAACCAGTGAAGTGGGTTTAGAAATTTGTGAGAAAAACCAAATTGACTGTATTTTTCTGACTTGATATGTTGGATGAATGTATTGAAACAGTATTGTATAACCCATGACCTAGCAAGCGGATCATTCAATATTAGCAGACTCGGATTGGTTATTTTGTATATGTTAGAGTCTCCTATATGGTCTAGCCGTGTTTCATGGATTATGTAAAACTGTCATCTGAATATCAAAAAAGAATTGTAACATTAAGAAGCTCATCAATCTCGCATTTTATACGAATATTTATCATTATCATTATCATTGTAAATGTTTGTTTGTCAGGCCCTAAGGGCTTATCAATAAAATAATAACAACAACAACAACAACAATAAGAAGAATAAGAATAAGAATAAGAATGATAATACAAATAAGAATAAGAATAAAGCAAAAAAAAAAAAAAACAAAAAAAAAAATCTACGGCCTGAGCTGGGCACGACTAATGAAATTAAAATTCATTATTCAGTTAACTGATTACCTTCTATAGATATTTCTGGCGTGCCTGTTTCGTTTTCATTTAAAGCGTCAGTAGTTCCCAGCGACGACTGAAATATTTCATTTGTTTGTGACATAACACTTTGGTTTTCACTGTTCAGTATATTGTCTTTATCCAAATTGACCAGAATAGTTTGATCCTCTCCATCTATGAAATAAATTTCATGTGTAAATAAAAATAATATAATTAACAAAAAATAAATAATGGAAACTTTATTTCATATTTATACAACAATTACAAATCTCTCTACTTACAGGCAATTTGCAATTGACTACTCGAGTGATACAATCCCATGCATTTAGAAATGTAAACGACAAATAATAATGATTTAAAAAAATGTATATGCTTGGTAGTTTCGTTTAATGGAAAGTGGCGCGCGCAAAACATTCAGTTTGCTGAAGAAGGCCAAATGGCCGAAACGTTCGAATAAACAGATATTTAAAAGTTACAAGTTGCGTGGATTGTTTTTTCATATAAATTTCTACTTATATATATATATATATATATATATATATACCTAAAGGACAACAATATAAACTTTTCAATTAAATGGTCAATCATGGCAAGAGCGAGCCCGTACAATAACTCCAGTAAGCGATGCGATCTTTGTCTTACAGAAAAACTGATGATCATCAAACACAGCAGCACCAACTTACTGAACAAACGATCTGAACTAATATCCAAATGTCGACACGATAATAAATATTACCTAAAGAACAATTATTAGTTCCCTCTATTATTATTGTAACCATTGTAAATATCACTTTACAACCGCCTAGTGTAATTTTATACCATTTGTATATAGATGTACTTAAGAAACTGACCGTTGGGATTGTTCTTCATTAAATCTGCCTGATGAGTGCTATACGCACGAAACTCAGAGTTGCAGGGATAATCATGTGTGTTCTTTTGTAATTTTAATTTTCACTTTGAACATCGCTCTACGCAATTATGTGTATCGAGCACTTTTTAACTGCGTTAGCTACTATTCCTTAATATTACTATATATATATAGACCATACGAAACAATATTGTCGTGAAAATACACCATGGTAATACAGTAGTTTGTTTCTTTATTTTTCATTTTATACCGCTCTGACTATTACTGTCATCGAGCACTTTGTTTAGTATTTTTGATGAAATTTTCAAACTATATATATATATATATAAAATGAAAAATAAAGAAACAAACTACTGTATTACCATAGTGTATTTTCACGACAATATAGTTTCGTATGGTCTAAAAAGACCACACTCATCAGGCGAACACACTACATGATCGTTAGATCACTTAAGGTTTACATAAAGTAAAAAAAAAAAAAAAAATATAAACAATAAATATTATATAAAAAAAAATAACAAAACAACAATTTAAATAAAATTAAAAAAAAAAATATAAAAAAATAAAAAAATATAAAAAAATATAAAAAAAATATAAAAAAAAATTATATAAAAAAAAAGTATAAAAGTATAAGGTTACAGGTTCGTGACATTACAGTTACCTATGCGTGACAATTTACGTTTTATCTTGATAAAATCTTAGTAAGTATCTTCGTCTGTGTCTACACGCGGATACAAGTTCATTGCGTTTGTTTAATGTTGCAATCTTAGGTTGGCAAATTATTATATATTTTTCATTCAGACATAAATTGCAACGTTTGCTTAAATTATTATAGGCTTTTGCTTTCATCAGAATTGACCATTTCAAAGTGAATTGAATGTTACTGTCTTTTAAGTTCCAAATATACTTAGATAGTTCGGTTGCATTTCTCTTGTTTTCATTTCTGAACGATGATGTATGGTTTCTGTATCGTGATTTGATATATATTCATTGAAACTTGCCTGATGAGTGTGGCCATCCTTGATGGCCATACGAAACAAGACAATGAATCATACTGATTGAAGTCTTACCCAGTAATTTATATAATGCTCCTTTACAAAGTTGAGCACTTTTTTGAAAAAACATTTTCAATAATTTGAAGTATATATATATATCATTTAAGTTGAATAGCAAAACAGTTGCCAAAACTATATAGTAATAAATATGCCAACTAGTCAGATCTTTTGTTGATCATTACTATTTTCTTTTCTTATATATATATATACTCAAACACAAAAATTCTGCAAATTTTAGATATATAGATATATATACAAAAGTATACAAAATATACCTAAAACCACCAAAGAAATTATGGGATGGCTTCCAAAGTATATTTTTATGGTTCTCTAATGTCAGTGCTTAACAAAAAACATGGTTTTAAAGGCATCCCATAATTTTAAATATATATTTAACATATATATCTATATATCTAAAAGTTGCAGAATTTTTGTGTTTTAGTGTATATTTAAGGAATATAAAACGCGCGCGCATGTCTCTGTTCTGTGATATAAACACGATGGAAGATGTAGAGCAAGAGAAAAGCAAGCTTAGGAACACGAGGCGTAGCCGAGTGTTTCTCTTACTTTTCGAGTGCTCTACATCTTCCAGAGTGTTTATATCACAGAACAGAGACATAAGCGATCGTTTTATATTGCTTTTATAAAATATTTTCGACGTTTTCTGAGCGAGCCATGTCTCTGTCCTCTGATATAAACATGGTAGCCAGCCAATCAGCGCGCGCGTTATATCTCAAGTATTTTATGATGTAAATATATATATGCATATATACATATCTGATTAGATGCAAAAATATTGATAATTGAACTCGAATTAACTGAATTTTTGCAAAACTATATTTTTAAGAAGCCAAATTTAAATAAAACGCACCAGAAAAATATATTTTTTAGTATCATAAGACAAGTAAAAACTATATTTTAGAGATATATATAAGTAAATATATTTTATTAATCTCCAATACCTTAAACGTCATATTTTTTGCACATGGCTGTATATATATACACAAGGACACAGGACGTAGCTCTACAGACCAAGGTCAAAGCCACAAAAGATCGCGTGTGTTTCATTACTACTTACAACCCACACCTTGAGACAGTAGGTTAAGTACTCAACAAATAATGGAATATGCTCAACATCAAAAAACCCATGAGGAAGATCTTTAAAAATCCGCCATTACTCGCTTATCGGCGACCTAAAAGCATTAAGGACATGTTAGTAAGTGCTAAAACCAAACCTACACAACAAATTGTTAACTATGGCAGCAGACCATGTAATAAAAAAAGATGTAGTTGGTGTGTACTTACATAACTGACAAAAGGACTCTTAAAAGCACATCGAATGGCACAGAATTTAAAATATTCCATGAGTTAATTGCCAGTCCTCTTGGGTTATTTACCTAATTACTTGTACCAAGTGCCAAAAACAATATATTGGTAAGAGCGAGACACCATTCAACATTAGAATGAACAACCATCGTAACCATATCAGAACAAAAACGAATTCCTGTGAGCTAGCCGAACACTTAATTTATAAAGAAGATCATAATTTCAACTTGGATATTGCAATAACACCCATAGAACAGATAAAGAAGAGCCAAATGGAGATCAATCGCAAGAAAGACATCCTAAGAGAACGAGAACGTTTTTGGATAATCAAATTGAAAACATTCCAACCTTTTGGTATGAACAAACGAGTAAGTTAAGAGTCCTGATATCATAACCATGAGGACATTGAAGTTAGTACTTTTTTACATTACTTGATACCATACTCCTTGCCAACTCACGAATTTTCCTACGCACATGAAATTGTCAATTAAACAATTACCTCTATGACGCAACCTCAATTGTAACAGCACTCTGAAGAAGGTGCAAGCCGAAACGTTAGTGCCAAAATAAAAGTTGGACTACATCAGCCTAATCCCTAACATTTGTTCAATTTATATATATATATATATATATATATATATATATATATATATATATATATAATACCGTGTTTAGAGCACATCCAAAGTACGGCAGACATCAAGTCTACGTTCCCCGGAGTTTAACGCTTACGCAGACATACACGACGGATTGTTTACTGTACATACACATCTCTCTCATCTCTCCTACTCTCTCTCCTCCTATATACTATATATTAATTGTTGAAGACTTTAAGAATGATTCATTGTTTTATTGCTACAGGCTGTTTCGTATGATCAAAAATTGACCACACTCTTCAGGCAAGTTACAATGAATGACCGTTAAAATTCTGGCATTTGAAATTTACAGATTGTGATTGCGTTACGTGTTGATAAAACATCTTAAAGTGTATTTTTGTCTGTGTCGACAAGGGCTAGCTAATTCGTTACGTTTGTTGAGAGTACAAAGATGTTTTTGACAGATGATTACATATTTTTCAGTTAGACATAAGTTACATTTTTTGCTTATATTACTATACGGTCTACATTTCTTTAGAATTTTCCACTTAATGGTAAAAGTTTTGTTAGCGTCTTTTAAGTTCCAAATATGTTTTGATAGTTCTGTTTCGTTTCTTCGGTTGCTGTGTTTAAATGATGTCTTGTGGTTTCTGTAACGTTCTTTGAAGTTTGTTGCAAGTCCTACGTAGGTTTCTGTTGATGTGGTTGTTTCTACAGTTGCTTGGTAAATTACGTTATTTTGGAGACATTTTCTTTCAAGGGGACATTCTGTTTTTCTTCTGCAGTTACATTCTTTGTTTTGTTCATCGGCTGTTTGCGTTGCGGTTATTTTCTTGTTATGAGTGGAAATGATGGTCTTTATGTTTGGCATGCAAGAGTAGCTTAGCTTGAGCGTGTGCCTATTAAATATTTTGTGCAATGGATGATCCTTCGGGAAGCATTGGTTTACAGCATTTAAGAACTTCTTTCCAACGTTGGTTTTCACATTTGAATCCCAGGGAGGGTTATACCACGTGATGTTTCTTTTGCGGCTTTTTCTGTTTTTTCCACGTTGGTTGGGCTGTGGATTGTATGTCAGCTTGTGATCGTATCCGCTTTCATTCAATGCTTTTTGGTATGGTTCTACTGTTTCGTTAAATGCTTCTTGGTTAGAGGAGATATTTGTTAGTCTCTTGTTAATGTTAAGTGGAATGTTTTTCAGTAATGAAGGAGGATGATTACTTTGTTGGTGTACGTATAAAAGTTTGTTATTGGGTTTCATGTAAGGTTTGTAAGTTCCGTTTGTTAGGTTAAATGTTACATCTAAGAAGTTAACAGTTTTTTTGTTAGCTTCTATTGTTATTTTTAAATCATTAGTTTTAAATATTTTGCAGATTTCTTTCTTGATCTTTTCTGTTTCTCTAGGGCTAGCATGGCAGGCAATTAAACCATCGTCACGGTAGAGGCCCACTGAAACGTGAAGCTTGTAGTCTACATTTTACACAAATATCTAATTTATTCAGTATACTAATGAGATGCAATTTGTAAATACGCAATCACAACACCCAAAATATAGTTCATGAATATCTGCTAGAGTTTAGAAAGACTAAAAATATATTTTGACAATCATTGCATGCAAGCAATGCTGATTTAAGCAGTATTTTGGGTTTGCATCTCATTAGATAATTGTATATTTGTGTATTTTGCAGACTACAACCTTTCTGCAATTGAGTGTATATATATATATATATATATATATATATATATATATATATATATATATATATATATATATATATATATATAAGAAAAGAAAATAGTTATGATCAACAAAAGACAACTAGTCAGATCTTTTGTTGATCATTACTATTTTCTTTTGTTTTATAAAGCTCTAGTTTTAAACTATTGAGCACTTTGGCAACTGTTTTGCTATTCAACTTAAATGATATATATACACTTAAACACAAAAATTCTGAAACTTTTAGATATATAGATATATATGTTAAATATATATTTAAAATTATGGGATGCCTTTAAAACCATGTTTTTTGTTAAGCGCTGACATAAGAGAACCACAAAAATATACTTTGGAAGCCATCCCATAATTTCTTTGGTGGTTTTAGGTATATTTTGCATACTTTTGTATATATATCTATATATCTAAAATTTGCAGAATTTTTGTGTTTGAGTGTATATATATATATCATACTTCATCTTTTAGAAACAAAAAAAGTCAAAATTCAACGGAACTTTCAAAACATATATGGAAATTAAAAGAAAAAAAGACCAAGTACAGTCTAAAATGGTCTATTCTTGCAAGAGCCAAATCATACTCGAACACTAGTAAACGTTGCAATCTTTGCATAAATGAAAAATACATAATAATTTGCCAACCTAAAAAAGCCTCCCTCAATAAACGCAACGAACTTGTGTCAACTTGCCGACACAAACGTAAATATCTACTTAATAGATTCCACGATGGTATCGCGTGATAATGTAACGTACTATCGTGACCTAAAATTAGACTTAATTATTTACCTTATCGTTCTATCTTTGTAAACTAACTATATCATATTATTGTAGACCTTTTGAAATGTAACGGTTATTCGGTGTAAATCGCCTGATGAGTGTGGTTCTCTGAGCCATACGAAACAATATTGTAGTGAAATACACCATGAATATTGAATAATTTGTCCTCCTCTCTTCAATTTATATATATATATAAAAAACGGATGAAATACTACAATTTTCTGGTTATATATATATATATATAAACCATATATATACATATAAACCATATATATATATATATATATATATATATATATATATATATATATATATATATATATATATATATATATATATATATATATATATATATATATATATATATATATATATATATACATATAAACCATACATGAAACCCAATAACAAACTATTATACGTCCATAAACAAAGTAACCATCCACCAACATTACTAAAAAACATACCATCTAACATTAACCAAAGACTTTCTAATATCGCATCTAACGAAGACGCATTTAACGAAACCATTAACCCGTACCAAGAAGCACTTCTCAATAGCGGACATGACCATAAATTAACGTTCCAACCAACAACCAATGGTACTAAGCGTAAAAAGAACCGGAAAAGAAACATTACTTGGTATAACCCGCCATGGAACGGCAACTTGAAAACTAACCTGGGACGAAAATTCCTCAACGCTGTCGACAAATGCTTCCCCATAAACCATCCATTACACAAGATCTTCAATAGACACACCCTCAAAATAAGCTATTCTTGTATGCCTAACATCAAATCCATCATAGCATCGCACAACAAAAAAATGCTCTCCACCGAACAAGAACCAGAACAGTTAAACAAAACTAACAAAGAATGCAACTGTAGAAAGATAACAGAATGCCCATTAGAAGGCAAGTGCCTACAAACAAACGTTATCTACCAAGCAACCGTAACAACAGACACAACAACAGAAACTTACGTAGGCCTAGCAACAAATTTCAAAGAAAGATTCAGAAACCACAAAACATCACTAAAGCTAAAGAACCGAAGAAATGAAACAGAACTCTCAAAATACGTTTGGAAACTCAAAGAGGAAAACAAAAATTACAATATTACATGGAAAATTATCAAGAAATGCGAACCTTACAGCAATATCACTAAAAAATGTAATTTATGTTTAAGCGAGAAATTCATAATAATTTGTAAAAAACATTTATGTTCCTTAAATAGACGTAATGAATTAGCTAGCCCGTGTAGACACAGAAACAAATTCACGCTCAAAAACTGTCATGTAACATAATACCATTATAGGTCACGAGATATTTTAAAACCACCAGCAAAATTTTAACGGTCATTCATTGTAACTTGCCTGATGAGTGTGATCGTCTCTGACGATCATACGAAACCAGCTTGTAGCAATAAAACAATGAATCATTTATCCTAGTCTTTGACTAATATATTTCATATATATATATATATATATATATATATATATATATATATATATATATATATATATATATATATATATATATAAAATATGAAATATATTAGTCAAAGACTAGGATAAATGATTCATTGTTTTATTGCTACAAGCTGGTTTCGTATGATCGTCAGAGACGATCACACTCATCAGGCAAGTTACAATGAATGACCGTTAAAATTTTGCTGGTGGTTTTAAAATATCTCGTGACCTATATATATATCATGCTCCTACAATGTCGAGCACTCTTTGGAAAACATTTTCAATGATCTTTATATATATATATATATATATATATATATATATATATATATATATATATATATATATATATATATATATATATATATATATATATATATATATATATATATATATATATATATATACACCAAATCCCTAAAACTTTGATATTGTTGTGATATATATACATATATATATCCGCCATTTTCTATTGTCTTTCCTTTTGTTCTCAAGTTTTTCCCTTGAGAACAACCTTCAGAACAAAAGGAAATACAATAGAAAATGGCGGATATATATATGTATATATATCACAACAATATCAAAGTTTTAGGGATTTGGTGTATATATATATATATATATATATATATATATAATAAAGATCATTGAAAATGTTTTCCAAAGAGTGCTCGACATTGTAGGAGCATGATATGAAATATATTAGTCAAAGACTAGGATAAATGATTCATTGTTTTATTGCTACAAGCTGGTAGCAATAAAACAATGAATCATTTATCCTAGTCTTTGACTAATATATTTTATATATATATATATATATATATATCATTTAAGTTGAATAGCAAAAACAGTTGTCAAAGTGCTCAATAGTTTAAAACTAGAGCTAAATATGCCAACTAGTTAGATCTTTTGTTGATCATTACTATTTTCTTTTATATATATATATATATATATATATATATATATATATATATATATATATATATGCTCCTTTACAAAGTTGAGCACTTTTTTGAAAAAACATTTTCAATAATTTGTTGATCATTACTATTTTCTTTTATATATATATATATATATATATATATATGCTCCTTTACAAAGTTGAGCACTTTTTTGAAAAAACATTTTCAATAATATATATATATATATATATATATATGTTGAGTTGAATGCGACCGAAAAATTTGAATCACCGTTATTTGTAAACTTACTATGTTACATTTCCTATATTTGAATTTTGTAATATATCATATTTCTTATCTATATAATGACCGTTTGTAAAATTATATTTCCTTTTTATCCTGATGATGACAGCGGAGCAC
This sequence comes from Telmatactis stephensoni, assembly GCA_029948255.1. Taxonomy (NCBI): domain Eukaryota; kingdom Metazoa; phylum Cnidaria; class Anthozoa; order Actiniaria; family Isophelliidae; genus Telmatactis; species Telmatactis stephensoni. The sequence goes on along the minus strand of JALIZF010001821.1, from coordinate 350,989 downwards.
TGTCGAAACGCGTCGACTAATAAAAGTTTTTCACATTACTTGTCTTTTTGTAATGAAGACACCAAATTGAAAGTAAGAAAACTTGAAAAAACAAAGAGGAAAATCATCGATTCAAATTTTTCGGTCGCATTCAACTCAACATGTCTTAAAGAAGGCCTGCTACCAAACTACACAAATATATATATATATATATATATATATATATATATATATATATATATATATATATATATATATATATATATATATATATATATATATATATATATATATATGAGGCGTGATCACTTAAAAGGGGTCTTAAAGGTTGACCATAAGATAGGCTGTAACGCACGGTGCGCAAGTCGACCCCGTTTTGGCATTCTCAGCACTACAACCATAGCTGGTCCAAGGAAAAACACTGTACGCGTCCAAACATGCATCCCATAATGCATTTCTTCCGCTGGATCAGATACAGCGGAAGAAAAGGATTATGGGCATCCATGAAAAATTTGGACAGCACCCATCCCCTACTCTTAGTCTTAGAAATTTCTTATAAGTGCCGAGCCCCCCTCGCTAACAGGCCCCAGACGGCACCGATTGCCTTCGTTACAGTTCAAAACTCGCCGAAATGGCCTTGTTGGCTTGGGGAATGCGTCACAGAAGGACCAGAGAAGCCTCAATACTCCAGAGATCACAGTTGAATCTTGTCTCCATAATTACTGTGACTCTTTCTTCGTAAAGTCGCTTCTCACTCCTGAGTTCTTCCAGGAGATTGTCTCCGCCGTCTTTTCTTGCTTAATGATGCAAGCCAAGCGACTTCTGTGCTACAAAATGACTCAGAAAAGCACTTAGAAGCTGAATTCAGGCCACGATCAGTACGCTCACCGAACGTAAAGCCTAGAATTCGTCAGGCGTCACTGTATAATTGAGCCTTCAGTCTTCTAGAACAGCACCAAATTGACAGTTACCTTGACAACTATTGTTTGTCTTTCCTGTTTTTTTTTTTTTTTCTTTTTTTCTTTTTCTTCTCTCTTTTTCTCTTTCACAAACCCATTTTTCCTGTTTTTCTTTCTTTTCTCTTTCTTATTTCTCGGTTAATTCTTTTTTAAAGTTTGTTTTTGATTCCCATTCAATTGGCAAAGAAATCCGAACAACTGTTGTCTTTCTTTGCTTTCTTACTTTCTCTCTCACAAAACGCGCCCTTCGGTTTTTCTGTTCCTTTTTCTTTCTTTTCTCTCTCTGTTTTTTTTTTTTTTCTTTTTCTTTTGAGAGTTTTGTTGTTGTGCTTGTTCTCTCTCCTTTCTTCGCCGAGAAATGACCAAAGAAACGCTAAAGATTGCTGTTAAAGCGGCAAATCTTGAAGATGGTACATCAAAGGGGTCTTAGTAAAGAAGACCCCTTTTGTGTGAACACCGCTCATATATATATATATATATATATATATATATATATATATATATATATATATATATATATATATATATATATATATATATATATATATATATATATATATATATATATATATATATATATATATATATATATATATATGAAATATATTAGTCAAAGACTAGGATAAATGATTCATTGTTTTATTGCTACAAGCTGGTTTCGTATGATCGTCAGAGACGATCACACTCATCAGGCAAGTTACAATGAATGACCGTTAAAATTTTGCTGGTGGTTTTAAAATATCTCGTGACCTATAATGGTATTATGTTACATGTTTTATTATGTTTTATTATGTTACATGTTTATTATGTTTTATTATGTTTTATTATGTTACATGTTTTATTATGTTATAAGATCTTCAATAGACACACCCTCAAAATAAGCTATTCTTGTATGCCTAACATCAAATCCATCATAGCATCGCACAACAAAAAAATACTCTCCACCGAACAAGAACCAGAACAGTTAAACAAAACTAACAAAGAATGCAACTGTAGAAAGATAACAGAATGCCCATTAGAAGGCAAGTGCCTACAAACAAACGTTATCTACCAAGCAACCGTAACAACAGACACAACAACAGAAACTTACGTAGGCCTAGCAACAAATTTCAAAGAAAGATTCAGAAACCACAAAACATCACTAAAGCTAAAGAACCGAAGAAATGAAACAGAACTCTCAAAATACGTTTGGAAACTCAAAGAGGAAAACAAAAATTACAATATCACATGGAAAATTATCAAGAAATGCGAACCTTACAGCAATATCACTAAAAAATGTAATTTATGTTTAAGCGAGAAATTCATAATAATTTGTAAAAAACATTTATGTTCCTTAAATAGACGTAATGAATTAGCTAGCCCGTGTAGACACAGAAACAAATTCACGCTCAAAAACTGCCATGTAACATAATACCATTATAGGTCACGAGATATTTTAAAACCACCAGCAAAATTTTAACGGTCATTCATTGTAACTTGCCTGATGAGTGTGATCGTCTCTGACGATCATACGAAACCAGCTTGTAGCAATAAAACAATGAATCATTTATCCTAGTCTTTGACTAATATATTTCATATCATGCTCCTACAATGTCGAGCACTCTTTGGAAAACATTTTCAATGATCTTTATTATATATATATATATATATATATATATATATATATATATACTGTAGTATTAATAAGTTGACATCTTGCGAACTACTTGCTGGTTCAGAACTCTTTAATAATTTAAATTTAATAACTCTTTAATTTAAATTTAATAACTCTTTAATAATTAAATTATTAAAGAGTTCTGAACCAGCAAGTAGTTCGCAAGATGTCAACTTATTAATACTACAGTATCTATTTTTTCTTGGCATCAGCGTCAAGTATCATTTTGATCCTACTCGCTAGTGGCTTGGTTGTTGGTGCTCCAACTATTTCTGACAATTTTTTTTGACAATTTTCCTGCTTTAAACTTTGAATTCAAAATTCAAACTTTTTATTGTCGTCTGTGAATCGTTTCATCGATCCTATCATGTCACAAACTGTTCAGCATCAACACAAACTGGAAAATGCTTGGAACAAGCTAGCAAGATATCAGCATCATGAAAAGTTTTTAAGGACCTGTATCAGTAGGAAACTTATCCCCAAGGGATTGAACTTTAAATTTAATTTAAATTTAATGTCATACGACACCAACTTAAAAGATACTTGTAAGCAACACCTTGCCATCGCTTCGTACAACCTCGTCAAAGAAATCCATCAAGCTACAAAGAAAGAGTTGACCAAGTTACATCGAAACCTTGACCTGGTTCGAACAGAAGTGACAGAAGAACTTGGGAAGGAGGAAGCTGAATTACTTATTAGGAAAACAAAATCAAAGATAAGTAACCTTAGGCATAGATTAAATATTACTGAAATCCACAAACTTAGTGAAGCTTTTGAATTTAAGGAGAGTGATATTAAAGAAACTTACGAAAGTACTAAACCTATGAAAAAACGTAATAGGAGATTTGATAAAACATTAAGATCTAAAAGATATAAAAGAAACAAGAGTAAGAACACTATTTCTATCCCTGAGGAAGAACAACAAAATCATTCAAATTTATCGAAACTTGATCCCATAAATCTAACTAACGTATCTTTGACAGAAGACCAAAAATGTTTACTGCGAAAAGGACCCAAGTTCTGCCCTGCACCAAAGGATGTTAACTGGATGAAGCTGATGGACGACTGGAAGAAATTTGAAAGAAGAGTAAGACTGACAGCATATCATCACAAGAGGACAAGTCAAGCACAAGACTCAAGACAAGAAGAAGAAGACGACGAAGATGGAACTGACAGCGACGAGTTTTTCCCAAAAGTACCAACCTCGAGCAAGAATTGGAACCCTCCAAGATCAAGTATACCAGAGTTAGAGACATTTTTAGCATCTGTGAAAAGGAACATTTTTGACCCGAAAAATTTAAAACACTCTAAAGATAACTTAACTAAGCAAGAGAGAGTAGCTTTAAAAGAACTGAAAGCTGATTCTGACAGCATTATCAGAATTCAAGATAAAGGCTCTAGTTTTGTCATCTTAGAGAAAGACAAATACATTACCAAAGTGAAAGAACAACTTGATAACCCACTGCATTACAAGAAGTTGGAAAACGATCCTACCAACAACCATTTGAATAAAGTTAAAACGTGGGCATCCAAATGGCTAAGACGAAGTCAAATAACGAAAGACGTTGCAGAATGGGTTAATAACAACCAAGCAAAACCTGGGGTTGCCTTTGGAAATGTCAAGACCCACAAGCCTAATAATCCTGTTAGACTAATAACATCTTGTTGCGGTACAGCAATTGAAAAATTATCAGCTTTTACTGAATTCTATTTAAAACCCTTAGCTAATAAGTTACCATCATTTGTTAGAGATACTACGGATTTACTAAATAGAATAGAAAGTTTAAATAGCTTAGGATGCCTTCCAGAAAATACATTGTTAGTTTCATGGGATGTTGTAGCAATGTTCCCAAATATCGATAATAACTTAGGTTTAACAGCAGTCAAGAAAGCTTTAAATTCTAGAGATCATAAAATCCCTTCCACTAAATGTATATTAGAAGCAGTAGAATTGTGCCTTAAGCATAATAATTCGAAATTTAACAATGATAACTATCTCCAAATTCATGGAACGGCAATGGGACCAAAGAATGCGTGTAGTTATGCCGACATAGCAATGGGTGAGATTGACAGGCTAGCTAAGTTAGGAGGAATCAAACCTCAATGTTGGTGGAGATATAAGGATGACATTTTAGATTTATGGACACAAGGAGAAGAAAAATTAAAAGAATTCACTAGTTACATCAATTCCTTGTATCCAACCATTAAGTTTACTTTAACATACTCTAAAGAGAAGCTTAACTTTTTAGATTTAACATTACATTTAATTGATGGTCAGATTCAAACTGACGTCTATTCGAAGCCTACTGATAACCATTTGTACCTTCCACCTTCTAGTGCTCACCCTTATAATTGTAAGAAATCTATTCCATATAGTGTGGGACTTAGGATTAAGCGTAATTGCTCGGATAAGACTTTCTTAAAAAAGCGTAACGAGGAATATCAAAATTATTTAATTCAACAAGGTTACGATAAGAAATTGGTAAAAACACAGTTTTCTAAGATTGATGAATTGGATAGAAAAGATTTATTGAAGGTAAGTAAAGTCAAAAGAAATAACAACATAGTGCCATTTGTTACAGATTTTAACCCAAATTTTCCAAATTTAAATAAGATCTTAAGAAAGTATACATATTTACTTGAATCGTCCCAAGAGCTTAAAGATATTTTTTCAGGAAAACGAATTATTACAGCATACAGAAGGCCCAAGAATCTAAAAGAAATCTTAGCTCCTTCTAAATTGAAAACCGGTAATAAAGATCGAGTTTCTTCTAATGATGTAGGTTGTGTTAAATGCCAGAATAGATATGATCTTTGTTCCAACTATTTCGAAGCATCTAAGAAAATTATTAGCTTTGCAACCAATAGATTTTATTTTATCAAGCAACATCTTAATTGCAAGTCCAAAAATGTAATATATCTAGTTTCATGTAAAAAGTGCCGGGTGCAGTACGTAGGTTCAACTAAAAATGAATTTAAGGTAAGGTTTAGGAATCACAAGTCGGCTATATTAGCTAACAGAAATACTTGTGAAGTAGCTATTCATTTTAACAGTGCACCTCATAAGCTATCAGATTTTAGTTTTATGTGTATAGAATCTATCACTAGTTTAGAAAATATAGAAGAAGTTTTACTTAATAGGGAAGCGTATTGGTGCACTCAGCTTTTTACTTATCGGCCATTTGGAATGAACAAAAGATTGGAAGTCAATTCTAGAAATAGGATTAGCTATAATCCCTAAAATGCACTTGCCAATGTTTTATCATTGTTATTAATGTTATTATTTTTAAGTTGATTTTTAAATTTATTTATTTATTTTTAAGATTTTTTAGGTTAATTGCTTGTAGTATTTTAGTTCGTTCTTCATGATGCTTTTAAGATTTGTTACTTGTATTTTTCTGTATTAACCTGGAATGATTGACGCGCAACACAATATTTCTGCTCGAACGGGTTTGTTTTCTTTATTTCCGGTTTTAGCGCGCGCGCTTTATTTTTAATAGCACGCGCTAGTGATCTTTGTTTATTTTCTTTCTATGTTGTGTTGCGCGCTAATTATTTCAGTTTTGCTGATGAAGGCTGAATGGCCGAAACGTCCTATTAAACAGTATTTTAGTTACAAGTTGATCGTCTTGGCTTTGTCTTTATTTTACTTATATATATATATATATATATATATATATAAAATTCATGATTGCATCAGAGTAAAATCAATGCTATTTAAGTTCCCATGTACTAAAGTGTACTCTGTTCCAATTGGAAGGGATATGACATAAAATTGTATATTTTACCGAATTTTTTGTCATTAGATTAAATACGGTCAGAAACCGCGAAATATATCCCAATTACACGTGAATAAAAAATTCATAACTCTCACAAACTTTGACCGATTTTCATGATTCAAACTTTATTTGATGGATTAATCTTTTCTTTTCTTTCTTTCTTTCTTTCTTTTTTTTTTTTTTTTTTTTTTAATTATTATTATTAGTAGTAGTATTATTATTCATCGAAAAATCAAATTTGTAAACAATTATAAAGCAAATTGCCAATCTCGGGTTTCTTTTGACATACGCGAATAAAATAAATAAATAAATAAAAATGTAAAGTGTGATCCATTTTAAGAAGCAGAGGATGCTTAGTAATATTTCAAACACGCGAGAGCGTTCCTCTTCCAATTTCTAAATACCGAAAAGTGAGTTGAGAAAACGAGGCGCAGCCGAGTTTTTATTAACCGACTTTGAGGTGTTTGGAAATCGGAGGAAGAACTCTTTCAAGTGTTTGAACTTGCTTTTCAATTTCATGAATATTTCTTCGAGAAAATCAAAGAAAAAGTTTACGAAATTTAATGCAAATTAAGAAGACATTTCCAAACCACCGTCAAAGTAGTGATTTTCTTTGTTTTGTCCTCATTAAATATTCATAAGGAACAAAGGGTAAAAAAAACACAAAGAAATAAAAGTGTCGGGGACGCTATAAAAATCTAAGGTTAAAGTTAAAAATTGATAAATTGTATTTAATACGCTTGAAGAAGTTGAATTCCTGTCTTTTATTGAGCCCTTGTGGAGCCAAAGTACATAATTGTGCGCTCCAGAACGCTTTATTTATTTTATTTATTTATTTATTTATTTTATTTAAACACGTATCGTCCAGGAGCTAGAAACTCGTTCAAAATACGAACGTGTGTGAACAACATAAATTAATTATAACTTGGAAACATAATATAGAAAAAAATGGTATGAAATTATCAATAGTTATAGAAAATAAATTGAACTGAAGAATCTAAAGAATGGCTTTCTTAAGGTTGCTTTTGAATTCAGTTAGACTCGCTGCATTATGAACTTTGTTGGGAAGACTATTCCAAACGTTAGCAGCCATATAGCTAAATGATTTTTTCTTCCATAATAAGTTAAACCTAGGTATAGCTAGCTTATATCCATCTCCCCTGAGATTATAATGTGTTTTTCTAAAGCTAAAAAGATTCTTTATATACTGAGGACCATCTCCATATAAACTCTTATAAAGTAATACCATTGACTGATAGATACGTCGTTTCTTGAGATTAGATAGTTCGACGGTACTTAATATCTGCTCATATGGAACAGTTTTACCATAGCCTAACACAGATCTAAGAATATAATAATTAGCGTTATCTAGTCGGTCGCTTTGAACTTTACCTAAACCTAGCATTAAAGGACCACAGTATTCTAGGTGTGGAATAATAAACGCCTTGTATAGCATAATCATCTTATCGATGGGCAAAGATCTTCTAATTCGCCTCAAAGCAGCAGCCTTAGCATAAGCTTTCTTAAGTTGCTCAGAGATGTGAATCTTAAAATTAAGTTTACTATCCAGGGTTACCCCCAGGATCTTAACATTATTAGTAATGTCTATCTTAGTGCTGTCCAAATAAAGTCCATAGTCACGAGTAAGAAGAATTCGATCCACGTTGTCACGGGCTTCGATCTGTTCAATACCGATAAATTCAAAATCCTCAAAAGCGTGCTCACTGGCGTTGAAATAAATGGCCGTTTTACAGGTTTTTTTGTTTGTTTTTATAGCCGATTTGTGATTCCTAAACCTAACTTTGAATTCGTTACTTGTAGATCCAACATATTGTAGAGAACACCTCTTACATGTAATTAAATAAATCAAGTTACTAGTGGTGCAAGAGATCGATGTCTAGAGACTCTTTCCTTTCTACCACAGAGAAATCTAAACGCAAAGTTTATCCTCTAGTTGTTGATTATTTAGGAGACCTAGATATTTGAAGGAGACTTTGTCAAAGCGCGCATCTTCTGGAGTCGCAGAGCGTATTTCTGAATGCGGCTTTCACCGTTGTTCCAGAAAGTGCGATCTTTGTAATAATTTTGCTAAAGATTCTCCCAAGTTTTCTAGCTCTTCTACTGGTAGAAGTTACAATATCAAACAGAACATCTCTTGCACCACTAGTAACTTGATTTATTTAATTACATGTAAGAGGTGTTCTCTCTCTCTCTCTCTCTCTCTCTCTCTCTCTCTCTCTCTCTCTTAAAATTTCTGGGTTATTCCATTCTTTGTTACGACAGCAGAAAAGGTAATAAGTTGATCTGATTATAATGTTGATAATTTTTCTCACGATATAGTTTTTTGTTTGTTTTGTATAGTTTTTGTTGTCCTCTAGGCCAAGTTCTTTTAGCATTTCGATAATATCAGACGATTGATGGGAGAATACACCCAAACTACTGATGGAAAGGTTTACAAATTTAACCCGCTGAAATTGACTCTTGTGGTCGATGACAGTCTCGTGATATTTACGTTCTTTGCGGTCTAAGTTATTTTGTAGATTTGTTTCGAAACCAACAGTTAATTCTAGAATATACAAGCACTTATTTGATATGGACAACACTATGTCAGGACGCAAGCTGTCACCAGTTATAATAGACGGGCTCGGAAAACCAGGAAGATCGACGTATAGGGTTGTGTTTTTGATTGATGGAAGACTATGAGTAATGCAATTCAGGACAGAATCATGACGCCAGGAAAAGCGGCCTTCTTGTAGGTAGTGATTGCAACCCGCGACAACATGAAGAAGAGATAATAATAATGGAAACTTTATTTGCTTATGAATACAGTTGTAAATCTCACTACGTAAGGCAATAAACAACTGGCTACTTGAATTGATACATGAGTAATATATATAAATGTATATTTACAAGGAATCCAATTAAATGAAAAAAAAAAAAAAAAAAAAAAAAATTAGGATTTTAATAGTTCTGGGTCATTCCAAATCTTATTTCTGCAGCAAAATATATAATATGTTGCTCTAATGGCAAGATTTATCGTTTTCCTAATAATATAGAGTTGTTGTTTTTTATCAATGCCAATGTCATTCATCATGTCTAGGAAGGTGGAGCATTCATCCGAGAAAACGCCAAGAGAACTCATGGAGAGGTTAACAAATTTAACACATTTGTAGTCACTGCTCAAGTCGTTAATCAAGTTCTTGTATTTTTCTCGTTTACGCATTGCATTTTTACAAAGGTTGGATTCGAACCCAACTGTTAGTTCTAGGACATACAAGCACTTGGAATGTATTAGAAAAAGAAGATCTGGACGGAAAGTAATAATAATAATAATAATAATAATAATAATAATAATAATAATAATAATAATAATAATAATAATAATAATAATAATAATAATAATAATAATAATAATAATAATAATAATAAAAGCATGGAAATCAATAGACAGTAAAAAAAAGAACGCTGATAAACAAAGAAAGGGGAGCGAGAAACCACGTTGGATGACTAATATTGAGAGAAAAATGAACAACTTACGGAAACAAACCTCTCAAATAAGCGAAGAACTCAATAGATTACGTGCCAACCGTAAAGTAACGCCGAAAATGAAGAAAAATCGATGATTAAATAAATTAAGGGGAAAAATAACCATCGAAAGCTTGACTATTTTAAAAGAAAGAAAGATTACACCATCCGAGCTCAAAAAAAGCAAAAGGATAACAAAAAGACCACCTATGAAAGATTCAAGACCAACCAATGGTTTGATGCAGATGAAGGTTCGTTCTACAGTCACCTAAACAATATTATCAAATTAATAGAAGCAAATAAACATCCTCAGTACATTGGAAAGGAAAAGAAATGCTCAGTAGCACAGGAAATCACTTCCGATTCTGAAATTACAAAAGAAGTATTTGAAGATTTCTGGAGACCGATATGGGAAAACGCAAGCGAACTACCTATTGAAGAACGGGATTGGATAAAGGATACGGAAGCAGCCCTCAGACAACACACTCAACATACAACTAAATTAGTTAAGATAACCAAAGAAACAATCAATATCTGCATTAAAAACAAACGGAATTGGTCATCACCTGGAATAGATAAAATTACCAACTATTGGATAAAGAAAATGGATATCTTCCATGGAGACATCGCTACAGCGCTAAACGTGATACGTACAGAGAGACTAGAGATACCACCTTGGCTTACGATCGGAAGAAGTGTTATGATCCCAAAGAAAGACAATCCAACGGTCGCTGACCACCGACCGATTACCTGCTTAAATACAAGCTCATCACGTCAGTTATTGACTACCAACTACAATTGCATGAGGATAAAAACAATCTAATGCAAATCGACCAAAGAGGAGGCAAAGCAAAATCGATGGGTACAGTAGATAACCTACTAATCGATAAGATGATCCAAGAGGATGCCCACTTCCGAAAGAAGAACCTATCCTGTACATGGGTAGACGTTAAAAAGGCATTTGACTCTGTCTCTCATCAGTGGATCGTCAAAACGCTTGAAATGCACGGCTTTAATGCAGACCTTATCCACCTCATCAAATCTGTTATGAATACTTGGAGTATCAATCTCGAAGTAACTATCAACCAAGTCAAAGAAACAATTGGCCCCATTTAAGTCAACCGAGGAATCCTACAAGGCGACTCTTTCTGTGTACGGCTCTTCACTCTATGCCTGAACCCAATTGCATGGTACCTAAGAAGTACGGAAGGTTATAAGCTATCGCACGCCCCAGGCAGAAAAATCACCCATGTGCTGTTCGTTGATGACCTGAAAACCTAACCACAGATCGGAACAAAAAGCTGTAATTGTTACAAGTAAACTAAAGAAAATGTTTACTGACATTGGCCTGGAATGGGGAATTAACAAGTGTGCTGCAATGCACATCAAACGAGGAAAGCTGGCTACTAACAACAACACCAATGGGAATGCCTGTAAGTAATAACTATACCATCCAAGTTATAGGCAATGAAGACCACTATAAATTTCTTGGAAAGTATCAGAACACAGAGCACCTGGAGGACAAAGTCATCGAAGAAGCCTCGAAGGAGTACGAAAATAGACTTTGGGTAATTTGGACTTCACCATTATCAATACCGCGTAAAGTTTCGTGCTACCAACGTATACGCCGTACCAGTCTTACAATATTATATGTGGACGACTGACTGGTGCCTCAACCACCTCAAAGCACTAGACAGATTAACGAGGAAAGTCATAAATGACTGCAGCGGGAAACATAAGTATGAATCAACACCACTACTATACTTACAGCCTGAACAAGGAGGGAAAGGACTGACTGAACTAGAAGCACTCTATAAGAACACTAAGTTGAAAGTAGCTAACTACATTAACAACTCGAAAGATCAACACATCAAACTTGTTAAGTCATTTCAACTTGAGAAAGAACAAAGTCATTTAAGATCCATATTAAGATGCCAAGAAGTACGCAGAAGAACTAAGCATAGACTGTGACTTTTTTTAAATTCTCTCCAGTATATATTTTGAATTATACTATATAATATATACATGGTAGGAGAAGGGCAACAATATAGATACCTAATTATGTGCCCTTTCCTAAGTTAAATTACAATTTCATTTACAATACGGTAATTTATTATAACTAAATATAACTAATGTACGAAAAAAAGGGAAAAAAAAGCTATTGAATAATTTAAGCATATAGATTGAAGTAAGCAGTAGAAGACAAAATACGAAATATGAAGTAAATGATAATTATAATGATTTTCACTCAGTATTGTTTCAAGTAATATGTTTTAAGTGCTATTTTGAAAGGCATTTTTGATTTTATGTTTCTGATAGAAGGAGGGATGTCGTTCCAGAAATATATTTTGGATGTGCCGCTTGTGTAACTTTTATGTCGCTTATGCATTTAACTTGTCTTATTTTTCAGTTTTTAAAATTTCTTGTTTACATACATTGACATAAATCCAACCTTTCGTTCTGAGTAAACAAATTAATTATCAATTAATGTTGTTTGTACTCGTTTTTCATTGAAACAGTGACACAAGACTTAAAAACATAACACATAAACAATGCATAAAACATTACCATTGGTTTTCGACAAATGAAACACTGAAACATTTCAATGGGTAAAACAGTGCAACAACACAACACTTTCACTCACATCAATACTACAACACTTGGCGAATAATAAACTACCTAAACCTGCACACACTAAAACTCTACACTATACAATACCTTAACGCACTATAACTCTACACTATACAATACGAAATGCAGCAAACGACTGGAATATGTTATCTAAATCAATTAGAGAAAGTACATCTTTAAATATTTTTAAAAAAGCCATCCGTAAACTTAAATAAGTATTTATGTTATGATAATAGAGTACAAACACTTTGAATATATATTTTCACGATTTTGAAGTTCCCCTTTCTATATAACTGTATGACTGGTAATGTCCTACTTGCATATTTTTAGTGTTTGTGCTCTAGATCTAATAATAGTTATTAACTGTATATATATATATTTTTACTATTTTTATGCTTTTTATCGTTTAAATATATATCAATATTTTTTCTCTATTTATTTATAATTTTATTTTTATTATTATTATTTAGAGGACCTATCTGTAAATCACCTTTGTGACGATAGTATCCTCAATAAAGATTTATTATTATTAATACCTTAACGCACTAAAATTCTACTCTATACAATACTTAAACGCACTAAAAGTCTACACTATACAATACCTTAACGCACTTAAAGTCTACACTATACAAAACCTTAACGCACTATAACTCTACACTATACAATATGTACTCACGACATCTTATTTACTGTCAGAAAACGCTAATGAACAACACTTACACTAAGTCAAGTCTTTTTCGCCATGTGCTCCTAAAAAGCCACTGCAAGGTTCACTGGGATACCACAGGGAACCCATACAGAATTTAATAATCTTCCAAACATCCTCCCCTTCCTGATGTGAGACATCAACAGTAACAATAAAATGGTAGAACTCGAACGAAGTAAACAAATTTATATATAAATGTCAATCATAGTTTCTTCTCAATGGGGCATAGCTTCACTACTGGCCTCTTCAAAACTGTGTCCTTTAGCTTAACATCAGCTGTACGAACATGACCGTCAGCTCCAGCATAGGTCTTGATGATACGCCCTAAAGGCCACTTTCCTCGAGGAGTGTCTGGTTGTAGTACAAGTACCAAATCACCAACCTTCATATCATCTTGAACCTTTGCCCATTTTCCTCGGGGGCTCAATGCTGGTAGCCATTCTCTTAGCCATCTGTTCCAGAAATGCCTGATCAATTCTTGCACTCTACGCCACCTCTTTCTCGGGTTAAAATCTGTGCTATCTACTGTATCTGGTGCAAATTGGCCACCAACCTGGCCATGCAAAAAATGGTTAGGTGTCAGTCGAATGTCATCCGATGCGTTGGCTGACTGATACGTAAGGGGACGCGAGTTGATCAATCCTTCAGCACCTACAATTGCACTGTGAAGTTCCTCATCATTGATGTCTGCGTTTCCAAGGATAATCTTTATGGCCTTCTTTGCTGCCTTAACCATGACTTCATGCACTCCATTAAAATGAGGGGCACCTGGTGGATTAAAATGCCACTTTATTCCTTTATTTGCAGCCGAAACTTGGATTTTGTCTTTGTCAAGTCCTGCAACTAATTCTTTGAGTTCTCTGTCCCCACTAACAAAGTTAGTGCCGTTGTCAGAAACCATGACCTCTGGCAGGCCACGCCTAGAAACCATTCGATAAAAGGCATTTAAAAATGAATCAGTATCAAGTCCATAAGCCATTTCAAGGTGTACAGCTCTACAACTTAGACATGTGAACAAACAAAGATATCGCTTCTGGCGTGTCTTTCCTCTCCCTTGCTTAGTCAGGAATGGCCCTGCAAAATCAACTGAAGTCTGGCTGAATGCCCTTAAAGACTTGTCAGTACGAAAGCCTGATAGTGGAGCCATGATCTGAACTGCTGGCTTAGCTTTCCTTCGACTGCACTTGGTACACCCTCTCTCACACTCTCGAATTGCCTCCCTGGCTGAAATTATCCAATACTTAACAGACAGTTGAGCAAGAACTTGATTAGTCCCTCCATGCTGACACTGGTTGTGAGCATCACGAATAATCAATGAAGTGACAACATGCTTGCGAGGTAGGATGATCGGGAATCTACTCTTCCAAGGCAAACACTCAGCAAAACGCAATCGACCATTACAGCGTATCAAGCCATCATCATCTATGAAAGGGTTTAGAGGTAGTAACCTTGACGTGCTATGCAGTAACTTTTCTGCTCTCAAACTCTTGACTTCTTCATAAAAACATTCTAGCTGTGCTTGCTCAATATAGTGAACTTGAGCCATATTCATCTCGTCTGAGGTAAGGGAACCTGTTGATCTCAGTTTGGCAGTTCGGCGACAGTTTGTGACAAAACGTATGACATAAGCAGCCACACGTACCATTCGCAGCCAACTTGAGTAGCATTTTGGATTGAGGCGGTCATCCTCCTTCAGAACTGTAAGGTAAACACACTCTGCTTGCTCTTCATCACAAACCTGGTACTGCTTCTTTGTTTCTACAATGGATAATGGTGACTTGGGAATTGGAAGATTGAGAACTGGCCAACCCTCCTCTGGCTGCTTTAGATACTCTGGGCCTTCCCACCAAACCTCATCATCTACCAGAGATTCTGCTGAGCTCCCTCTGCTTAGCTTGTCTGCTGGGTTGCTCTTGGTCGGAACATAACGCCACTGACTTGGATCTGTTTTTGATTGAATCTGTCCGACTCTGTTAGCGACAAAAGGCTTAAATTGACGCGACTGGCCGCGAACCCAGTAAAGAACATCTAAGCTATCAGTCCAAAACACCACTTTGTTGATATCAATCTGACAAGTTAAACAAGTTGTCTCTGCCAACAATGGCTCCCATTAATTCTAGTCGAGGTATACTTGTTGCTTTCAAAGGTGCTACTTGTTGCTGCTCTTGAGGTGACAAATCGAACAGTTACAGATCCTGATTGATAATGATGGACTAGATAAGCAACGGCACCATAGGCTGCTTCAGAAGCATCGCTAAACACATGTAGCTGCGAATCAATGACAGTTCCATCTTTTCTTAATGCTCTAGGGACCTTAATATCACTCAGCTGTGACAGTTCCTCAAACCATGCAGATGCTTTACGATTCAAATCTTCAGGTAAATCTTGATCCCATGTTATACCAGCTATCCACATCTCTTGGAGTATCATCCGAGCTCTCACTGCGTACGGTGAGAGAAATCCTAGTGGATCAAACAGTGTTGCTGTGCGACTTAAAAATCTTCTCTTGGTTAGCTGTAACTCCCTTGGAGGATTAACTACAAAGGTAAATTGATCTGGCTCAGATGACCATGAGACTCCAAGAGTCTTAATGACGGGCATGGCATCAGATTCTAAGTCTAAACTTGACACACGGTCTTCTTTAGGTATTGCCTCTAGAACCTCAGCCTTGTTTGATAGCCACTTCTTTGGGGTCATTCCTGCTTTACCATACAATGACTTGAGCTCCTCATACAACTTGATAGCTTCATCAACTGTGTCCACCGAGTCCATGCTATCATCCATGTAGGTACTTTCACAAACAGTCTCAGCAGCTCTAGGAAACTCATGTTTATTTACTGACGCATTGTGTTGGTTAACAAACTGAGCCAAGTAAGGTGAAGCGTTGACCCCAAAAACCACTCGGGTAAACTGATAAACTGTTGGCTTTTTGCTATTGTCCATCTCTCGCCACAAAAATCTATGAACCGATTGATCTGATGGTTTCATGTGAACTTGCAAATACATCTCTGTAATGTCACACACCAGAGCTACAGGAGATCGCCTGAATCTTGTAAGTACATGTGTTAGATCATTCTGTAGTTTTGGACCCTGTTGAATAACATCATTAAGAGACACTCCTTTGAAACGCGCTGAGGCATCAAATACTGGTCGTACTTTTGTAGTGGCCTTGTTCAGGCGCACCACAGGAAAGTGAGGGAGGTACCAGACCTTATCTGCTTGATCATACTTGTCATCTATTTCCTTGATGTAGCCTTTTTCCTTATATTTATCAAATACAGTCTGATATGCCTTTGCTACGTCTGGTTGTTTATTCAGTTTCTTTTCTATGCTTTCCAGACGGGACAACGCATTAGAATAGTTGTTGCTTAGTGTGTCAGAGTTCGACTTCCATGGCAAGCCAACCATGTAGCCGTTCGGGACTTCACTCAGTGAGGCTTTCACCTTCCGTTCAGCTTCCATGTCGTCATTACTCATCAATGAAATCGATGGTAACTGTTCCGCCTCCCACATTTGCTTGACTAAAACATTCAATTCCATGTCTTCCTGGGTGAAGTAAGTCACATTCGCAATGTCACCATTCACGAATGTTTGAGGAGGTTGAATACATGTCCATCCCAATGGTGTCAGCCGTGCAATTGGTTCACCAGGGTGACCACGAATTTCCTTTATTGCGCAGTGGAGATCAGAGAGATCAAGACCAATTAACATATCAACAATGGGACGTTTACCCTTAACTGGGAAGTTGACATCCTTCAGATGAGACCATTTGTGCTTTTCCTGAGACCAATCAATTGCCTGCAGGTTGCCAGTCACGCGATTTGTTGTATGAACAGTTACTTGTTCCTTTATTTGACCATCGCAACTCTCAAGCTCACAACTCATTATGCTACTCTTAATAC
Organism: Telmatactis stephensoni; assembly: GCA_029948255.1. NCBI lineage: Eukaryota > Metazoa > Cnidaria > Anthozoa > Actiniaria > Isophelliidae > Telmatactis > Telmatactis stephensoni. Next base: position 333,854 of record JALIZF010001821.1, on the reverse strand, counting down.
TTGTACGAGTGTTGTTTAATACATGTACAGATAATGACACTTCCTCTCCTTTTAAGTTTAGGTAGTTAGCAACATCCTCGTTTAAGTATGACCTTGTGCTCGCATCATCGAGAAGTGCATTTATGTGGATGCTTCTTCCTCCATTTTTCAATAGTACTGGAACAGTTCTCAAAGTCAAATATTCAGGGGATGAAGTTGAATTTTTAGCTGAAGATAGACTTGGCGTAGCATAGGTCTTGGGTTGGCTTCTCTCCCCTTCCGTGGGGTTCGTAGTTGGATACAACTTCTCCACTCTACCTGGCGATTGCTCCTCCTGAGGTTTACTCTCTTTCTGGTTCGTGTTCTCACTCCTATTCCGTACGTTGTGAAGAAGACGATGATGATTTGATCGACAACCATTAATTTGACATAGTCTTTTGCTTCGGCATGAATCACTCCTATGGTAGGATGATAAACAGCGGAAACATACCCTGAATTCACGAGCTTTATCCCATCTTGCATCGACTGGAAGTCCCTTAAATTGATCACACTTCAATAATCCATGTTCTTGTGAACATAGTTGGCACTTCATGGCAGGTCTTTTTTCGTCAACTTTCATTTGGGGAACTACCATGGTGCGTCCAGTGTTTTGATGAGGTTTCGCTTTTTCTGGTCCTAGCCCTTTAACAGTCTCCAGGGCTGTCATCCAGCTCTCCGCTTCTTCATTTACAAATCCATAAAGATTGTGAACTGTCCCTTCGATTCGTTTGTCTCTAAGCCAATCTTGGTACTTTACAACTAGCTGCTCGTTCAGCTTCCGTAGCAGCGAAACATAGAGGGATCCTGCTCCAAGTTCAGAGACTTGACCTGCTTCTGTCAGCTTAACAATAAGGGTGTCTAACAACTCTGCAAACTGCTCGAGATCTCCTGCATTTCCTTCACGAACTCTTTTAAACTTCTCCAGTTCTTCAAGTCGAATACTTATTTCTCTTCTCCTTCCCCCATATTTGCGGGTCAATCGGTTAATCGCCACCTCGTAGGCTGTGGCAGAATATCCTAAGTTTTGAACGGTGCGTAGAGCTTCTCCTTCAAGGCATCCATAAAGTCTCAACAATTTTTGCTCTGTAGGAACTCTTTCGTGTTTTCCAATAGTCTGGTAAAACGCTGCAAACCAAGACTCAAAAGATCTCTTATCCCCTTTAAACGTTGGAACTGGTAGCTTCTGTAGCCCTTTTAATGGATCGTCAGTGTTACCATATCCTGTGATCGGTTTTTCCTTTAATTTTTTGTTTGGAAGAGTGGCCCTTTTGATGTACGTGGTTGAACATTAAGAGATCGCATGGCCTGTTCCAGTTCGCTGCTGACTGCTTGTGATCGTGGATCATTAATAAATTCCGTTGTTGCATTTGGCTTGTTTTCGCGCGAAAAAACGAAGGTTCCAAAGGTTGGCTGAACGGGTTTTCCATGACCTGGAGTGATCGGCGTTGAGGACTTCGGAATACCAAGTTGATCATAAATCTCTTCCCTTTGCTTCTTCGCATCAGCCAATGAGTCCTCCAGACTCGCGATCAGGTTGTCTAGCTTTGCAGCTTGTCCTACTGGCGTTGTTCGAGCACTGCCGCTCGCGATCGATGAACGTGTTTTTCCTGCATGATTTCCTAGAATTCGTTCCACATACTCGTTAAAGATCAATGTACACTCGTGGATATCCTTTCGAATGCGATCTCCTTCCGCTTTTAATCTTGCAATCTTGTCAACTTCTTCGTAAATCTTCCATTCTTCTTCCAAATCATTACAAATGCGAAAATACTCGTTGCTTTGCTCCACTAATCTGTCGAACAATTCTTTTGAATCATCAACTCCGATGTCTTCATCTTCAATTCCATTGATTAAATGATCCTTTACTTCGTAGATCGCTAGCTTCAGCGTATTTTTCCGGTCACGTAAACCCTTCATTTCCACGATGTAGAACTTGTTGCGTAATCCTCGCTTTGATCGATAAACTGCATGTTTTCTTCATTTAAAACCGTAAGAACTCACAAACGAACACATGGAATATCAAAGTATGTCTTGAACCTCGCTCTGCTACCAAAAAATGTACTCACGACATCTTATTTACTGTCAGAAAACGCTAATGAACAACACTTACACTAAGTCAAGTCTTTTTCGCCATGTGCTCCTAAAAAGCCACTGTAAGGTTCACTGGGATACCACAGGGAACCCATACAGAATTTAATAATCTTCCAAACACAATACCTTAACGCACTAAAAGTCTACAATATACAATACCTTAACGCACTAAAACTCTACACTATACAAAACCTAAACGCACTATAACTCTACACTATACAATACCTTAACGCACTAAAATTCTACTCTATACAATACCTTAACGCACTAAAACTCTACGCTATACAAAACCTAAACGCACCATAACCCTACACTATACAATACCTTAACGCACTATAACTCTACACTATACAATACCTTAACGCACTATAACTCTACACTATACGGTATTATATATATATAGTGTAGAATTTAAGTGCGTTAAGATTTTGTACAGTGTAGAGTTTTAGTGTTTAGGTTTTGTAGTGTAGAGTTTTAATGCGTTAAGGTATTATATATAGTGTAGAGTTTTAGTGCGTTAAGATTTTGCACAGTGTAGAGTTTTAGTGTTTAGGTTTTGTGGTGTAGAGTTTTAATGCGTTAAAGTTTTGTACTGAAGAGTTTAGTGTGTTTAGGTTTTATGTAGTGTAGAGTTTTAGTACGTGAATGTATTGTAAAGAGTAGAGTTTTAGTGCATTAAGGTATTTTATAAAATAACTAGGATACTACGCACGCTTTGATTGGCTGAAAGCTGTGTTTGCATGAGAGTATGTAAACACGGTTTTGACGTCACCATCTTTGTGCTTCGCGGCAAAATTTGGATTGAAAATTGAAGTTGACCATTGTAAAAACTTAAAAATACAACTTTCATGTATTTTATAAGAAAACAAATTGAGAAAGCAAAGCAAACTAGTGTCATTTTTTATTTCTTTTCCCTTTCTTTAGGAAAAGGGACGGCAGCTCACTAAAACTGAATCAGTTTCTGAATCTTTTATGTCCGTGTTTGAACGAAATAGTTTAGAGCTAAAATAGAAAAGACCAACAACAACAACAACAACAAAAACCATAGAAGTTTCCATTAACAGGCTAAAATAGTTCAATGATTGGCAAACAAACGTCACACTAACAGAGCGAGCTGGGCCACCTCAAGAGGAAATTAGCGAACTGTAAAGCATCGAAATAGGAGGCATGAAAACGTTTTCAAAACAATTCATTTGATTTAATATAGGATTATCATATTTACAATCAATGCAAGAAAATTACAGGAAATGAGGAGAAACAGTTGTTTACGCGGTTCTGAATTGTTTTCTTTGAGCCTGAAGAGTCAAGCTCATTCATCGCAAAAGATTGTTTTTCATCCACAATGGACAACACTGAACCTCGAGACTAGCAAAAATATATCTCTTGTTCAACGCCTAAAATATAAAATTCGGGCACTAACCATATAATTCAAACAAAATTCAGTCTTATCCAGATAACCAGGCATCACACAGCTTAATTCATAAACGGCAATTTCCAAGCACAAAATGACCCTTCGTCGGCTCGACAATGTGGTTGCTTTTGTTGCCGTCTTTTACACCACGTCCAAGAAAATAGTCGTTGGTTTTCTTTCAAGTTGGCGAGAATTTTCAATGAAGAACATTCTCTTCGATACCTCAGAACTTTTCACGAAAACGAAGAGTTATTTTGTCTTTAGAAAGTACCATTTTTCTTTCATTTTAGCGAAAGTTTTCTAAGAGTTGTCTCCCAAATTTTTAGCTCGAAAATCACCAAATAGTTGGATTTCTACCGCGTGTTTTGATTGGCTAGTTATGAAATGCCATTGTTAAGTTAATGTATTGAGAACATATATTTTGATCATTAAATGGATGTAATCAATCATTCGTTTTGTAATATTTTTAGAGGAATAAAGTCATTTTATAAAAGCAATAGAAAACTTTTTCCTGTGTTTGCATAGCCTGATATAAACACTTTAGGGGCATCGGGAGGAATTCCTCGACTTCATCTCGGGTTTGCATAACTGGGTCCTCAAATTCTCCAGCTCCTTACATGTTTATATCAGGCTATGCAAACACGGAAAAAGTTTTCTATTGCTTAAATATGGAGTAGAGTTTTAGTGCGTTAAGGTTTTGTATAGAGTAGAGTTTTAGTGCGTTAAGGTTTTGTATAGCCAGTGTAGAGTTATAGTGCGTTAAGGTATTTTAACGCACCAAAATCTTTAAACTATACAATACCTAAATGCACTATAGCTCTACAGTATACAAAACGTAAAACTCTGCACTATCTGCAAATACCGATATTTAGGCCGAATGTTAGAATTATCTATCAATGTACTATGAAAACAATCCAAAAACTATATCGTTACAAAAACGACATATATGTCCCTCTCAATTTCCTTTAAGAAAAAAATAACTCCCCTTGCTTTTCATAGAACGTTTTGATATTTTTACTGCATTCAAGTTAAGAGATTTCCTTTTTTGAACAAAAGTTGTGCCTCAATTCTCTCAAAGTTTGACTGAGTTTTAGTGAGTTGAAAAATCTAGCAAACATGCCGCTTTTGAACCTTTTGAAGTAGTAGAACAAAAATCTTGTTTTTTTCTAGTTAACATCAATATTTTCACTTATAATTCACACTACTTATAGTTCAGATAACAAGCTAACTTATGTATAAATATAGTAATCCTGCGTTAAATATTTGCAAAGTTATAACCAATTGAATTTCGAAAATCCACTTTTTAGCTAATTTCAAATCGTCTAAAGTGAATCCCGTATAAAAACTCATATTTTGGCCTTGGCTTTTTTGGCAAGTTTGAAAAACCACCTTTATGCTTTGATAGCACGTATAGTTACGTTATGATAATTAAAGGGAATTCAAATCAAATTTTATCACTGATATAGCACACTATGTCATTTTTGTAACATTTTTGACTCGTTTTGGTCCATAGATCCGAGAGTTTTAAAATAGATCAAGTCATATTTTGTGTCATGGTAGTATAGTAAGTAAAGATTACATGCATGAAAACAAAACGAAAAAAAAAAAAAAATACGTGATAATTATTGTTTTGAGCTCAAGAGAGAAAAGGGTTACAAAAATGTCCGACTTTTCCTCGAGAGAGAGATCGAGATCGAGATCGAGAGAAAGAGAGAGAGAGAGAGAGAGAGAGAGAGAGAGAGAGAGAGAGAGAGAGAGAGAGAGAGAGAGAGAGAGAGAGAGAGAGAGAGAGAGAGAGAGAGAGAGAGAGAGAGAGAGAGTCAGATTCATGTGGGTATTTGCTACGTTGAGTGAGTAATTGCTACCGTAGCAAATACTCACTATGAGTTTTTGCTACCGTAGCAAATACCCACTATGGGTATATGCTACGACAGCGAGTATTTGCTACCGTATCAAATACCCATTGTGGGTATTTGCTACGGAAGCAAATACTCGTTGTGGATATTTGCTACGGTAGCAAATACTCATTGTGGGTATTTGCTACGGTAGCAAATACACATTGTGAGTATTTGTTACGGTAGCAAATACTCATTGTGAGTATTTGCTACTATAAAAATGAGTATTTGCTACGATGTTGGTTCTTGCTGGACTACCAATTACCCACATCAAGTATATCTGCTACGATAACACATTTTTAACGCAACCAACTTCTTTATTTACGGTTTGTGTTTGCTTTCTTTATCCTCTGATAACATTTCAAAATCTCGTCAAACATTTTTTCAAAGTCTTGGAAGGATATATTTTAAAAACTACTAAATTGATTTTTTTTAACTAAAAGCAATAACTTTTCAGAGTTGTCATCGTTCTGTTTGTATTTCTCTGCCCATTATGTAAAGAAGCATTTATTTTCTGGCATAAAAATTAATGTCTGAATAACAAAGTCACTTGCAGAATTCATCACCATATATTACAAGCGAAAACCAATGACATGTCTGCAACACGGTGCATAAAAATCAATTGCTATACGGGCAATACTGCATGCAATACCTCGACGCACAAAGCACTATTATATTTTGAGACATAAAATCCTACAACAGTTATGAATAAAATACAACACTTCAACAAATAAAGATGGCAACACTTAAACGCATGAAACATTACAATACTTCAACACATAGCTAAAAGACAATACTGCAACGCATGAAACACTACAGCATTTCGACCAAACAAGCACTTTATTTCAAAGAATAAAACCTTACTTGGCACATATAATACTAAAGCAATTCAAAAGCACAAAGCATTACAACACTTTATCACATAAGACATTACAACACTTCAACGTACGCAAACACTACGGCATAAAACACTACAACACATCCACCTAACACTACCACATTTTAACTCGTAAAACACACTACACTGAGCAGATATACACTACAATACTATGACGCATAAAAACACTACAGCACTTCATCGTATAAAACTAACAACACTACGACGTATAAAACATGCACTACACTGAACACAAAACACTACAACACCTCCACGTAAAACACTGAACACTTTGACGCACACTACAACACTTCAAGCAATAAATAACAACACTTCAAGCAATAAATAACGCAGAAAAATACTACACCATTTTGAAGGCCCTCAAAAACTTCAACACAGCACCAAATACTTCACTACAATATTTTGGGGCATAAAAGCACTATAGCACTTCGACTTATGAAACACTACAACACTTCAACGTATAACACGCTACAACACTTTGACGCATAAAGCACTACAACACTTCGACACATAAAACGCTATAACACTTCAACATATATAAAACACTACAACACTTCTACACATAAAACAATACACTTCGACGCATAAAACACTGCAACACTTTGACGCATAAAACACTAAAACATTCAACCTTTAAAACACTACAACACATCGCTGCATAAAACACCACAACACGCATGAAACACTACTATACTACACGTCTATGCACGACAAACAACATATCACTTTAACGTGTAAAAATAAAGAAGGTCTTGTCCCAATCTAAAAGTAAACGTCTCACCCAGAAGTCATGTATAAAACATCCATGACGGACTCGGCCCCTAAGCACCCAAATGAACCCCAAGTCCGTACATGTATAGCGTTCTAGTGAGCAATTTTCTTTTTTATCCTTTTTGAATTTGCTCAGACAAGTAAGAGCAAAAAGATGCAGTTTCAAAGACAGCATAAACAACGTTTTTTGCTTTAATGATCGCTTACATAGAAGAATCAAAGATTATTGTAAAGGTTTCTGCTTTGCCGCAAGCTACTATAGATTATAACTGTAAATTATTATGTGTAGGCTTAAAGCAAAAATATTAAAAAATTGCTCGATTTCAGCAATAAAGACATAGTAATGATGTAAAATGGTTTTAATTTTGTCTCACAATTGATGTTTTGACAAAAAGATTATAAATATCATATCGTTTATCTGTTTCGCGTTGATTGAGGTTTATAGTATATTCACGCACTGTTTATAAAAAAGATGCATTTCTTTGCAAAAATATCAAATACGCCTTTAGATAGCCAATAAACAGCCTTAACCTTAACAATAAAATTATGTTTTCTTCGATTCTAGTAATCAAAACTGTATATTTGCTTGCATTTTTTATATAAATCTAAAAATTATATCACGAAATGGGTATTTGCTACGAAATGGGTATTTGCTACGAAAAATGGGTATTTGCTACGAAACACGTTTTTGACAATAAATCCACAAAATCGCCTTAAAAATGCTAAATATTACTTGTATCTGTTCAATCTCGAAGGAAACTTTGTGCTCTAAGTAAATAATTTTATTTGAACAAAGAAAACAGAAGTTATCAGCAAAAGTTCCAAATGTCACTTGTTTTGAAATCTCAAACTCAACTCAACTTTTGAAGTGAAGTTGATTTCTAGCCCCTAAACTGGATTTTTTCTCAAAATCCGGATTATGGAAAAATTTTTAAAAATATTTCAGAACTCAGCGGTCTTTTGCCGCAAAGTATATTTCTTAGGTGACCTTCCAAATTCGTAGGGCTTTTGAATTTTTTTAAAAAATACGATCGATGTGCCACACAATGGGTATTTGCTACGCTGTTGGTTTTCAAATTGAGGCGACAACTTTTTATATAATATTCTAGATAAAGTCGAGAAGTTTATTCTAAAAGGTATTTTCTTTGAAGAAAACTGATATTTTAATATGAAAATCGCAATAGCAAAAAAAGGAAGCAAATACTCAATCGAAGATCTAAAGAAAGAGAGAGAGAGAGAGAGAGAGAGAGAGAGAGAGAGAGAGAGAGAGAGAGAGAGAGAGAGAGAGAGAGAGAGAGCTCTTTTGGTGCCTGTGATAAATTCATTAAAAAATCGTTCAATTAAAAGATTTCAATTAAAGACTCACTTTGAGTTTCCTCTTCCATATGTTTTTCTTTGTTATGGAAAACTTTATCTCCACGACTGTTTTTTGGTAAAGCCCTTTTTGTGTTTCTCTTTTTGCCACTCCTTAATCCTTGGCGTCTAGGAAAGACTCGCCCATGTTTAAAAGTTTCTGAATTATGATAGGAAAAATTAAACGAGCTCCAAGTCTATTTTGTTATGAAAAAATGGTTAAGTAGTACATTCTGTTTACCTTCATTGTTTTGATTCATATCGTTCACACTTGCATCATTTTCAATCACGTCTGAAGCAACTATTGTAGGTGTCCTCCTCTGTGATACAGCATCTTTTGGTTTACTTTTAGCACAGTCTTCCTTTCCCAAGGGCGACACAACTTGCTTCTCAACTAAAGCACGAATAAAAGATAAGTCCAAAATGAAATTTAAATTCTGGAATACTACATTAAATACAATTTAAAGTATCAACATGATATTTTAAGAGATCTAGCGGTGATATTGGTTGGCTACCATGTATGTTTTACAAGACAAGTTGAGCAACGATAATTAAAAATACCCAGTAAAGGTGTGAGCATCAGTACGCCAACAAAAATAACAAGTGAACAAAGTAAAAAGCCTAGTGGACAGGAGATGGGGAGGCGGAGGGAAAAGTTCAAGTATGCGTCCTGTTCTTATTACATGTGCCCAGGCCGTAGGCCGGGAACGAGTTATAAACTGCAAATGTTTTTTGTCTATGTTCGTCCTGAGGCACTTCTGATTGGTTAAGAACGTAAAAGCAATGCCCTTCATTCACCACCTTTGAGCGACTGCGAACGCAAGCCAGGAACCTTAAGAATGCAAGATGGCGGACTACAAAGAAAATAGTAGCTTTCAGAGACAGGCTTTTCCAGCACTAAAACAATGTGAAATGGAGCTTTTAACTCGAGATATACCTAGAAACGTATAAGAGCTTCAAAATGGGTTGTTATTTTAAGCTTGATCTCCAATACTTTGACCAAATATCGAACTCTAAATGGAGTACTTCAAACAAAGCTTCCGCGATAATTAAAGACTGGACCCTTAATTTGAGCTGGAAATCCACAAATTTCTCCCCCTACATGTTGCTAAACGAACAAATATAGAGGCAAGTCAATTATATTTCTCATTCAAGAGATCTTGAGAGGTTTTTGTACTGAATCTTAATATCGAAATTTTGCATGTTGACCTGACGCGTTTGGTCACGTAATGCTTTAATTCATGTATAATACATCCGAAACATGAACGAAAAAATAGACCTCTATGAGGCCATGTGGTTACTGTTCTCAAATCCAAATATAGATAAAGAAACGACAATGCAAAAAAAAAAAAAAAAAAAAAAAACAGCCTCTTCTCGATCTTTATTTCATTAAGTGATTAATCTAATTGATATTATTAAAATATTGAAAATTTATTTATAGGCTATATATATAATATAATATAAGTGAAATATGAAAAAACAATCCACGCAACTTGAAACTTTTAAATCTCTGTTATATTGTTTGTATGAATAGCAATAGTCCACCAATGGATTGGTCAAATGCCCATGATATTGTCTTGTGCCTTTCCAAGCAAAAAAGAAAACAGTACAAAGGGCCCAATTACAACTTAACAGTGGTTGATTCCCCCAAATTCAAGAAAAGCTTAACCAAAAGGTCAGTCCAGAACAGGTGTCAGCTCCTTTGCAACAAATACAAGCAAAAAATGAGACAAGAAAAAGCAGCATCAGGCATCTCTCCTGAACACACAGAACAGGATGACTTAATTGAAGAAATTACTGAAAAAGAAGAACTAAGTGAAGAAATGAGAAAAGATGAAGGTATTAAAAGTAAACTATGAAAAAACAAAACAAAACCAAAAAAGAAAACAAAAAAATAATTAGTTGTTCTACTCAGTGCAAAACATGCACATACATATAGCAGTCTTTAAATTCCAGAAAGGCTCTAGCTAAGTTTTTTAACGCTTTCTTAGGGTAATTTGAGTTATAATGATTGATTATAAACAGTCAAGCCTGGCTTCACCACTTCCTTCTCTACAAACACATATCTTCCCCATCCCCCCTTTAATTTAATCACATTATGCATATTTTATATGTTGAGAGATTCTGTTTCTACCTTGACAATTGCAAAACATTCACCAGATTGTTCATTATTAGGAGAGACCAAGAAAAAGAAGATAGAGGATGACAAACTACAAGCTATAGAAATAAGAAAGAAGGCAATGGAGTCAATGGGAGAGACATCAAAGAGACAGTTAAAAGAAGCTGAAGGTACAGATGAACCAGAAGGCAAAGTTGCAAAGAGGAGAAGGTCAGGGGGGTCTGAAACTATTCAGTTTCTAAAGGAGAAAAACGAAAAGGAGATGAAAATGAGAGAAAGTGAGCTTGATCTGCAAAGAGAGATGCAAGAAAATGACAGAAAGAAATGTGATGCCATGATGCAGATGCTGATGCTTCAACAACAACAAGAGCAACAGAGGCAACAACAACAGCAACAAATGCATCACCAGTTTCAGCTATTGATGACACAGCAGGCAAATTCAATGATGTTCCTTTTTGAAAAAAATAAATGTCTTAAATACAGTTAAAATCCAGACAAAAGATCATATTTTATAGTGTAAGATCACATATTGTTATATTTGGTACTATACTGTACCATTCAAATGTTATATGACTGTACATCGATCTTCATATTTGACATTTGGTTTTACTCTTTGTTAATGATATTTACATGTACATTAATTTTATATAAAATCACGCGTGCCTGTTATGAAGGTAAACTCAATTTCATTGAAGTTTTTGGAGCTTACTGAGATCAACATATTTCAACGGCTTAAAAACAGAGTTCGCCGGCTTTCCAAATTCATCTGTCTCTGTTTTTAACGTGTTAACAAAAACGTCTCGTGCTTCTAAAGCTCCCTATTGTTCCAAGCTATCCCATCAAAATCATATTCCATGGCTATAAATAAACTTTCCCTTAGAGTGCATATAGTAAATCCGTGAAATACTATTTTTTCAATGATCGCAAAAAATGGACCTTTGAGGACTTGGTTTTTAACGGTAAGCTTACGAAGTTCTAACTTTCATTCAAACTGTAAATTCAGTTTTTGGCGTGTTGTTTTTGTCAAAACACTATTCGCCGGCTTTGCAAATTCATCACTATAATTTTTGTTTTTTAGACTGGCTATCCAAAAAATATCCAACAGAAAGTCTGGAAATCCTTTCCCCGCAACTTCTCTCAGATGGGGTAAAGAAATTTTATCATGAATCGAAAAAATCGCCAAACGAGTACTTCAGCCTTCGGCTGTCGACAAACGAAAACTACTTCTTCCCGGCTTCATGCACCAAGGTTTAGCAGCGTTTCAACCGTAAGTCGCCAGTTTAAACCTATATCCAAAACTCCAGCGATAATTTTCTAGACCTTTCACTTACCGAGTTCTAGGACTCAGTGCTGAATCACTTAACGATCCAAAAAAGTCTGAGTTCTTTGTTTATAAGACTTATGGACGATTTCAATTTTACCGAGCAAGTTGTAAACATGGATTCTGAGAACTCGTTTATTATTCTTGTATCACGGTACTTTTCTCCTAGTTTTCTTCTGAAAGGTTTATTTTAATTTGTATTGTTAAAATTACCAAATGCTATTAAATAAATTTTGAATAAGTCTTACTATTTTGGATGACTTGAGTTAAGCTTATTTCTAGTGATCTTAGATGTCGACTGACAGTTTTAGCCTGCTTCTGCAGTGTATTCAAATTGAATAATAAAAAGGTTAACGCACTCTTTGCTCGTGAATTATCGGGATTTTATCTTCACTCGTTTACTAACAATGAACTCGAAATTTTTTCATACTGCACTCGGCTAACGCCTCGTGCAGTATTTAAAATTTCTCGTTCATTGTTAGCAAACTCGTGAAGATAAATCCCGATAATTCACTCGCTGAGTGCGTTAACCTCTAAATATTACTCGGCCCCATTCGATTACCTATACAAACAAACTGTCTATGAGCTTTCTACGTTTTTATTGTTAAAGCTTTTCGTACTGGAATTCTACTCGGTTCACGATCACGTTAAGGTATCAGGGTACCCCAAAGTTTCTCAAAAGGGTCGAGTTTTACCTTTTTACATTTTCTGATAGAATACACAATAAGCTATGATTTAGTGAAAAAAATTATTTCACTAGCGATTTTTAATAGCGAGTTATAAGAGAAAAACTTTTTACCGGCTTAATCCCTTTCAATTATCTGTTGACATCACTTGTCAATTGACCTGTCATCAAGAGAGCTTGTCGATGAAGAATATATCGGTCTAAACTATCGAAACCTTTGTAAAAAGATTATTCAACAAGAGCCAAAGTTCAATGGGATCAAATTGCCTTGACTTCCCACCATTTGTGTGGGAAACGTAACAAGATTTTGGTGCATGCCCTTTACTTCAGCTGTCATCGGGCAATTATGAGGTGTTACAATCCCCCTGTATCAACAAACCCGCTTCTTGGCTCCAAAACACATTTTTGTGTTTTTCTCGGAAGTGAATTTACGTTCAATTAGCCGTGTATTTTGAGTTCCCGGTCAAAGGGATTTTAATGGATTCATCTGAAATTTGGCAGAGGTCGTCTTCGATAGTTGTTCTTTAAAAGTATATATCCGATTTTCGATTTTTTGCTCCATTCCAAAGTTATCGTCTGTTTTGTATCGGATATGACAGCTATTTTGGCGGTGTTGTAACTTTAGGAACGTATAACAGAACAACGGGGCAACTAATCAAAAATCTGAGACATACTTTTGACAAGTGATATCTCATGATCTCAGAAAGATAGTAAACATTGTTTTCGGATCAATATTGGTTGACCGGGAACTCCGCGAAGACACCTCGGTGAAAATTTGAATAATTCGCTTTAACATAAAAGGAAAAAATTATTTTACAATAAAAATAATAGAAATAGTTTCTACATTTATTCCGCTTTCTAAAAATGTATACTTTAATGGGGTTTAGACTAAAAGTTTTGGCGCAATATAGAGTTGAACGCACACCGGTCGCTAGGGGTACCCTGATACCTTAAACCCTTTACCATGAGAACTTAGCTTAACATGTCTATAATTACTCGTGCCCAGGCCTTTAGGCCGGGGACGAGTTATAAACTGCAAATGTTTTATTTTTCTTCTGATTTCGTCTCGAGAATGCGGCATTCTTGCGCAGTCGGTCACGTGATGCACCCCTGATTGGTTAAGAACGGAAGAAACAATGCCCTTCATTCATCACCTTTGAGCTTCATAGTCAACGCCAGCGAGGAACTTTAGGAATGCAAGATGGCCGACTACAAAGAAAATAGCTTTCAGGGACAGGCTTTTCCTGCAGTAGAACAATGTAATTTGGTGCTTTTAACTCGAGATATACCCATATACTTCCAAGAGCTTCAGAATGGGCTGTCATTTTGAGCTTCACCACCAATACTTTGACCAAATATCGAACTCTAAATGGAGTACTTGAAAGAGAGCCCTCGCGATAAATATGGATAAAGACTATTTCCTATGAGCTGTGAATCTACGAATTTCTCATCCTACATGTTGCTAAAGAAACATACATAGAAGCAAGTCAATGATATTCCTCATTCAAGCATTCAAGAGATCTTGAGAGGTTTTTGTACTGAATTTTGATATCGGAATTCTAGAGCAGATCATTGCATGGAACGGCTAGGTTCCATTGACCTTGTTGGTCACGTAACGTCTTTTATTATTTAAAACATCCAAAACATGAACGAAAAAATACAGGATTTGTTATTGTGTCAAAAACGCCGTTGTAGAAGTTTTTACAGCAAACAATTGAGATATATAGTGAAATAAAAAGTTGAATAAACTGGTAATATTTTGCATGTCGGAGATCAATAATATCATGCATGATAATAGAAGGACTAATAGCTGCTGACAGGCAAATTGACTAATCAGATATATTTTAGTTTAAATTAGCCGATTCAAAAAGGGTCTTTATGTTACGGTTAACTATTTCCCGGAATGGCGAAGAATGCGTGAAACGGCTCGGGGAAGAGTACGAACGGGGCCGGTCATTGAAGCCTCTCCTAAAAGGGGCTCCCGTGGCACGAGTAAACGCACGTGTGCGTCTAGTTATAATAAACATACTTTGAATAACGAGATGTAGCATTCTTTGTAATATCTATTGTGATTATAGCATCACTGTACATCATACATGTACAGTCAAATCATTAGCTTTATCTAATATATTACAATCATTGAGCGATGAATTCACAATAGCGAATTAATCACTACAATGAATACTGAATTAGCAAAAGTCAAGGAATGGTGTGACATAAACAAACTGTCCATAAATATGACCAAGACAAATTTCATGATAGTTAAATCAAAACGATAAAAGGACGCACCCATTAACATAGTAATCAAAGGTTAAGATGCATGGAGTGTCCTGCTTATGAGAAAGAAAAAAACTGCATAAAATATCTAGGCGTGATGATTGATGATTCTATTTCCTGGAAACATCACATCGCTTACGTCTGCTCACGCATAGCGCGAAATACTGGAATCACCTCAAAATTAAGACATCATCTCTCCATCAAACAGCTTACACAAATTTACTATTTAACAATTAGACCTCGAGGCCGAATGGACTACGAGTCAATAGCCCATGAGGCCGTAGGCCGAATGGGCTATTCAAACTCGTAGTCCATGAGGCCGAGAGGTCTAATTGTTTTAGTATTCACCAACATATTGGCCCAAAGGTGAATGAGACTAAACAAAACAAAGAGAGAAAAACGTTTTATCGAGGCGACCGCCATTGTTTTTGTTTTCAAAACTCGCGCTTCCTCAGCTCTCAACTTGGGCTATCACCAATAGCCCGAGGTTAGGGAGCCAATCAGAATGCAGGATTTGTAATAGCCCTTATGTTGGTGAAAGCTAAAACCTAATATACCCATACATATCTTATGCTATTCTTGGGTTGCATGTGACGTAACGGCAGCCATCTTGGATGAACTTCAACAAAATATTTCTCATTAGCATCACTTGTTTGTTCATCCAACATGGCTACCGCTTCTTTGACTTTTGATTCCCAAAGTAATAAATGAAACCCAGCAATTTTAGCATGGGGTAGCGCGTACAAAACAAATGTTCAGAAGGTCCAAACCAAACAAAACCATATAGCTAGAATGGTTTTCTTTGCTACCTTCTATGAGAAAGAAACAGAAAGTGCAAAGCCGCTCCTAAACTTATTAGATATTTTAACAGTACAAAAGGTATTTTACTTGCACGTCTTAAAATTTATGCACTCCTGGCATAATGGCATATGGACAAGGCGCATTTTCGAGAAATCAGATACCTGGAGGCATTTTGGGGTAGAGGCTGGTAACATAACTATTCTAAACCGATTTTTCATGCTGAATGCGAATATGACTGTTACCAAGACGTATTCTGCAATCTTATACGTGTAAGACGTGTTTTGTGAATTGCTACAGTCATTTCATACTAACGGCTTTTTCATGTAATTCCAAAAGCTCCCAAATTCAAGTATATTAAGGCTTGGGTTGTCTGCCAATTAGCCAGAATTTTGTTTCTTAAATAATTCTCTTGCTTTTAGAGATATTGCATCAATATTTTTATGGGAGCTGTAGATAAAAAATGTGACAGATTGAGACCAAGTATTTTGCATTTTCTTGGTCACGTGACTTTAAGGCAGCAAAAACGGTTTTTTGAAAATGGGGAGTACAAAGCCTCATTAAATGAAGCTGAAATTAACATCGTTCTAAAGGTAGTTAGAGCACATATATGAATTAGCCTTTGCATGTGGTCTATCGATGTTGAGAAAGGAGATATTTGAAAAAAAACGTATATGCAAATTAGGTCACGTGACCTATTTTCTTAAAGAACTCTTTTTGTGAGCTATTTTTACTCGGGCTACCTGTGGTAGCTCGAGTCTAGGTTTACCTTTTCGGTCTATCAATCTATCAATCTATCAATCTATCAATCTATCAATCTATCAATCTATCAACGTCGCAAATCGGCAAATTACCCAAAAGCCTTTTGGTTACACCGTCATTAAAACGAGGTTGACCACGAGGCTTCCTGTGGTCGAGAATTGTCGCGAGGGATTGAGAGCAATTGAACAAAATGGCGGACGCTATCAATCGGAATTTATCGAACTATTGGCTTCTAATCTCAAGATATTTGGATAGTCACTGCTTTTAATCGTTAATATGGAATTCTCGAATTTAGTGGTGACCTTACCAGCTGTTGTAATCAACTTGTAATGTATTGATCTTCCAAGAATACGAGACAGAGATCGATTTCGGTGGCAGCGAACTCACTTGAGGACAGACATGTAAGACACGGAGATATTAAGTTATCTTCAAATCAAAAGTTTGTTTAATTATATCACCACTGCTTGCACATAATTTTTGCTTTATATATATATAAACTCTATTTATACACGGTGTCTACAGTCATGCTCTTCATGAAAGCCGTGTTAGAAGCGAACTAATTAACAAACAATATCTACAATGTTTTTTCAACTACTAGAAAGACTAGGAGATTCTCGCCTTTGCATAATAAGGTGACTAGAGTGATTCAATAATTAAGCCAGGAAACAAGAATTAGTAAATAGTGCAAAATTACTGGGCCACCAAATAAACAATGGAAAACAAATGATTTTGTATATAAATTATAAATATTTAGTGCAATCTGTGTTTTGTACAATGTCATGATTATATTGAATGCACTTTATACTGTCAATCATGCTCAATGTTAGCAGATCAAAATATAGTGATGGATAATCATGGAAATGATAGTAATGTTTATGGGACCTTATATTAGTAACAATTGAAGAACCAATTTTAGAATGTACAAAATGATACTTTCAATCAATGAAAAGTGATACTCAACCATAAATTTGTACAAGCTTTGTGCAACCATGTTCACAGAAACAAGATAAAGTGGATGAATTGAGCATGTTACTTAATGTAGTAGTATCAGGTTGATGTGCAAGTAGAAGCTATAGGGTAACAGTAAGAGCATACATTGTATTACATTACACTTCTAGTATTGATACTTTTTCAGTATCAGTTTCAGTATCAAATAGCATCTTTCAAACTTTCCTTCTATCTGCATTGCATTACTGACACAATTGAAAATTGCAAAATGCTATAGAACTAATTGCAAAGAAATCAAATACAATATATTATATTGTAAAATAATAATTATCATTTATTTCGGTTTGAAATATTGTTAAAATATACTGTATCTATTGTAAATCAAAATTATATATATAACATATCTATTGTAAATCAAAAAAACAGTCATTGTCTTTTAGCTGTCATGAATCTTAGTGACATTACAATATCAATTTATCAGTATTTAATATTATCCACTTACATTTTATATATACTGCGTGTAATAGGTTATATCTCTCTGTCCTACTTCCATGTTTATAGCTTAAACTATTTGGTGCAAAAAAGTTTGCTTAACCCTCGTGGGTTGTATTTTTTGTGCCCTCCACTTTTTAATTAGTATTTTTGTAAACAATATAGTATTCGTGTGGAAAATAAAAAACCTTTGAACCTTTGAACCTTTATTGAACTTCAAATTAAGCATCAGCAACTGACTACTGCTATAATCATTGATCTGCTCCATATTGAAAACATGGTAATGCATGTATTGAAAAGTTGTGTTAGGAAACTGAATTGACTGCACTGAAATGATTTCATAGAAAGGTAACTGTGGCACTTCTAGAATCTACCAATGTGATAACAGCAAATCAAAGTCATTTTAACTTAGATATTGAAACAGTCTGCTGCAGTTTGTAAGTTTTGTTTCCATAAATCAAAGTAAAAAGTACAGAATATAAATTTTGTCTGAGATATAATGTATTAATTATCTATAGATCATATTGGATCATTTGGTAAGCATTTAGCAAAATAAAGCAGACTGTATATGTCTGGCATGATAAAAAGACTAGCAGTATATTTATAACCACCAATCAGGTGGTACAATTATCTACAAAACATTTTCTCCTTGGCCAATATAATTTGTCATTTTTGCAATAAAAAGTCACACTGACATGTCAATCTGGTTTCCATCAACTTCTGTTCTCCCATTTCTCCCCAAGTATTAGGTAGTCCGAGTAAACGCCTATTAGGCGTCTAGTTCCAAAAGGAAAAGGCTGATTTGGAAAGCCCTTTCCGAAAGAAACAAGAAAACATGCAATTCATAAATATTCAAATGATTGTTGTGTACCCCATTTCTAATTAAAAATTTTCAGTGAAAAACATGGTCGAGCAAGTCACGTGACATTCCAACAAAAGTCAACACGCATGGAAAAAATTTCAGTCAATGGATTCTAACTGAAAATTACCAAAATATGGAGATTTCCGCGTTGGATAAGTCGGGAGATCCATAAAACCTAAAATTCATACAAATCGATCAAAACACAAGCCTTAATATACTTGAGAATTAACTTAAAAACAATTACCATAGCTGGAAAGAGCATATCAAAATCAGTAAAACTGTGAAGTTTGAAGGATATTAGTTGATAAATCAAGGAGATACGAATTTTCAAAAATCGAAATTTTGTTTGAATCTCTTGCATAACTGTAAGTGTTTTCATACAAAATTTCCTTTTGTTTGAAAATTCGTATCTCCTTGATTTTTTAACTGATATCTTTCAAACTATATATAGATATCTTTCACAGTTTTACTGATTTTGATATGCTCTTTCCAGCCATGGTAATGAGCATTTATCATGCATGTAATTCCAAAAGTCACAATACATAAATATAATTACCATAGCTGGAAAGAGCATGTCAAAATTAGTAAAACTGTGAAGTTTGAATGAAGTAACTTTCAAACTCACGAAGATATGAATTTTCCGAAATCGAAATTTTGTATGAAAACATTCGCTGGTAAAGGTTTTCTTACAAATTCACACTTTTCAAAAATTCATATTCTCGCTAGTTTTGGATTTAATTTCTTCAAACTTCACCGTCTTGCTAATTTTAACATGCTCTTTCCAGCTATGGTAATTCTTTTTCTGTTTTACGAATATAAAAATACCTGATAAAAGCTCATTGTTTTTAAGTTTGGGAACTTTTGGAATTACATGGAAAAGCCGTTAGTATGAAATGGATGTAGCAATTCACAAATACGTCACTTACATGTATAAGATTGCAGAATACGTCTTGGTAACAGTAATATATTCGGATTCAGCATGAAAAATTCGTTTAGAATAGTTATGTTAACAGCCTCTACCCCAAAATGTCTTCTGCCAACTTTTTGCGATCGACTTTTTCAATTTTGCGCCTTGTCTAATATTACCAGACATTTTCAAAGACATGTCCAAATATGCTAGGAGTGTACATAAGTGCAACACAACTAAGATATGCAAGTAACGAAAATCTTTATAAATCACGCGTGAAAACTAACATAGGCAAACAAACAATTTATTTCATTGAATTAAAAAGTAAAAATGTATTTGCTCAGTAAACAACTAGAACACTAAACACTCTCAGTCAGTACTGCTCTTTTCTTCTCTATTTTTTCCTTATCAATATAAATTGATTTTAAACCGTTCTGTTTTAATTCGTTTTCCTGTTTTATGTTATCAAAATATACAAGGGGCTAACAAGAAAACTTCCCAGTTAATTTAGCTCTTGGGCTTTAAACACATAGAAATAATTATTTTTTTTTAAATTTTCTTTCTTTCTTATTATATCTTAAGGTGTCTCGATCGAAATTCCGAGCGCATCGACCTTCCAAAATCTTCCTTTTGTCTTCGATTGCAAAGTGAACTTTGCTAAGTTCTCTTTTCATTTTTATTTGAAAAAAAAAAAAAAAAGAATGGAAATAAAAGCTGAAGTTGCGGTGTATAAATTAACAAAGTATGCAAGTTAGCGCCCCCTTGTCAAAAGTGTGAATTCCTTAGAGGCTAGCTAATTTACATAGTGGCAATCTGATAACAACAAACGATTCGAGCGGCAGCGACGTGAAGGTGTCTTACTTTAAAATTTTATTTTGCAGCAATGAAATAAGTCTAACACCCAAAATGCAGCTAAGAACTTGTGTTAAGGACGGAACTTCTTTTTTGAGAGGTTTTGCTCGAATTGCACGGTTAAATTTTCTGTAATTTCGAAAAACGTGCATTATGCAATTTGTGGATATTTTGGAGTATAAACCTTCACTTAAATACGGCCGATTACAGCTTTTCTTCTATCTAACCAAAGACAATTTCACTTTGCAGGTAGTTAGAAGAAACATTGATCATTCTGTCCGTGTATTGTGGCGGCGTTAAAGCTAAACTGGATAACGCAAGAAGAGTCCGAACTTCCGAGCCAGTTCCAGAGGTACAATTTCAAACATCGTAATTATCTCAGAATCCTGTCCTACAATTTTTTCCTACTGATCCACCAGCTAGATTAGGTTAGCGTTTCATGATTCTGTGAATGCGGCTAAAATCTTAGCGCTCAATTTTGCGTAAATTGCAATTTTATGAAAATAGTGGTGTGTAGTTTTTGCTATTTTGTGTCTCATTCGCGTATCATTTCCATATATTTTTAGTGTGTTCGTGATTCTCATTAAATGACGTACAATTAATAAGCAAAGTTTTTTTATTGCAATCGAAGACGAAAGGAAGATTTTGGAAGCGTTTTTTATCGAAGCGTCTCGATGCGCTTGGAATTTCGATCGAGACACTTTTCAAATTCAAAGTCAATTCAATTCAATACAAATTCAATTCAATTCAATAGTTTCGCAATAAATATCAAGCCTTGCTATTACAAAGAAATCAAACACTCACTTTAATAATATGCTTAATAAAAGATTAACCAACCAAGGAATATTTACCACTAATGTGATAGAATTGATCCTTGGGAACGTGGTTCTAGTTTGAGGTGTAAGTCACATGGCCATAGGCATACACTCGTGGTACTTCTTTGCATTTTCTTCATTTTCAGTCTTTGTAATTCTCCTTTGTTCGTCGCTTGTTTCACTATAAAATGGTCACTCGTAAATGTTCAGTCTCGTATAGAAGTTCGCGGTCTCTCATTAGGTTCGACTCGTTTCGCATTCGACATCTTTTAGTGTGGGTCTACCGCGAATGGTGTGTGCATCTGTAAGTGGTTTGAGCGTACCTGACATCATTTAAACACCAAGAAGCTAAGCGAAGTTGAAGGGAATCGACGCCGTCAAAGCTGTTCTACTTCGTCCACGCGCAAAGTCATTGATCACGTGAAATTTATCGATCACGTGATAGCTACTGACCACATGACTGTTTTTTTTTTGTGGCCGAAGACAAACGACGGGCAAGTTAAACATCGGACACTCCACACGACGCCCGAGTAATAAAACTGCAGTTTTTCAAGATTATCTGTGTAAGGAAAATATTGACCTCTGTGCGGTGACCAAGTGGTGGTTGATACCTGTTGATTCAGCTGTCAGAGCAGAGTGCACTCCTCCCGGTTATAATATCAGTGAACATCCTCGGATGGGACGGGCCAGAGGCAGTGTCGCTGTCATATACAGTTCACAACTATCACTTGTTAAATTCACTAACGGAGAGAAAACATCATTTGAATTTGCAGCAGTGTGTAGTTTACCATTACAGAAACCAACACTGTCAGTCAAGGAGGTATCATACCGAAGGATTAAAGCAATTAATGTGGATGCCTTCAATAAAGATTTCAAACATTCTGACTTGTGCCGTGAATCTGCACAAGGATTAGATGATCTTGTTTCTTGCTACAATTCCGTCTTTTGTAAACTTCTGGGCAAGCACTCTCCTATGGGCAAAAGAAGAATCATAGTGCGGCCACGCGTGCCCTGATTTAATTATACCGTCCTTAGACAATGCAAATCTTAATTTAGTAACTATCGACCAATCTCCAACTTAACGTTTGTATCAAAGTGCATTGAAAAGGCGGTGGCTTCTCAACTCGGCGAGTATATCATGTCCAACTTTCTTAATGAAACGTTTCAGTCCGTGCGTATAAGCGCAATCATGGTACAGAGACTGCCCTACTTAGGGTTCACAATGACATTCTTCGATCTGTAGATAACAAAGGATGTGATCTACTGTTGATGCTCGATTTGTCTGCCGCATTTGATACTGTGAACCATAAGATACTCCTGAGTAGACTTTACAATCGCTATTTCATTTCTAATAAAGCATTTTCCTGGTTCCATTTATATCTTAGTGCTAGGACGCAGTATGTACTTTTGGATGGACAAATTTCTACTGAACATGTAATAGGCTGTGGTGTTCTCTAAGGATCTGTGCTTGGACCTGTCCTGTATTCGTTGTATACATCCCCTCTTGATAAGATAAGATAAGATAAGATAAGATAAGATAAGATAAGATAAGATAAGATAAGATAAGATAAGATAAGATAAGATAAGATAAGATAAGATAAGATAAGATAAGATAAGATAAGATAAGATAAGATAAGATAAGATAAGATAAGATAACTTTATTTAAAAACGAATGCCCTATCAACTTTAAGTACAAACAAATTACTTAAAATTGGTCTACCTAGAGGTCGTTATAGAATCATAAAATTACAAGAATAATATATTTCAATGAGAGTATTTACAAAATACAGTTATAGATAGTTAAGGGTAGGAAAAACCAAACTAATTATTGTATTCGCAGCAGAGATCAAGTTGCTTGATTTTGTTCTTATAAGAATATCGTGAAGTATCATGACATGAACTGTCACTTCTATGCTGACGACTCTCAGGTTTATCTATCGTTTCAACCATCCGTATCGGGTCATAGGGAAATGACGATAGAGAAACTCCAAGCATGTATGCATTCAATAAGTAACTGGATGCTGGGTAACAAATTGAAACTCAATGATGATAAATCTGAACTGCTCGTCCTAAGAGCTAGTCATCGTCCCTGCCCTCAGCTTGACAGTATATTGGTTGGAGATGAATACATCAGACCATCTTCTAGAGCAAGGAACATTGGCGTGACTTATGACAATCCTTGTTTATGAAGAATCGAGTTATGGCTATCTGCAGCTCCTGTTTCTATCATATTAAGTGTATATCTCGCATTAGGCGGTAATTGAGCTTGGATGGCACTAAGAAACTTGTTCATGCGTTTATTATTTCTAGAATGGATTATTGCAATTCACTTCTATATGGCTTACCACAAATAGAGTTACAGATAAACTTCAGTGTGTTCTTAACTCAGCTGCTAGGTTAGTTACGCTGACCAATAAATTTGATCATATTACTCAGCCATTAATAGATTTACATTGGTTGCCTGTAAGGCAGCGTATCGTCTTTAAAATAGCTAATTTTTATATATGAAGCCTTGAATAATTTAGCTCCTTCGTATTTAAGAGAACTGATTTCACCTTGTGTTCCAGCTCCTTTGCTTCGCTCTTCAAATAAACATTTACTAGTAGTCAGATGTGTGTGCTCCAGTGATATGGAATGCTCTGCCAATTAACAATAGAAAAGGTTTGTCTGTTTAGGTTTTTGAAAGATCTTAAGACTCATTTATTTAAATAGCTTATTTTATTTAGTATATTATAAGGATAAACATTTGATATTATTATTTCTGTAATTTCACAGTGTAACCAGTGATGACAGCTTTCGTCCAAATTTATTTAAATTAAATTAAATTAAATTAAATTTATTTATTAATTTTATTATTATTATTATCGAGTGAGATATCACACTAGCCGCAAGGCTAGTGGGAGAGTTTTTAAGCCCAAAAGTGGCTCCCAACAACCAGCCAGGTAAGGCAAATTTGGGCATATGTGTCTTCAAGGATCTGCAGATATATGTGTATGTGTATGGCCGCGAATCTTACAAACTAACGACTTAATTATCTGCTTATAATTATAAAACATACTTATATATATATAGAAATGAGTAAATAACTTATGATAAATGCTGAATAAACCTTATGACTTAGGCCCAGTCTGAGGACATGGTCTTAATCTTAATCCTATCAAGTGTCGAATTGATCATATCCTAATTAAATTCATTTCCCTTAAAAAGTATACTAAAAATGAAATTAAATTAAATTAAAAAAACACTTAAGCCAATCACTTATTACTTATCTTCGGTGATATTCTCGCGATAACGGATCTAAAACGCTAAAATCAAAATTCCTTATATTAATATTTCTACTTTCTTATATTTTGATTCGGTTAATGCATATTAAGTAATACAATCAATCTAAAACCTAAAAAAACTATATTATTAAAAGATGTTAAAAGCTAAAAAAACATTCTTAAAATATATACTTAAACATCAATCTACTGGCTCATATCGTTGGCAGACAAGGGTCTTTCACACTTGCAAGTGCTTTCACACTTGCACTTTAAATGTTCGTACAATGTTCAAAGTACTTGAAATGACTACTTTCTGCATCTTTTCCAATACCACTGGTCCTTTCTTTCCAATCAGCTTCCTCATTACTTGATCCAACTCCTTAGACCAACCTCCTAGAACGTATATTATTATGTTGTATTGATCTACAGCGTATCCTGGGTACTGTTGTTTAAGTTCCCATCGCAGCGGTGCGTACTTGGTGTTTTTTTCCTGATCTTTTCGTTCAGGGTTCTCTATCCAGGAGCAACTCATTTCTAACATTATAACCTTCTTCTCTTCATGGTTAATAATGCGGGCATCTACACGGTTTGCTTTCAGTTCTGTATTCTCTCCAAACACTGGAACGTCCAAAAAGACCTCCGCCTTTTCATTTTCATACTTGGGTTTCGGTTGAACAGGAGAGTACCATGGTGGGGTTTTATCTACTAGCTCCAAGTCTTTGATTCTTCCAAAGAACACAATCGTCAAGGCTGCGTTGTGTCTCCACAAATACTTACTCTGGGCCAGGGCGGGGCATCCAGAGAGCAGATGTGGAACTGTTTCGAGGCTGTTGCCACAAAGTCTACATGACATTCATCAGTCGGGCCTGTTCGAGTTTTCTTACCATGATATACCCGCGTAGGTAGCAGTTGTTCATATAGTTCGACCATCCCGGCAATAGTATGTGAAGGACAAGAAGACCAGTGTCTCAACCACGCAAAACAATCTGATGCTATTATCGTCCCAGCGTTGTGCAGTGAACTTGCCTTGCCACTTCTCTTCTCTTATTGTATCCTTTAACTGTTCTACCCTAGTCTTCTTTAAATATTCTCCAACCTTTGTATGGTGTATACGTTCTTACCATTCTTCGTGCATCCAGAGGGTTCTGGGTATTCTAAATTAAGAGCCAATCCTTGTTCCTTAGCAAATCTTCGGGCGTCTTTCACAAGAGAGAGGTTACCCGTCTTTACAGCATGCTCTTCAAATCTCCTCACTGTTTCCATTTTGGGCTCGACATTCGTGTATAATTTCACAGCAATTTTGATCTTTATTTCCTTGTATACTGACTCCACTGATCGGAGTCCCCTTCCCCCACACTGTCTTTGAAGGTATAAGAGTGCCGTGGAGCTAGCTGGGTGTTTTCCTCCGCTGTTTACAATGATTTTGCGAGCCTCTCTATCAATCTTACTAAGGTCTGTGATTGTCCAGTGCTGCGACCACATCTGGTAGGTCAACGCCGGAAAAGCAAATTGGTTTGAGGCAATGACACGATTGTAGTCCGAAAGCGGACTGGACCAGATCACTGACATTCGTCGTAAAATACCTTTGCTGCGCTGCTCAAGGCTAGGTTGTCTTCCTGTTTGACTGTTTCGAGTATCCCCAGAAACTTATACTGTTCATCTTCTTTCAGGTTCTTCAGCACTGTCGATTCATCTACCTTAACATCATCTGCGTCATAAACTTGAGCTCCTCTCTTAACATTGACCGTCGAACATTTCTTAGGATTCACATGCAGTCCCAGGTCTTTCATTGCACCAACCGCTGATCTCAGTACAGTGTTCATTTTGCTCCCTGTTGAGGCGAATACCTTTAAGTCGTCTATATACAATAAGTGCGTGACTCTATCATCTATTGGCTTGGATAACTTATACCCTTCTGAGGATTTCAACAACCATGCCACAGGATTTAGACAAAGTGTGAAGAGCCGGGGGCAGAGAGCGTCACCTTGAGGGAGTCCTCTGTTGAATTTAATGATGTCTGACTATTCGTAACCCTGCTTTGTTCTTACCGCTATTCTTGTGTTCCAACATGAGCTCAAGCAATGAACTACCTCGGTCAGCTACTTTGGGAAACGGTGTATTAACATCATTTCGTTTAACCAATCATGATTAATTGAATCATACGCTTTCTTTACATCGATCCACGCTATACTGAGGTTGTGCTTTCTTCGACGACAGTCCTGCATAACCATTCTGTCTATCAACAAGTTGTCAATTGTTCCACTGCAGCCTTTTTTCGCACCTCTCTGCTCTAATTCCATAGTATCGTATTGGTTTAGGTGGGCATCGATGGGGTCCAACAAACATGAAGTGAACCACATATAAACGTTATTCAGACATGTGACATATTATTATTATTCAGACATATTATTATTATTATCTGAAGTATTGAAGCCCATGCAGGCCGTGAGGGTTTTAAGCCCTAATTACCAATAATTTGTTAAAATGGGCACATGCCCCAATGAACTACAGTGGGATGATACATGTAACAGTGATACAGATCTGTTTAATCATTTTACTCCACAACCTAGCTCACATACACAATTCCATTGGTTGGGTATGGTCATGGGCGGGTGCACGGTTGCACACCTGTAGGCCATGGGACTTCCTCAATACTTCCTAGACTGTTTGGCAACACCGTTATATATATATAAATAGACTCTGTACCGCATGGCCAGCCAATTAAGGCAAGCGATACGCCAGTGCACTACAGTGTGCTGGATCCTGCATCAACAAGATCAACAAACTAGATATTTTGCTATAGCCCCCTTTTAGACATCAACAGCATAATGATTTTGATAAACAATAAAAATCTCAATATAAATTAATAGTAATATATGATAAAATATACAGTTATGTGCAGGAATGTGTACATATAATTAAAACATTAAGATGCATTTTTTTAAAAAAATGGACATAACTTAGTGAGGCATCGTTTGAACTCACTTTAATCTGACAGACCTCTACTCAGTTGATTGAATAATTCCGGATACTACTTAACGTAAAATGGTTTCACTTTCAATAAGAACAATTTTCTGAATTTGACTCACATACGTCAAACATTACTTTCATCATTGATTATTTTCCTTATAGCAGCTATCAATTTATTACCTCCACCTCCCATGCAGCCAATTACCCAGTGGCCATGGCATCACAGTGATCTGATAACCAGGTCATTTCTCACGTGTTTCAAAGGCAATTTGTTGATATTTTGCCAGCTTTCCAGATATCTTCTTGTTGATGTTTTCCTCCTGTGGGCACGACATATCACACATCCATATTTGTTTGGATTGGTTTTCTTCTAATGTCAGATATGGCCTTCTAGCCGATGTCCGTTTATTCAAGCTGTATTCAAAATCCCATATCATCTGTGCCTGCTGGTTTTCCATCATATGTCCCTTCACTCATTTCAGTCTCTTTGTATCAAATGGTCTCATCGCTTACTAACTGATGATGTTGTTTAGTCCTTTCAACTGCTAATATCATATTATTATCATTGTTATTCTAAGTCTCCCTTACTTTTTCTTATACTTGTATTTATTAAAAACACAGCCCGCCTAGATTAGTTATGCTACCTGCGGACTGTGTATATATTTTTACTCGTGCCCAGGCCTTTAGGCCGGGAACGAGTTATAAACTGCAAATGTTTTTTTTTTCTCTTTTCTCCGCCAGAAGAGGCCTTTCTTGCGCAATCGGTCACGTGTTAAAGCTTCTGATTGGTTAAGAGCGTAAGAAACAATGCCTTTCATTCATCACCTTTGAGCGAGTGCGAACTCTTCGAAGGTCTTCGAAGTGAACGCCAGTCAGGAACTTTAGGAATGCAAGATGGCGGACAGCCCAAAAAATGGCTTTCAGAGACAGGCTTTTCCAGCAGTGAGACAATAGAAAACGGAGCTTTTAACTCGAGATATACCTAGACACTTATAAGAGCTTCAGAATGGGCTGTTATTTTGAGCTTGATCTCCAATACTTTGACCAAATATCGAACTCCGATGGAGTACTTGAAAACTGAAGCTCTCGCGACTCGTAACAATTCCTTTGAGCTGGAAATCTACGAATTTCTCACCCTACATGTTGCTAAACGAACGCATATAGAGGCAAGTCAATTATATTTTTCATTCAAGCATTCAAGAGATCTTGAGACGTTTTTGTAATGAATTTTAACACAATTCTGGCCAGACAATTTATTTATATATTTTCATGGAATCAAGACTCTATTTGACCTGATGCGTTTGGTCACGTAATAGATAAAACATCTGAAACATGAACGCCGAAAAAATACACGATTTGTTATTGTGTCAAAAACGTCGTTGTAGAAGTCTTTACAGCAAACAATTGAGATATATAGTGAAATAAAAAGTTGAATAAACTGGTATATTTTTGCATGTTGGGATAAAGGCAAACACTAAGCTGCTGACAGACAAATTGACTAATCAGATATTCTCTAAAAAGGTCAAAAAAGGTCTTTATTATGTTACGGTTAAGTGAAGAATGCGTGAAACGGCTCGGGGAAGAGTACGCACGGGGCCGGTCACTGAAGGGCTCCCGGGGCACGAGTGAACGCACGTGTGCGTCTAGTTCATTTTTTCCTCTCGTCGTCCACGAGAATGCGGCATTCTTGCGCAATCGGTGACGTGTGCACCCCTGATTGGTTAAGAACGTAAAAAACAATGCCCTTCATTCATCACCTCCGTAGTGAACGCCAGCGAGGAACTTTAGGAATGCAAGATGGCCGACTACAAAGAAAATAGCTTTCAGAGACAGGCTCTTCTAGGAATAATACATCGTAAAATGGAGCTTTTAACTCGAGATATACCTAGACACTCATAAGAGCTTCAGAATGGGCTGTTATTTTGAGCTTCATCTCCAATATTTTGACCAAATATCCAATTCTAATTGGAGTACTTGGAAGGAGGCCCTCGCGATACGAACTATTTCCTATGAGCTGGAAATCTACGCATTTCTCATCCTACATGTTGCTAAACGAACATACATAGAAGCAAGTCAATTATATTCCTCATTTAAGCATTCAAAAGATCTTGAGAGGTTTTTGTACTGAATTTTAATATCGGAGACCATTGCATGGAATTAGGTTCCATTGACCTTGTATTTCGCGTTTGGTCACGTAACGTCTTTTATTCAATATATAAACCGTCCGAAAAATACACGATTTGTTATTGTGTCAAAAACACCGTTGTAGAAGTTTTTACAGCAAACAATTGAGATACATAGTGAAATAAAAATAATAATAAAACTGGTATATTCGCGGGGAATATTTTTGCATGTCGGAGATATACAATACCTATGCATGATAATAGAAGCAATGACAGACAAATTGACTAATCAGATGTTCTTTTAACCGATTCAAGAAAGGTCTTATGTTACGGTTAACTATCAGTCCCGGAATGGTGAAGAATGCGTGAAACGGCTCGGGGAAGAGGGCTCTCGGGGCACGAGTGAACGCACGTGTGCGTCTAGTTACTCGTGCCCAGGCCTTTAGGCCGGGAACGAGTTATAAACTGCAAATGTTTTTTTTTTTTTTTTTTTTTTTTTTTCCTCTTTTCGTCTCGAGAATGCAGCATTCTTGCGCAATCGGTGACGTGTGCACTCCTGATTGGTTAAGAACGTAAGAAACAATGCCCTTCATTCATCACCTCCGTAGTGAACGCCAGCGAGGAACTTTAGGAATGCAAGATGGCCGACTACAAAGAAAATAGCTTTCAGAGACGGGCTTTTCCTGCAGTAGCACAATGTAATTTGGAGCTTTTAACTCCAGGTATACCTTTATACTTATAAGAGCTTCAGAATGGGCTGTTAGTTTGAGCTTCATCTCCAATACTTTGACCAAATATCGAACTCTAAATGGAGTACTTGAAAGAGAACCCTCGCGATAAACATGGATAAACTGAGTATTTCCTATGAGCTGTGAATCTACGAATTTCTCATCCTACATGTTGCTAAACGAACATACGTAGAAGCAAGTCAATTGTATTCCTCATTCAAGCATTCAAGAGATCTTGAGAGGTTTTTGTACTGAATTTTAATACGGAATTCTAAAGCAGACCATTGCATGGAACGGATAGGTTCCATTGACCTTGTTGGTCACGTAACGTCTTTTATTGTTTAAAACATCCGAAACATGAACGAAAAAATTCACGATTTGTTATTGTGTTAAAAACGCCGTTGTAGAAGTCTTTACAGCAAACAATTGAGACACATAGTGAAATAAAAAGTTGAGTAAACTGGTATATTCGCTGGTAATATTTTGCATGTCGACTAATAGCTGCTGACAGACAAATTGACTAAAATCAGATATTCTTTAAAAAGGTCAAAAAAGGTCTTTATTATGTTACGGTTAAGTGAAGAATGCGTGAAACGGCTCGGGGAAGAGTACGAACGGGGCTGGTCATTGAAGCCTCTCCTAAAAGGGGGCTTCCGGGGCACGAGTGAACGCACGTGTGCGTCTAGTTTGTAATATACTGTGAATTAAATAAAGTATTATTATCATTATCATCAAGGCATTATTGTGCCTCTTGAGATACTCAGTTCCTGCAGGTATTTTACAACCTGCTAATAGGTGGCTGACTGTTTCCTTGTATGACCCACACAACCTGCAGTTACTTTCACAATTGATTAACACACTTTTCATGCCCTCGCTTCCACCATTTGCTCCTGCATGTTAATAATTGCTGCCGTCTTTTTGGGGTCCATATTTGTTTTTAACTTATAGCATGAACTCTGCATTGGCTTTTGTTTATATTCTTCAATTATAATCTTATTTTCTGTTTCCTTCTCGATTATGACTTTCAGCTTCTGCCAACATTTTTTTCACGAACCCTCCAACTGGTCTCCTTTTACAGTTATTTCTCCATTTTCAAATACAATTGGGTATCCAATCATGCATTGATTTCAGACCTCTTCCACCTAGATCGCGTCTCAAGTACACTCTCATCATTGGATTGTTTGCCTAACATCTGTGCTTACAGAAAGAGTAGTTGTACAACGAAAATTTTTTCATACCACGACTCATGGGCTATTTATTAAGCAGCTGAATCTGCTTACAGGCATTAATTTAGGTAAGTGATAAACAAATTTCTGGGGAGGTTGGAAAATGATGAAATTGGTTTTCTTGATATTGAGGGAAAGCTTATTTACAGGAAGCCATTCAAAAATGTCCGAAAGGTTTGTATTTATTAAAGACTCAAGGTTTGCTAGATTTTCATGATAGCAAAATAGGTTCGTGTCATCTGAAAAATTGTGGAAATCAAAATCATTACTTTTATGAAAATCACTGATATATGAAAGAAATAGAAGAGATCAAGATCGTTAACGAGAGTTTGCAACCAAAAATCTAGAACAGTATTTTGCATAGTCCCAAAAAATTCAAAAATGATTAGTCGTCATCCTTGTGCACTAATTCAAGTGTTG
Source organism: Telmatactis stephensoni (assembly GCA_029948255.1). Classification (NCBI taxonomy): domain Eukaryota; kingdom Metazoa; phylum Cnidaria; class Anthozoa; order Actiniaria; family Isophelliidae; genus Telmatactis; species Telmatactis stephensoni. The sequence continues at coordinate 301,849 of JALIZF010001821.1, read as the reverse complement.
TGCTTGCGGACTAATTCTAGTGCTTGCGCACTAATGTTTATAAACGGAAGAGGTGGGGTGCGCTAGGTGTATTGCGGATGTGCGGTCTAATCCTTATGACTCAAGGGGGAGGGATGTTGAATTGTGGACCAACACACTCCTTGTGGACCAACGTGCCACGGACCAATCCGGCCCGTACTGCGCTTAGCATATTACTTCTGTTCTTGTTATTGAGCGTTTTCTGGCTTTGCAGATTTCATATCTCTCTTCTGTTCCTATGTAATGGTTCAGTAGTTTTTGCCCAGTATTCGGAAAAAAATGGAAGCGGAAATCGATCAACTGAAGCTTGGCCTTCATGTCGCTAACAGATCGTTGTGTTGTTGTTGAGTACTCTCAACAGTTCTTAAGTGACAAGTATGACCACATTCTGAAAACACTACAGGAGACCAAAACTGAAAGCAAGCTCCAAAGTATCGTGAGAGAGCAATTTGAAACGCCAAGGGAGCAACATCAAACTACCGGACGCTTACAAGATAAACATTTGCATAGCTCATAAACTTCTGCTTGCCAGTCCGTGACTCCCTAAGTGCAGGCTGTGCATGTTTTCATTTAAACATTCTACTGTACTCACCATTAAAGCGTCCCATTTCACGCCTACGCTTGCCTTTGGGAATCCAGCACGAACATTCTCGGTTTTTCTCGCAAGCTAAACTTGTTTGAATTTTCTAATAATAAATAATGAAATTAATTAACAGTCATTCGGCAAAAAATTCTTTTTGAGGGCAAAGGGGCTAATCAGTTAATTGAATGCAAAAAAGTAAAACAATTGTTATTTTGTCTAACTAAGGCCTATTTCATATGTCGGAATCGCAAATCGGAAAGGACTCCACAAACGGATTTGGCCTGAGCAGATAGCTTTCTCAGCCCCGTTTATATTGGAAAAAAGTTGTCCCGGGTAACTGATCATGAGACATCCCACTTGTGCTCGAGGACACACTAAACCCAACTGCATTTTTCTCTGGGCCAGGTTACACTTGACAATATGTCAAATGTGTATTGCTCAGTATTTCATTTTATCTTCGATAAAGTACATATACTGTCCAAATGCGAGGAAAAAAATGCGAGAACGTGTTGTAAAGCACTAATCAAGATACGGGGATACATATTCCTAGTGAATAACCATTAGAAAACTCGCACGACATTTTTTCAAATGAAGAGCACTTTTAATGTGCAGGGAGTCTGTGATTATGAAGGCAAGTTTATCGATCGTAATTGCAATTGGTCTGGGAGCATACATGACGCAAAAATGTTGACTAATTCCTATATAAATTGCGTGTTAAGAGCCCGGGGGAGGGGGGGGGGGACTCTATTGTAAAAGGATCGGGTATGCTCGTCGTATCTCTTAGCGTGAAAAATCAGCGATTTGGTATCTTTTAGTGTGTTAAAATTGAAGTTTAGAGTTTTAGCATTTCCTGGTATCTTTTAGGGTATCAAAATTATAGTCAATCGCTTATTATCTTGTTCTCAAATTGAAGAAATTTGCCCAACAAAAGCATGTCGACCATCCAATTTTGTGTTCATAATAATAATGTTCATTAGTTTGTTATCGCTGGTATCTCTTAGGGGTTAAAAAAATCGTCTGGCCACGCCCTTTTAAAAAGACTTCCGGTATCTTTTAGGTTTATTTTGAAAATTTCCGACGAGCGTACCCGATCCTTTTACAATTGAGTCCCCCCCCCCCCCCCCCCCCCTCCGGGGTTAAGAGATGGATGTAATGCAGATTGATGGTGAGCATATAAAAAGGCTTTTGGCTTTTATTACAGCATCAAAAGTTTAAGTGGAAGTATAAAACCTAATGAGAAAGGTAGTTACGTTTTTAAAAGGAATCACTTAAAAGTCTTGTTGCAAATGGTTTGTTTACTTCGTAACTATGGACGCTTACAAGTTTTTCTTTGCCGAAATGTAATACTCATTTGTGTATTAGAAGAAAAATAGAATTGCGCCTGTTTGGTTTAATTTGTATGAGTAGAAATGTAGTACGAAACGAAACTCAACGTTAACAGTAATCAATGAAGGAATTTGAATTTCCCACTCAAACACTGCATGACATTAACTCTCGAGTGGCTTGACTTACATTCTGAGATGTTCGCGTCTCTTTTGTGTTATTTGAACACTTTATAACCCTTAAAACATAAAGAATTTTATTCGAAAGTGAAAAAGTTTAGTGACGAGGCGTTTTATTGAACAGGAATTAATAGCATTTTACAAGTCCTATTTCGAAAGTCTCTTGCTTTGTTTACATAGCGTAACTATGGACGCTCGTTGGATTTATCGGAGTTAGGCGCGATATATGGAATATATCACTTAATTGATATTATGTTCTTGATATTATCTGATATATTGCTTTCTGAATATCGAATATATCTCCGATATTCTTATAGAGCGCAAACACTAAAACCATGAAACAACTTAGTGACTAAATAGTGGCAAATAGTGTCAAAATCCTTTGTTTTCCACTGTTTAATAAGTGTTATTTTGTCTGATTAGTTAGTTAGCAGTTGTTTCATGCTTTTAGTATTTGCACTCTATTATCGGATAGTATTCTAATTACACATGTATTAGAAAGCCTCCTGCTCAGGCAACGTCATCCGATTTCAGTTAATAGTCTTGAAAAACATCAATAGAACGAAGCTCCTTCTAGTGTATATCTTAGGGACATTTAAGAAATCTCAATCGGCCATGATGTGCACAATTGTAAGCTTGGAAATATTGAGCTTTATTGGATATTGGCTGTTGTTATGAATTCAATTCCGTCAGAGAGTATATATACATCTTTATGGTCCTTTATATACCTTTTGATTCCTTCTGTTCTTTATATATTCCTACGATATAAATTTATATTCAACCTTTTTCACTGAAATGTTTTCAAAAATGTGTTCATCAATATATAACTATTTCAATTAACGTTGTCGCAGAAAAAAGCCTAAAGGCTAAAGCCTTTCAAATATATTTTGTATACTAACAAACTTCTCTGTGGGCTATCTGAGAAATTAAGGAATATGTGTTCAAGTTGTAGAATTTGCAAGCATACAATGAGTTTTTTATTGTAATGATATCACGGTGATAAAAATGTTTCATGACTACGTTGATCGAATTAGCTATATCTATATTTGTCTATTCATAACTAATTCATTTTACACCATGATGCTTTTGTCCCTCATTCTCTGCTCTAAAGCATTGTTGTGCTTGTCGATTATAACAGTGAAATGAAATCGTTTCCGTCTGGACGGAGCCTTAGTGACTTACTCTAAAAATAGTACCAATGAAACAATGAAAAATGAAGGTGATTTTGTAACTTATTACCTAGAGTGCAAACAGTAGAGTGCACGCTATATATCCGTGAAAATTTTGTTATTTGAATTGTTCTGCTTCAGTGATATCAACTAGCTTTCATTTGTACATAATAGTGCAATAAGACACATATTTCTTAATTATTTCACGGATATATGGCGTGCATTAATTTTACTAAATAGTTCTTATTAGGACTAAATCCTTTGTTTTCTACTGCTTAAGTTGTACAAAATTTTACACATTTGCAACTTGTATTCACGGATATATTGTTTGCACTTTATAATAATTTATATAATTTGTAAACGTAACAAAAGGACTGGTGTACTAACCATGAAAATGTCCAATCATCAGTGTTGGTGTAATTTAATAAAAATTAAAGGAGGACAATCGATCATTTTGTCGTTACTGGTCCCGACATAGTTACTTCACCCTTAAAAGAGTGGTCGCACTTAAGCTTAACCCGTGAAAAAGTACAAAATCTACTTTATACTAACAATTATCCGATAACTATTACACATTAGCCAATCAGAGCGAAGCATTTTCTATGAATACAGAGCGGTATTTCATGGATTTGCTATGAATACAGAGCGGTATTTCATAAAATGTATTAGCCAATCAGATTGCTCAAAATTTGAATTCAGCCAATGAAATTCAATGCTTTTTTGAATATATAATTAGCTGAGAAACGAGCGGGAAACCACCGGCGCGTTTGCATCGTCGAGTTTCGATCGAGTTCAACTACTTCAAATGCAATTTTTTCTCTCTCAGAAGAAAATATTGATCATTATTGAGGCACAAAAGAACCCAAGAACACAAAAGACGACTGAGGTGAACACTAAGAAGGTTTTGGACTTTATTTCACAAGCTCCGTACTGCAAAGAGAGTCAAACATTTTCTACTTGAAATTCGCAAATAATGGATCTGAATACGAACCAAATACTCTAACGTCTTACAGAAACTCCACTGGCCGATATTTGAGAGGTAAAAACTACCCAAAGCTCATCGAGAAGTGCTCAGTCAAGCAAAGTGAAAAAATAAAACGGCTTCGCTAAGATGGGCTGGGGGGAAAACAAAACGCACGAAAATGTTTGACAGAGGATTTTTCCAATAAAAATGTTGGCGTCATGATCTCTTTAATTTAAAAAAGCGTAATTTTTGACTAAAATGTGTAATAGTTATAGGATAATATGGTTATTTGATGTTTTTTATGGAATACTGGTGAACATTTCACTCGAAATTTATGTTATTTTGTATACAACTCGCCTAAAGGCTCGTTGTATACTAACAACATAAATTTCTCGTGAAATATTCACCCGTATTCCATAGAAAACCATCAAATAACCACTAAATATATAATCCTTTGTTTTCCATTGTTTATTAGTGCTATTTTGCATTATTTAGCTAGTACAATCTCACGGATTAAGTGCGATCACTCAAATTCATGTTTTGATCATTTAAAAACTCGACTATTTTGTTAATATTTCGTTTTTGTATCTACTGCAGAATGCAGTAGATACTATGTCATCGTGTTGAAAATGGATATACTTCATGCTTCACTCAAATTATGAGATCACGGTTTATTGGTATTCACCAGAACATGTATGAGTTCTGACACGAAGTTCTATGCTTGTTAACAATAGAAATGTGTTAACAATAGAAAAGTCGGAATATTTTCGGAAAATACGCGGGAACAAACAAGTAAAGACAAAATGACAAACGAATCGACCGAATGTCTTTCGGAAACATTCAGGAGAAACTGACAAGCACGAAGAGTGCACGAAGTTCCATGTGACTGACGACTATTGACAAGTTTGACAGGAATTCAAGTCAAAAATCCTGATCTTGGTAAGTGATGTTTTTAACAATGTTTTTATGCCCACTGATAAGGCTCAGCTTTAATAGAATGTGTCAGGTTTATTCTTATGGAGAATTTTTAAATCATTATTTAATTTTGAGGTCGTTTTTGAGTGTAAGTAAGCTTAATACAATATTGAAGTGTTCGTCTTGATCTCGTTTGAGCCTTTGGCAATTGTTCTATCCTTTGGCAACAGTAAACAAGTTTACAACGATTGCATGTAAACTATCAAATAACTCACTTCATTATGCAATATTTCAGCTCCTATTAAAGAAATGTAATGGCCCTCGTATGTACGAAGAGCTCAAACATGTGGACCTTGATTGCAGGGCCAAACAAACACTAGCAATTCCTTTATAAACTTTATTGAATTAAGATCATATGGTAGAATCTCGCGATTCTAAAAAACATGATATTAAAAAATATATATAATATATATGTATATACAAATAAGTATATTCAATGTAAGAACAAATAATATAAAAAGACTGTGTGCCTTTTATTTTGTAATTGCCATTGTGTTATGATTGCGTATAATATCAGAGATTATCACCGAATTATCAAGCCCTTACCAGAGGTTACGGTAATATCGGAGATTATCGAATATCAAGCCTATAGGGTTTCTATAATAGATATCTAGTTAGACTAGTTCTAATATCTTCAGTGCAACAAACCAGTGCTGTCATCCAAAACATTCTTTAGTTTTTGCTTGGAACCGAACATAATATACTTCGTTTTAGTGACATTAACAGTAAGTCTGTTTGCTTGGAATCACTCATTAAGGGAACTAAGTTCTTTGTTAAGAACCTGCACATCTTTTTTTACTACATTTACTGCTGCAAAGAAGATTCATATCGTCAGCATACAACAATAGAAGTATACTTTTAGTTACAAATTGAGCATCATTGACATAAATGAGAAACAAAATTCTCTGAGTACCAAAGAGATTTTTAGTACCAAACACAAATAGAGTGATCGCACTTAATCCGTGAAAAAGTACAAAATCTACTTTGTACGAAAAATTATAAAATCCTTTGTTTTCCATTGTTCAATAATGCTATTTTGCATTATTTAGCTAGTACAATTTCACGGATTAAGTGCGATCACTCTATCTTGACGAGTGAAAGACACTTCAAAGAGTGAGCCTAAATCAAATCGAACATGGAAATTAAGAAAGTTTTGTCAGTAGGCATGAAAATACCAGTCATCTAAAAATTCCAAAAGTCTAAACAACAGAGGGATATAAATATATGTCTCAAACCAGCTTAGACATGATCAGGATTTGAATATATCGACGATTTGTATTTTGAATGAACAAGCTTGAATTTACCTTGATTGAGACTCACGAGAGACTCCTATAACACAATGGCTCGATCCGACTGCATTTATAGTGAAGTTTAAGTTACTAAACATTCCTGATTCGTGAAAATAACACTCTGTTTTGCTCAGAAAGTTTATTGCTTTGCTTCCATATGATGCAAGTCAAACGGAGTCCGTGCGTGGCCTCGTTTCCATGCCTGCCTAATTTGAGTAATTAAAATTCAGTACAAAAACCTCTCAAGATCTCTTGAATGCTTGAATGAGGAATATAATTGACTTGCTTCTATGTATGTTCGTTTAGCAACATTCGTAGTTTTCCAGCCCATAGGAAATAGTCTTTATCGCGAGCCGCTTCCTTTCAAGTACTCCATTTAGAGTTCGATATTTGGTCAAAGTATTGGAGATGAAGCTCAAAATAACAGCCCATCCTGAAGCTCTCAAAAGTATATAGGTATATCTCGAGTTAAAAGCTCCAAATTACATTGTTCTACTGCAGGAAAAGCCCGTCTCTGAAAGCTATTTTCTTTGTCGTCGGCCATCTTGCATTCCTCAAGTTCCTGGCTTGCGTTCGCGGTCGCTCAAGGGTGATGAATGAAGGGCATTGTTTGTACGTTCTTAACCAATCAGGACGAACATCGACCGAACAAAAAAAAACATTTGCAGTTTATAACTCGTTCCCGGCCTTAAGGCCTGGGCACGAGTAATAAGCCAAAATCCGAAGTATGGTACAAAATGTCACTAGTTGGAATTTTAATTCCAAAAACATCTTGTCTAAGAGATCATTAAGAAGATTGCCGACATAGCATCCCTAGACTGGGTCAAGTGTACTAATACGTGTGGTCGCAAAACAGCAATCGAAGCTTTGTTTGTTTGTTTTTTTTTATTGTTTTTTTTTTTTGACAGGCCATTAGGCTAAATGTACCAGAAGCTGGCTGGATTTTCTGCTGCAGCCAAGGTAATATAGCCGGTACAGCAAAAAACGCCTTGAACGAAATAGCTGTCAATGTAGGTCAGCCGAACCAAACAAGAAGTCACATTTAACTCGCCGGTGAATATTTCCATCAATCTACAGGCTAGTGTCCATCGTTAGCTCCTTATCCAACACAAAGTGAGCTACACAACAGTAAAAGAAAAATGTATTAACATATTTGACTTCATTTAGTCATTAAATGTGTAACTTTAAGGAAGTTCAGTTTAGGTTAACACAGTTTTGTGTACTCACCATTCTTTTGCTTTGCCGATGACATTTTCGCACATTTAGACTGCTGAACTGCTTTAAATTTCGATTAGATCAAGATGAACGCATTACTCTTGTAATATATTAAACGAAGTATTTCCTCTTAGGCAAATTTGAAGAATATATAGCCAGATTTTTCACCATAGCAAATGATATTGTGTTTCACCACGAGGGTCAAGTCAAACGAGCAAACGATCTATACTTTGAGCAAATTAAAATTCCTATTGGCTGGAAGGATGGCATCAAAATGGTTTCCTTCTTAGGCAAGACGCACGGAATTTTTCTCCTTTCTTTTCTTTATTTTTTGTGTAGACTGAATAGTGGTATGGGATTCAAGTAAAATTCATTGGCTTGACTCGGGAATTCCAAGTTGAATTCATGCACTCAAAAAGGCGTTCGCGACTCGTGCGATATCGCCTTTTCTCTTAATTCAACTTGGAATTGCCTCGTCAGCCAATGAATTTTCCTATAAAATTACAAGGCACCATCATTAATTCATTCATTTGGGAATATGATTAGAGTGGCATATAGAACGGGTCTTGAATTTTTTCACAAAAAGTAAATTTCTTACCAAAGATGATCTTGTTATCATGCTGCTCTCAGACCTTATCAAAGCAATAAGTGTTGATGAGTATGCGCAGATGTTTTGTGTAAATGAACGGAGGGTTATATAGTTACTCGATCCTAAGTGTTGAAGGCGCATACGCGGAGAATTGAGTAGCTGACTGGCTTAGTTCATACTTAGGGAGGTTTTCTAACCTTAGATTATTCTATAAAAGTTCAAGATACATTTATATGAGATAAAAAATGCACTCATCCCTGCGAACTGGCTTGCGCACCACAGCATGAAATGCATCTCACATGGAAGCATGTAGAAGAGTTTATGACACCTTTTGCTGATTATTAACAAAAAATATACTTCCACGAAGCGAAAAAACACAAACACAAACACAAACACAGACACAAACACAAACAAAGACACAAACACAAACACAAACAAAAACAAAAACAAAAACAGAACAGAACAGAACAGAACAGAACAGAACAGAACAGAACAGAACAGAACAGAACAGAACAGAACAGAACAGAACAGAACAGAACAAACCAACCAAGCAAACAAACAAACAAAAAACACTGGAAATCAAAGCCGCGCACCGCAATATTTTTGAGTGTGAGATTTAAAATACCCATGATAACAGAAGGCCAAAATAAAGGCCACACTAGTAGCTTACAACGGACAAGGACCAATTTGATCCGGCATCACCCGGTGATCGACAACAACAATCAAGTTGCTGGGCTTACATGCATTATTTTTAGTTTGCCGATTCAATAAAGGTATTTACTACTGCGCTGGTTGCACTACATATACAGGTGACCAAATAAAAGCTTATCTGTCTTTTAAATGTCTTTTTAAGCCGATAATGGACTTGCTTTCACCTGGGCACTCGTGAACGCACGTTTGCGTCTAGTTATTATTTGTCAACCATTTTCAATCATAATGTTTTCGGTGAGTATAAAAGTAGACTGAAAGGATCTCATTATAATTACTCGTGCGCAGGCCGTAGACCAGTTTAGGTTTTCTGATTTTTCACAGGCCATGGAAATTTAATAATCTAAACTTCGCTATAATTTCAGTCATTGCATTACAGCAGCTTCACGTGAGTCTAAACCAGGAGGGAGGAGTTTTTATTTGGCGGTACAGTGATGTCTGCGATGTGACGTCACGGATGGCGTACATAGCAACCAAAATTGTGTTCTCAAAATGCTCCGAAAAACAGATTACAAAATGTACTTGAAAATGTACTTTTTAAAAATTCCTTAAGACATTTACCTTCACTTTTGCAATATTGCTATTGCTATACCTTCAATCTGTATCAGTCTTGTCTTTGAAACCAATCTGACGAGAAAACGGCTCAAAACAAAGGAAAGTTAAAGTGCTTGTCTTGTTCAGTTCCCGCCATTTTTCGTTCTTCGAGGAGAAGGACGCGCGAGGAAAAACAAATTCTTAGGGTTTTAGAGCATTTTGAATCCCAAACAAAATTCCACGTACTTGTAAGTAATAGGCCTTTTGCCTGAACTGTGCTATTAGCTTCCATTTTCTATAGTTTTCCTCAGTTAACAATCCCTTTTTGTCTCCTAACATATTGTGTCAGGTTTGTATTTTGTTTTTCCTGAACGACTCAGCTCAGTAAATACAATACATATAGACCTAGAAGCACTAATATGAATTGCTTTGAACTTCTTTTCACTTCTCTCAATCAGTGAATGATGTCAGTTTAAAAACGATTTGCCTGTTTTGTCTTCGATAAATATCAATCAAGTACATTGGGCTTCCTGTGGTAAATAGCTTACAAAAATATTCCATTTTGTAAAAGTACTATGGATAAAACGATGACATAAAGATTTTGGATAAAACTTTTAATAATTTGTTTGAAGGTTTGTGTATTTCATACTAATAATCTATTTCATACTGATAATCTCCTGTGATTTTGCTATATTTTTCAGATCCAGTCATTTTATTGACTCAACAGTTCCAGGTTGTTTATAATTCTACTGAATAGATAGCAAATAGAAGCCCACCTAATAAATGCCCCAAAAGACTAGATATTGAAGAATATCACATTTTAATTTGATTGTTTAGTCTTCATAATTATGGTTTTGTATGTTTTCATGTGGAATACAGTAGGCAGGCTAGTATTGAATACTCCTTATACTATTTGCAAGTACTGTCTTGGGTTATTTTGAGTGCAAAACAACAGTTCTCTCTTAAATGTTAACTGATTCAAACTGAAGACAGATATAGAAAATCAGTTATTTGGCATACAAAATAGAAAGAACACAAGGAATACAGCATTTCCAATTTAGGTTGAAGATCAGATTTCTGTATAACAACTCTACTTTACATGCAATTAACACATTTTTGCTGTCAATTTCTTTATTGAAAATATTCTAGACCTAAACTTGAGCTGTAATTACACAGAGAGACTGAAATATATTTTGGACAAAAAGAGCTAACTATATATCCGATGACACGTACGTGTTAGAACCAGCTTTTTGAAGTTTTTGTACTCAGACTAAACTTGATTATATTGGGCAGTTTTACCACAGAAATGTTTATTTTTCAACAGTCATAAATTCTAAATAAAAAATATATCCTCTAATAGTTACAAAAGACTTTTTGACATCACATTTTCTTCTTTCGTACATGCCGTTTACTTTGAAAAGTTTTTCTTCGTTTGTTGTCTTTCATAGCCGGAACGTGACATTCATAATCTTTAATGACTCAGTTATATGGGGAACTTTTTGGAAGCTACAAATCCATCAACAGAGTCCACCAGCATTTAAAATGTTCGTTGAGTTTTTCGCCTTTAAAGCAGTTTTTGAAACGACATGTACACAGGTTACGAAAAAAACTCAAACGTTCAATTTCTTCGCTCAAAAACGTTGAGGTTCATACAGATAAATGTCCGTGAAAATCTTCAAGTTTCTGTGATGTTTACAGGAATATACTTGGAAGGTTTTGATGTAAAAACTGCAAGCAAACCTACGAATTGCAATCTCCTGTTGAAGCTATGCCACGCCACCGTGACGTCACATCGCAGACATTACTGTACCACGGTTTTCCTTAGAGACTGTCCCTCCCTCCTAGTCTAAACCAATTAAGGTAAAATTTAAGCTTAAAATTTAAGCATTGGGAATTTAGGATCGAGACCGATACTTCAATGAGTTCAAATTAAATCAGCTTGCCAGCGAAGCAGCCCAATATTCCGCTTTAGTACCGAACTCAAAACGTGACTAGACAAACAGAAATTTTGTTGTTTTGATGGAATTTTAGTATCTAATTATAATTCAGGATTTGTCGGGTCGGTAACTGCCACAAAAGCCCGTGCACGTTTTAACATTTCCTTCGATATCCGTTCAATTTTTATACCAATGTTGAAACTGTCACCCCTTTCAACCATGTTGAAACGGTGACTTCAAAACCTCCAACATTATTTGGTGGCAGCTGTAATCCGTGCTCCAGCGTTCTTAACGGTTGAAAGGATTCGAGAACGGTTCCAAAGTTGTCATTTAATAACATCGAACGAGTGATTAATGCATGTTAAAACCGTTTGCAACCACAGCGCTCAACAACGAACAAATGTCGAAAGAAATGTTGGAGTCCTTTGCCCGGGACTGTTCAAATCGATAGTCGGCCGTTATTATCAGATATTTCTATGTATCACCCTCGTGAAACAAAGTTGATTCAATCATATTCATTCATTCATCATTCAAAATTAAAAAAAAAATGGAGTGAAAAAGAAGGAATTGTTTCAAAACGAAACTCACTTTTTACGACGTCAACTTCTTCGCAAATCCTGCTACCCAGCTTTCATAGAAGCGATATGTGAATATCATATATCAATAACCAAACCTAACGGCTGACTGTGATTGACATAAAACTGCTTCGACCAATGAACTGCAAAGGAAATTTCTCGATCAATAAAATGAGTACTTATATTACAAACGGAATTACTACGGCCTAATTTTGGACAAGAAAAGTCATAAAAGTTTAGAAGAGTTTTTCCTTACGCAAGCAACAACATCTATCTAGCCGAAAAGAACTGTTATATAGAGCTAAAATTATTGCTTTTTAGAAAATTAAGGTTGCATGATTTTGTTTTTAAAAGAATGGATAAAAGCAATTAATCCAAAGTGAAAGTGAGCTTTTTCCCATTCCTTGCGTGATACTTTTAAAATTGTTATCCCATAGTAACAAAAACATAATATTTGAAAAGAATGGTTTCTGTGTAACAGATGTAACCTTCGAACTTTGCATTTTTTACCTAGATTTTTCTCAAGATAAGCTAATGTACTACCGTCCACGGGATGTGCTAAGATTACTAAGATAACCTTAGGCCAGATTCCTCCCTGAAACAACAAACAAACAATGACTGATATTGTGCATAAGTCCTCTTTTGACGACTAAAAAGGATTACATTGTAATGGATGTGTTACGAATTATCGCCAAAAAATCAAACAAATTATTTTTATAATTATTTTTATTCATACATTAGGAGTTATTAATTTTTTTTGGAATTATAGAGTGACGTGTCTATATTAGAATTTATTGTTTAGATATATGGCCTGAAGGTTCTGAATATAGGCCCTCTCTAGTTGTTACAAATTTTAAAATCTATATCAATTGCATATGAATTGGTTATTTAGATATTTATGCATAAATAGTTTTTATAGATTTCTTGTAAATTTTCTTAGTTTTTTCAATAAAGTTTGTAGTTTTTAGATAAAAAAAAGATTTATAAGTGCATAACAAAACAAACAACAAAAACAACAACAACAACAGCAATAACAACACTAACAAAATAGAAATCCCTATTCACGTCTCCAAAAGAAGGAGAGGTTGCGCCTTGGGAGGGGGGTGGGGTGGGGAGGGATGGGGTGTGGTGGGGTGTAAATATTGCAAGCTTGGCCAATTAATCTACAAGAAAATAGCCTTGTTTTCTAATAATCTTTTCCCCCTGCTTATTATTATTATGTTTTTCATTTATTCCTTGTTTTCAAAGAGCAGCAACACTAATCTTGGTGTAGGATTTCATGCAATCAGAAACGTTTCGACCTATAACTTACCATATCTTATATATACCATCATAATCTCTTTCTTTTATAAAAAAGACTCGAGATGAAATTGTTAAGATAGTTCCTACTTATAATGTCGTCTAAAACATTATAAATAAAAGGTGATTAGAAACCTACTAACAGGGTAGTAACGAGGTATATGGTTTTTGCAGTGATCCCGATCCCAGGGCTTAAAATCTGATCCTTGATCCCCAAAATTAGGGCAATTTTGATCCCTGATCCCGTCTTAAAAAAGTGATCCCTAAAAATGCCTGTGATCCCGATTCCAAAGACAGTGATCCCGATCCTGATCCCTGAGCCCAGAAAATAACGCTGATGTGATCCCTGAGCCCAAAAATAATGCTGATCCCTGATTCCATATACCTCGTTACTACCCTGTACTAACCTTTTCATTACAGCCTATACATGATTCTCTGTTAGTAATTAATGTGAATCTTACTTTCGTGTGCCTTGTTCAAGTCCTGTGTACTATTGTACAGCGAACAGCAAATAATTGTTTCATGACGTTTGAAGTATGTGCTCAACCATTCACTTGTACGTTAACCAGACCGTTTGCACTTTACGTTATAGGTTCAAAAAAATTAAACTAAAATTTAATTTTTCATCCAATCGATTTTAAGGTCTAGGAAACTGTGTGTTAAAATGATTTTTGAACTTATATCGAAATGATTTGATGCACAAAATTTTATATTCGTCAAGAGTTGTAGTCGGTGTTATGTCACACAACGTTACGTCACGCGCCTGAAAAGCCGTGGAAATCACTACATTCTTTCAAACTACCGTTTTTTGTGATGACTAAAGTTCTGTGTTGTACGTGTTCTGATGATTTGATAAGTGAGTCGGTTGTCGAGCCTTTAAGACAAGCAATTCAGATGATAAGTAAAATAAAATCAACTTAAAGAATAAGATCTTTATAGCTGGTCTTAAAGAAAACAAAACTCGTCTTTAGGAATGTGGGGTCAAAGCGGATTGGCAAAAATCTGTCACGGAGCTCTGGAAGATAAGTAAAAATACTGTGAATGAATAGATTATAGTCCTTATTTTTTTGCTATATAGATATTGGGAAGTCTTAATATCATACTAGTCTGCAATATTGTTAAATCCCGATATGCCGAGAGCCAAGGATTCTTATCAAAGTAAATTAAAGGCTGGGGTCAAAGTCGTCACCCAAACTGGACGGTTGATTGTACACATACGTACAATTGAGGCTGAGCGTTTGTGTCAGTACTTCAGATCGATAGAATATAAAAATGAGAGATTTAACACTCTATGTGGATGAATTCTATTTGTCTTTGGTTTGATCATCGAACATGTCTAAAAATGTAAATAATTCACGGTAGACTATTTATATGGCATGGTAAATTGATACAGTTCGTTAAGTGCAGGATTGAGAGGGATAACGGATATTAAGACCTCTCCTATAACAGAGCCTCACCTGGGCACGAGTGAACCCACGAGTGCGTCTAGTTTGGGAATTTTTCGACAAGTAGAAAAAGTAATAGTGAGAATAGAAAGAATCCCTGTTCAATTTTATGAAAATGTGATCAGAAACGTTTCGACCTATATCTTGCCATCCATTAAATTTATTATCTTTAATTGATAAAAGACGACGTGCGGTAAAATTGTTAAGATAGCCCCTACTTATAAAGCGTCTCAAAAAATTGAAAGGTGATTGCATGCAAACCTACAAACTTTGTCATCACAACCTCTTAATGACTCTCGATTAGTAATTAATGAGTTACTCGTGGTTCTTACTTTTGTGTGCCTTGTTCAAGTGTACCGGAAACAGAATTTTTTTAATGGCGTTTCAAGTATGCGCTCAACCATTCGCTTAAATTCGTTCACGAAGTTCATTATCTTGTTAACCAGACCGGATATAAAAGGGGAAGAATAAGTAATAGTCAGTGAGAATAGAAAAACCCTAGATTCCTTTTTATAATTATGAATTGGAATCCATTAAAAGTGAAAAAATTGCATTTATGAAAATATGATGCAATCAAAAACGCTCCGACCTTTAACTCACCATATCTTGCCATCATAAATCTCTTTTCGTTGATGAAAAGGACGCGAGATGTTGTAATTGTTAAGATAACCTTTGGTTACCCGTACTTATAAAAGTGTCCAAAACATTGTAATATAGAAGTGTCAAATGAAAAAGGTGTGTGTTTTTGGGGCCGCTGCGGTGAGCAAACAAGCCACAGAAAGTAAGTTTTTACTCATGTACTAGTATTTATGCGGACTTGTTACTCATACACTCGTATTTACTGGGAGATGATATTTATACACTTGTATGTATTGGGACTTGTTACTTATGAAACTGAATTTAGTGGGATATTGTATGATATTTATGTTTGGAAATGCTTCTTATGCAGTTATATCTATCGGGACTAGTATTTATTTGGTCTTATTTTTTTCTTAAGCGATGCCAATAAAATACAGCAAATACATAGTTTAAGCCATAGAATAATGATATGAGGTTAAGGTGCTTCTCCTCTAAATTGTCATGGATTTTACCTTATTTCTCTGAAAATCGGTTCTTTTGTTAAACATGTTTGTAAAACTATAGAATTGTTTTTCTCCAAACGCGATGTTAAGATTTTTCGTATAACCTTTACATACCAACAAACTTTTTCAACCTATACATGTCTCTTAGTCAGTAATTATGAGTTAGAGGCGCGGCTACGTGTGTCTTGTTCAAGTCTGGGGTGCTATTGTACCGCAATATGAAAAATTGTTCTTGACGTTAATCATTCACATAAATTCGTTCACGAAGTTTATCATCGTGTATAGTATATTGTATGTTAAGAAAATCGGACTTTTTATTGGAGAACGGACTTGAAGCTTGGCCAATTTACCTCCTACAAAATATGCCGCTTTTGACTGATGCTATGGAACGATAGGAAATTCTAGCTATCTTTACCCCAGATTTAGTCCCTTCTATCATAAATCCTTCTATTTTATAATAGAAGACGTAATGTTAAAATTTACATATGGAATCAAACACATGCACACCTTACAGGACTTCTGTTAAAGAAGAAATATTTCTGATCGTTACTCTATCTAAAACCTCAGATCTGGACCAAAATTAAACTTATACACAAACAAAAAGTTTTGTTAACAATAGTGTTGTGTTTCAGTAAACATACAACTTAACTTTTGTACGCAATAATGTTCATTTACATTGAAGAACTCACATGCCGGTATACATTTTTTAAACAATCTATACTCGAACAGAAATATATTGTGTCGAACACAGCGACATTTACCTGAAACGCTTAACGTACACGTCTTTCTGCATTCGATTTCTAGTTCTTTGTCAACGATGATAGTCGCTGACTCTATGTCTCTGGGACAGTGGGAAATTGAGTTTCTTTAGTCTAAAATATAGACATATCGTTTTTCTAATTGCATATTATTTTTTTCTGATAATTCAACATTAACGTTTTATTCATACTGACCTTTCTTAGGGGGTGGGTGTGACATAGTTGGAAATGGGCGCGGTTTAGCAGCGCGTAACTTGAAGATTCCGCCCTAATAATAATAAATAATAATAATAAACATTTATATAGCGCCTATCCAAAATCTGCTCTAGGCGCTTTACAAAAACATATAACATGCATTGTAGACTGTGAGCATAGGATGGCGCCTTGGGCTTGCTGCCGCTACACAGTCCGTACCATGAAAATTAATTTTAAAATACACTTCAAATTACTGCACTACAAATTACTTTATAAAATTACAATCAAAACACAATAAAATAAAAGTTCGCTGATGCATGATGGCCGTTAGCTCAGTCAAGCTCATCCGCCCTTTGTCAGGTCTTTGTCTTGCCCTACATATGAAATGTAAATGAGACAAAAGTACAGTAAGCCAATGCTAGCCAGGAAAGAGCACTGAAAGCTGTTGTGGAAGAGCATCATTTTTTTTTGTTCAAAGCGAATTTTTATGGAAAAATGCACATTTTTATTGGTTTTTAAAGGATATTTTTTTCAAGTTCTTTTTTTTTCCTTTTTCCTTTTATATAAGTATAGATATATTTTTAATCATCTTTCTTCAGAGCTAAATGGGTAGACAAATTAAAGGTTTGGTTACCCATCATTTTGGCCTTCAAGAGGCTTTTCATTTCCGGATAATAATAATAATAATAATAATAATAATAATAATAATAATAATAATAATAATAATAATAAGTTCAAGAAGTTTTATAGTTTGAGGCACTAAAACACACACACTATCTTTATAGTTCATCAGGAACTGTTGCCTAGACAATGTCCGCAACTAGTTTCAAAAAAAACGTGTATATGAAAAAGTACCAATAAAACCGACCATAATAATAATAATAATAATAATAATAATAATAATAATAATAATAATAATAATAATAATAATAATAATAATAATAATAATAATAATAATAATAATAATTTTTTTTAATGAGAAAAATAACTTCTTTATTATGCATAAATAATTCTAAATAATTCACAAATATTAAAATTCTATTTATCAAAATAGTTGAAACTTCAAATGAATACTTAACAAATATTTAAAATTCTCAATTGTTTTAAAAAAAGTCCTAAAAAACTATTATAATTTTTTTATAAAAAACTCTAAATATCGACAGTAATAATATAATATAAGAAAAAAAAGTCATATTAAACATATTCATCTATCTTCACTGCACATTTGATAGTTCAACCTCAAGATCAATGTCACTAATGTTCTCTATTACGTTAATAATAATAATAATAATAATAATAATAATAATAATAATAATAATAATAATAATAATAATAATAATGTGGACAACTGATTGGAACATTCAACACCTACAGGAACTTGACAGAAAGACACGACAGATAATGAACGAGAACCATTGTAAGCACAGACAAGAGTCCAACCCTGTACTTTACCTTCCATGCAACAAAGGAGGTAAGGGATTACAGCAATTAGAGATGTTGTACAAAACTACTAAGATCAAGACAGCACACTACTTGACAACGTGCACTGACCCGCACGTCCAGCTAGTTTCATCATTCCAAAAGTATAAAGAAAGCAAGTCACTGAGATCAATATTGAAAGACGCAAAAGTATATGCCAGCCAACTCAACCTGAACTTAGAGTATGACTGCGAAAGTAAAACAACATCTATCGTGACTAGTAACAAAACTACACAGGTATCCAAGTGCCAACCGAGATACATCAAGCCAATACTCAAGAAGGAAATAGACAAGTTGTTAGTGGAGGAAGTAAAACAACAACCATGGGTTGGACAATACCTTGTTGGCCGATGGGAGGACCCTGAACTAGAGAAAGAAAGTTACGTAATAAGCAAGATATGGAAAGGCATACCCGATGTTGTGTACGGTGTACACACCAGTATTATGCAACAACTTGTAACAACAAAGGTATACCGTAGAAAGAAGTTGAAAGACGGAGAAGGTGATTTAAGCTGTAGATTATGTCACCACTACGAAGAAACAATACCGCATTTGTTGTGTAGCTGTTCAGCCATCGCCCAAACTCTATACAAGTCAAGGCATGATCGCATGCTGCGACCTGTATATCATGAAATCCTATCATGCTTTGGGTTTCCTGCAGATGACAACCTTACACCGTGGCATAAGCAACCGCTTCCAAAAAGCTACATGGAAAACGACGAAGGCAAAGTTCTTTGGGATATCCCCATACATCTGGACATTGTACCAAGAGATGGTGCAAACAAGCCGGACATTATGGTTTTGGACAAGAAGACAAAGACGTGGTTAATCATCGAAGGGACAGTTTGTAACATTGGCCAAATACAAGAAAGAGACAAGATGAAAATGGACAAGTATGCAGATCTCAGAAACAGCCTAAAGAGACTTTACAATAACTATGACATTCATCAAATAAATGTTGTTTTTGATTTCCTGGCAGGATACCACAAAGATCTAGTTAATAAATTTCATAGGGCAGGACTTAAAAATGCCAAAATAGTAATTAGAAAATGCCAAAAGTGGATTATATCCCAGAACTGTGAAGTGATTAAGGCCTTCTACTCATGTACCTAGAAAACGCCACTTTTTGACTCCATGTAAATTCTAAGAATTTTGCTTAGGAGCGTCAGTTTCCGCAAATTTCTGTAAGAAACATTAGAAAATCAAAAGTTGAAATAAATCACGATAATAATAATAATGAAAACTTTATTATAGCTTTTTCTTAAATTTACAATTATAAACCTCACTGCTTTCAGGTAGTTTACAATCGTCTACTTGAATCATTTAACTTTAATTAATAACGAATATAGATATGTATTTTTGTATATATGCTTTGATTATGGATACAAATACAAAGATATGATAACGAGAAAGAGTGAATAATGCTAATATTTCATCAAGTCTGGTTTATTCCATTCCTTGTTCCTTGAGCAGAAAATAAAGTAGGTTGTTCTAATAGCAATGTTCATGATGTTCCTGATAACGTATTTCTGGTGCTTATCGTCAAAACCAAGGTCTGTCAACATAGTAAGGAAATCTGACGATTCTTTTGCAAACACACCTAACGCACTAATAATAATAATAATGGAAACTTTATTTGCTTATGAATACAGTTGTAAATCTCACTACGTAAGGCAATAAACAACTGGCTACTTGAATTGATACATGAGTAATATATATAAATGTATTTTTACAAGGAATCCAATTAAATGAAAAAAAAAAAAAAAAATTAGGATTTTAATAGTTCTGGGTCATTCCAAATCTTATTTCTGCAGCAAAATATATAATATGTTGCTCTAATGGCAAGATTTATCGTTTTCCTAATAATATAGAGTTGTTGTTTTTTATCAATGCCAATGTCATTCATCATGTCTAGGAAGGTGGAGCATTCATCCGAGAAAACGCCAAGAGAATAATAATAATAATAATAATAATAATGAAAACTTTATTTTTATGTTTTGTTACATGTACGTGCAATTGTAAATCTCTCTACTTATAGGTGAAATACAATTGGCTACTTGATTAACAATATTATCATAAACTAGATACATTCAACATTTACATAAACTTGAAAGAAAGAAAAAATAAAAATAAAAATTCCTTAACAATATTTCATTAGTTCTGGATTCGTCCATGTCTTGTTCTTACAGCAAAATATGTAATACGTAGTTCTGATAGCAATCTTTACAATCGATCTTACGATATACTTTTTAAATGTATCATCGACACCTAGATCATCCAACATTGTTATAAAGCTTGATGAATCATTGGCAAACACACCTAGAGCACTCACAGAAAGATTTACAAATATCACGTTTTTGAACTGACGTTTTAAGTTTTTGAAAAGGACTTTGTATTTAACTTTTTTCCGTTCAATGTTATTCTGGAGATTTGATTCAAAACCCACTGTTAGTTCAAGAACGTATAATAAACCATCAGGTTTGACAAGCAGTAGATCAGGGCGGTATTCATCATCTGTAATTATCGAGGGACTTCTAAAATCAGGTAAATCAGCATAAAGGGATGAGTGGTTGACAGATTTGAGAGATTTTGCCAAGAAATTTAGAATAGAATCATGCCTCCAGGTGTAACGTCCTTCATCAAGATAATTCTTGCAGCCCGCAACCACATGGCCAAGAGTTTCAGGGTTTAAACAGAATGTACATTCATGGCTAGATGATAAGCCCCATTTAGCAAGGTTTTTAAGTGTAGGAAGAGTGTTATTTATGTAACGGATTGTAAAGTTGAATATGTTTTTGGGTAACTTTGACTGTGCAGTAGACCAGATTTTGTTCACCTTAGTTAGAGAGTACTTGATTACACTTGAAAAGAAAAAGCCTTGTGAAAGAAGATGGTTTTGTAGTCTTTGCTCATGGTTAGTGTGAAATTCTTTGATAACATCTTTGGTGGATTTGTAGGCGTCATATTGAAGATTGGTATAGCAGCTTGTAGATTTCCAAAGGTCATTAACGGAACGATTCTGAGACATTTTGAGGGCTTTGCGAAGAACTGTTTGACACTGTGTAAATTTAACTGAGGGAGGACATAGGTTAAGACCAAATTTATTAGTAGGTAAAAACGTGTTACTAAGTGTTCCAGATATGGGGACATCTAACCATTTACGCACATATTGAAGTACTATAGGATCCAAATTTTCTGTTATCCATGTCTTGGAGATGTCAGCGACAGTAAAATGCCAGGATATTTTGGAGAGAACATAGTGGTTATATAAGAGGAGCTTATTCTTAGGATGAAGTGGTTTAAGATCAATATCAGACATCATGTCTTTAATAGTGGTGATAATAATAATAATAATAATAATAATAATAATAATAATAATAATAATAATAATAATAATAATAATAATGTAAAATAAAAACGACCAATATAAGTTTCTTGGAAAGTCTGAGAACTTCGCACAACTGGATAAAGAAGTCTGCAAGTACGCCAGTGAAGAATACCTTAGAAGACTTAGTGTAATTTGGACCTCAAATATCTCAATACCGAGGAAAGTTAAGGCAACTAATACATTTGCCATCCCAGTGTTAACATACCACATGTGGACAGCTGACTGGCTCATAAACGATCTCAAACTGCTAGATAGAGGAACAAGAAATATTGTAAAGGAAAATGGTGGATTACATACTAGTGAATCAGCCACATTAATGTATCTGCCCCAGGTGTAAATCATATTCAATCAAGTTATTGGCTGCAAGAAAGAAGAAAATAGCATTACGTAGACATGACGTAAACACTTTTAAAGGAACAGATTGCAGGGTTATGGGACGAAAATTTGCAGGATCGACAGAGTTTCCTTTTTTATGTGTAAGAATTGTGCAAGCTTTTTTCCACTCAGAAGGGACAGATCCAGATTTCCAAACTTCACGGATGATTTCAGCTAAATAAGTACGGAGATAGGGGCAACGTTTGAAGCAGGTAATAGAAAGTTGATCTAAAGGGCAAGGTGAACCGGAGGCTTTCATTTTTCGGATCACATGAGTAATCTGTTCATATGTAGGAGGATCAATATCAAATGGGATATCAGGATCAGGTAGAGTAGGTATCCAAATTGAGTAACTTGGTAGATGAAAAATTTTCATATGGTGCTCGATATATTCGTTTGTATGCATTGTTATCTATTGTTGAGGGGTAGAATTATGTATTCTAATGTATTCTACCTTTTGTATTCTATTGTATTGTCGTTGTATAGAATTCAGCATATCTATTGTTTGAACAAAAGAAATTCCGACGGAAAAATATATCTTGCATGGTATTAAAATTTTGGTAGGATTTAATGATGTTAAAACTTTTTTGAAGTAATCTAAACATCGAGCCATACTGAAGGAGGGAAGAACAGCATCCTTTGAATCAAAAACTTTTTTAACGTGGCATCGTGATTAAATAGGTTTGCAGGATCTTTGTCATCTATCTTTCGTAGTTTGTCACGCAATAAGCGCGACGCATATTTAATCTCAGTGAGGTCAGCTTTAGAGTTTTTCAAGTTTTTTAGAGCCTTTTTCAGTTCTTTTACAGTTTTGTCTTTATATTTATACAACAGGTTTTCGTCGGCAACTTGCTCAACTTGACCAAAATTCGTAGAAAAATAGTCATAAATGGTACGATTTTAAGAGTTTTTAAAATGTTTGAATTTAAATCTAGAGACGTGATTGGTTGCAGGGCAAATTTAAAATATTCGTTTGCCGTTAACCATGCAGGATCTGATTTTGGTAGGTTTATTCCTGTAGATTTCTTCAAATGTTTCAGTAATTGGATTATAATATCATCTTCATCAGCAAGCTCTTGATTAAAATTTTCTTCTAAATCAGCCAGTAACTCATCATTTAAGCCAGACACCACTCGGCAACTGCGTTGATGCATTTTTAAACCTCGTTGTCATTTGCATATCTTTCCACAACTACACTTGGTAAACCTAACTGCATTAGTGTTGATTTCATTGGCTTCTTGGTTGAAATTGGGCATTTGTTGTTTGCCATTACGATGATCAGTAGAGTGTTCTGCTTGATGAACTCTCTGTTTACAACGCCACGCATGGCGGCCCTGCGAGACAAAGTCATCTCCACAGAATGAACAAACAACTCCAGCGAGGATTACAATTGGTTACACTGATACAAACGAGGAGATACAAGCTGACAAGATTGGAGCGTGGATGCGGAAAGCAAAACAGTGCAAAAGAGTCAAAGAGCTCAAAGACCAAAAATGGCAAGGGAAATTACTTGAAGCCAGATGGAAAGATGAAGAGATTGCTTTAGTTGGCTACATGAATGGAAATCAGCACCATCACACGCCATAGCAGGTGTATATGAGCTATATCAACAGTTGCTTCCTACGAGATTATATCATCATAACAAGACAAAGACAAATTCAGATCCAGATGTTAAATGCCGCATGTGTGGTAAAGCAGCTGAGAGCGTACAGCACGTTCTTTCCGCATGCAGCACCCTAGCTCAAAGTAAGTACCTTGTAAGACACAACGCAGCCCTAAAGATTCTATTCTTCGAATTGCTTAAAGATCTGGACCTGATAGAAACCACCCCGCCTTGGTATTCGCCTGTAAAACCTAAGCCAGAATACCAGAATGCATGACAGAGCCCAAGCACTATGGGATATCCCACTCTTTGAGGAAAATACTGAGGTGAGGTCCAACCGTATCGACGCACGTATCGTGGATAAGAAGGAAAAACGAGTCATTCTCTTAGAAATGAGTTGTCCGTGGCTGGAAAATCGACAGGAGAAGCAAGCAGAAAAATCATCGAAATATGCACCGTTGAGATGGGAGTTAAAGAAGAGATACCCTGATTATGAAGTCAAACAATATAACATCATTATCGACGTCCTAGGAGGATATTCACGATAATTGTTTGACACTGTTAAAGAGTTACTTGGAGTTAAGAGAACAAAGGATGTATTATTTCGCATGCAGAAGTCAATCATCTCTAGCAGTTTGAACATTGCAAGAACTTTCAAGATTCAGACATTGTAAAAGGGACACCATATCGCAAGAATCTCTAGGATTCAGACTTTGTTGAAAGATAAACATTAGCTGATAAAGACTGTATTTTTTAAGATGTAATTTATTTTTTGTCACTTTTCAATTATTAGGAATAGGTTGGGTGGGTTAACTAAGCAGATGAATTTTTTATTTATATATATTTTTATATAGGGATGCCCCTGAGGGCCCGATTAGCGAAATCCGGGACATAAGGCCCGGGGTGGGGCCGTCCTGGATTGATGTTAATCTGGCCCTTAGCGATATGTATGTATGGCCCATAGCCAATGTAAATAATTGTATTATCCCATAGGTTACGCTTCGCGCCCTATGTGGAATTGTACATGCATATAGTTGTTTTTTAATAAACTGCATAATAATAATAATGAAAACTTTATTTTTATGTTTTGTTACATGTACGTGCAATTGTAAATCTCTCTACTTATAGGTGAAATACAATTGGCTACTTGATTAACAATATTATCATAAACTAGATACCTTCAACATTTACATAAACTTGAAAGAAAACAAACAAACAAACAAAAAATAATAATAATAATAATGATAATAATAATAATAATGATGATGATGATGATGATGATGATGATAATAACAATGAAAACTTTATTATAGCTTTTTTCTTAAATTTACAATAGACCATTTCACGGTTGTCGTGGCTCAACCTCAGTCTCGATATCGTGTAATATATTCTTTAGAATTGGACTTTTAAAGTGTTTCGATTGTTTGTTGATGTGTGCATTCCTTGCCTTACCATGGGCTACAGTCGGAATATATTACACGCTGTCGAGGCTGAGGTTGAGCCACGACAACCGTGAAATGGTCTATTATAAACCTCACTGCTTTCAGGTAGTTTACAATCGTCTACTTGACTCACTTAACTTTAACAACAAATAGATATGTATTTTTGTATATATGCTTTGATTATGGATACAATTACAAAGATATGATGGGGATGATAACGAAAAAGAGTGAATAATGTTAATATTTCATCAAGTCTGGGTTATTCCATTCCTTCTTCCTTGAGCAGAAAATGAATAATAATAATAATAATAATAATAATAATAATAATAATAATAATAATAATAATCAATACAATACAGCTTAGCTTAGGAGCTAAAATCCCGCAAAGTTGTAATTTAAAATCAAATACAAAGAATATCAATAAAGAGTCAATAATAATATATTAACCTTTAGCCAGTGTACACCCGTCAGCTAAAGCTGTATGGTATCAATGATTATGGGTGCTCTTGTAAACTAATATTAACAAAAGAAAAAAAAATCAAAATGAATAAAATAGATTAAAAACAAAAAACAAAAAAAAACCACTAAGCTTAATTTAACTTTTTTCAATTCTCTTTCCATCAGCAGGTTGAAAACAGCCAACTGTAGACATCACGTCTATCCTAGCCTAGGATTAGAGGTATAGGGGAAATTAGATGATGAAATGAAAAGTGAGTATTTCAAATATTTTGTTCGGACAGTAACAAACTGTCAAACTACCTAATTTGTTCTTTTCTATTATTATTAGTGGAGCACCATACCCAAGGAAGCTCTCCGTCCGTCCGTCCGTATATACATACGTCGTCGGTCCGTGTAGTCCTTGCTTCACGCTCAATGCAGACGATTCTTGATTTCCAGCTATTGCTAGATTTTTAAACAGATTTACTGAAGGCATCTTCACAAAACAGCGAAGAATACACGATTCTCAATAAGTCATTTATTATAGTAAGTTTTTTGAAGCTCCGAATACAACTAAAAAGTCGTCCAACTTTGAAAATGTTCTCTTCGTCCTTCGTCTTTTTTAGACAAGGCGCAAAACTGAAAACGTCGATCGCAAAAAGTGCAGAAAGCATTTTGGGGTAAAGGCTGGTAACATAACTATTCGAAACTATTTTTTTCATGCTGAATCCGAATATGACTGTTACCAAGACGTATATTCTGCAATCTTATACTTGTAAATGACGTATTTTGTGAATTGTTACAGTCATTTCATACTAACGGCTTTTTCATGTAATTCCAAAAGTTCCCAAACTTAAAAACAATTATCATAGCTGGAAAGAGTACATAAAAATCAGTAAAACTGTGAGGTTTGAAGGATATAAGTTGAAAAATCAAGGAGATGTGAATTTTTAATTATCAAAATTTATTTGTATCTCTTGCATAACTGTAAGTGTTTTCAATCCGTGTACCTTATGGCCATTCAACTTTTCTATTAATAGACTAATCGAATAAACAAATTTTGAGTTCAATTTTCAATTTTTAAAAAATTGAAATTTGAAATTTGATTTCACTTTTTCACTTTTCAATATTTAAATTTGTTAAACTCAGTAAAAGTGAAAAAGTGACAAACTTAACCTCACCATGGGAGGGGTATAAGATAAGTTATTTAAACCCCAGACTTCTCGTCGCCGGTTACATGATCTGCATGAATTAAAAATGGCCAACTGGGTATGTACAGTTGTTTTACCTGAGTTTTTGACAGTAAATTGCCAAAATGTTTCGCCTAAAACTACAAAAACGTGTTTTAATCGATTCGATTCGATTCGAGTATGGACATTAGAGGGCTGACAAATGAGCAAAACATTTTTCATTGAACCAAACTGACACTTGATGTAGAGAAACATTTTCTAACGCCACTCAGAAGGGAAAACTGAGGACGTAGCAGACAACTGAAAAGATATGCCGTTACTTTCCTTCTTCTTGAAATCATATGTGTATATACTCTTCAATTAATGTTTATTTCCTGACGTTTTAGGCAAAACACCAAGAAATGTCACAATTTTCTATCAAAAACGCAAATCAAAAACCCCTAAATGCTCAGGCGGCCATTTTTAATTCATGCAGATTATGTAACCGGCGGCGAGAAGTCTGGGGTTTAAATAACTTATCTTTTACCCCTCCCATGGTGAGGTCAAGTTTGTCATTTTTTCAGTTTTACGGAGTTTAACAAATTGAAATATTGAAAAGTGAAAAAGTGAACCCAAATTTCAATTTTCATTGCTTTGAAAATTGAAAATTGAGCTCAAAATTTGTTTATTTGAATATTCTATTTATCAAAAAGTTGAATGGCCATAAGGTCCGTGTATATTCCGTCCATTCGATTTCCATGAAATCAGGAAAATCAAAATCTGAGTTTTTGATTGTCAATTTTTGATTTTCATTCTAAACGAAAATTGAAAATTCACTGTTTCTCGGTTTTTGCTGATCCTAAATATTTAAAATTGTCTATTCATTTTTTTAATTTTCAATTTTTACAAAACACAAAAATCAAAATGCGACTGGCAATTTTTGATTTTTGTTCACCAATGATAATTAAACATTCTGAAAAGGAAAATTGACTAAAAATCCCCCTATCGGGGGCGGGTGCTTGGCCCATTTGGCGTGCACAGGAAGCCCGCATACCACATCTTTTCAAGACCGCAAGGAGCTGTAAGTTATCGGTCGCTTGAAAAGATGTAGTATGCGGGCTTCCTGTGCACGCCAAATGGGCCAAGCACCCGCCCCCGATAGGGGGATTTTTAGTCAATTTTCCTTTTCAGAATGTTTAATTATCATTGGTGAACAAAAATCAAAAATTGCCAGTCGCATTTTGATTTTTGTGTTTTGTAAAAATTGAAAATTAAAAAATGAATAGACAATTTTAAATATTTAGGATCAGCAAAAACCGAGAAACAGTGAATTTTCAATTTTCGTTTAGAATGAAAATCAAAAATTGACAATCAAAAACTCAGATTTTGATTTTCCTGATTTCATGGAAATCGAATGGACGGAATATACACGGACCGTTTAATCGCTTTAACTCGTCAGATTGGCACATAATAATGATCTTGAAAATCGCTAAATTTTTACGAGGTTTCGAGAATAATATTTTTAAGTTTAAACTGCAATGAAACTTGTCAACTTTCAGTTTGCAGAGTGTAAGCGCTCGTCAAGTTGGCACAAAAAGCAATCAGCCAATCAGCATCTTAATGTTCACGGAATGACGGACGGACGGACGGACGGACGGACGGACGGAAGAACAGCCGTTGGGTTCCCTGTGTGTCAATGAAAAATCAACTCGATGAGTTACCATTTTTCTTAGGTATTATGCTCCCCTATAATTTCAATGTTAATGCAGCAGAAAATTTCCTTATTTTTCGAGTATCGAGTTTTAAGTTTTTTTGTCGTTACTGGCTTTTTACAGAAGCCGGCAACACTATGTCATCGAGTGCGTAAATACGATAGTCCGTGACTTTTTAAAGCCACTTTTTAAAGTCACTTTTTAAAGTCACTTTTTAAATTAAAATTTCCGAAGTAACCACTTCGGGTGACAGTCGGGTGAGAACGAAAACCCTCCGAATTTTGCCGAGTACTTTTCTTCGACTTTTGCGAAGAAAAAGAAACTAGCTTTTGCGATTTATTAAGAAACTAGCTGGCCTTTGGCAGTGATTAGTTTTCCTCATATAAACAGGTATACAGCTTTAACAAAGGAGTATGGAGTTTGTTTTTAAGCATCGTTCAGGATTTGGGATGGTTTGCGAAAGGTTTAGAGCGGAAAGTTAAAAATTCGATACCAAATCTCGTGTCGATTTGATTTGCATATATTTCTTTACTTTCGCTTTGGATTTTTTTTGAAAAAGTCTTTAATTGTTATTCTTGAAATTGACACCGATATAATATATTTGTTTGAAATCTATATTATTTCATAATCAAAAAACCAAAAAAAAAATTTAAATCACAATTGCATATCGTTGTGTTTCATTGTATCAAATCAATTATTGTGTTGTATTTTATTGCATAATAATTCTCAACTTTAAAATTAAAACATATTTGAAATACATTATTTTATTTTAATCAATTTTATTGATGATTCTTATCTTTTTGACACACTTGTAAAGCGCTGTTGAACCTCGGGGAATTGGCGCTATATGAAATAACAAATTTCATTATTCTTGACGTTATTTGTTGTATATTTGAGTCAGTGCAGTGAAATTGAGCCGGATTTCTTGACAGAAAAGGACTCAAAGACTTAAAATATTTAACACTTAGTGACTGGGACCGAGGGAAGCAGTATGTTTTGTGGTCCCGAGACCGCCAATGTTTCCCGAGGCGGAGCAAAACGTCGCTGCCTACAGTTAAAGTTTTTAATCAAAATTCACACAAAAATGACCTTTTTCGCACATAGTTTTTAGGATAATTGTTGTAGCTCTTTTGGTGACATCCCTTGTTGGTTTTTATCTTTTTCTCGGAATAAATGTTGTATATTGGTCTTAAAAGTTTAACAATAAACACGGGATTTGCCTCATTCATATCCGAATGAATGAATTTGTAAATGCGCGCGCGCGCGCTGCCAAAAACGCGCCTTCAAAGCTCAATCTACTTCCGGTTTTGTTATTACCGGTCAATAAAACTCACTGTTGCCCGATGAGAGTTGTTGCTGGGGAAACAGCAAAATTTGTTGACGTTCACGTGATGCGCTCTCGCCGAATCACAGCACGGAAAAAATTGATTTTGACAGTTGGTATGCAACAAACTGATTTGTTTTTTATTCTATTTGTACTAATTTTATATAAAACATGTGAAATATGACTTGATCTCGATTATTTCTTATCGGATTCGGATTACAAGATTCTAAAACCCACTTCTGAATATTTATACACATTTTCTGACGATTGATTATTCTTTGGTCTCTCGACAGGCCCAACATGATCGACCAAAATCGAGTTATAGTTCATTTACTCATTAAGGCTGGTTCACACTAGCGTCGGAATCAGAATCGGAATCGTAAGAAAACAACAAAGAATTTAGGGATTAGAATACAAAAGAAAGGTGTTTTTCTTTGTTCCTTCCTTTGTCTTTGATTATGCTTATGCTTGGCCTTATGCTTCTTGCGATGCTTATGTCGATGTCTTATGTCACACGCTTGACTTAACTCTTTTGTCTTTTCCTTTGTTTTCTGCTTCCGATTCCGAATCCGACGCTAGTGTGAACCAGCCTTTAGAGATTGCGGTAAATTAGATTAATAGACTTCCAAAACATACTGTATTATTGACATATATTTTTCTCTCTCATTTTTTGTCCCAGATTTTCCTGTTTTAATACTAAGGCATTCCTGATGTAACTAACACGAATGCTATCGGACAATTGTGAAGAAACAATTCGTGTTTGGGAATAAATGCTTGTTATTTATGCAAACTGATTAGAGTTCCCAACACTTCTGTGCTTTTACTGCAATGGATGATCGTTTATGTTTAACATTTTAGACAAGTTTTATACAGTTTTATATAGTTTTTTAAAAAACTCATTAATAATTCATAAGGCAAACACAATGAAAATCGCCACCGTGACGAGTGTCTTTATATCTGATAAAGATTCGGCCTAATTTGCATCAACTTTAACCTCGATTTTCTCCAAGATAAATGAAGATATTTTTGATTTTCTTTTAGAGAATAACTCTAATATGTGTTGGAGTTTTTTAAGCCGTATAAAGAACTCGAGATCGTGTTTTATCGGTATAAAGATCCTCGCCTACACTCTCTCTCGTTCTTTATACTATACATATAGCTTATAAGTTTTTGATATAGTTTTTGATATAGTTTTATATATAAGCTTTTTATAGTTTTATATAGTTTATAAGTTGTTTAAATAGTTTATAAGTTTTATATGAGTTTTATATAGTTTTACATAGTTTTATATAGTTTTATATGGAAGGGATAAATACCGAGAAGCGAGGCTTTTAGCCATATGGATAAAAGCCGAGCTTCGAGGTATTTATCTGCCTTATTAGGGTTTTCCGATTTAGCGGAATTTTCGCTTAAATGGAAGACTTTTTTCCGTCTATTGTAATGGTAATTAATTCAAATTTTTGGATCACTTCAAGAACAATAGAAACGCTCGAACCACATTCTTTTTTCAGAAAATTCTTAAATTAAACAATAACATAACTTGAAAACTAGAAAAGTGATAAACTATTTGTTTTTCTTCATAAAAAGACAGATTAAAGATTTATATAATTCTCAGCGTGAATTGAACCCCGGCCCACAGATTTCCATATCCATTCGCTTACCACTACGCCACCAGATATGTTCACTGAGTTTGTACTTCACTTAGAAGTATTCACTTGAAAACATTTTCGTTTTTCAGAATTGTACATCTTTTATTAAAAAGAAATACCTTTTACTCCTATAGATCTAGAAACTTTAATTTAACAGCTCAGTCTCAAATTCGTTGGGAATCAACTAGTAATGCGTCAATATAAAACATTTTATATATATGGATGTTTAATGGTAAATATATTAAAGTGGGACGACGATGAAATCTTGACCGTTTGAAAGACGATTTTTCGGATTAAAAATCAAAATATTAGTTGAGTTAAATAGAAATCCGATGTTAAAAAAAAATGGAAAAAAATTATATACCTAAAATTTTGAGTTGAATTGTCTCTAAATGCCGTCCGCCATTAATCCATCTGGCACTTTGAAAGGTCAAATTGATGAAAAGTGAAAACTGATTATTTTTTATCAGAAGGTGAATATAGCTGAATAACTTACTACTCTCCGAAATTTGTGTTTAAAACCTAAGAGAACAATAGCGTTGAGTAACTGACGTCATATGACGTCAGTTACTCAAAATTTAGATGCTAAAATACTTAACAATTTCTATCCGTCTCCTCTAAATAAGAAGAAAATGTTGCTTCATGGTGATAGTTGGGTCCATAATTATCGGTGTGACTGAGTTTCAAGTCATTTTCATTCCTTATAAATTTTCATCCAAGTGCTCCTTTGAATAATGGCGGCCGATAAAAGCAGAGGAAAATAGCACCTTTTGAGGATGTTCTTTTTATCGTACGACAAAATCGCTTTGACATGTTAATATGAATGCTACAAGGATGTCAACAAATATAAAAATGATAAGGGCGCTAATTTCATCGTCGTCCCACTTTAAATATTCACGCAAAAAGACATGCTACAATCATCACAGTAATGAAAACGCCGTACTTCGCACAGACATATTTTCTTACCAATAGTATCCTCGCAGCTGATCTCTCTCAACAAACGTGAAAGAGTCCACTCACCCTTAAAACCCTGGATAGTGGGAGGCCATTTTTAGTCTCCATCATACCATAGCAAATTAACGCGTTCAGAAAAAAGAACGAAACGAAAGTCTGTCACTTTCATTCAATCCTTTAATAGTTTGCACTGTTCTACATTCTCCAGTATTGCTGTAGTCCAAGAGAGCATAAATAAGAGAGGGAAACTTGTTAATGGGGCGGGCGCCGTGATGATTCCCATCTGTGCTATTTTTAGTAACCGGATGCAGTTCAATTTTCGTCTTACCCTACTCCCGTGCGTCGAAAAATTGAACCAGTGGAATTTCGCGATTTGAGCTTCATAAAATCACACAATCGATACCAAATTTATTCTAGATTCCACGAAAAAGCCATCTGATGTCTAATTAATAACATACATAAAAAAATTGTAAAAACAAACGAGTTTTTCTCATCTAAATGAGCGAAATTTTTTGAATAAACCTAAGCGCGCGCTCGATGACGTGTGATCAGGATGCGTCAGTAGCTCGCGCATTCCCGCTAAAATTTCTTTCAAAAACACAATAAAATCCTCGACGTTTTTGCCTTTTATCTCAATCATCAAAATCGTTCCTCTGTAATCAGAAAGTACACACTTTTGATGGTAGATAATATGAACAAGGGCAGAACTTAATAAC
The DNA here is from genome assembly GCA_029948255.1 of Telmatactis stephensoni. NCBI lineage: Eukaryota > Metazoa > Cnidaria > Anthozoa > Actiniaria > Isophelliidae > Telmatactis > Telmatactis stephensoni. Next base: position 268,763 of record JALIZF010001821.1, on the reverse strand, counting down.
TTTGATTTTAATGCTGTTTTTGAAAAAAATAAATATGCACTAAACGCGGTTCTGTGGGTCCGGAAGTGTCAAATTATGACGCACGGGAGTAGGGTAAGACAAAAATTAAACTGCATCCGGTTACTAAAAATAGCACATATGGGAATCATCACGGCGCGCGCCCAATTAACAAGTTTCCCTCTCTTATTTATGCTCTCTTGTGTAGTCTCTAAACAAGTCGACCATTTTAATTCTTTTATGAGGTTAAGTGGATTTTTTTCGCAATTCTTATACAGGGAAGCACCCCAAGATCAGTGCTCATGTATTTGAACAGTCATTTAGAAGTTAATTCGTAGAAAATAAAAGCAAACAAGCAAGCAAACAAACAAAAGCAATCAAAGAAACAAAGAACACAGCAAATTCAGACTAAACTTTCCGCAAATTTTGTCGTTGGGCATGAGTGTAACTGTTTATACAGAAACTTGTAAAACCTTGCACATTTATAGTCATGAAGTATTAATATACACCTAATAATGCTGTGCTGAAAAGATAATGTGATATGTCCTCGCGAAAATTGCAAAGTCACTGCCATTTTCGAAGCCATTTAAGTGTCATTGACTCTAAATATCAAATATACGGCGGCCATTCCAAAAATTAGATTTTCTCGAAACTCTGCATACAGCTTCCCTATACCTGCCTATGAAGAAATACCCATATGATTAGGTTTGGAAGCCTTTGGTTTCCATGGCAACGCACATGCCTTATTTTGGGCCAGTTTTGATCAAAAACACTCCCAAATTTCCAACTTTTTCATACCTCACTGTAACTAGGTTACCTAATGCCTGAAAATAATTTTAATATCCTAGAAAAGATCAATCTTTTGCTATTCGTTTGGTTGCCTTTGTGTCTCAATTGTTGCCTTGGCAACCGAATTCAGGTATTTCAAACATTACATGGTTTTCGAGTTTTGAAAATTGCTGAATTTTGACCAACTTTAGGGATCCATAACTCTGGTGGTAACGCTGAAATCGTAAAGCAACTGACATCATGTAAACACTTTATCTTAGCCTTTGCCAGGGATTGTTTTATATTTTTTGGGCAATCAAATAATAACGATGTCATGCTGCTTTAAACTAACCCATCTATTGCAATTGCAGGAAATATGACCTCGCATTTTGTTCTGATTTTTATGGTTAAATCCTCTTTACTTGGCTTGAGAAAGTGATGAATAAGGGCTCTAATGACAACAATTTATGTTTTTATCAATTTCAAACAAATATTGATCAGTTAACTGACGGGTCTTGCAACTGAAATATGCTAATTAGCCTTCTTCGACTCCAACTTTTACTGCATCATAGTTCCAAAATTTTCAATCACCACAACGTAAATTTGGCACTATAAGTAGACTTACCTTGACTCAAAGCAAAAATATATCATCAAAGAATAATTGTTCTCCATGTTGAAAGCATTGAGTGCATTGGCAACCGAATCAGTCCAAGAGAAACGTGACAACGCCAAGGAAGTCCAGCTTCATAATTCACGGCAACTTTCAAATATCTCTTTCTGAATTACTCGATAATGCTTAAGAAGTCTTAGCATATTAAGAAGTCTTAGCATATCCATCAGAGGTCAGTCAAGTCCATAATCCTCTTTGAAGAAGCCATTTCAGGAGGAAAAATCAAGCGAAAGCTACAAAGCTCGAAGACTTTAAAAATATGTACCGCTGACCACGTCAATAATCACTCAAGGCTCACCACAGGTAACCCAGATATTCCATATTTGGCTTCGTTCTCCGCTTTTTTGGGGGAGGGAAGCCCAGGAAAGGAAGGAAGAAGGAAAGGAAGGAGGGAGGGAAGGAAGGAAGGAAGAAAGGAACGACGAAGGGAAGGGAAGGAAGGAAGAAACGAGGGAGGGAAGGAAGGAAGGAAGGAGGGGGGCATTGGGGCGTCTGGCCGGTACACCGCAACACCGCAAAGAAATAAATGTCATCACCGCAACACCGCAAAAGGAAGGAAGGAACTGTTTCATCGCAGTCTTCTTGGTATGTGAAACTTATGTGTGAAGAGTTTGACTTAGAGGAGGGGGTCCTAGGGGTTTGCGGGATTGCGGGATTGACCATTTCTTTGTGCGGGATTGCGGTATTTTACCCCAAAAAAAATACGGTATTGCGGGATTCTCAAACCCTGCGGTATGCGGTATTTTCTATTTTGAGCTGCGTTATTACGGGAAAAACGATTTGAAATTGTGGTAATGCGGTATTTTTGAGCCCTGTGAGATGCGGGATTTTCCTTCTGGTGCTCGATAGAAAATTTCATGTTTCTGTGATTCATGTTTCTGCGCGTGAGGTCCCGTGGGAGTGGTATTTCGAATTTTTCGTGTGGTGAGCCGTATTTTCGAATTTTTCATGAGGGATTGCGGGATTCGTAACCCCCCCCCCCCCCCCCCCCCCCCCTAGGCCCCCTCTTAGAGATTGCTACTGGAAAACGAAAGGCTCCATATCTTCAGGCATTGCATGCCCTAATACTGAATTCCTGTCGGACTATTATCAAACACTTGAGGAACTCCACAAACGTACGAAAACAATAGGTACAATATCTGAAAATTGTATCGTGATTCCGTTATTAATCTTAACTTTGTTTTTTTTCTCAATTTAAGGCAAAATTTTTGACAATTAACGCTAAGCTGACTGAAAGACACTTTAGGACACCTAATCAATAAAACTAAGCTATCACTAAATACCCTAACACTGAATCACATGGTTTGAAAGAAGCCGAAGCATCTGGTCAGAAATATACAGGATAACAAATTATTTATGCAATTCAGTGTAATCTTCATTCAAATTTAAACATGACTAGTTGTACCGCCGACACAACAGAAATGCGGATCTAGACCTTTTGAAAGGGGGGTGCACCATTTTACAAAACACGGAGGGCATACTTTCCTCAAGCCCCCTTCTAAAGTAACATCACAGGGCTGTAGCAAGCCATCAAATTCTGAAAGGCTAAAACGACCTATTCTATAGTTATCCTTTTTCGCTAGCGCAGCGGGCGCGAAATTTGGGCTAAACAATTACGATAAAACCAACCAACAACAAACATTTAGAAAGTAATGCTTTGGGAAAGTATATTGTTCTACACGTTTAGACAAGATATAGAGAGTGAGTGAGAGAGAGAAAGAAAGAAAAAAAATAAGAGGACCCAGCTGAAAAGGGGAGGGCACTGCCCCCCCCCCCCCTGGATCCGCCACTGGATCCCCAGCACCGAATTGATCCCCAATTACCACGTTGTCATGCAAATGATCCCGAGAAAAATAATTGAACCTGTGCCGCATATTCAGACTGCATAATACACTGCTGTTTTTTTCTCATTTTTACTCCCCCCTTCCTTCCTCCCTTCTTTCCTGAGGGGGACATTGGGGTTTGCGGTGGTGCGGTGTTGCCCTTTTTTAGTTCGCTGTTGCAGTGAACGAGACTGACAAAATGCGGTGTTGCGGTGATCACAAACCTTGCGATGTGCAGTGTTTATGTTATTTTGTGTGCGATGTACGGTGAAGCGAATTTTTTTTTTGCGGCATTGCGATTTTAAGGTCCAACAAAAATGTTTTATCACGTTCCTCTTGAAAAAATGCGGTGACATGAGTGTTCCGTCGAGTTTTTTTTGCGGTGTTGACATTTATTTCTTTGCGGTGTTGCGGTATGCCAGACCCCCAATGCCCCCTCCTCCCTCCCTCCCTCCCTCCCTTCCCTCCCTCCCTCCCTCCCTCCCTCCCTCCCTTCCTTCCTTTCTTCCTTTCTTCCCTCCCTCCTTCCTTTCCTTCTTCCTTCCTTTCCTGCGCCTCCCTCTCCCCAAAAAAGCGGAGAACGAAGCCAAATATGAAATATCTGGGTTACCTGTGGTGAGCCTTGAGTGATTATTGACGTGGTCAGCGGTACATATTTTTAAAGTCTTCGAGCTTTGTAGCTTTCGCTTGATTTTTCCTCCTGAAATGGCTTCTTCAAAGAGAATTATGGACTTGACTAACCTCTGATGGATATGCTAAGACTTCTTATGAAGCATTATCGAGTAATTCAGAAAGAGATGTTTGAAAGTTGCCGTGAATTATATTATAAAGCTGGACTTCATTGGCGTTGTCACGTTTCTCTTGGACTGATTCGGTTGCCAATGCTTTCAATATGGAGAACAATTATTCTTTGATGATATATTTTTGCTTTGAGTCAAGGTAAGTCTACTTATAGTGCCAAATTTACGTTGTGGTGATTGAAAATTTTGGAACTATGATGCAGTAAAAGTTGGGGTCGAAGAAGGCTAATTAGCATATTTCAGTTGCAAGACCCGTCAGTTTGTTTGAAATTGATAAAAACATAAATTGTTGTCATTAGAGCCCTTATTCATCACTTTCTCAAGCCAAGTAAAGAGGATTTAACCATAAAAATCAGAACAAAATGCGAGGTCATATTTCCTGCAATTGCAATAGATGGGTTAGTTTAAAGCAGCATGACATCGTTATTATTTGATTGCCCAAAAATATAAAACAATCCCTGGCAAAGGCTAAGATAAAGTGTTTACATGATGTCAGTTGCTTTACGATTTCAGCGTTACCACCAGAGTTATGGATCCCTAAAGTTGGTCAAAATTCAGCAATTTTCAAAACTCGAAAACCATGTAATGTTTGAAATACCTGAATTCGGTAACCAAGGCAACAATTGAGACACAAAGACAACCAAACGAATAGCAAAAGATTGATCTTTTCTAGGATATTAAAATTATTTTCAGGCATTAGGTAACCTAGTTACAGTGAGGTATGAAAAAGTTGGAAATTTGGGAGTGTTTTTGATCAAAACTGGCCCAAAATAAGGCATGTGCGTTGCCATGGAAACCAAAGGCTTCCACACCTAATCATATGGGTGTTTCCTCATAGGTAGGTATAGGGAAGCTGTATGCAGAGTTTCAAGAAAATCTAATTTTTGGAATGGCCGCCCATTTCAAAAAATGTTTGATATTTACAGTCATTTACACTTAAATTTAACATAGTTTGTCCGTAATTATCATTATTATTTTATTGATAACCCCTTAGGGCCTGACAAACAAACATTTACAATGTAAATATTCGTATAAAATGCGAGATCAATGAGCTTCTTAATGTTACAATTCTTCTTTGATATTCAGATGGCAGTTTTACATAATCCATGAAACACGGCTAGACCATAGGAGACTCTTACATATACAAAATAACCAATCCGAGTCTGCTAATATTGATCCGCTTGCTAGGTCATGGGTTATACAATACTGTATATTTCTTCAACCTTTATCGTCCGAGGAAAGCTTTGCACAATCCAAGAAGCACGGCTAGACTATAAGAGTCAACGATCTATGGTACAGGGCAAAACCTAAGAGTCTGTCAGAAGTCCGCTTGCTTGCTAGTTCATGAATTGTATAAAGCTTTCCTCAAACCCGAACCTACACTGCTTAATAAAGTCCACTTAATATTTTTCTTACAATTGTCTCTGAGTAACAAACAGTTACTCTTTTTATTATTATTATTATTATTATTATTATTATTATTATTATTATTATTATTATTATTATTATTATTATTATTAAAAAATGTTAAATGAACTTGGCCTAGAGGACAAGAAACAACAAAACTATATTGTAAAAAAAATTATCAACATTACAATCAGATCAACGTATTACCTTTTCTGCTGTCGAAACAAAGAATGGAATAACCCAGACTTATTGAAATTTTGATATATATATGTATATATATTTTCTAAATCATTTTGTCGTTTACATTTATAAATGCATGTATCACTCGAGTAGTCAATTGCAAATTGCCTTTAAGTAGAGAGATTTGTAATTGTTGTATAAATATAGAATAAAGTTTCCATTATTATTATTATTATTATTAAATGAACGTAAAAGCACTAGTGTAACAATACACTTGAAATATACGAAAAACTTTTTAATAGTCACAGACATGTTTCGACATTGTCCAATGTCATCTTCAGTGTGAAGTACGTTACAAGATTTGAATCAAATATATGGTGAATAATGATTGACAACATAATTCTAAGTAAACAATTAATGACAAAAAACTAAAAATAACTAAGTAAACGAACTTAATAGAAAGAAGAGATAAAATGTTTGACCTGAACGTTAAGTTCAGGTTTTTCAAAATTGATATGAAAACCCTCTTTGATCTTAAGTTTAAAAGAACTGTTATCAGAATCCATTATTTGAAAACAATCAGGAGAAGCATTAGTTTTACAAAGAGGATTAGGGGAATTATTAATATGTTTAAAAATGTGAGAATTTTTATCAGAAACCAAGTGCTCTTTTATCCTTGTTGTTAAATGGCGAGTAGTTTCACCAATATAACGGGCATTACATCCCGCACAAGTAAATTTATAAACAACAAAAGATTTAAGAGACATAGGAATTAAATCTTTTACTTGAAAAAGATTTTTTATTTTAAAAGAAGTGAAAACGAGTTTAATGTTAATATCTTTACAGAAACGTTTGCAAAGCTTATTAAGTTTGATGCTAGTGAGTTTAGAATGATTACCAATGAAAGGAAGTTTGTAGTAACGTACGTTAGAGTCATCAGCAGAGTCAATAGGATTAAACTCGTTTTCACTTCTTTTAAAATAAAAAATCTTTTTCAAGTAAAAGATTTAATTCCTATGTCTCTTAAATCTTTTGTTGTTTATAAATTTACTTGTGCGGGATGTAATTCTCGTTATATAGGCGAAACCACGCGCCATTTCACAACTAGGATAAAAGAGCACACAGTGACCGATAAAAACTCCCACATTTTTAAGCATCTTTCTCAATCGCCTAGTTGTAAAAATCAATACACACCGGCTTGCTTTATTATTATAGATTCCGCTAAAACCTCTTTTGATTTGAAACTTAAAGAGGCGTTTCATATCAATTTTGAAAAACCTGAACTTAACGTTCAGGTCAAACATTTTATCTCTTCTTTCTATTAAGTTCGTTTACTTAGTTATTTTTAGTTTTTTGTCATTAATTGTTTACTTAGAATTATGTTGTCAATCATTATTCACCATATATTTGATTCAAATCTTGTAACGTACTTCACACTGAAGATGACATTGGACAATGTCGAAACATGTCTGTGACTATTAAAAAGTTTTTCGTATATTTCAAGTGTATTATTATTATTATTATTATTATTATTATTATTATTATTATTATTATTATTATTATGGTCGGTTTTATTGGTACTTTTTCATATACACGTTTTTTTGAAACTAGTTGCGGACATTGTCTAGGCAACAGTTCCTGATGAACTATAAAGATAGTGTGTGTGTTTTAGTGCCTCAAACTTCTTGAACACTTCGCAGTTCTGCGTGATGATCCATTTCTGACAGTTGGTTAGGACTTTGTTGACTTCCTTCTTTTGGGCAAGGTCAGAAAGTTCTTTCTCTAGTGTGCTGTTGAAATCTCCCAAGAAGTTGAACACTATATTGATTTGCTTGATCTCGTAGTCGGGGTAGAGCTTGTGGAGTCCTAGTCGTAGGTCCAAGTACTTTCTCTTCTTATAATCATTCCTGTCGTTGATCTGTCCTATGTTGCACACAGTTCCTTCCACAAGTATGATTTTCTTGCTTATTTTTTTCAAAGATTGTCATATCCGGTTTGTTTGCGCCGTTCTCAGGTGCTTTGTCTATGTAGATGGGTGTGTCCCAGAGTATTTTCGCTTGGTCGTTTTCAGTACTTGTTTTGGGGATCGCTTGTTTATACCAGGCTTTGGATTCATCGTTTTCTATGTTATATAATGACAATAGGAAATGGTATACCGGTCTTAGCATTCTATCGTGTCTCGACTTATAGATTGTTTGGGCTATAGCAGAGCAGCCACACAATAGATGTGGGATGGTTTCTTCTGCACTGTGACACAACGTGCATGTTAGATCCAAGCCTCGCTCTTGTTGTTTCTTTACTCTGTATACTTTTGTAGTGGCCAGTTGCTGTAATATGCTATTGTGTACACTCAGTACGACATCAGGTATGTTTTTCCATTTCATGGTTGGGTTAAAGTTGTGCTTAGAGATGTCGGTGTCTTTCCAACGTTGTGTGACGTAGTTGCCAAGCCACAGCTGTTCGGAGACTTTTTGCTGATACTCTTTGTCTGTTGCCTCTTTGAGTTGCTGTTGGATATACTTTGGGCTGCTGATCTTTAACACAATTTGTTTCTCGCCCATTTTTACTGTGGTACATTTCAGCCGTTCGTTGAATGTAGTATCTAAGTTTAGTTGTTGGGCGTAAGTTTTCGCATCCTTTATTACTGATCTCCTCTTTTTTTCTTCTTTGGCGTCTTGAAAGGTTCTCACTACTTCTATATGGGGATCTTTACTTGTTGTGATGTAGTGTGCAGTTTTTATCTTTGTAGCTTTATATTGTACCTCTATTTCCTTCAGGCCACGACCTCCTAAATCTGGCGATAAATATAACATCGGGTTTGACTCATGGTTGTGCTTGCCTTTGTTTTGTGCTATTATTGCTCGGGTTTTTCTGTCTAGTTCTTGTAGATCTTCAATCGCCCATTCGCACGACCACATATAATATTGCAGTACTGGGTACGCAAATGTGTTAGTGGCCTTTATTTTTCTTGGTATGGAGAGTGGGGAGGTCCATATAACCGCTAATCGTCTTAGGTATTCAAGACTGGCCTGTTTAAACACCTCTTTATCTAATTGGTTGACATTCTCAAGCTTTCCTAGGAATTTGTAATGGTCCTCTTCTCCTAGTACTGGTATTTCACTGCCACTTGTGAGAGGTAGGTTCTTCTTCTTCTTCTTCTTCTTCTTCTTCTTCTTCTTCTTCTTCTTCTTCTTCTTCTTCTTCTTATTATTATTATTATTATTTCACTAATGTGAATATTTCCTGGAATCTTATTTGTAAATTTTTCTAAACCTTTCTTGGTAAGACCCAGGGCTTCTATCACAACTGGGATAGTTTCTGTTTTTGTCCCCCACATCCTATTGATTTCAATCTCTAAGTCTTTGTATTTAGATAGTTTTTCAGAGACTTTTATGGAAGTGTTAAGATCACAAGGGATAGACATATCAAGAAGCAGACAGGTTTTATCTTTCTTATTTCTGATTATTATATCTGGTCTGTTAGCCCTTATCTCTCTGTCAGTGTGAATGGGCATATCCAAAAGGATAGTCACATCATCATTTTCAGTTACAGTTTTTGGTTGATGTTCATACCATTTATCTTCAGTTTTGATTTGATGAGCTTTACAAATTTTCCAGTGAAGGTATGTTGCAGCTAATTCAGGGCATCCAGAAATGATGTGATTAACTGTTTCATCGAACTGGCCACAGATCCTACATGATGGATCAGTACCATCTTTTATGATATGATGGTGATAAGATCTGGTAGCAGGGCTTTGATCTTGTGCAGCAATTAATTATCAATCCTTCTGTTTCACCCTTAAGCCCTACCGCTTTTAACCACTGGTTAGACTGATAATTATCTACATCTGCCTCATTCAATCTTTTTGCATATTTTCCATGCAGAGCCTTATCTTCCCAAGTATTCTTTAGCTGTTCTAATCCTAAAGATTTTGCCTTCATTTTCACTTTTTTGCATAGAACGTGGTTGACTCGTTCTCTTTAGATGGAATTTCAGGAACATTTAATACATTCTTAAATTTAGCTGCTTCCTTTGTAATTGAAAACAGCTTTTTACTATGTTCATGTATCTTAACTATTTCCAGTAGTGGATCATTTGTATGACATAAATAAGTATCTAAGCCAAGAGTAGCAGTTTTATATGATAGTTCAAGCTGCACTAGACCCCGTCCACCATCTGATCTAGAAAGATACAATCTGTCAACGTCTGCTTTTGGATGGTGCATTCATTCCATGGTCAAGAATTTTCTGGTCTTTGCATCAAGCTTTTGTAGATCACTTAGTTTCCAATTAATGATGTTAAAGCTGTATGTGACTACTGGGGTAGCTAAGGTGTTAATAGCAGTAAACTTATTGGCAAAATTGAGTTCACTTCTTAGAACCAATCTAACTCAGGGGCGGATCTAGCATTTTGACCGAGTAGTTTCCAACTCGACCGAAACTTAATATCATTAAATCCTATGATACCATTTACACTTTGCATATTTTGAGCATTAGCATCTATAATAATACTTGTAAAGTATTAAAGTCCCTATGACGGATATTTTTTTATATTTTCAAACTCAGTTCTTGATAGAAAGCATAGTAAAGATCGTTATATCTTGTTTTTCCTCACTCCATATTTTCTGAGATATAAAGGTTTCAAATTTCAAAATGCAAATGTGATGACGTAAGAGGAGTAATCATTTATTATACAAAAACAAGAGAATTTAAATTACTCGTATTTTTCCATTTGTAACTCATTTCCATTGGCAAAGCCTGTTGTTTAGTGAAAAATCTGGTTCTCGAATTGAAGTCCTCGTTTTGTACTAAACCCATGAGAAGTTTGCAGTGTTGCCTCCTCTGACGTCATTAAATTTGCATTTTGACATTTGAAACCTTCATATCTCAGAAAATACGGGGTAAGAAAAACCAGGATAAAAAGATCTTCACTTTGCTCTCTAAAAAGAACTAAGTTTGAAAATAAAAAAATATGCGTCATAGGGACTTTAATACAATTTTCAAAATCTGACATGAGAACTCTTGAGAACTCAAAGCACTCAAGCGGGTTTTGCCAAATTAGCTTTCGTCAATATTACTGAAAATCAAGAATACGAATATCTCTGTTACCGAAATTATATTTCACTGTGACAGATCGCTCTAGGATCTTTATGAGTATATTTTGTGGTTGGTTCTTTGAAGGGGGGGGGGGGGGGGGGGGGGAAGTAAGAAACCAAATTCCAACGGACTGTTCGAAGGTCAGAGTTCGCGTAATTATAGACATTTCAGTAAAACTACTCATATAAAACATCAGCTATCAATATAAATTATAGCTTACCGAGGAAACTGTTAGCTCAAGCGTAAACTTAGAGCTTAATGTCTGCCTAATTTCCTTGTTTACGTTGAATTTCAATCGCAGCAATTCCACAATTGAAGAATAAAGTTTGCTCATGCATTAAATTTTCTTCGTTGCGAGTTCGAAGCACTTTGATACAACAGAGAACCTCACCAGGGTAGACTGGCCCTTTTATACTTTTGCGGTAGTTTCTGGACAAGTTTACGCCGATTTTAGCCAATCAGAATCAAGTTGGAATGGTAAATTTGTGCTTGGTTTGACTGTGGGCTTCCTGTGTGAATCACTTGTGGGGTGTTTTACTTCCTGTGAATCACTTCGGAAACTACTGGTGGGGTGTTTTATTTCCGGTGCAGTAGTTCACACAGGGATACCAAACTGTGAACTAACACGTTGTGATAGCTAGAAATTCTTGTGGGACCCCTCCCTCAACAAAACTTGAAAAGGCTACAAAAATAGCCTGGGAACATGTGGGTTTCCTGTGGAAATAATTCAAAATGGCGTCCAAATAAAGGTAAAATACGCTTTAACTTGTTCCATTTGTATTATTTCTTTTTATTATCTCAATAATTCTTTTTTCTGGGAAAAATCTCAGTAGTTTCCGGAAACTAAGTGAACTACTCTAGATCCGCCCGTGTAACTCTTCTATAATATTCCTTACGAATTTTTTCCCTCATCATAGAGTGTTGGATACCATCTCCCTCATTTACACCAAGATACTTATAAGTATTTTCTTGATCCAATTCCTTGATAGAGGTATTAATATCAAGGTTGATGTTAGAAGTACTAAATAATTTACCTCTTTTAAAAGTGGCTTTAGCACATTTATCAAGACCAAATTCCATCCTAATGTCATCACTAAACCTTTTTACAATTGTAAGTTTGCTTGGAGATTTATGGAATGTTTTGAGGTCATCCACGTACAACAAGTGTGTAATCTTTTCTTTCGTGTCGTCAGAGAATGTATAACCTTCAGTGCTGCGGATGTACCATGCGATTGGGTTGAGACTGATAGTGAATAATGTCACGCAGAATGAGTCACCTTGAAGAATTCACTGTTTGAGGTGGATTGGGCCAATGTTTTCTTTTCCATTTACTGTGTTGATTTCTAACGTGATTCTCCAGTTTTCCATGGTGTTGGTGATAAAAGTGGATATTTTTTCAGGTATATTGTGTATCTGGAGGCACATTTTTAGCCATTTGTGGCAAACAGAGTCAAAGGCTTTCTTTACGTCGATCCATGTGCATGACAAGTTCTTTCTTCTAGATTGAGCTTCTTCTAGTACTGCTTTGTCTATGGCGAGGTTGTCGGTGCATCCCATCGAGCCTGGAGTGCATCCTCTTTGGTCGATTTGCATGTATTTGGTTTGCATTTGATGTATTACGAGTTTGTTATTAATTACTGAGGTTATCACTTTATATAGGGTGTTGAGTAAGGTGATTGGGCGGTGATCTTTTGCCTTTGGATTCTGCGTTTTTGGTATCATTATACATTTTCCTTCGATGAGCCATTCAGGAAGAGGTATTTCTTTGTTGATGATTTCGTTTAGGGCACTTGCTATTCCTTTGTGGGTTGATGACAGTTTCTTTATCCAGAAGTTTGTGATTTTGTCATTTCCAGGTGAACTCCAGTTTCTTTTGTTCTTTATGCTTGTCGTTATTTCTTGTTCTTGTATTGTCACTTGTTCTTGTGATGCTGTTGGTATTGATGACTTGATTGTTTTCTTTACTTCTTCTATCCAAGGAGCTTCTAAGTTGGTCTTCTTTACGTTTTCCCAAATTGGTTGCCAGAATTCCTCGAAGTCATTTTTTGTGAGTTCTGTGCGGTTAAGGCTTGAAGGCACTTTACTTGGCTCTGTGTATACTGGTCTTAAGTTGTCGGGGTCTGATTTAATTACATTTCTACAGTGTTCGTAAAACTTAGCTTCATTTCTGTCAAACCATTTGTTTGCTTTTTGTCTCTTTAAACTCTTTGTTTTCTTGTCCCTTTTGTGTTTCTTTAGTCTCAGCTGTTGAATCTTTTTCTCTTTCATTTGAAGTAGTGTTGATTTTGTTAATTTCTTTTTAACCTCATTGAACATCCATTTTCTGTTTTTCTTCATTTTTTCTGGAGAGTCTTCCGTTTGTTGATATTCTTCTTACTTCTTCTGGTATTTGAGAAATTTGTTTTCTAAGCCTTGTGATGTCCTTTTCCATTTCACGTTCCCATTTTTGTTTGCTTTCTTTATTGGTGTTCGTCTTGCTTTCAGTTCATTGTTTTTCACCAATATGCTGTTTCCAAGCAACCGCAGTTGAGTAAATCGCACAATTAGCTTCCCAAAGGTATTGTAACGGATCTGTCTGCGGTTGTGTTGTTATAAGTGATTTAGTTATTTCGTTGTTGGGGCATTTTTTGCTGAATGTAGTCATTGTTGTTATTATTATTATTATTATTATTATTATTATCATTATTATTATTATTATCATTATTATTATTTGGTCAAAGTATTGGAGATAAAGCTCAAAATAACAGCCCATTCTGAAGCTCTTAGAAGTGTCTAGGTATATCTCGAGTTAAAAGCTCCATTTTCTATTGTCTCACTGCTGGAAAAGCCTGTCTGTGAAAGCTATTTTTTGGGCTGTCCGCCATCTTGCATTCCTAAAGTTCCTAACTGGCGTCCAATTCGAAGACCTTCGAAGAGTTCGCACTCGCTCAAAGGTGATTAATGAAGGGCATTGTTTCTTACGCTCTTAACCAATCAGGAGCTGTAACACGTGACCGATTGCGCAAGAATGCCGCATTCTCGAGACGAAAAGCGGAAAAAAAGAAAAACAAACATTTGCAGTTTATAACTCGTTCCCGGCCTAAAGGCCTGTGCACGAGTAATAAAAGACATTACGTGACCAAACGGGAGGTCAAATAGAAAACGTCTGGTGATAATTCCGATATTAAAATTCAGTACAAAAACCTCTCAAGATCTCTTGAATGCTTGAATGAGGAATATAATTGACTTGCTTCTATGCATGTTCGTTTAGCAACATGTAGGATGAGAAATTCGTAGTTTTCCAGCTCATAGGAAATAGTCTTTATCGCGAGCCGCTTCCTTTCAAGTACTCTATTTAGAGTTCGATATTTGGTTAAAGTATTGGAGATGAAGCTCAGAATAACAGCCCTAATAAAAATAAGGGCACGAGTGAACGCACGTGTGCGCCTAGTTTCTTTTGTTAATGGTACTTTTTTTTCTGATCCGCATCAGGTTCGAAAGAACAAGACTATCGTAAAATTAAACGAAGCAAGTTATGGGGCTTCAAAAAGAAACATTCAAACAAGCTCTTACTACAAATGATCAGGCCTTGCAGATTTGAGGGAGGAACTGCCCACAGCATACTGCAAAGTAAGTATTGGTGGTCATGTTAAATTTTTATACCTTCCAATCAAAATAAAAATGTTTGACTTTTAGATATCTTCTAGATGTCCCAAAATTTTAAGGTAGTTCGGGACTCATGAATTTTTACGATAAACTTGCCTTCAAAATTCCTACAAAGAAAGAGGGGCATAGGAGGAAATAAAATGTAAAATAAAAATGGGGGGTCACCGAGGTCACTCTTGAGATATGAGGGGGGAGATGTGGGGTGTTTGGTGATCTTTTTACGAAAAATGGCCTCGCGATATCTGGTCAAATTATAAGAATTTTGGAACAACCAAATGTATTCAAAAGCAAGCACAATGATAGCCTGGGATGCAGAAAAACACTTGGAACTAAGTTGTTGCCGAACAATTTGCAAAGAAGCGAAAGATCAACAATAATATGCGAAAAATGGCCTTCCAGAATACACGTTTTTGGAGGATCAGACAGAAAAATGATAAATTTACTCAAAATCGAAACGATAGAAGTATTCTTTTTTTTCTTTATACGAAAAGTTTATAAAATTATGAGCATAAATTATTGATAAAATCAGGGGGTCACCGTATTGTTTAAAGAGTTAGAGAAGAACAAAGGGTAAAAATCTTCGAAAACGAACACAAAAAATCAGCCATTTTAGCGTTGTTCTCTGCTCCTTTTCGACTCATAAAAATTCGCTAAATTTTATAGTTCGAGCTTTTTCTCCTACTTTACACGGTGCACAACATGTTTTGATAAATTTGTTTGCAGAATCTGGTCGATAAAGTACTATTTTTCTTCACCAAAAAACGAATTTCTTCGGTTTTCAATCGCTGACTCACTAGTGCCCAGACTTCCCACGGACAAGCGAATGTTTTTTAATAAAAGTGCGCGCGCTCGAATGCGCGCGAGAGATGCGCAGTAGCAAGGGTCCCGAACTACCTTAAGCACTTTCTTAAAATCTTTGCAGAATTTAGGACGACTAATTTATGAAAAATCTTTCACCGGACATTATACACTCATTTAGTCATTGCTGCTAGCGAAGCGAGCAGCGACATTAATTTTGCAGTGGGATTCCTGTGTGTCATGCGCGGGATGTTTATAGAGCCCTGAACTCGACATATCGTGTCAAGTGAGTTTTCACATTGTGCTTAGCGCTCCTGATTTCATGCCAAACGCGCCAAAAAATTTCCGGGCATGCCCGGCATGACTTCCCAGGATACTTTGCGAACAAGCAAAAATTCGCTATGCATCATCGTTTGACATGCCCGGCGTGACAGTTCGTTGTACGTTCTGGATAATGACGCTATTTAAAAAGTGCATGCCCTGCAGCCCTGATTTTATGCCTTGCATATTCGCTAGGCATTCTGGGAAATGATCAAGTTATTAACAGGTAGGCACCATCATCATAAAATTTGAGCGGTTTGGGCATGACGCTTAAAATATAATGCCATTACGGACATACTGGGCTGCTTTCGATGTTATACATGTCACGGGATTGCAAAATAATCAATTTCACAAACAAGCACTACATTGAGCAAATTTTACTATGAATATGGCATGCAGGGGAAATGGTCATGTCAATCGGCGGCAAATAACCCGTTTTGATGCGAAATTTTACTTTCTAAGCCGTCGTTGGTATACGTAGTTCCTTTAGCTGAGCTAATCTTCCAGGAAGCCGACGGTGCGCTCATTTTACCCCCCCCCCCCCCTCTCTCCATCAGTGCTCCGTTTTAAGGGTATTTAAAGCTACTTAAAGCTACACGGAAAGGAAAGATGTCGAAACAAGGATGCGAGGTCAGGACTGGGGATCCGCGAACTCTCGCACTGAAGGCCGCGCACTAACCAACTGTGCTATCCTTGATCCTTATATATGGCCACGCAAACATGCATTGCGTTACATATGCGTTAAAAGAGGAAGCTTATGGTCAAGAAACAAAGGAAAGCACCCATTATTTGTAGTTGTCACCCCTACGTCTTTCTTTTCTTGCGTGTCTTTGTTTGTTTGTTTGCTTGTTTGTTTGTTTTGCTTGCTTACTTGTACTTTTCAAATTGATTCGTCGATTTACTTTTCGTTATAGAATCTTTGGCAGATTCGTCTGGTGAGGACTATGTTGGACGACAATCTAATGGTAAGACTAGACACACACGTGCATTCACTCGTGCCCCGGGAGCTCGCTCCTTTTAGGAGAGGCTCCAATGGCCGGCCCCGTTCGTACTCTTCCCCCAGCCGTTTCACGCATTCTCCACCATTCCGGGAAAAAGTCAACCGTAACATAAAGACCTTTTTTGAATCGGCTAACGTAAACTAAAGAATGTCTGATTAGTCAATGTGTCTGTCAGCAGCTATTAGTGTTTGCCTTTGTCCTTCTATTATCATGCATGGGTATTATATATCTCCAACATGCAAAAATATTACCTGCGAATACGCCAGTTTTTATTCAACGTTTTATTTCACTATGTATCTCAATTGTTTGCTGTTAAGACTTCTACAACGGCGTTTTTGACACAATATATAACAAATCGTGTATTTTTTTCGTTCATGTTTCGGATGTTTTATATATGTATAAAAGAAGTTACGTGACCAAACGCGAAATACAAGGTCAATGGAACCAATTCCATGCAATGGTCTTGTCCAGAATTCCGATATTAAAATTCAGTACAAAAACCTCTCAAGATCTCTTGTATGCTTGAATGAGGAACATAATTGACTTGCTTCTATGTATGTTTGTTTAGCAACATGAAGGATGAGAAATTCGTAGATTCCCAGTTCATAGGAAATAGTGGTTATCGCGAGGTCCTCCTTTCAAGTACTCCATTTAGAGTTCGATTTTTGGTCAAAGTATAGGAGATGAAGCTCAAAATAGCAGCCCATTCTGGAACTCTTATAAGTATATAGACGTATCTCGAGTTAAAAGCTGCATTTTAATTGTCTTACTGCCTGAAAGCTAATTTTATTGTAGTCGGCCATCTTGCGTTCCTAAAGTTCCTAGCTTGCGTTCGCAGTCGCTCATAATAATAGATAATGAGTGAAGGGCATTGTTTTAACGTTCTTAACCAATCAGAAGTAGCTGAGGACGAAAAGAAAAAAAAACAATATTTGCAGTTTATAACTCGTTCCCGGCCTATGGCCTGGGTACGAGTAATAACGGAAAATATACTAAACATGTGCGCGCCAACTTTAATTTCCTCGATCATTCATCATTTCATCGATCTCGGGTGTAAATATTAGTGTATGATCGTTGAGGAGTTGTTGATAAAGCCGAAAGCTTGGAAATGAAGAAAGTAACGTCTCATTTTTTCTGTTTTTCACCTTTTTCTTTTCTTTATTTCTTTGTTTTTCTATTGTTCTTTGTTTTTTATCAATTTATTTATATCGTTTGTTTTTTTAGTTTCTGTAGTAACCAATCTTGTATTCTCTCCACCTATCTGACTATCTACCCATAAATAAATAACTGTTTATTTAAGGTGACTCGAAGTAGTTGTTTTCAGACCGCACCGCACATTTTCATTTGGCGCAATGGACAACTTAATGCGCACCAATGGACTTGGTTTCTACACCAAATATGAGGATGAGATTGACGTTTTAAATGATGTTATAATTAAATCGATCAACGTTTTTAAAATAGCTAAAATTGAACATCGTCAGAAATGGTTTTCCTCTAATATCTCGCAAAATTGATGAGCTTCAGACAAGCGGTAAACTGCAAAGAAAAATTCAGACAAATGTATGACATTTCAAAGTGATTTTAAAAGATTCAATCCATTGATTTTCTTTAAATCACCAAAGAGTTTCCACAGATGCTGTATTTCTATTCTTGGATATAACGACAGCGTAAAAAAATACTCGAAGTACGCAAAACACCACGAGAACACTTTGTAAATATTGCTAAAATATACACTTACGTTACGTGAAAAAGCCGACTTTCAACTCTTCATCGATGTCAAGATATATATTTTTTTATTTCCAGGTCTCTTGTGAGACATTTTCTCCGCAACTTTGTACATCAGAAGTTGTTTTTGACAATCTCAAAAACGCAGGCCTAGGAATATTT
Source organism: Telmatactis stephensoni (assembly GCA_029948255.1). Taxonomy (NCBI): domain Eukaryota; kingdom Metazoa; phylum Cnidaria; class Anthozoa; order Actiniaria; family Isophelliidae; genus Telmatactis; species Telmatactis stephensoni. The sequence goes on along the minus strand of JALIZF010001821.1, from coordinate 250,370 downwards.
TGGCTTGGCGTTTAAATAGGGCATTACTTGCAACTGCTCATTCAAATACAAGCACTAAAAAAACCCGAAACTTTAACCTGATGTTGACCCAAACGCCAGCTCAAAACTTGCATTGAGACAACCATTCGACTCGCTAATTAGCATATGGCACTCGCAAATTGTTCACAGCATGTGCACGCGCATAGCATAGAGTTCCACGCTACATGCATCAGGAACCGGAAATAAGATTCAATTCTTTTCTTTTGTTTGTTTGGTGATGTTTACTGCTAATTAGCTGATATTATTTCCCAAATATTATGCTTGCACTTTTTTAAAAAAAATCATGTCTCCCCAATCTAAAAACATACAAATATTAGAAGTGAAAGTTATTCTAAAGCGAATTCTTTATTTCCGGTTCCTGATGCATGTAGCGTGAAACTCTATGCTATGCACGTGCACGTGCTGTGAACAATTTGCGAGTGCAATATATGCTAATTAGCGAGTCGAATGGTTGTCTCAATGCAAGTTTTGAGCTGGCGTTTGGGTCAACATCAGGTTAAAGTTTCGGGTTTTTTTAGTGCTTGTATTTGAATGAGCTGTTGCAATATTGCTGTGTATAGAACAAGTAATGCCCTACTTAAACGCCAAGCCAAAATATTCCTGCGTTTTTGAGATTGTCAAAAACAACTTCTGATGTACAAAGTTGCGGAGAAAATGTCTCACAAGAGACCTGGAAATAAAAAAATATATATCTTGACATCGATGAAGAGTTGAAAGTCGGCTTTTTCACGTAACGTAAGTGTATATTTTAGCAATATTTACAAAGTGTTTTCGTGGTGTTTTTCTATTCCAAATGACATGCCAATATCTGTGCTGAAGACTCGTACTGTATGCAACAGTGACTCAATTTATCTTTCTGTTTTACCATAAAGCTTTAGATCGTCCATGTATAGGAGATCTTTCCATTTGCCAGTTTGTAGCCTTTTCTTGCTTTATTAAGTATAGATGCTAGTGGTATCAGTGAAACAATGAAGAGTAAGGGCGATAGTGAGTCCCCTTGGAATATTCCACGGTTGATATCACATTGTCCACAAGATTCTCCTTCAATCATCAGTTCTGTTTTCTGTTCTGTTTTTGAAATAATCTGTTTTGCTGGTGATGTTTGATCCTGTTTTCATAGCGTTCTATCTTCTTACTCAGCGCCGTCACATGCTGTTTTAGTTCTTCAATGACTTGTTTTACTGGTCTTTTTTCTAGACGGTATTTCTTTGCCAGCGTATCTCTCAATTCCTTCTTCTTTACATTTTGTCTGTCTAGTTCTTTCAATCTACTGATATCTTTTCTCATGTTGTTAATCTTGTTCTGTATCCTTTTCTTCCACGGCGGATCTGTTCCATGCGTGCGTTTTCCTTCCTCTTTCGCGATCTTGTATCCTAATTCTTCATGATCAGTGACTATTGTTGCTGTAGCGTACAGTAGTTCGTTAGTTTCTGTTATGTCCTTTGTTGGTATGGTTTCCGCAGCTTTGTTTGCATCTGCAGTTATTGTTGTTAACTTCTTAGTATATTTCAATTTTGGTAGTCGTGTTCTCTCATGAATGGTGTTTATCTTTTGCATTATCATTTGTCGTAATTCCAATTGATATTCGGTAAGATTATAAGCTGGGTAATCTTCAACAGAGGGTATGTTTGTAAGTTCATTAGTGTTTTGTAATGTGTTGTTATTTGTCGTTGAGTAGTCTTGGTGGATTTCTTTAGGTGCTGTCTGTATACGTAGTAGTCCTTCTTGTTCCTTCGCTGATCTTTCAATCTCTTCCAGCTCAATGTCAGTAAACCATTTCTTCCTTAGAATTGTGTTTTTCTGTGCTGTTAACCGTTTCTCTCCAACATCAATATCAGGATGTTCTTCTTTCCAAAGTTCATTCATTCTTTTTCCAAAATATTTTCCAATTGCTTTAGCTCTAAAGAAGCACATCATTAACTTTCTGTTCTCGTCTATACTCCACTTTCTTCTGTTTGGTTTGGTTGTTTGTTCCAGAAGCCCCTTGTCCGCTGTTTGTCCTGGTTCCTCAACAGTCAGCGTAGGCTTGGTTGCCTTGGGGAGGAAATTTGCCATGTGGCGTTTTTCTTTGTCCACTCTCTTCGAGGTTGAATTGACTGTGCGCGCGCTTTCCCCGTGTGAAAATTGAGCGCGCGCGAGCTCCGTTAACTTAATCTATAACGTTCGTGCACGAGCTAACTTCTGGTTCCCATCAACCTATAAACTTTGATTTAAAACGCGGAGATGGATGTCGTGTGTAGGTAGAACTTAATGGTATATTTTCACTTCTCTCTAAGAGATGTATACGAATCTGCCTTAATACCTGAACTATCTTTGCTCGTTAAGGCGATATTTGCAGTTGTTTTGATTTATCAAGTAGGTCACGTGACCTATTTTGTATGATATCGCCTTAACAAGCAAAGGAAGTTCAGGTATTAAGGCAGATTCGTATACATCTCTTAGTGAGAAGTGAAAATATACCATTAAGTTCTACCTACACATGACATCCATCTCCGCGTTTTAAATCAAAGTTTTTGGGTTGATGGGAGCCAAGATCGTGGTCACGTGATCACCTTATCTTAAAGGTTTTCACCCTAAAATCTTAAGGACATCTAGTCATATGCCCATGCCAATTTTTGTAAGGTTTGAAACAAAAACGATTAAAGAACAAAAATAAGATTGATTTTAGACCCCCCACAAAGCATTTCCAGGCCTTAACATGCTTGAGAATTCCTGATACTTTTCAGTCTTCTCTTCTTCCTTTTTTTTTCAATCCTTCCATCAACTGGGATTGCAACATCAACTATTTGACACTTTTGTGCTGTTTTATCTATAACAACTATGTCTGGTCTTCTAGCAGAAATTTTGTGGTCGGTTTGGATGGTGAAATCCAACAAAACTTTGAATTTGTCATTTTCTATTACAGCCATTGGCTCATGTTCATATCATTTCCCTTCTGGTCCAAATCTCTTTTGCCGAAGGATGTCCCAGTGCAAAGCTTTCGCAACAGTATCATGTCTTCGCTTGTACTCCTTTTGAGCTAACTTTTGGCATTCGCTTACGATATGGTTCACAGTTTCATCTTTGGATTTACACATGTGGCACTTTGAGTCATCTTGGCTTTTATCAATCCTTGCTTTAATGGCATTTGTTCTTAGTGATTGAGTCTGAGCGGCCATAACCAGGCCTTCTGTCTCCTTTTTTAGTTGTCCCTTTACTAGCCACGTCCAGGTTTCATTGCTGCTGATTCCATCAATCACGCTAAGATGTTGGCCATGCAGTGTTCCACCTTTCCATTCACGATACCTTTCTTCTTTACGCCTCTGCTTGTAACAGTCAACACCTTCAGCCTCAATACTTACTCTTGCAGCTGTTATTAGACGTTCTTTATTCTTCTGTATATAATGTTGTAGACCTAACACAGCTATATCGACACAGTCCTCAACTGCAATTAACCCTCTCCCACCTTCTTTCCTAGGTATATACAACCGTGCAACACAATCTCTTGGTGCCAAAGCTCCCTTCATATTCATTATATTTCTTGTCTGTCTATCCATTTCTTTCAGTTCCAGCCTTGTCCAATTCACAAAAGGTGCTGAGTATCGTAGTAAGGAGATTGCCATGAATTGACTGCCATGATTGAATTGCCTCCGTTTAGCTTTGATTGCATAATTTTCCGTACACGCCTGCAATATTCCCTTTTTAACATTACTTTCATATCACCTGTCATCATTTGATCTCCTTCTAGAATTCCTAAGTATTTATAGCTATCATTGTCTTTCAGGGATTTAATTTCACTTTCATTAGGAAGTCTAATTCCCTCCGTAAAGACCTTCTTCCCTCGTTTAAGAGTCAGCATAGAACACTTTTCAATACCAAATTGCAAGCCTATATCTTCAGTGAATACACACACAGTCTGTACCAATGAATCTAGTCCCTTGTCATTCTTGGCAAATAGTTTTAGGTCGTCCATAAACAAAAAAATGATTGATCTTCTGACCACCAAACAATTCATAGCCGATATTAACTTCCCTTAAGATCAATGTCATTGGTGTCAGAGATACCACAAACAACAATGGAGACAGAGAATCTCCCTGAAAAATCCCTCTCTTTATACTTACTTCTCCTAACACTTCACCACCTGCTGACAGTTCAGTTCTCCAACCCTGCATTGCAGTTTGAATAAGGCGCCTTACGTTGTCTGCAACTCCAAATAGATTTAAGCACTCCAAAATCCAAGAGTGAGGGACCATATCATAAGCCTTTTTATAGTCGATCCAGGCCATTGATAGATTTTTCTTCCTGTTTCTTGCTTCTCTAAGAACCATTTTATCGATAAACAACAGATCATGAGTTCCTCGTGTACCTTTTCTACATCCCTTTTGTTCCTCAACCAAAACTTATTGTTTGTCCAGATGTTGGTAAATTTCCTCTGCCAAAACCCCAGTTAGCAATTTCCATGTCATTGGCAGACAAGTGATAGGTCGATAATTAATTGCAATGGGACCTTTCTTCTTATCTTTCATAACAAGCACTGTTCTTCCTTGTGTCATCCAGCTGGGGACACTGCCGTTTGTAATGCAATCCTGAAGCTGGGATGCCAGTCTACTATGCAAACTAGTAAAATGCTTTATCCAGAACCCTTGAACAAAATCTGGGCCTGGCACTTTCCAGCTGGGCATTTTTCTTAAGATTTGCTTAACCATGTTAATTGAAATGCTTACTTCACCTTGTTTCTCCTCCACGACATTTTCTTTTAGTTTCTTTAGCCTTTCTTTTGTGCTGAGCAGGTCTACCCCAAATACCTCCCCAGAACTGTTTAGCTTCCTCACCGTCTGGTTTAGTAGTATCTATTTGCTCTTCACCTTCCAGTTCTTCATAAAATCTCTTTTGATTTGTTCGAAAAGGTTTGTTCTGGTGGAATTGATTTATCCTTGCTTGATATCGTTTGATCTTACATGTCTTTGCTTTAAGTCTCTGTCTAATTTCCTCTGCAACTCTTGTACATCCTTTTTTGTTCAACCAGTATTTTCTTTGCAATTCTTCTACATATTTCTTTTTCAACTTTTTCCCAGCAACTAAAAGTTCTGTTCTTGCAAGATCTTTTCTCAACAGTTTTATCTGTTTTTTTCTAACCTGTTTTTCCACACTGGCTCTTTAGACTTACTTTGTTTCCATTTTACACCCAGTCTTTCCGTAACTACAACTGCCCCGGCATATATCAAATTGTTAGTAGCCGTTATGTCTGGAGAATTGATCTTTTCTAATAGGTTGTTTACCTTTTCTACCTCTAACCTCAGTTTTTGCTTATCAACTGTTCTTAAGTTGGGAACCCTTTTTTTCTCCTTAATATTCATTATTTCTCTAATTCTGTTGTGCAGTACAATTTCTTGTTCAGAAAGCTCATGCTCATCTGTCACTGCTTCGCTTAGCTCATCTGGGTCACGCTGACTTTCCTCTTGAACATGACAGTTCTGCTGCATACTTTCATTCTCTCGGACACTAGGTTCTTCAATAGCGTCTTCATGTTCCCTTAATACTTTTCTTTTTATTGCTTTAATTTCAATTTCTGTCAGCCATCCCTTTTTTAAGATTTGCCTGATTTGATCAGCAAGTCTTTTGAAAATGATGCAATAACAATGGAAGAACAATGGATTAAGTTGTGCATATCATTTGCGGGGTATTCTATAGTTGTACCAAATTTAATGAAAACGTATGTTGCACCAGTCAGTGTACTCCCCCCCCCCCCCCCCACTCCATCCAACCTGGGTATGACTGGGGACTTGGAATTTGACGTCTGTGAAAATGGGAAAATGCCCTCACCCCCAGGGGAATGTTGCTGATACCAGTGACCCTGAACAGTCCCCTTTTTTGGGCAGTTTTTAAATTCAGCCTGGTTATAAGAGGCTAGGGAGGGAAAAGACAGCAATGTCCTATATTAGAATAGAGCTATAGAAATACATTTTACTGATTGTTTATCAACATTATTATTCTTGTTATTTCAAATTCGGCTAATCCTATTACATTTTTACAGAAAATTGCGGACAATAGTCTAAGCAACTATCTGCTTGATTCTTACTAAGATGTGTCCGACCTAACAACTGTACAGTCGTTTTACAATCTCACAGTTCTGTGAAATGACCCATTTCTGACACTTTCTTACAATATTTAGTTCTTCTGAAAGTCCTGCTTCAGTTAGCTTACTTATCAAGCTTGCGTGATATCCAGATAGAAAATCAAATACAATATTCACTTGCATTATTTTAGACTAGATCTTAAGTCACTACATTTTTCAGTTTTCTTTTTATCTCTGTCATTAATCTCTCCAACGTTGCAGACTGTTCCTTCAAATACAATAAATAGCTTATCTTTCTTATCATGAACAACAATGTCTGGTTTATTAGCTCCGTCTTTAGGTGGGCTGTCAAGGTGGATTGGGATGTTCCATAGTACTTTAGCATTGTCATTTTCGACACAACTCTTTGGTGGAGATTCTTTATGCCATGGTGTAGCTTTGTCATCATCGTTAGAAAGTTCAAACTTCTTTAGGATCGCATGATATACTGGTCTTAACATGCGGTCATGCCTTGAAGTATAAAGTGATTGAGCTAAGGCAGAGCATTTGCACATGATGTGTGCAACGTTCTCATCTCCAGAGTGACAGAATCTGCACTTTAGATCTTCATCTTCACCTTTCAGCTTCTTGACTTTATAGACCTTCGTTTGAAGTAGTTGTTGGGTGATACTTGTATGAACACTATAAACAACCGTTGGAATATTTTTCCAAACTTTTGACACGTCGCACCATTCTTTGTGGAGGTCTTCATTGTTCCACTGTTTAACTGTAAACTGGCCTACCCAAGGTTGTTGTTTTACCTCGTGCTCATACTTCTTTACTAACTCTTTCTTTATAATGGATTTCATACTACTTGGTTTACAGTTATTCACTTCTAGGACTGTGCTGTTAGATGTTACAATTGTCTTCTTGTTTTCAGTGTCATAAGATATGTCAAGGTTAAGTTGCGTAGCAAACGTTCTTGCATCTTTGATGATGGACCTAAGGGACTTCTCTTCTTTTGCATCTTGATACGTTCTAACTAGCTGTACATGCGGGTCAGTGCTGCATGTGATATAATGTGCAAGCTTGATCTTTGTGGTTTTGTACAGTGTTTCGATTTCAGTTAGTCCTCTGCCTCCTTTAGGGGATGGAAGATAAAGGAGAGGCAGCGATTATTATTATTATTATTATTATTATTATTATTATTATTATTATTATTATTATTATTATTATTATATATAAATTAGGCAATTCCTAATAGCGGAGCTCCCAGTTATCTCTTGATTGAATTGATGCAATACATGGAAATTTTTTATGGATATTGTTTCTCGATTGTTAAGAGATATTTCATAACAAGCTGCTAAAAATGAAGATTGATTGGATGACGAGAGAATTCCACAGTGAATTCGAGTTGCTTCATTTTTTAAATCCCGAACAAGGAAATGTTAATGATAATAATAATGTTATAATAGTAAGATAACAGCGATTTTTAAAACATATTTTGGATGGGGCGGCCCTAGGAACCCATTGCACTGCTTCTCTCGGTTGTCAAGGGAACGAATGAAAATCTAGTTGGTTTGAACGTCGATTTGAACCTCGTGGTTTGTGCTTTTAAAGAAAAAAACATTTAATTGAGTAAAATCCTGCCTAATTCTACCATTCTTATTGTCTGAATTTTTCTATGCAGTTTACCGCTTGTCTGAAGCTCATCAATTTTGCGAGATATTAGAGGAAAACCATTTTTGACGATGTTAAATTTTTGCTATTTTAAAAACGTTGATCGATTTAATCATAACATCATTTAAAACTTCAATCTCATCCTCATATTTGGTGTAGAAACCAAGTCCATTGGTGAGCATTAAGTTGTCCATTGCGCCAAATGAAAATGTGCGGTGCGGTCTGAAAACAACTACTTCGAGTCACCTTAAGTGTCCAAGTCTTCTAGCGTTGCGCACTAATTGGGGGACACTGTACTCTCAAACACACTACCTCTACATTAAGTATTTTGCAAATAATCACTCGACTCACATGTTGATTTTTGCTGAGGGAGGAAAAACCGGAGAACCCGGAGAAAAAACCCTCGTGGCATGGTAGAGAACAACACATCAAACAAACTCAATTCACATATGATCCAGGCGCTCGAGCTGGGACTCGAACCCGGACCACAGCGGTGAAAGGCCAGCGCTCTAACCTCTCGGCTAACCATGCCACCCATCTATCTACCTATCAAATTTAAGACTTAATCAAAATATAATATATAAAAATTAGGTACTACCTAATAGCGGAGCTCCCATTTAAATATAATAATAATTTTAAATACTTTGTTTTATTTTGACGTTTTTGATTCAAATGAATTGGGCTTGCTGTGGTAATAGGCAAACAAAGATTGCATTTTGTTGTAAAAGTTGAAATAAAGACTATAGATCAAGCTTTATTTCTTGCCCTTCAGTCTCTCAACTCAGTGACCATAGTGATATTTATTCAGATATTTATAATTGACTTAGTAGTAAGTGCTTCATAATTCTCAGAAATAGGATGCAAAAATCCCTCAAACTGATTTCATTCACATAAATACTGAACCTAATTCAACATCCTTCAATTAAACAATTAGACATTGCAGAAAATTATATTTAGATTTTTCTGTCTTGACAGTATTGTGGCATCTTGTTTTTTTTGTATTATGTAGAGTAGAATGACATTGATAAATAGTTGTCTTTACACGAAACAAGAATTCTCTCTTCCAGGTTACACTAATCATGACTTTAGATGAAATTGTAAAACAACTCAAAACAACTACTACCTAAAAGCAAAGCTCCAATTTCAATTTTAATTTTTTTATGTTCTTGATTCAAATGAATTGGGCTTTCTGTGGTAATTGAAAAAGTTGAAATGAAGATTATTTAAAAAGCATTTTTAAAATAAGTTTTGGTTTTGGTTTGTATATTGTATGGGCTTGTATGCTCAGTGACCTTTGTTACAGTAAATTTCAATATTCAGATTCACTGTCACATTTCATAACTGACTTTGTAAGGGTTCATAATTTTCAGAAATAGAAAGCAAAATCTCCAAAACATTTTTTTAAATTGATACAAGTAATTAATTTTTGACATCCTGAATATTACAGAACAACATATATTGACTATATTGATTTGTCTGTTTTCACTATATTTGTGACATCTTGTTTTTTTGTGGTTGTTGTTGTTGTTGTTGTTGTTTTGTTTTGTTATTTAATGTAGAATAGAATGACACACTAGCTAGGTGAATACTTGTCTCCCACTTTTCTCTTCCAGGTTACACTGATAATACAATTTAAAGTGATTATAAAAACAGCTAATTGAAATAACAAGAAAACAAGGAATTAAGCATTTTCAGTCTGTATTTATTAGGCTTCACAGGGCTCTCTGAGCAACTTCATCCAGATGAATAAAGTAAAACAACTCTAGTTTGCATGGCAAAATTCCTTCTTTTTTTCCTGTCAATTGTTTCATTAAATTCCAGACCAAAACTTGAGCTGTATTTACACATTAGTGGGGTTGAAATAAGTTCAAAATCAATTTTTTTTACTAATTGATATTATTATTATTAGAACTAGTGCAAAAAGTTCACCGTAAAACAAAATGTCGTTGTACATTTCGTGTAAGGCTTGATCGAGTGTTTCTTTAAACTTGGCCACAGTTCAACGTGCATAAAAGGTTTTTTTAAAGTCATCAATCCCAAATCAAAGATAAAAGATCAAATATAGGTACAAGAGACTTTTTGATATCATTTTCTGGCCAGGGTCTTTACCTTGAAGTGCTTTCCTTGTTGTCTTTTCGAAGCATACTGGTCCTTGTTTCACGCTCAATGCAGACGATTCTTGATTTATTTCCAACTTTGGCTAGATTTTTAAGCAGCTTTACTGAAGGCATCTTCACGAAACGAAGAATACACGATCCTCAATGACTCATTCATTATGAGGAATTTTTTTAAACTACGAATCCAACTAAAAAGTCGTTCAACTTTGAAAATATCCTCTGTGTCTTTCGTCTTTCGAGCAGTTTTTGAAACGACACCAGGCCCGAAAAAAATTCAAACGTACGGTTTTTTTCGCTTTAACCTGTCAACATTGGCACAGATTAATGTCAATCAAAATCGCTAAATTTTTACGAGGTTTCGAGAATACTATATTTAAGCTTTGCAAGTTAAAACTGCAAGGAAACTTGTAAATTTTCAGTTTTCAAAGTGTCAGCGCGCGTCAAGTTGGCGCCAAAAAGCAATCAGCCAATCAGCATCGCGATGTACACGGACGTACGGACGTATGTATGTATGTATGTATGTATGTACGGACGGACGTACAGCCGTTGGGCTCCCTGTGTGTCCATGAAAAATCAACTCGATGGGTTACCATTTTTTCTTAGGTATGGTGCTCTGCTCGCGCGGGCCTTCGGCCCGCGCGGGAGCTCCGCTACAAATATCTGCTTGTTGAAGAGAGAGGGACAGTTCATTTACATTAAGACGGATGTGGCCAAAATACTAAGGATACGAGCAACAACGATTGATAAATGTCAACGCTACGAAAAGAAAAGCTGACTCTCTTTGCCTACTTGCTTGTTTTAGTTTGCTAACTTGCTAGCGCTAACGTGATTTGTTGATGTGTGGCAGATTCGTCTGATGAGGACTCTGATGTACGACAATCTAATAGTACGAGAAACATATAATTACATTTTGGTTATAAATACTAGTACAAAAATACTTTCTTTTCTCTTCTAACTTTTTAATTTTGTTTCAATGTTTTGGCAATATTTCTTATTCCTTAACTAATCTCATTCTTAATCTCATTATCATCCTCATTCGCTCTTTCTTTCTTTCGACTGTTTAGTCATTATTTCTATGTTTTTCTTTCGTTTTTTTTATATGAATTTAGGTATCGTTTATTCTGTAGTTACTGGCTCCGACTTTTCTCCCTACCTTCCTACCCAACCAACCAACCAACCAACCAACCAACCAACCAACCAACCAACCAACCAACCAACCAACCAACCAACCAACCAACCAACCAACCAACCAACCAACCAACCAACCAACCAACCAACCAACCAACCAACCAACCAACCAACCAACCAACCTACCTATTATTGCTCATTACATTGATAAGTTTTGCTAATTTAAGTTTTTATCATTTTTAGAAACAATGGTAGATTCGTCTGTAGTTGAGGATGGTTATGGTCAAGAAACGAAGGGTACGAGCAACTACGTATTGTTGTTAATTCTCAACTCTACGAAGAACAACGCTGTCTCTCTTTCCTTCTTGTCATTAGTAGGCTTGCTTGCTTGCTTGCTAACTTGTGCTTTTCAAATTGATTCGTCAATTTACTCTTTGTTTTAGAATATTTGGCATATTCGTCTGGTGAGGACTCTGATGGACGACAATCTAACGGTAAGATAATCGAAAAATACTAAACATGTGCGCGCTAACGATAATGATTATTCAATATATTTCCATACACTGTATAAATTCTGATTGGTCACTTTGTGCAACGTGACGCTTGGTCATGGCATGACAATCATATCGCCGTCATTATCGTGGTGTAATAGCCGTGGTCCAATTTCAATACAACAGGCCTATTACACTATAATAATATCATCGAAATGTGAGACCCACAGTGAGAAAGAAAAAAATGTTCCTGGTAATAAATTTGAGGATTTTTCCAAAAAGAAAACTTTAACAATCTTATTTACAAAATGCATGACACCTAGAATTAAAAGAAGAAGAAGAAGGGGAAAAATACAACAACAACAATTCATTCAAGTTTTTCGAATAAGCTTACTGAGATCAACATATTTCAATCGGATCTTGAAAACAAAGTTCGCCGGCTTTCCAAATTCATCTTAATATTTACTGTTTTGTAGACTGGTTATCCAAAACCATCTCATAGAAAGTTTAGAAAGTCTGTCACCACAAGTTCTCTTAGGTTAACGTTGGGCAAAGAAATTTAATCAGAAATCGAAGAAAACGCCAAACGAGTAGTACTTTAGCAGACTTTTAGCCTTCGCTGGCTCATCGAAAGACAAGAACTTCTTCTTGTACGTAGCGTATCAACCATAGCGGCGTATCAACCGTTAGGCGCCAGTTTATACCAATCTCCAAATCAATCGATAATTTTCAAGGCCTTTTACTAACAGAGTTCTAGGACTCAGTGCTGAATCACTTTTAACATTCCACTGACGAAAAAGTTCTTCTTATTGATTATAAAACAAAAGATGACCGATTTCAATTTTACAGAGCAAGTTGTCACTTCTTGTCACGTTGTGTTTGCTGCACTGGGTATAATTCAGTAAGCTTCAAAAGTAAGCAACTTCATCGAGTCGACGTTTGAGCTGCCAAGGTAAAGCCCTCACGGTAGCAGCAAGTGATAACGTTGCGAGTATGCGCGGTCCGCTGAACGGAATTCATGTGATCGCTGGAGCATGCAGTGAAAATGGCGGCTCTATTAAAATTCGCTATCGTTTTTCTGCTTATTCTTTGTTGTTTTCTGTTTGTTGAGGGCAGGAAAGACAAGTTTTTCTTCTTACTTTCATAAAAGTTATAACCATCTCGCAAAACCGATACTCAACTTTAGTATTTGAATGCAGTAAAGCCGAAAATATTTCGAAAATGTTTGGTTTGCGCAGTACACGTTACAAATATAAAGCTAAACCGAGTTTTATGCCACATTTAATAAACACAAACACGGAAAAGGAACTTCAAGTGATGACTGTTTTAATACTTTTATCACTTAAAAATGCTTCAGAAGGTCTACACGTACAATTTAAATCAATTTGTATTCATATAAACGGCAATAGCATTTCTTATTACTGTAATACTTGTGTACCTGTTATGATTAACAAATTTTGTTCAAATTGTGGAGCTAAAGAAAAAGAGATTTTCAACAGGTTATCATCTAAAAACAACATAAACTTTAATATTTCAAATGCAACTTCAAACAGCTGCTAGATCAGTACATCAATACCCCGGGGGGGGGACTCCCATATATCGTTGGGCGGGGATGATCGTCGTATCTGTTAGGGGTCAAAATCAGGGATCTGGTATCTTTTAGGGTGTATTAAAGGTTTTGGGGCCTCCGAAGTCTACGCTGGTATCTTTTAGGGTATCTTTTTAAGAGAATAAAATATTACATTATAATAACAGCAACTACAGCTTTTAAATTGGTATCTTTTAGGGGTAAAATTCTTATGCTGCCACGCCCACCTTCGTAAGACTCTGGTATCTTTTAGGGGTATTTTTGAAAATTTCCGACGATCATCCCCACCCATTTTCGATGGGAGTCCCCCCCCCGGGATCAATACACACTAAGCAGACTTGACACCATTAAACTATGCACACCCACTAAATAATCCTACACATGTAAATGATACACACCCAAATATATGTGTACAGATACTACTGAAATAGTTCAAGAACAAAAAAATGTTGTGTTTGGCTGTGATCCTTTTACAAATCATAGCCTGGAAGTCAGTATTGATATCACTTCACTAATAGCATCTAATAAACACCATCTCCAAATACTGGACTATGCATATGAGCTGGCTTGTTTGAGTTGCTAGGAAACCCTCATGTATAGTGGTTGCAAATCTGAGAATAATGGAAAAGATGGCAATTTAGTTGACTTTATCACCTCTCATTATAGTGGACACCCTTTGGATTGTCATTTAGATTCCGTAATAGCAAGGGTCTATAAATATATACAAGAGTGGGGTGCCTGCAACAGACTGTACACTTCTTAACTTACCTAGTAATTAAGTTAGGAAGTGCCCAGTACGTGTGTTGGCAAACAGACATAAACACACAATCCATTTAACTTTTTTCAAAGTTCTGGCTGTTAAATTTCAGGATAAATATAATTAACATGCTTAGCTAGCATCTAGTTGATGTTAGGTCTGATCCCTCCTTCAATGCAGATCTATCTTATCTTGAAGGTTTTACAATATTATAATTATAAGATTCATTGTTGTATGCATATACATGAGTAAAATTGTAAAGTTGGCATCCAGAAAAAATAGCTCAACTGTAAAGGACACTTAGGACCTCTCTTTTCTGACTGATTTCTCAAACTCCCGAAAATAATTCATGCTCAATGCTCAATAACAGCCTCAAAAGAAGCAAAGTGTTGACATCAAGTGATTGAAGATTAATTTAGGCTTAATTTTGACCAGCATGAAATTTGCTTGTACATTACACATTGCTAAATACCATCAAAATTCTCAAACTTCCCCCCTAAAAGATAATCGTTTGAAGTCGTTATTCAACTTCACCAACAGTGACAATATCATTTTTCGAGACCTTAGGTGGGATATATTTTGGTGTGTAACAAATAATCACTGTCAAAATCACACAAAAATGGGATTTCAGAGGAATAACTCCGATCGAGTTTGCTGTTATATTAAAATAAAAGCTTTTGATCCTTATTTTTAACTACCCACAAGAAATACTGATGCATAAAGACCTACCTTTTTGGTACACTGTCCTAAAATTCATTGTTGATAGCTCCAGGGCCATTCAGAATTTCCATGAACACATGTCAACAAACCACTTCTTCCACACTTCAGTCAACCAAACCAAGTGAGAAATTTAGCAAAATTTAGCAGGAAAAAAGATACCTTTTTTATACAGACAGCTTTAAAAAGACTCCATAAATATTTTGGGTGGATAATAAGTGTTCATGGAAGTACGAATAGCTTGAAATAATCCTTTCAAACTGCCACATTTCACTAGTTTCGTGCCGCCATTACGAGTTTCGCTAGAACGCGCACTGAAGTTTGACGCATGCGCAGATGTTATCACTTGCTGCTCCTCACGGTTTGTTAATCATGTTAATTTATTCAAAACAACACCTTACCATCTGTTGCAAAATTCCGCACGGGACCCAGACTTTTGGGAATAAAGACAGTAGTTCTCTGAATACAATTGCTTCTGAGTCTAAACTCCCGTGCGTTGTTTTGCATCAGATATTAAGGTGTTGTTTTGAATAAATTAACATGAATAACAAACCGTGAGGGCTTTACCTTGGCAGCCCAAACGTCGACTCGATGAAGTTGCTTACTTTTGAAGCTTACTGAATTATACCTAGTGCAGCAAACACAACGACACTTGGCAACAGGTATGTTAACATCTTGTAGAATCGCAACAGAATCTTGTAGAATCGCAACAGGTATGTTAACATCTTGTAGAATCGCAACGCTCACCTCGTGGTCACAAAAATTACTCCCCGAGTTTGCTTGAGGATAACATTGGCGTTTAGCTTCTCATCTCTCCATATTTTGTTCACAAGTTACAATACGCATTTGTCTTTCTTACAGCAGATATAGTTCTCGCTGTTTTTGAAATTTTGTTGATATTTTGGCGGTAGTTTTGATTACATAATTTTGTGTCGTAACCGGCAGCGCAAATTTTGTATCGCAACTTCTAAGGATTAAATTGGCACGATACATGTTGTATGTAGTCCTCTATGCCTTTATACTTGATTGACGAAATAGGAAAAAAAATCACCTTGGAAGTTTGGATTTATCACCAATTTTTCTCAAAAAGCCATTTTTAATCGTCTGATATCTCGAATTACTTGATCTAATCATATACATACAAAAATTTAAGCATTCTGTTTGGCTAAGAGCACCTCAATTTATTTTAAATTGGTTGAAAGTGTGCTTATTTTGAAATTTTGAGTGCTTATTTTGACATTTTGAGTGCTTATTTTGAAATTGATTGTGATTGGTTGGCTGTAGCACTTGAATGGTTTTCCACCATCACCACCAACAACAACTAAAATGGCGGATCGTTTTGTCATGTAAAACTGCCAAACAAGCTTCAACAAGTGAAGTCTGGTACAAAAAGCAGCCAATGGGAGTCAATAATAATAATAATAATAATAATAATAATAATAATAATAATAATAATAATAATAATAATAATAATCTTCTTCCTTCTAAGGAAGAAGAGAAAATTCAAAAATATCAAGATCTAGCTAGAGAGCTGAAGAAGGTTTGGAATATGAAAGTGAAAGTGATCCCTATTGTAATTGGGGCACTAGGAACAACTCCGAAAAAACTGGAAAAGTGGTTGCGAGAAATCAAGGTAGAATGTCGGGTTGAGGAATTGCAGAAAACAGTCATCTTGAACTCTGCACGAATTTTGAGGAAGGTCCTTGAGATCTGAGAAGTCTTGTTGGCACCAGATCTCAAGTAATTTACTACTACATACGTAGTGTGCAATCTTAGAATAATAATAATAATAATAATAATAATAAACGACGTTTTTGACACTATAGCAAATCGTGTATTTTTTTGTTCATGTTTCAGATGTCAGTTTTATATGTAATATGTAAAAAAACGAGCAGGAGTGTTTTATCGGGTTTAAAATTACGAGGCGTAGCCGAGTGGTTTTTGACCCGATAAGACACGATCTGCGAGTTTATTGAACTCTTCAAACACGGTCAAATACCTACTTTTCGGTGTTATAGCAATGAATTTATGAAAAAATCCATTTATAACTGAAGTATTTCTTATCATTTTTTTCGTACATATAGTCATGCGCAGAGTAATCAAATTTCCATCCCACGTAAAAAGAATTCTGAACATCACAATAGAGTGGTATGACTCTCATTAAAAGTTTCGTCGGTACTGTATGAGGTCAATGATCCGACAACTATACTGAGACCTTGTACTGATATAACACTCATGCATAAACATAAGTGTTTTATCAGAGTTAGTTATATTAATGAGTGTTTTAACTGATTTTGATAAAACACTCATGTTTATGCATAAGTGTTTGTATCTGGTATAAAAGTCTCAACACTCGACGAAATAAACGTCTTCAATTGGTCTATTTGCTTATGAATTATTAATGAGTTTTAGAAGTGAATAAAAGATATTATGCGACCAAACGCGCCAGTTCACATAGATCCTTGTTCCATAGAATTGAAATACAAATGGTCTGGTCCAGAATTTCGATAATAAAAATTCGGTACAAAAACCTCTCAATGCTTGAATGTCAAATATAATTGACTTGCCTCTATGTGTTTTCGTTCAGCAACATGTAGGGTGAGAAATTCTTAGATTTCCAGCTCCAAGGAAACAGTCTGAAACGCGGGAGCTTCATTTCATGATCAAGTACTCCATTTAGAGTTTGATTTTTGGCAAAGGTATTGTAAATCAAGCTCCAAATATCAGTCCATTCTGAAGCTCTTTTAAGTGAATAGGTTTATCTCGAGTTAAAAGTTCCACTTTGTTTTATTGCTGGAAAGCCAGCCCGGCTCTGAAAGCTATTTTCCTTGATGTCGGCCATCTTATATTCCTAAAGTTCCTGGTTTGCGTTCACTATGAAAAGTTGGCGATGAATAAAGGGCATTGTTTCTTACGCTCTTAACCAATCAGGAGAGCATCACGTGACCAATTGCGCAAGACGGCCTTTTCTCGAGACGAAATCAGAAAAAAAAAAATTGCAGTTTATAACTCGTTCCCGGCCTACGGCCTGGGTACGAGTAATAATAAATTAACCCGCAAATGACGGACATAGGAAGCCCTGAGGGCTCAATCTCATTACAAAATTAGGGTGTTTTTCTTTTCTTTTTTTTACTTTCAAGAAGCATTTTTTGTGTAATCCTTATGCTTTATCAGCAGTTTGAAGCCATAACATTTTCTTCAGTCAATGAATAACACGCATACTTTTATAAGGAGCGTGGCGGCCAAAGTCTGAATTCATTGCTGTTGATGTATTATAAATACTAGATGCTTTTTGGTGCGAAATTGGTTTCCTGTATTGTATGCACGATGTTGCTTCAGACTCACTGTATGTTGCATCGCGTTCAAAAGTGCCACATTGTCTCCTGTATTTGACTCGTTAGATCAAACGATTTACAAAAAGTGATAAATACAATACAATATTGTATCTGAAGTATTTGTTACAATATTAGTCTTAAAGTGTTTAGTCAATCGATATACACTAGATATTACAAAAAAAGTCAAGTAGATCCACTGAGTTATTTTGGCCAAGGTTAGCCTACAGCTATAATTAGCTGACTTGTCAAAGGTCACTGTGAGTAAAATGAAGCATGTTTGAAATTTGATCAAATATTAAAAATATAAAGACCAGAGCAAAAGGAGTAATGAAAATAAAACAAAGAAATCTATCCGTGGCGGCAAGCCATCGTGGCGCGCTTGAAAAAATCTTCATGAACTAAAAATAATGCAGTGTAACGCTACAGCCGCTTGTCCATAGGCATCGAATACATTACTGCAATACAGTTTACTTTGCGGCAAATAGTAATACAACAGCTTGGTCATTCTTAGCCTTAGTCTCAGGATTCTTGTGCTTGAAGGTATACAATGTCTATGCTGAACAGTAGGGAAATTTTGCTATGCTAGACCCAAAATATGACATCAGTGGAAAAAAAATCGAAAGGCATTTGAAAAAGAAAGTCCTTTTTTTCTGGTTCCATTCAATGAAGTACTGCACTAGATGTTAAATAACATCAAATATCCTGTTTACAACACAGCATGTTTGTTTATACTATTTAAGTTACGTTTTGACAATAGCTATCTGTCCATTCCTTGTTCTATATCTAAGTTTCATACTGGGCATGTTCTAATTGATGCTAGACTTGGATTGTCATTAGATCTAACATTCCCTCAAAAGTTTATAATTTGTGAGTGAGCGAGCGAGCGAGTGACACATTTGCATATCCTTCCCCCTCACAATAACTCGAGGATTTGTAATCCATGAGTTGAAAGGTTAACATACTCTTTGCTTGGTAACGCTCGGCTAATGACTCGTGCACTATTTAAAATTTCTAGTTCATTATTAGCGAGCTCGAGTGCATTAACCTCTAATTTTCTCGGTATAACATCGATCTCGGGTTTTAATTATTGCCTGCTTGCTTGTTTTTAGTTGACTTCCTTACTTGCTAACTTGTGCTATTCAAATTGATTTGTTGATTTTTCTATGTTTAGAATGTGTGGCAGCTTCGTCTGATGAGGACTCTGATGGACGGCAATCTAATGGTACGAGAAACTTGTAATTAGAATTAGTTTATTAATTAATGCTGTAAATGTAAATGTAAATGATTTGTTTATAGTGGAAAAGCGCTTAGCTATCCAGCTAGTTTCTAGGCACTCCACTGAAATAATCTCAACTAAATAATGTAAATCTAACATAACTTGTGCTATTCAAATTGCTAACTTGTGCTATTCAAATTTGCTAACTTTTATTATTCAAATAGATTGGTTAATTTTTTCTATGCTTAGAATGTTTGGCAGCTTCGTCTGATGAGGACTCTGATGGATGGCAATCTAATGGTACGAGAAACTTGTAATTAGAATTAGTTTATTAATGCTGTAAATGTAAATGTAAATGATTTGTTTATAGTGGAAAAGCGCTTAGCTATCCAGCTAGTTTCTAGGCACTCCACTGAAATAATCTCAACTAAATAATGTGAATCTAACCTAACTTGTGCTATTCAAATTGCTAACTTGTGCTATTCAAATTTGCTAACTTTTATTATTCAAATAGATTGGTTAATTTTTTCTATGCTTAGAATGTTTGGCAGCTTCGTCTGATGAGGACTCCGATGGAGTGCAATCTAATGGTACAAGAAACTTGTAATTAGAATTAGTTTATTAATGCTGTAAATGTAAATGTAAATGTAAATGATTTGTTTATAGTGGAAAAGCGCTTAGCTATTCAAATTAAACCGAGTTCTCTGATCATTCTAGCAATCTTGTCGAATGCGTTGTAGATCGCTACATGTTTACATCCATCATTTTAGTTAAAGAGCAAGAATTTTACTCTGAAACAATGCGACAAGAATACTTCTGAAGTGTCTCTGCTCCATTGAACATGAATAGAATCTACTATTATCAAAAAAACAAAGCATTTCAGAAGCTAAAACCTGCTGTTATTTTCAGTTCAACCGAGAACACATACAAATGGCCGCCAAGCCATTCAAACATGTCACATGATAAAATACAGTGCTCTAATTGGTCAGTTTGTCAAAACTCATAACTCGTGCCAGTTTTTCTCGGATTTGGAATAGTGTTATAGCACAAACAATGTCCTCATCATTGCAAATTATTTTGAAGTGTATTTTTGATATGTTAAATGTATTAGAATCATTTCTTTGAATATATGAGGTAAGATCAAGGGCTTTGTGTCTTTTTAAAGATTATTCATCGATAAGTGACAACAGCATTCTTGTAGAGTTTGCAGATTAATTGGATCAGTAAATTTTTATTTTGTATTTTGTAAAATCTAACATAACTTGCTAACTTGTGCTATTCAAATTTGCTAACTTTTGCTATTCAATTTTTCTATGTTTAGAATGTGTGGCAGCTTCGTCTGATGAGGACTCTGATGGACGGCAATCTAATAGTACGAGAAACTTGTAATTAAAATTAGTTTATTAATGCTGTAAATGTAAATGTAAATTATTTGTTTGTAGTGGAAAAGCGCTTAGCTATCCAGCTAGTTTCCAGGCACTCCAATAAAATAATCTCAACTAAATAATGTAAATCTAACAATCATAACTTGTGCTATTCGAATTGCCAACTTGTGCTATTCAAATTTGCTAACTTTTGCTATTCAAATTGATTGGTTAATTTTTTCTATTTTTAGAATGTGTGGCAGCTTCGTCTGATGAGGACTCTGATGGACGGCAATCTAATGGTACGAGAAACTTGTGATTAAAATTAGTTTATTAATGCTGTAAATGTAAATGTAAATTATTTGTTTGTAGTGGAAAAGCGCTTAGCTATCCAGCTAGTTTCCAGGCACTCCAATAAAATAATCTCAACTAAATAATGTAAATCTAACAATCATAACTTGTGCTATTCGAATTGCCAACTTGTGCTATTCAAATTTGCTAACTTTTGCTATTCAAATTGATTGGTTAATTTTTTCTAATTTTAGAATGTGTGGCAGCTTCGTCTGATGAGGACTCTGATGGACGGCAATCTAATGGTACGAGAAACTTGTAATTAAAATTAGTTTATTAATGCTGTAAATGTAAATGTAAATTATTTGTTTGTAGTGGAAAAGCGCTTAGCTATCCAGCTAGTTTCTAGGCACTCCACTGTAATAACCCTTATCAAAATTTGTTATACAAATTGTATACATTTTTTGTATAAAATGTATACATTAGACGTATACATTTTAAATACATTGCAGTCCTTAGATGTATACATTTTGTATCCATAATTTGCAATTGGAACCAATGTGTATACAAAATGGATATATGATGTATACAAAAAATGTACAAAGGATGTATACAAAATGTATACATTCAACTACCATGTACATCAGGGTGGTTTTCATATAAGTGGGAAACTGACCTTAACAGTTTAAATACTAGGAATAATAGAAATGTTTTTATAAGTTAAAAAAAAAACATTACAAAATATGAAACACTGAATATATTTATTTAAAGTGGAAATTGTATATAAATATAAATTTCTCCCAAATCAAAATTATTGATCAAGATAAAGTCCATTATTAGTTGCTTATTTGCAAGCACATATTTGAAGGTTTACTATTAATTCCTGTTTCTGAAAGGAAACCTAACAAGAAGTTTAATTTGGAATAACTCATGATCTGTTACAGATTACAGCTTGGACGTCAGTGACAGTGTCTTTTTATACATGTACTTGTTCAATCTAGAAGGACAGAGTGTTCAATTATGAGTGTTCGATTATGAGGTTTCATTTTTAAATTCCTTAAACTTATCTGATTTGGCAGAAATTATAACTCAGTTTTAAAATATAACTTTATCCAAGTATTCAGTTTATCAATGAAAGTACTGAAGAGAAATAAATCAAATTATACAATCATATCACGATTGAATATTATTTAGTCATCAAACGGAGATAAGTCGCTTAGAGCTTTGTTATCAGATGCACTAGTTTCTTCAAAATCTTGAGTCACATTGAAAAGTTAGATGCAGAAAACCTTTAGTGTGGCACTCAGTTTCTTCAAAATTACATTATATTAAGAGAATGGTTTACCTTTTTCAAATTAAACCGAGTTCTCGGATCATTCTAGCAATCTTGTCGAATGCGTTGTAGATCGCTACATGTTTACATCCATCATTTTAGTTAAAGAGCAAGAATTTTACTCTGAAACAATGCGACAAGAATACTTCGAAGTGTCTCTGCTCCATTGAACATGAATAGAATCTACTATTATCAAAAAAACAAAGCATTTCAGAAGCTAAAACCTGCTGTTATTTTCAGTTCAACCGAGAACACATACAAATGGCCGCCAAGCCATTCAAACATGTCACATGATAAAATACAGTGCTCTAATTGGTCAGTTTGTCAAAACTCATAACTCGTGCCAGTTTTTCTCGGATTTGGAATAGTGTTAGAGCACAAACAATGTTCTCATCATTGCAAATTATTTTGAAGTGTATTTTTGATATGTTAAATGTATTAGAATCATTTCTTTGAATATATGAGGTAAGATCAAGGGCTTTGTGTCTTTTTAAAGATCAGTATTCATCGATAAGTGACAACAGCATTCTTGTAGAGTTTGCAGATTAATTGGATCAGTAAATTTTTATTTTGCATTTTGTAAAATGTTCAATTTTTGTTGAACTTTGTATTTTCCTAGGAGTTCCTAAAAAGCTGTGAATCC
The DNA here is from genome assembly GCA_029948255.1 of Telmatactis stephensoni. Classification (NCBI taxonomy): domain Eukaryota; kingdom Metazoa; phylum Cnidaria; class Anthozoa; order Actiniaria; family Isophelliidae; genus Telmatactis; species Telmatactis stephensoni. Next base: position 227,637 of record JALIZF010001821.1, on the reverse strand, counting down.
ATTCATTTTGAATTGATAATTTCAACATTTGTATATTCTATGTATACAAAAATTATACAAACAACTCAGTTGTACATTTGATGTATAGTGATGTACATTTGATGTATGGTACATCTTTGTAGATGTATACAAAAAGTATACAACAGAGTTGACTGTTAATTTTAATTTTAGGTGTTTGTATATTTGATGTATGACCATCGGATGATGACCGAAATATCAAGTAAATCAACATGTTTACAAAGTGGCTTATCATATTAACTTTTATTATTAAAATATATGCCCGAACTAACATTTTTAAACAAAATCCTCTATTTGTACATCTGATGTATACATTCTAGCACCAAATGTATACATTTTGTATCTGAACAAATTTTGATAAGGGAATCTCAACTAAATAATGTAAATCTAACATAACTTGCTAACTTGTGCTATTCAAATGTAAATCAGTCTAACATATCATAACTTGTGCTATTCGAATTGCCAACTTGTGCTATTCAAATTTGCTAACTTTTGCTATTCAAATTGATTGGTTAATTTTTTTCAATTTTTAGAATGTGTGGCAGCTTCGTCTGATGAGGACTCTGATGGACGGCAATCTAATGGTACGAGAAACTTCTAATTAGAATTAGTTTATTAATGCTGTAAATGTAAATGTAAATTATTTGTTTGTAGTGGAAAAGCGCTTAGCTATCCAGCTAGTTCCCAGGCACTCCAATAAAATAATCTCAACTAAATAATGTAAATCTAACAATCATAACTTGTGCTATTCGAATTGCCAACTTGTGCTATTCAAATTTGCTAACTTTTGCTATTCAAATTGATTTTTTAATTTTTTCTATTTTTAGAATGTGTGGCAGCTTCGTCTGATGAGGACTCTGATGGACGGCAATCTAATGGTACGAGAAACTTCTAATTAGAATTAGTTTATTAATGCTGTAAATGTAAATGTAAATTATTTGTTTGTAGTGGAAAAGCGCTTAGCTATCCAGCTAGTTCCCAGGCACTCCAATAAAATAATCTGAACTAAATAATGTAAATCATTTTGTATCCATAATTTGGAACCAATGTGTATACAAAATGGATATATGATGTATACAAAAAATGTACAAAGGATGTATACAAAATGTATACATTCAACTACCATGTACATCAGGGTGGTTTTCATATAAGTGGGAAACTGACCTTAACAGTTTAAATACTAGGAATAATAGAAATGTTTTTATAAGTTAAAAAAAAACATTACAAAATATGAAACACTGAATATATTTATTTAAAGTGGAAATTGTATATAAATATAAATTTCTCCCAAATCAAAATTATTGATCAAGATAAAGTCCATTATTAGTTGCTTATTTGCAAGCACATATTTGAAGGTTTACTATTAATTCCTGTTTCTGAAAGGAAACCTAACAAGAAGTTTAATTTGGAATAACTCATCATAATCTGTTACAGATTACAGCTTGGATGTCAGTGACAGTGTCTTTTTATACATGTACTTGTTCAATCTAGAAGGACAAAGTGTTCAATTATGAGATGTATTGGTTTCATTTTTAAATTCCTTAAACTTATCTGATTTGGCAGAAATTATAACTCAGTTTTAAAATATAACTTTATCCAAGTATTCAGTTTATCAATGAAAGTACTGAAGAGAAATAAATCAAATTATACGGCAATCATATCACGATTGAATATTATTTAGTCATCAAACGGGGATAAGTCGCTTAGAGCTTTGTTATCAGATGCACTAGTTTCTTTAAAATCTTGAGTCACATTGAAAAGTTAGATGCAGAAAACCTTTAGTGTGGCACTCAGTTTCTTCAAAATTACATTACATTAAGAGAATGGTTTACCTTTTTCAAATTAAACCGAGTTCTCGGATCATTCTAGCAATCTTGTCGAATGCGTTGTAGATCGCTACATGTTTACATCCATCATTTTAGTTAAAGAGCAAGAATTTTACTCTGAAACAATGCGACAAGAATACTTCTGAAGTGTCTCTGCTCCATTGAACATGAATAGAATCTACTATTATCAAAAAACAAAGCATTTCAGAAGCTAAAACCTGCTGTTATTTTCAGTTCAACCGAGAACACATACAAATGGCCGCCAAGCCATTCAAACATGTCACATGATAAAATACAGTGCTCTAATTGGTCAGTTTGTCAAAACTCATAACTCGTGCCAGTTTTTCTCGGATTTGGAATAGTGTTAGAGCACAAACAATGTTCTCATCATTGCAAATTATTTTGAAGTGTATTTTTGATATGTTAAATGTATTAGAATCATTTCTTTGAATATATGAGGTAAGATCAAGGGCTTTGTGTCTTTTTAAAGATCAGTATTCATCGATAAGTGACAACAGCATTCTTGTAGAGTTTGCAGATTAATTGGATCAGTAAATTTTTATTTTGCATTTTGTAAAATGTTCAATTTTTGTTGAACTTTGTATTTTCCTAGGAGTTCCTAAAAAGCTGTGAATCCATTCATTTTGAATTGATAATTTCAACATTTGTATATTCTATGTATACAAAAATTATACAAACAACTCAGTTGTACATTTGATGTATAGTGATGTACATTTGATGTATGGTACATCTTTGTAGATGTATACAAAAAGTATACAACAGAGTTGACTGTTAATTTTAATTTTAGGTGTTTGTATATTTGATGTATGACCATCGGATGATGACCGAAATATCAAGTAAATCAACATGTTTACAAAGTGGCTTATCATATTAACTTTTATTATTAAAATATATGCCCGAACTAACATTTTTAAACAAAATCCTCTATTTGTACATCTGATGTATGCATTCTAGCACCAAATGTATACATTTTGTATCTGAACAAATTTTGATAAGGGAATCTCAACTAAATAATGTAAATCTAACATAACTTGCTAACTTGTGCTATTCAAATGTAAATCAGTCTAACATATCATAACTTGTGCTATTCGAATTGCCAACTTGTGCTATTCAAATTTGCTAACTTTTGCTATTCAAATTGATTGGTTAATTTTTTTCAATTTTTAGAATGTGTGGCAGCTTCGTCTGATGAGGACTCTGATGGACGGCAATCTAATGGTACGAGAAACTTCTAATTAGAATTAGTTTATTAATGCTGTAAATGTAAATGTAAATTATTTGTTTGTAGTGGAAAAGCGCTTAGCTATCCAGCTAGTTCCCAGGCACTCCAATAAAATAATCTCAACTAAATAATGTAAATCTAACAATCATAACTTGTGCTATTCGAATTGCCAACTTGTGCTATTCAAATTTGCTAACTTTTGCTATTCAAATTGATTTTTTAATTTTTTCTATTTTTAGAATGTGTGACAGCTTCGTCTGATGAGGACTCTGATGGACGGCAATCTAATGGTACGAGAAACTTCTAATTAGAATTAGTTTATTAATGCTGTAAATGTAAATGTAAATTATTTGTTTGTAGTGGAAAAGCGCTTAGCTATCCAGCTAGTTCCCAGGCACTCCAATAAAATAATCTCAACTAAATAATGTAAATCTAACAATCATAACTTGTGCTATTCGAATTGCCAACTTGTGCTATTCAAATTTGCTAACTTTTGCTATTCAAATTGATTGGTTAATTTTTTCTATTTTTAGAATGTGTGGCAGCTTCGTCTGATGAGGACTCTGATGGACGGCAATCTAATGGTACGAGAAACTTGTAATTAGAATTAGTTTATTAATGCTGTAAATGTAAATGTAAATGATTTGTTTGTAGTAGAAAAGCGCTTAGCTATCTAGCTAGTTTCTAGGCACTCCACTGTAATAACCCTTATCAAAATTTGTTATACAAATTGTATACATTTTTCGTATAAAATGTATACATTAGAAGTATACATTTTAAATACATTGCAGTCCTTAAATGTATACATTTTGTATCCATAATTTGGAACCAATGTGTATACAAAATGGATATATGATGTATACAAAAAATGTACAAAGGATGTATACAAAATGTATACATTCAACTACCATGTACATCAGGGTGGTTTTCATATAAGTGGGAAACTGACCTTAACAGTTTAAATACTAGGAATAATAGAAATGTTTTTATAAGTTAAAAAAAAAACATTACAAAATATGAAACACTGAATATATTTATTTAAAGTGGAAATTGTATATAAATATAAATTTCTCCCAAATCAAAATTATTGATCAAGATAAAGTCCATTATTAGTTGCTTATTTGCAAGCACATATTTGAAGGTTTACTATTAATTCTTGTTTCTGAAAGGAAACCTAACAAGAAGTTTAATTTGGAATAACTCATCATGATCTGTTACAGATTACAGCTTGGATGTCAGTGACAGTGTCTTTTTATACATGTACTTGTTCAATCTAGAAGGACAAAGTGTTCAATTATGAGATGTATTGGTTTCATTTTTAAATTCCTTAAACTTATCTGATTTGGCAGAAATTATAACTCAGTTTTAAAATATAACTTTATCCAAGTATTCAGTTTATCAATGAAAGTACTGAAGAGAAATAAATCAAATTATACGGCAATCATATCACGATTGAATATTATTTAGTCATCAAACGGGGATAAGTCGCTTAGAGCTTTGTTATCAGATGCACTAGTTTCTTCAAAATCTTGAGTCACATTGAAAAGTTAGATGCAGAAAACCTTTAGTGTGGCACTCAGTTTCTTCAAAATTACATTATATTAAGAGAATGGTTTACCTTTTTCAAATTAAACCGAGTTCTCGGATCATTCTAGCAATCTTGTCGAATGCGTTGTAGATCGCTACATGTTTACATCCATCATTTTAGTTAAAGAGCAAGAATTTTACTCTGAAACAATGCGACAAGAATACTTCTGAAGTGTCTCTGCTCCATTGAACATGAATAGAATCTACTATTATCAAAAAACAAAGCATTTCAGAAGCTAAAACCTGCTGTTATTTTCAGTTCAACCGAGAACACATACAAATGGCCGCCAAGCCATTCAAACATGTCACATGATAAAATACAGTGCTCTAATTGGTCAGTTTGTCAAAACTCATAACTCGTGCCAGTTTTTCTCGGATTTGGAATAGTGTTAGAGCACAAACAATGTTCTCATCATTGCAAATTATTTTGAAGTGTATTTTTGATATGTTAAATGTATTAGAATCATTTCTTTGAATATATGAGGTAAGATCAAGGGCTTTGTGTCTTTTTAAAGATCAGTATTCATCGATAAGTGACAACAGCATTCTTGTAGAGTTTGCAGATTAATTGGATCAGTAAATTTTTATTTTGCATTTTGTAAAATGTTCAATTTTTGTTGAACTTTGTATTTTCCTAGGAGTTCCTAAAAAGCTGTGAATCCATTCATTTTGAATTGATAATTTCAACATTTGTATATTCTATGTATACAAAAATTATACAAACAACTCTGTTGTACATTTGATGTATAGTGATGTACATTTGATGTATGGTACATCTTTGTAGATGTATACAAAAAGTATACAACAGAGTTGACTGTTAATTTTAATTTTAGGTGTTTGTATATTTGATGTATGACCATCGGATGATGACCGAAATATCAAGTAAATCAACATGTTTACAAAGTGGCTTATCATATTAACTTTTATTATTAAAATATATGCCCGAACTAACATTTTTAAACAAAATCCTCTATTTGTACATCTGATGTATACATTCTAGCACCAAATGTATACATTTTGTATAACAAATTTTGATAAGGGAATCTCAACTAAATAATGTAAATCTAACATAACTTGCTAACTTGTGCTATTCAAAATGATTGGTTAATTTTTTTCTATGTTTAGAATGTGTGGCAGCTTCGTCTGATGAGGACTCTGATGGACGGCAATCTAATGGTACGAGAAACTTCTAATTAGAATTAGTTTATTAATGCTGTAAATGTAAATGTAAATGATTTGTTTATAGTAGAAAAGCGCTTAGCTATCCAGCTAGTTTCCAGGCAGTCCACTGAAATAATCTCAACTAAATAATGTAAATCTAACATAACTTGTGTATTCAAATTGCTAACTTGTGCTATTCAAATTGCCAACTTGTGCTATTCAAATTTGCTAACTTTTGCTATTCAAATTGATTGGTTAATTTTTTCTATGTTTAGATTGTGTGGCAGCTTCGTCTAATGAGGTTTCTGATGGACGGCAATCTAATGGTACGAGAAACTTGTAATTAGAATTAAGGTGGCGAAATACGAGACACAAAAACCCTCAACTTGTCGCGCAACATTGTTGCGTTGCAGGTTTTTGATCGATGTTGCGCGTTTTTCACCTCGCGATCTCAACTTGTCACACAACAACAAAAATTTCGCGAGGTGAAAAACATGCAACATCGATCAATAACCTGCAACGCAACAATGTTGCGCGACAAGTTGAGGGTTTTTGTGTCTCGTATTTCGCCGCCTTTAGTTTATTAAAGGGGATGCTCAGCGATCGTCCGCGATCGACCGCGATCATATGGAAACACGCTTCCGCGATCCCGCGATCGTCCGCGCGATCATATGGAAACAAATTCTGCGATGGAGCGATCCAAATGTATACCATAATATGATATATTTTTTGATATGAACGCCTAAAACCTCAAAAAACGTTTTATAACTTGTTATTTGTGCTTAGAATTTTGATAAAATGAGAACAGTATTTAATACAAAATTATTATCGATGTAAATTAGTGAATACTACTGCTTATTTCGAATAAATTCAAGAAAACTGACGCATCTTTTGAGCTTTCTACTGAAATACAAGTCCGATTATTTTCGGCATAGCACTAACATAGCAAAATGAGCACCAAAAAGGATTCGGATCGTTGTAAACACAAATAGAAGTGGTTTGAAGCTAAGAAATTGGCAGTTGTCCGCGATCATATGGAAACACTGAGAGTAGTATACAAATAGCGGTTCTGGGCCCGGTGCGCGCCGCTGTGCGCGGTGCAAGGGGGGAAGTCACGCCCCGATAGAGGGGATGTCACGCGCCGGCAAAAGGGGAGTCACGCAACGGCGACCAGGGAGTTACGCGACGGCGATCCGCTTCCAGGACAAACGTCTTATAAGCCGAGGGCTTAGGGTTTTCCCACAAATCAGTTGAACACTTCAACCATTAAAAAACCATTGTGTTAACAGGAGCATGGGAGGTTGCTTTAATTGAGATAACGTATCCACACAGTTGGAATTATATCCATGACCTTGATTTTTGGAATCGATTTCAACTCTTACAAAGAAAAGGTAGTGCCGTGGACAGTTGTATCGTCCCTAAAGGACATTACAAAAATATTCAAAGTGTTGTGTAAGCCACGAACGAACAAGTAAAGGACAAGATCTACAAGGGCAATGTGTCTTTCAGCTATAATGAACTCAACCGAAAAGTGACCGTCCATTTGATAAACAATAAACAAATCTCCTTCAATGGGATGGGGAGGATGTTGGAATTTCCAGTGGAGGAAGTTATCCCGAAAACACCGCAGCACCGAATGAAGATAGATAGATAGTTTATTGGCTGAATAAATGGCAGCTCGTGAAAGCTGAATTACATATTCGTAAAACTAGAATAGATAAAATTACAAATTTAAATATAAATTATATTGATTATAAATCCAATTCAAATGTCAATATTATATGCATGTCAATGTTCATTGTTTCTTTTAAGACTTGAGGTTGTGATAAATGTGTTCTTGAAACGGTCGGTCTTCCACTTTGGTATAGAAAAATATCTGTTACGCCTAAGAGAAAGTGTTGGATTGTTCTTGGGAGGGAGCAGCTTATTTAGACGGTTATCACTGTCTTTTACTATGGCGTCGAACATCTTGTCGCAGATAGCTTCATTATAAGTAGTAATCTTTGGAATACCAATAAAATCTAGAGCGTCATTGTACGCAATACTAGGGCAGATGATTGCCATTGCTCGTTTCTGGATGCGCTCCAGTTCAACTTTTAAATATTTCGGTAGAGCATGATGGAACACAGGTACTGCGTAGGTTAGGATGGATCTAACACATGTGGTATAGAATAGCACAAGGTCACTAAAAGGTACTTTTGCCCTTTTTAGCTGTACCAGAAAATACAAACGCTTGGCTGCTTTTTTGACTATCTCAGTAATATGGTTGTTCCATGAAAGATTATGTGATATTGTTACGCCAAGCAACTTTGCACTTTGAACGATTTCTAAATCCTCTCCGTTGATAAGGATGGGGTTGAACTCCGGTGATTTCTTGGCGAAAGAAATTCGCAGTTCTTTGCATTTGTCATTGTTGAGTTGAACTCTATTGTTGATGGACCACTCGATAACTTGATTGGCAATAAGTTGTGACTTGCTTTCATTACCTTTAGCGACGATCTCAGATGTTGTCGTATCATCAACATATTTCCATAGCTGAGCATTTAAGGAGCTGATTTCCAAGTCGTTGATTAGGACAAGGAACAACCATGGACCTAGTTTAGTTCCCTGAGGGACCCCCGACGGTACAGGTCCCCACTCAGAGAAGCAGCCTTCAGATAATTTGATTCGCTGAGAGCGGTCAGATAGAAAGTCAATGATCCAATTGATGATGTTATTCGGTAGATCCAATCTACCCAGCTTGTCTACCAGGATTGAGTGATCTATGAGATCAAAAGCTTTTCGGTAGTCGAAAAGTATCACTCTAGCTGTTGCACCATTCCCATCAGTTCCCTTCGCCCAGTTGTGTACCATGTCTATTAAGGCTTGAGTTGTTGATGACTTGGGAACGGCACCATACTGATTTGGATCGAGAATTTTTAGCACAGCAGGTTTCACATAATCAGCCACGATACAGTCTTCAGCAACTTTCGATAGACATGAAGTTAAAGAGATGGGTCTTAAATCTTTCTTTAAGTCGTTTACTGGTTTCTTCTTAGGTAATGGTGACACATTGGCAAGTTTCCACGTGTGAGGTAGACGTTGTTCAATGAAAGTGGCACTTATTATCTTACTAACTGGATAAGCAAGGAGATCAGCGTATTCACGTAGCAGCCAATTAGGTATATCATCAGGACCACTTGCCTTTGATGGGTTGAGTTTCGACAACAGCTTGTGTATACGGAACTCGGATGTATCTGGAAATTTCGATGAGATTTCATCAGTGGGTAGACGAGTCAGCGGCTGGTGCAGACGATACTCTTGTAGGGGTTCTAAGAAGGCATCGTTGATTGCGTTCGCCAGGTCATTTGGAGAAAGTTCTTGAACATCATGAGCATGAATTTGGCTGATCAGATCGCTTGAATGTTGGTGAGCTCCGCATAGCCTTTTAACTTCTTTCCACCACACCCTTGGGTTTTCCTCCTTCATGTTCTCAACTTTAAGCTTGTAAAAATTTGCTTTACATACTTTCCTCTCACGGTTTACAACATTCCTGTACAGCTTGTATTGCGGTGAGTTGGGGCCCTTATTATGGAAAGCTTTTTGTCTGTTCAGGATTAGTGATTTTAAATGCTGTGTCATCCACGGGGCGTCAGATGAACAGACGCGAACTTTTTTGACTGGCATGAGAAGGTCAAGTCCAGCGTGAATTGTTTCACAGAACATGCTTAGCATGTCTTCGCAGCTTTCAAGGGAGGTGAACAGACTAGGCCAATCCATACTGCTTAAGAATCTTCCCATTTCGGCTTTGCGGCTTGCACGCATATCACGCTTGGATACATACTTTGTTGAGCGACTGCTAACACGAGTCCTTGGTTGTGCTGTTATGGTATTATGGTCTGAAAGACCGAACGGCGGAAAATGACGTGGATCATCATAGAACTCATGTAAGTTGGTCAGTATCAAGTCGAGGATTGCATCCTTTCTGGTTGGCTTTTTTACGATTTGCTTAAGACGAAAGTGCTTCTTCAACGATTTAATGTCGAGGCGATTAAAGTCACCCGCAACAATAAGTGCACAGTTGGGAAATTTCGACTCAGCAAGAGAGAGAGACCTGAACAAATGCTCGCGCATGGAAGAGTTCTCGGTCTCAGTCCAGTGAGGATGATAAACTACAGCAACAATAAGGGAGGAGAAACCTCTTGGCAGGCGGTTTGGTCGTAATTGTACCCACAAAACTTCATGATCGTCGCAACAGGACAATTCCTGGAGTTGTTTGAATCTGGAACCACTTTCTTTAATATAGAGGCAAACTCCACCATGATCGTTCGACATCCGATCTCTCCGAATGATGGAATAACCAGGAATATCTACAACGGTGTTTGCGATGGTTGTTTTCAGCCAGGTTTCGGAAATAAAGGCGAGATCAACTTGAGTACGAAGGAGAAATTCTTGCACTTCAACTAACTTTGGTACAAGAGACATTACGTTTGATACCATGATCTTTGGTGTATAATAAACCGACCTCTGAGGAGATTGATCTGAAGGATTTGGTCCCGAAACCCGTACTCCATCCCGCGAGGGCACTTGTAGATAGTTTACCACAGTTGAGTGAACAACATTCCTGGCCAAGGTGTTAGCGTGAATATTTAATGAAGTGTTATGCAAAGCCGATTTAGATTATGGATTTCACAACTTATACGCCTATTGTAGCCTGGTTCAATCTCAGTTTGTTGGTGACTCACAAGTTCAGCTTTTAAGAGCCATTAATGTTGAAGGCAAAGACGGAGACCGTATTACCAAATCCTTTTTAAATCCTCAATACCTGCCCCTCAACCAAATGTCATTTGTAACTCGTAAAAAGGCGAGCACAATCAGTTTCTGCATCACGCTGAGACTAGAACACCTTCAGTGTACGTTTGTTTCAGTGTACGTAAGTTTTGATTACATTATGGACAAATTCGCTACTCTAAATGATTTCGAAGACTACATTCACGTCAATGAACCTACCCACTGAGCAAATTCCCGAGGCAGTCGATCGACTGATGGCGCTTACTTTTCCAGTTGAGGTGAGTATTTTTTTTTTTTTTTTTGAGGGTTTCTTTTGAATTCAACATCCTCGAATTCACTTTGGTTGTCTTTACAGAATGACGTGCACCATCCCACCGAAGTAAATGCTACACCATCTCCATTACAACAAGTGAGTTGAATTTCAGTTTGTTTTACATAAGCAAAATAGTAGTTTTCCCCTAACTTGCACAGAAATTAGTTTTAGAAGTTGATCAGATCAATGTACCATCTCCATTAAAAGTGAGTTGAATTTCAGTTTGTTTCATATAGACAAAATAGTAAAGACTTTTTAAGTTAACGTACACAGAAATTATAGTTCAGAAAGTTGGTTATCGTACAGATTCTAGTTGTTGTTGTTACTTTTAAGTTCCATCTGTATTCGAAAACGAACAGCTAAATAATTAAGCTAGTTAATACCGACTTAGATAAAAAATTAGCCCAAGGGAAAGTCGAATTTGTGTTCGTGCACGCTTATTTACATTCTGCAAGATACAAAGGAAATCACATTAGTTTTGTATTTGGCCGGGGTATTTGGTTCACAACTTTTACACAGAAATTAATTTAGGAAAACTGTTTCTATTTACTGTCCACATCTGTATTTGAAAACGAACGGAAGGTAGTTAAAAACTTAGTAGACTAAGGTAATTAAGGTAGAAAATTATAAGCTCGAGAGAATCCTTGTTTGTACATGTACACGCTTGTTTACACTGCTTTGCAATGTACAGAACAGTTCTGAATTTTGTTAAGAAATTATACAAATTGATTTTAAAAATAAATCTATAGTAAAACTTTAATTCATTCAAGTTTCTATTACCCTGAAATGATGCTCGAGCCTTGAAAAAACCTAGAGCGAATTATTATTTACTCATGGTCTGTATGTTAATTACTCGTGCCCAGGCCGTAGGCCGGCAACGAGTTATAAAGTATAAATGTTTTTGTGGTTACTGGCTTTCGGCCAGTAATACACTATGCCATCGGTTGCATGAGTGAGTGAGTGAAATTCGGGCAAACTTCTGGTGAAATTCGGAAATCTCCGAAGGAGAGGCGAAGTGTTAAGCCGAAAGATACGCGAACTACGTGCGCCGGCCTGAGAGCGTTTAAGGCGACTATTAATAATCAAATATAGGGTTTGTGGTTATACATATACGGTTTGAGACCAAACCGTGCAGTTTAGTCCAGAAATATATCTGTAGGGGAAACGTTTTATCAATTCTCGATAAACGTAGTATTGACGTAGCCGCTCGGAATGAAATAGGAAACTGAAGCACGGAAACACGGGGCGATATTTTACTATAGATCAATGGCTTTGGGTCGTAGGCGTTTATAATGTCCATTTTAGTAATTAGAGGTGCGAAGGTAAGTTGATCGTAATTTATATTTCTCAATGTTTCTGTTACATTTTATCATAGTTAATAGAGGGGACTGGTTATGAAGCCTTTTGTTATATGTCTTTGTTCATTTTTTTCAACCGTGACCGTGCACAAATCTTATATTTTTTCATTGTTTCGCCTTAATTTCCATGGTTGAGCAACTGAACCCAAATGTTTCTTTTCCGCTGCTTGTTCGATGTATTCTAGTTCAAAATTAATTATATTAGAATATTTCAATAAATAATCCAATAGACAACATTTCAGTTCATTCATATAGCCATTTTCTAATGAATTTAAACAAACTTTGTGCACGGTCAAGACCAGTTCAACATTCAGACTAGAACAAAGAAATGTAACAAAAGGCTTCCTAACCATTCCCCTCTATTAACTATGATTTTATATAGTACTTCAGTTTTCATTTTGCTTATGTAGAAATTTAAATGAACTTACCGTGTCTAAAGATTCGAAGGTTTTCGATTTGTAATAGACCTGTTGACAAATCTTTATTTGCACGTCACGGCATAGGTGCTCAAAATTTGAATTAATATTTCATTTTTCGTCCAATCGATTTTATTCAAAAATATGGTTTAGAAAACTGTGTTTGGAGATAATTTTTTAGCCGAAAGCGAAATAATTTGATGCACAAGATGTTTTATTCGGCGGGCAAGAGTTGTTATGTCACATAACTCAAACTGTAGCGTATTGCTCCACAGGACACCAACACTTCAGACACCGTGAATAATGTAAAAGTACTTTCACGTACGTAAAATACGAATGTAAAGTCTTTAACTGTATAGAATTTTCTTTATTTGATGTAATCAGGCACAGCTTTAATTGATTCTTGTGAGACTTTGGAAAGACTAAAAATATATTTTTACTTTAATATGATAAGAATTCTACTTGGCTCTGGGCCACCATTGATATTATAATACTAAAAATGCCAAGCGTCGTCTTGTTTTTGAACTCGTAAAATTCAAGATTATCTTGAAGTGTGGTTTATTGTTGATTTGGTTGGGGCAATTTCTCAACAGAACGTACATGTTTGATCGAAATTTTGTTTTCCGGCCGTGTTTACAATGTACATTTACTAGTTAAAGATGCGAAGGCAGGTAGAACATGATTTATATTTCTCAATAGTTCTGTTACATTTTATATAGTACTTCAGTTTTTCATTTTGCTTATGTAGAAATTTAAATAAACTTACCAAGGGCACTAGGACAAAGTCGGTGTGTGTATGGACTAGTCGAAGTAGACCCCTACCCCCACCCCCAACTAGGGACAGGCCTTGAAATGTGTCTATATCTATATTTGGATTTGGGGCCAGTAACCACATGGCCTCATAGAGGTCTATTTTTTCTGATTGTTGTACAGAATTTTAATATCGGACCAGACCATTGCATGGAACAACTAGGTTCCATTGACCTTGTTGGTCACGTAATGCTTTTATTCATATATAAAACATCCGAAACATGAACGAAAAAATACACGATTTGTTATTTTGTCCAAAACGCTGTAGTAGAAGTCTTTACAGCAAACAACTGAGATACATAATTAAATAAAAAGTTGAATAAACTAGGTAATATTTTTGCATGTCGGAGATATATAATACTCATGTATGATAATAGAAGGACAAAGGCAACCACTAATAGCTGCTGAAAGACAAATTGACTAATCAGATAGTCTTTAGTTTAAGTTAGCCGATTCAAAAAGGGTCTATGTTACGGTTAACTATTTCCCGGAATGGTGAAGAATGCGTGAAACGGCTCGGTGAAGAGTACGAACGGGGCCGGTCATTGGAGCCTATCCTAAAAGGGGCTCCCGGGGCACGAGTGAACGCACGTGTGCGTCTAGTTTCTAACATCAAGTCTTTCTCGATTTGGTTCACAGACTTTCCAGTGTTCTCATTGTGTGAAAACATACAAACACAAAAGAAGCTTAGAACGGCATGCGCAAGAATTTCATCAGCCTGCCAAAATATTCCCCTGCATACGCTGTGGCAAAGAATTCAAAAGACAACAAGACCTCGACAGACATGTACAGAAGGCTTGTAAAAGTCGAAAACTTGTAGCAGAAAACATGAACTGACCTCAACCGGCAAAGCAGAGAAAACTCTCCGGAAAAGAACTGGAAGAATACGAAGTAAGTTTCTTCTTTCTCTTAGTGTTTAGCTTTCTGTAATTTACTAGGCAACATTGTGTAAAGATAATCACACTAGCATGTCCCGTAACACAGGGACTCCAATGCTGTGTACATTTAGGTGCCTGCACACACAAATTACAGTGTACACACAAAAGGGGCTCGGTTTTAATAATAGGATTAAAGATAATTTTAATTTCTTTTTCCCAGTTGGCAAACATTCCACTTGAAGTGCTCAAAGAGTATGATGGGCAAATGTTAGGTGATGATAATACTGAGGTAGGTTTTTTAGATAGTACATTCTGAAATGTGTTACATGAATAGAGATTCATTGCAATATTTTGTTTTATAAATAGAACAAGAAGGAGGTGGAGAGGAGACCGACTGTGCACTGGATGACAATGCTACCGTGCATAAATACAAGCCCAAGAAAAAAGAAAAACTCGATCTTCTGCTGACACTGGAGGGGGAAAAGAAAACCATCCTAAACCAGTTACAAAAACAGTTAAAGAATCATCGCGGCATAAAATGGTTTTTATGCAGCAACGTGAAAATGGTCAAGTCCACCCCCGAAGGTGAAGAACATACCTCTACTCCCCATTTGAGAAGCACATGCAACACAACTACCAATCTTCACGACACAGAGAAAACGTATCATGAAGCAATAGAAAAAATCAAAATCTCCTTTTTAGAATATCAGAGAGAAGGCTCTGGATGGCAACTGGATGAGGTAAGTAATGATGATGATGATGATAATAAAAAACAAGAACAAAGCTCAACATGAATTTTATCCTCTCACCAGGTCCTCCACCTTGATTTGGGGGTAACAGTTTACAAACCCCTAGAAGGAGCAGGCTATTTACCCCTCCCCAAAAAGATCAAAAACAAGAAGGCGGTGTTAAACATACAAAATGAAGACCAGAAATGTTTAACGTGGTCCATCCTGGCAGCCAAACACCCCGTTCCCTGGGGATCACATCCACATCGAGTGTACAACTGCACCAGGTATGAGTCGGAACTCAAAATTGAGGGTATCAACTACTTTGTAGAGATAAAACAAGTCCCAAAATTTGAGCGGCAAAACCAAGACATCTCTGTCTGTGTCTTCGGATTTGAAGATGGGGAGCTCTTCCCACTTTACATCACCAAAGAGAAAAAAGAGCTCCATGTGAACTTGTTACTCTATTCCAAGAATGAAAAGAGGCATTATTGTCTCATAAGAGATTTGGATCGCTTGTTGTATAGTATGAATCGATACGAACATCGCATGTTCCACTGCAATTATTGCTTGCATGGCTTTGTCAGCCGGCCAGATTTGTTGGAGGAACATGAACCTCTCTGCGGACGGCACGGTCCCCCAAAAAAATCAAATTACCTGACGGAGACCAAGCTACCTTGGCCTTCAAAGAGGTGCAGAAACAGCTGAAGGTTCCCTTTATGATTTATGCGGACTTTGAATCGTTTCTAACGGAATGTGATAGCACCCCTTTGGAGGACCATAAAAGTGGGACACAGAAAACCCAACATCACCAACCGTGTGGGTTCGGGTACGTTGTTGTGTCCACGGTGGACCAATATAGTAAACCCCCGGTGGTGTATCGAGGGGAAGACTGCGTCGATCGATTTTTGCAAAGTTTGTTGGATGAGGAACAGCGCATATCGGAAATAATTAAACAAGTCGTTCCAATCATCATCACAGAAGAACAGGAACGGGAATTTCAGCAGGCGGGTAACTGTCATATCTGTGGTGATCTCCTCGGTGCCGACAGGGTCAGGGACCATGACCACCTGACGGGATTATATCGTGGCCCTGCACACAATGAGTGTAACCTCAATTATAAGTTTACCGGGAAAATTCCCGTGGTACTGCACAACCTCCGCGGGTATGACAGTCACCTCATTATGCAGGGATTAGGAAAAATGACTTCAGAGAAAATAAGTTGCATTCCAAACAACACTGAAAAGTACATCTCTTTTTCTGTCGGTAATTTAGTCTTTATCGATTCACTGCAGTTTTTAAATAGTTCGTTAGAAAAAGTAGTTGATAATTTAAGTAAAGAAGGGGATGATAAGTTTCAAGTGTTAAAAAAATATATCGATGATGATAAAGTTCCTCTCTTGCTGCGTAAAGGGGTGTATCCATATGAGTATATGGAAAGTGTGGAGAAGTTTGAAGAAACCTGTTTGCCAGCCATTAATCACTTTTACAGCAAACTAAAAGACGAACACATCAGCACTGAGGATTGCCAATATGCGCAACAGGTTTTTCAGACATTTCAGTGTAGACACTTGGGGGATTACCACGACCTGTACTTAAAATCAGACGTGCTGTTGTTAGCAGATGTTTTTTGAAAACTTTAGAACGCTCTCTTTAGAATATTATCAACTCGACCCAGGTGATTTTTTACATGGCTCCCGGTTTGTCTTGGTCGGCTTCTCTGAAAATGACTGGGGTCGAGTTACAGTTATTTACAGATCCCGATATGCATTTGTATTGCGAAAAAGGGCTTCGCGGGGGAATAAGTCAAATTACCCATCGATATAGTAAAGCCAACAACCCCTATGTGCCAGACTACAACTCTGGACTCCCCAACAATTATATCATGTACTAAGACGCAAACAATCTGTATGGCTGGGCAATGTCGCAGTCTCTCCCGGTCGACAACTTCGGGTGGTTGACTTCCGGAGAAATTGAAGAGTTGAAGGAGAACATCATGACCCTCCCTGCAAATGGAGCCGAGGGATACATCCTGGAAGTGGACCTAGAGTATCCCAAAGATCTCCACGATCAACACTCAGACTACCAACTGGCACCAGAAAAAGTGAAAGTACCAAAAGACTGGTTGTCCCCTTACTGCCAACAGCTGAGGAAAGATCTCAAAATGAAATTCGCCCCCACGGACAAGTTGGTCCCCAATTTGAACGACAAAGAACATTATATTCTCCACTACCGAAACCTTCAACAGTACATGTCCCTTGGCATGAAGCTTAAAAAAATCCACCATGTTCTTGTTTTTAATCAGTCGGCGTGGCTTAAGAGCTATATCGACTTTAATACCGAAAAAAGAAAGAATGCCAGAAATGACGTTGAAAAGGATTTTTTCAAGCTGATGAACAATGCCGTCTTCGGAAAGACTATGGAGAATCTACGAAAACGTGTCAATGTGAAACTAGTAAACACGGTGAAACAACTTAAAAAATGGTCTGCGTCACCACTGTTTGATTACTTTAGGATTTTCGATGAACACTTGGTTGCTGTGAACATGAAGAAACCCAGTCTGTACCTGAACCGACCCATCTATGGGGTATTTTGCATTCTAGACTTGTCCAAAGTGTTGATGTATGATTTTCATTATAATTACATCAAACAAAAGTATGGAAACCAGGCAATACTTCTATTTACTGACACTGATAGCCTCTGCTATGATGTAAAAACGGATGATATCTACCAAGACATGTACCAGGATATAAACTTATTTGACACTTCTGAATGTCCAAGAGATCATCCCGTGCACAGCACTCGTAACAAGAAAGTCTTGGGAAAGACGAAAGACGAGACCCATTCTCTCCCTATTGAAGAGTTTGTTGCCCTCCGCCCCAAGATGTACTCCCTGTTGTACCACGAGGAGGGTTGTGAGGTTAAAAAGAAAACTGCGAAAGGTGTGGCCAAGCAGGTCACTGTCACTTACGACATGGCCACTACAGAGATTGTTTGTTTAAGAAAAAACGAACCATTAACAATATAAAACAACTTCGTAGTGAAAAACGTAACATCAACTGAAATACTTTGTTTTATTTTGACGTTTTTGATTCAAATGAATTGGGCTTCCTGTGGTAATAGGCAAACAAAGATTGCATTTTGTTGTAAAAGTTTAAATAAAGATTATAGATCAAGCTTTATTTCTTGCCCTTCGGTCTCCTGTGATTTATACTTGGCTTTCAAGCTCAGTCACCATAGTGATTGTTATTCAGATTCAGTCAGATTTTATAATTGACTTTGTAGTAGTGGTTCATAATTCTCAGAAATAGAATGCAAAAATCCCTCAAACTGATTTCATTCACATAAAATTAAATACTGAACCTGATTTCAACATCCTTCAATTAAACAATTAGACATTGCAGAACATTATACTTTAGATTTTTCTGTCTTGACAGTATTGTGGCATCTTGTTTTTGTACTATGTAGTATAGAATGACACAGATAAATAGTTGTCTTTACATGAAACAAGAATTCTCTCTTCCAGGTTACACTAATCGTGACTTTAGATGAAATTGTAAAACAACTCAAAACAACTACTACCTAAAAGCAGAGCTCCAATTTCAATTTTAATATTCTGTGGCTTCCTGTGGTAATTGAAAAAGTTGAAATGAAGATTATTTTAAAAATCATTTTTAAAATAAGTTTTGGTTTGTATATTGTATGGGCTTGTAAGCTCAGTGACCTTTATTACAGTAGATTTTAATATTCAAATTTACTGTCAGATTTCATAATTTACTTTGTAGTGGTTCATAATTTTCAGAAATAGAAAGCCAAATCTCAAAAACCTAGATTTTTAAGCAGCTTTACTGAAGGCATCTTCACGAAACGAATAATACACGATCCTCAATGACTCATTCATTATGATAAGTTTTTTAAAGCTACGAATCCAACTAAAAAGTCGTCTTTCGAGCAGTTTTTGAAACGACACCGGGCCCGAAAAAAAATGTAAACGTACGTTTTTTTCGCTTTAACCTGTCAAGATTGGTACAGATTAATGTTCATGAAAATCGCTAAATTTTTACGAGGTTTCGAGAATAATATTTTTAAGCTTTGCAAGTTCCAAACTGCAAGGAAACTTGTAAAAGTGTCAGCGCGCGTCAAGTTGGCGCCAAAAAGCAATCAGCCAATCAGCCAATCAGCCAATCAGCATCGCGATGTACACGTACGTACGTATGTATGTATGTATGTACGGACGGACGGACAAACGTACAGCCGTTGGGCTCCCTGTGTGTCCATGAAAAATCAACTGGATGGATTACCATTTTTTCTTAGGTATGGTGCTCCGCTCTTAGGTATGGTGCTCCGCTATAAATAAAATAGGCTTAAGTCCTTATGATGATAAGCGCTTTATATTAGACGATGGGGTAACCACCTTAGCCTACGGTCATTCCAACATTAACTATAAGGAGACTTAGAACTAGTTGATATACATGTTAATCTATAAGCTGATATATAAACAATAAACAATTTTAGAGAACATGAACGTGTGGTTATCATGTCTCATATAAGTTTAATTTACTAAGTCCTTGAACATCAAAAAGTGTCTAGTGGGCCTCTCGCGGGTTCTATAGCACGACAAAAAGTGGCCCTAGTGGCCTTAAAGGCCCTACCATGGGTTCTAGAAACCCTGAAACACGAAAAGGTGGCCCTAGTGGCCTTCTCTTGGGTTATAAAAGAGAGAAAAATGGGTTTGGAATGACATTTTTTGAATGAAAAATATTTTTATAGTCAAATATTGAATGAGAAATGTTTTTTGAAAAAATTTGAATGACGAAGTTTTTGAAGAAAAAAATTTGAACGTGAGCAAATTTTCTCTGGGAATATCGAATATGGGAGATTTTTCAACAGTCATAATTTAAGATGGTGCAGCGAAAGCGCAAAGACTGTCCCATTCCCGGTTGTTTTAAAACGAATCTGTTGAGATTACCAAATCATTTAGCTGGTGTTCACAACCTGGATTTAAAAGAACGAAAACTCTGGTTGGAGCGTGTGCGTGTGATGAATACAAACCACATACCATCTAAAGATGATTAGTTCAATATCAACCGTCGCACAGAATGGATGTTCGATTTAAAAGCCCCACCTCTATAATTGCCTATGGTTCAACCTCCTGTGGGAAGACATGTTGGACTGAAAATCTTTTACGTTGTGTAAATGACATGTTTGGCCAACCCATTCATAAGATAGTCTATTATTATGGAGAATATCAACCCCGTTTTCTCATTATGGAGAGGGAGATTCCAAACATTCAATTTTTGGAGGGCTTTCCAGAGGACATTTACTCCCTCTTTGATAAAACTCCAGGTCTTTTGGTGCTGGATGATTTGATGAATGAAAGTGTGAAAAAAGATTGGTGGACTTAATGGTGGACTTAATCACAAAAGGATCTCACCATCGGGGAATTAACTGCATAAATTTGGTACAGAATCTTTTTCCGCCCGGAAGGTATTCCAGGACCATTTCTCTCAACACCCATTACATTGTCGCTTTTAAAAATCCTCGTGATGTCTTAGGGATTTCTACATTAGCAAAACAGGCTTTCCCCCGTGAGGTTGCTCGTGTTATGGAAGCCTATGAAGATTCGACTAAACAGCTCTACGGATATCTGTTATTGGATTTTCACCCAACAACGGCTAATGATTTCCGTCTTCGAACGTCGATTTTTCCAGACGAACAACAAGTAGCCTACGTGAAACGTACATAAACGCTTGTACCAGACATTTTAAATCATTTGATCATGTCTCATCGCATGAAACACAACTTACATCTGCTGCGTGTCTTGGCTCGTTCTAATAGAAAACAACGAAAGGCTATCTTAGAAACTTGTCACGTTGATCTTATCAAGTGTCTGGCCGAAATCTCGATCAATTTCCTATGAGGTGTAATATTAATAAGTGAAACTCAGAGCAAGAGGTTAATACGCTACCGTCGTCTCTTGCAAGCTTTAGCCGATAAAAAAGTGTCCTTAAAAAGGAAGAAAGATTAGCTTAATCAACGCGGTGGGAATCTCTTAGCCCTTCTCTTGCCTCCTGTTTTGACCGCTCTTGGAAACTTACTTACAAAATGAAGTACAATAAAAAAATGGTGTTAGTTCCAGAAGATGTACTGAACCTTATTCAGCAAAGAGCAGAAATACAAACGTCACCGCTAGTAAAGTCTATGAGTTCACTCAATAAAGAAATGAATCAAACTCTGGATAATTCACAACTACCAGGCGAACTTAAACTCAAGAATCACGAGCAACTGTTCCAAAGGTTTTTGAATTTGCAAGAACAAGGAGAAAGTCACGTCCCCACCGTGACGATTCAATCCACCTCCGGGCTACCACAGGTAACCCAACAACAACATCAACAACCACAAGAAGTCCCGTCCTCGGAGACCCAGGGCGTCAGGAAGGGGGGAGGGGAGCGGAGGGGAAAGGAAAGAGAAGAAAAGGACGCCCTGGGATTTTGACTACCCCTAACTTGTCTTGAGGCCAAACGTCAACAGAGGCTCTGATTGGCCTCATTATAATTAAATTATAATGAGGCCAATCAGAAGCGTTTGTGCCATTAGATTAAAATCATCTAAAATTACCAGTAAGTTGACCCCACACATCGCTACGACTTCAAACAATACAAGCTGTCACGTTTTGTTTGAAAAGAACCATGTTTCCAGCTCAGCGAGACTTTAAAACATATATATACGTAATCTCTTTTATGTCTTTTATGTATTTTGCAATAGCAATGAGTTTAGAGTGAAAAATATAGATAAATTGCAAAGACCTTTGGTGAAACAAAATGTATTTGTGGAACTTCTCACAGGATATGGCTGAGCAACTATCACCATATCAAAGCGATAATTGAAATGAGCCAGATATTTTTGTCATTTGAACTTTGTTTAAATTAGACCATCTAATTGGATTAATTTTGGCCTCAAGACAAGTTAGGGGTAGTCAAAAGCCCAGGGCGTCCTTTTCCCCTCTTTCCTTTCCCCTCCGCTCCCCCCCCCCCCCCCCCTCCCTGACGGCCTGGGTCTCCGAGGACGAAGAAGTCCAGATCTGTGAGTGAGTCTGAGATACTGAAGACTGTTCCAAGGAAGTTTAAGAGTCAGGCAGAAGGATGGCTACAGTGGATGAAAAGATCTCCTGAAAGCGTCCAATGGGATGATGAGTGCGTGGTGTCTTTGGAGGGGAAACCAATTCATGGGTCGAGTATCACTGATCTCGTGAATGATGCTCTGAGGACTCGTAAAGGGTTTTCTCCCACCGGAAGAGATGAATTTACCAAAGTTTTGGCAAAATTGAACACCCCTGAGGATTTCGTGCGGAATGAAGAGCGAAGAAAATTGTTGTCCACTTTCAAGAGCAGACCAAGAATTCTTCCTTCCACACCTACAAGTGGTTCGCCGTCGTTGTTTCCGACTCCACCCACTCGTCCAAGAAAACGACCCATTTCTCCCAACTTACAGAGAAGGAGAGTGAGAGTTGTTCCTCAGGGAAAAAGAGGTTTAGAATGGTTTTCGCCCTATGGCCGATGTTGTAAACTTTGTTTTGAAATAAAGACTTCATTAACTAATTTCAAGTGTTGTTTATTGTGTCAATAATCTCATTATCTTATCTGATGTAAAACAGTTCACTACATGACTCATACTAAAACCGCGTGCACGGTGTAGTAAATAAAACACACAATATTCTCCACAGACCGCAGTCAATACATTTTGAAGTTCTTTCTTATTAAAAGTCCATTGTCGACAGTTTTGGTTCAGAAACTTGACGAAATTAGGGCTGTAAAATTCAGGCGGCTGTAAATAACTATCAAAAAATTCCCCTTCTTGTTCTGATGGGAAGTAAAACGCCACCCAGTGTCGCCCTGGTTGATCTTTAGGGTCCGTATTGGCGATGAAACCGCACGGATAGACGTCTAGTTTCTTTGGTATGTTGTTTCCAGCAAACACCCCACAAAACTTAGCTTGTGTTATGGGGTCATTCCTAAAAATTTCTTTCAGCTGGTGGGTGTTCATGCTGTGTAATCAAAAGTGACGTGCCTTGAATAGTCAATTTCTACAATGGATTCGAATTCTCCAAATACAAGGTCCGATACGCCTCCATGAAGTTTGTTTCGCTAGCACTCGCTAGTTTCAGAGTGAGGATTTGAAAGGGGATCAACTCTCCATCCACAGTGAGTTTAATGGAATTAGCCTTATACAGTTTGAAATTGTATGGATTCTTGGTGTAGCTGCCATTGAAGGCGTCAGAATCAACCATCCCAATAACTACTCTTTTGGGTACCAGTCCATTGAACAAATCATTTTTAAACAGGGATGGATCGCCTCTAGGGATTGTGTACGTCTTGCAGTCCACTCTACGTATGGGGTACTTGGCATTCTCTCCCTTTTTGAGTTCATTCAAATGGTGTAGTTGTAGTGTGGGGCTCACTTTGACTGAGCGCACTTTCAGAACGGCAGATTGGATGACAATTTTGACATTTGGAGTAGCTTCACCAGACATCAATGCGAACGCAGGTGTATTAGGAGTTAATTTAAACGTTACATCCACGTCATTTAGCAAAAGTCGTTCACAGAACAGTATGTCACAGTGTAGAGGCCCAAACAAGTCTATGATATTACTTTCTTGGGTAAAACTATAACGGGATTTGAGTCCAGCATTAGCTCCACCTCCTGTGCAGTACGTCTCATCCATTGCACCTGCAGTATCTTTGTAGTACAGACTTCCGTCGAGGTGGGATTTTTTGGCAGCTGAACCATAGTTTAGTAGAGTTTCCAACATACTTTTATAACTGTAAGTACCAGTGGATTGGGTGATTAAGATTCCATTGAGATACACATCCACCTGCTTAAAGAAGCTCTGTAACAGTAGGTTCACAGGGGCAGTTTTTTCCCTACTGTCAAGGTTTCTTCCATTGGCTTTGGTGATTTTTAGACGAACGAATAGCATGGTCTTGGCTAAATCCAAGTAATTCTCTGTTCCTTTGACGGAAAATTCAATGGGGGATGATGAAGACAGAGCAGAAATTGGTCGATGGTCAATCCACTGTCTTTTGTCTCAGCAATCTGAGTTGAAGGTACTGTAAATAGATCTGCTTCACTTTTGGTACAAGGTGTCGAGTGAGGGTGAACGAAAGCCATGTTTTACTTTTTGTCCCAAAGATCTTTAAAATGAGTAACTTTCGACTTTTTGACTTGACCTTGTATCTGAGGTAATTTGCGTTTTCTCTGAGAAGATTTATTTGTTGACTTTCTCTGAGCAGTCGTCCTAGCTCTTTTCACCTTGGAGAGCTGTGGTGAACTGACTTTCGTTTGGGGCGACTTACGCTTTAAAGTTTTTTTCCCGCTTCCCCTCTGAGAAGCTATGTGCTTTAAGGCCTGTTCTTTCAAGGTTTTTGCCGTCTGCTGTAATCGTGTGCGTGCTGAGTCTTTTAAAGGATTTCCCGCCATGACATCTTGGGCAATATTCACACCCGTATTAAGTGCGGCTTGTCCGAGAGTCTGTGCTCCTTTTTGTAAAAAGGGAAGGACCTTTCTTGCTAATGATTGAAAAAAGAAGCCGATGCCGTATCCTCTTTGAAAGGGAGCACCATGAAAAACGACCATTTCACCACCTCTCATTTTTACTACAATGTGAGCGTCTTAAATGTAATGTTGACGCGTTGCCTACGTCTTGAAATATGATTATTTTTCTCTCATGTCGTTGGTTATATAGAGGATATTACATGGGCGCGCGGAGATACGGATTTTATCTTCGAGTGTTGAAAAGATCTGTCACAAGTGAGTGCAGCGAACGAGTGAGAGATGTTTTCAACAAGAGAAGATAAAACCGTATCTCCAAGCGAACATGTAATATTCTATTTATCATATAATTATCAAATCAAGAGACAACAAACTATCTTTAGAGTAAATGCGCTCCATTAACCATGGTAACGATCTTTTCACTAGTGAAAAGAACATGTTATTTCCACTAGTGAAAAGAACAAGTTTTCGAAATTAAGAAATATAGGTATTTTATAAATAATTATATGATAAAAAGACTTTATTTTATCATGCATCAAAGAAATGAAGACAGTAGATTTCCAGACTTTATATAGGTTTAACAATTTTATTCGATATCACTTTTTAAGGGTACCCGGTTGTTTCGATCCATGGTCGTTTCGATCCAGGTCGTTTCGATCCACATCTGACACATTCGATCCACCTTAAATACACATTCGATCCACGCATATAAACAACTTCAAACATGTATTTTAAACTAGTATAAGAGTGTTTAACTACAAAGTAAAAATTAAGTGCATGTTTTGGGAATGTAATAACAATTTGGAAGGGAGTTAGTTTGCTACGAGTTGAAGTGAAGTGCCGGCCTGGGATCGAACGAAGAGCAACAATAAATATATCTTAACGTGAGACTTTAAGCAATCAGTGACAATTTTCAATGAAATGGAATAGGAGATTGAAAGTTGTCTGATCGAATCGTGTTCTTTTGTGATGTTTAAAGTTAGAATATAAAGTGACTCTGGAGCGATACGCGTCCATAGTTACCCAGTGTAAACAAAGCGAGGATCCTTGCTAAGAAGACTTTCACAGTTAGTGTCTTCCAATTAATTCCATTCTTTTCTATCGGATTTACAGTCCATGAATTGAAATATTATAACTTTCAGTAAGATCAAATAAAGGAATGAAATTGGCCAGAATAATGTCACTCTTGAAACCTTGAAACCAAGTTTCTGAAGCGATCAGCAAAACCGTATTGTAAACAAAGCCAGTTCGGATCAGCTTGAGATTTATCCACATAATTAGACAATATAGACATGGTAATTTTAAGATCATGAAGGAAAATATATGTCATAATTCATTGGGAGTATGTTTGTGTATGTTTTGTATAAGCATTGCTAATTGACTTCTGTGGCACCTAGTAGCTCCGAAAGGAGTCTTTGTTGCTCATAAGAACAATTTGACTTTTTCGGTCTTTGACGCGCACACAAACGTGAGCAAGCTCGAAGGAGTCTTCTGGCATCTCTGTCTTCTATATATTTCTCCAAAAGTGGATGTGGTTTATTCGATTGGCCGCTCTCGAGTCTTGAACTCAGTAAACATCAAATCAATTTTAAACTAGGACAAAACTTGAGCAAAATTCTTTGGTGACAGTATGAAGAGAAAGGAAGTTTAGGGGGCTAGTAAGGAATAGTAAGGGAATCACTTCAATAACTTGAAGACCATAGGCAGATTAATCTTTTGCTCTCTATGTTTGAACATCGATCCACTTGTAAATATACGGTCATTTAGGCGGATTTTCGTTAAGTAAGCGCAAAATATATCATTTTATCATATCAATTGTAGGAATGCGTTTTGTTAGAAACCGAGACTTTAGTCAAGTAAGCAGTAGCTTTGGCGTCTCAGGTCACTGTTTTCAATCGAAACCTTTCAGTCAGTACGCTCAGTGTGATTTGACACACCGGTTTGGTGTTGTTAGATGGTTTGATGAGGTCAAAAAAGACCAAGTTATTAGTAGAAAGCAATTTGGAATCACTAACTGTGAAAGTCTTCTTATCGTAGATCTTCGCTTTGTTTACACTTGGTAACTATGGACGCGTATCGCTCCAGAGTCACTTTATTCTAACTTCAAACATCACAAAAGAAACACGATTCGACAAAAAAACTTTCATTCTGCTATTCGATTTCATTCCCAAAACATGCACTTATTTTTTACTTTGTAGTTAAACACTCTAATAATAGTTTAAAATACATGTTTAAAGTTGTTTCCATGTGTGGATCGAATGTGTATTTAAGGTGGATCGAATATGTCAGATGTGGATCGAAACGACCTTGATCGACACGACCATGGATCAAAACAACCGGTATTCTTTTTAAGATCCAACTGTTGTACTTTCCGGGTAACCTAACCATTTTACAAAATATTCAATTTTCTTTCCCCGTTTTCGTTGTTTCAAACTTTTTTTTTCTATCTTGTACACTTCTTCTTCTCCCTTTGTCTGAACGGGTTGCAGTTATTATTCGTAGAACGCTCCTTCCAACTCGTCACCGTCGTATTCTTTTAACCTGTAGACTACCGGATTTCGAGGAATACGTTTAGAGATGGTGAAAATCTCGTCACTCCAGTTTTTCAAACAATCCTTTGGACTTTGAGATGCGGACTTGATCTCCTACTTTAAAGGCGTACCCTTTTTTCGTTGGCTGATCTCCATACAATGTGATCCACGTGTCTTTTTCGTTACTTTTGTTGACCGTAGCTGGAGCTCTTTTGATACTTCGATGATATGATTGATTGTAAGACTCGAGTAGTTCGGGTACACGGGCGGATCTAGAGTAGTTCACTTAGTTTCCGGAAACTACTGAGATTTTTCCCAGAAAAAAGAATTATTGAGATAATAAAAATAAATAATACAAATGGAACAAGTTTAAGTGTATTTTACCTTTATTTGGACGCCATTTTGAATTATTTCCACAGGAAACCCACATGTTCCCAGGCTATTTTTGTAGCCTTTTCAAGTTTTGTTGAGTGAGGGGTCCCACAGGAATTTCTAGCTATCATAATGTGCTAGTTCACAGTTTGGTATCCCTGTGTGAACTACTGCACCGGAAATAAAACACCCCGCCAGTAGTTTCCGAAGTGATTCACAGGAAGTAAAACACCCCACAAGTGGTTCACACAGGAAACCCACAGTCAAACCAAGCACAAATTTAACATTCCAACTTGATTCTGATTGGCTAAA
The DNA here is from genome assembly GCA_029948255.1 of Telmatactis stephensoni. Classification (NCBI taxonomy): domain Eukaryota; kingdom Metazoa; phylum Cnidaria; class Anthozoa; order Actiniaria; family Isophelliidae; genus Telmatactis; species Telmatactis stephensoni. The sequence goes on along the minus strand of JALIZF010001821.1, from coordinate 199,765 downwards.
ATCGGCGTAAACTAGTCCAGAAACTACTGACAAAAGTATAAAAGGGCCAGCCTACCCTGGTGAGGTTCTTTGTCCATTGGAATCTTCGAACTCGTAACGAACAAAATTAAACACATGATCGAACGAACTTTCTTCAATTGTGGAACTGTTGCGGTTGAAATTCAACGTAAACAAGGAAATTGGGCAAATATTAAGCTCTAAGTTTAAGCTTGAGCTAACAGTTTCCTCGGTAAGCTATATTTACAATTGATAGCTGATGTTTTATATGAGTAGTTTTACTGAAATGTTCATAATTACGCGAACTCTGACCTTCAAACAGTGCGTTGGAATTTGGTTTCTTGCTTCCCCCACTTCAAACAACCAACCAAAAGGTACTCATAAAGATCTCTAAAATCCTAGGGCGATATCGATCGTGTAACAGCGAAATATAATTTCGGTTTTTAGTTTAATAATAGATATTCGTATTCTTGATTTTCAGTATGATGGTTTGTTTCACGTCCACCAGCATGGCGGCAAACTTTTAAGAACATAATTTCAAACACAAAAGTGGCAAATATAACTTATTTTAACTACAATTAGCAATTCAAAGTGTATATAAACACAAAACACTGTGGTTTGAAAGAATTTGTAGTGATTTCCCCGGCTTTTCAGGCGCGTGACTTTGCGTTGTGTGACATAACACCGGCTACAACTCTTGCCGAATAAAACATTTTGTGCATCAAATTATTTCGATATAAGTTCAAAAATTATCTAAAAACACAGTTTCCTAGACCATATTTTAGAATAAAATCGATTGGATGTGAAATTAAATTGAGTTAGATTTTTCTTGAACCTATGACGACGACTTGATCAGTTTCTGAGTTCGGATGATTTTGAAAATTGTAGTAATGTGTTTGTGGGTGCTAATGCTCAGAATATGCAAAGTGTAAATGGTATCATAGGATTTAATGATATTAAGTTTCGGTCGAGTTGGAAACTACTCAGTCAAAATGCTAGATCCGCCCCTGGGGTAATACGTCCAAATACTTCATAGTGCCTTTCCATGTGAAATACCGGTACATGCGTTGTTTTAGCGTTCGATTAAAACGTTCTACAATGTTAGCTTTGGTGTCGTTGAACGTGTGGTATGATTGAATGTTCTTTTCTTTCAAAAATGTTTGGAAAACTTTATTCGTAAATTCACTTCCGCGATCGGTGTGGATTTTCTGTGGTTTGCGACCCGACTCTTTTAAGATTTGCTTAATCGCCTGAACCAGAGTGGGGCCGGTCTTGTCTTTAAATGGGACGACCCAAGCGTGTTTGGACAGCACGTCAATACAAGTGACGATGTAACGATAGTTACTGTTGTATTTCTTGAGAGACTGAAGGTCAATTAAATCCAATTCCCAAACAGAGTCTATGGAACCGACCACCACACGGTTTCTCCGGAAATGTTTCGCACCGGTCGGTGGAGGGAATACACACGTTGGGATTTCAACCATTCTCGCACTTGTTTGCTCGTTATCTTTTTGTTTTTCTTCTTAGCAGCATGGAAAAGGGCATCGAGGCTTTCGAGACTCCCTCCTTGGTTTACGTTGTAATACAGTTTCTCCAGGAGTGTCTCCATCAATTTGGGAGTTCTGTATCACTACTTTTCCCCCACAGCAGGCTAGAACACAACGGATTTTTCGAAAGATGTTTTCAAATTTTAGATTACGGAAGGGTTCTCAAACACCCATCACCCATGACTTTACCCCTTGAAATCAAACACAAGACTAAATCAATGTGTACAACAACGTCTGTTTTATTCATCCATCATAATCGATTTGAATATCAGATAAGGTTTGGAGTCCCATGCTTTACCGTTCAGTACATTACACATCATGTCTACAAAGTCTACAATGATTTCTTCTTTGTAATTGCACGTATGCCTCAAGTCTTTCCAGAAGAAGAACACTGAACGAGCAGACATCTTTGGTAGACTGCTGATGAATGTATACCATGCTGTTTTCATGGGGATGCCAGCCAGCTTGGTAAACTGCTCACAAAGGTTGTGAAACATGTTAAGATCAATCTCAGTTTTTACACTGTCGTAGAGACTCTCGAAGATTTCCCCCTCACTTCGTAAGCAACATTCGTGATCTTTTTGACTGGGCCAGTTTTCTGTACATCCTTCCCATTGAAATCTTTCATACACTTTTCCCATACAAAGTTCTCCGTATAGGAATGAAAGTACCAAACGACCTTTAACCCGTCCGACTGCTTCTACTTCGTCAGTCACCTTGTTTCCTTCCAAAGAGGTGTTTTGCATCTTCAAAGTTGATCCTTTCGTGAACAGTCCAAAGGTGTCCTTCGTAATAATCGCGTAACCAACAGTAGACGAGTAGTACAATGCTAAAGATCATTTGATAGGTTTTGGGTTGTGAGGTATCTTTTATAAACCGTCGAGTATTTAAAGATTTTCTTTTGTTTCATGGTAGCGCCTGTGCACCTCAAACAATGATGTCCAGTACTCGTCGTATTGAGAGATTGGACAGATCAAATGTTCTGTTCACAACATCTCTTGTGCAGTAGGAAAGCTTTTCGAATACCACTTTCGGGACTGGTGAATGTTTCTTTCCCCTGTATACATGGAGAAATAACATGTCGTTGTAGGTAGTATGACGACGGTCTTCTCACTATCAACTCCAGAAACGAAGCAACACTGTGATTGTGCATAGTGAAAACTGTTTTCCCAGGATATACGGTAATTAGGAGGGTTGGTGTAGAAAGGGTTGAGGTTGAATGACGCCAAAAGACTTGCCAATTGTAGCGTTTTCGTTCAGGCAATGGGGAGTGAGTGAGTCTTGATAACTTGAACTCCCTGCATTACTTGAATCATTTGTACACAGCGTATATTGTTGTAAAGTTCGTGAAGGTAGTGGTTGATTTGATCTTAAACCAATGGCAATTCTTCTGGTGAAGATTGAACTCGTACTTCATGAAGTACTCAAAGACTTGCACCCCGCGTACCGGCGGGCACCGGGCCCAGAACCGCTATTTGTATACTACTACTGAGCTAGCGATCGTCCGCGATCGTATGCTTGAGTGGACTCAGCGATACCGCGATCGTCCGCGATCATATGGAAACCAGGCTTAAGGTAGTTCGGGATTCATGAATTTTTACGATAGACTTGCCTTCAAAATTCCTACAAAGAAAGAGGGGCATAGGAGGAAATAAAATGTAAAATAAAGATAGGGGGTCACCGAGATCACTCTTGAGATATGAGGGGGGAGATGCGGGGTGTTTGGTGATCTTTTTACGAAAAATGGCCTCGCGATATCCGGTCAAATTATAAGAATTTTGGAACAACCAAATGTATTTAAAAGCAAACAAAATGATAGCCTGGGATGCAGAAAAACACTTGGAACTAAGTTGTTACAGAACAATTTGCAAAGAAGCGAAAGATCAACAATAATATGCGAAAAATGGCCTTCTAGAATACACGTTTTTGGAGGGTCAGACAGAAAAATGATAAATTTACTCAAAATCGAAACGATAGAAGTATTATTTTTTTTCTTTATACAAAAAGTTTATAAAATTGTGAGCAGAAATCATTCATAAAATCAGGGGGTCACCGAATTGTTTTTAAAAATTGTTTTTAAAAAGAGTTAGAGAAGAACAAAGGGTAAAAATCTTCGAAAACGAACACAAAAAATCAGCCATTTTAGCGTTGTTCTCTGCTCCTTTTCGACTCATAATATTCCCTAAATTTTATAGCTCGAGCTTTTTCTCCTACTTTACACGGTGCACAACATGTTTTGATAATTTTTTTTTACAGAATCCGGTTGATAAAATACTATTTTTCTTTACCAAAAAACGAATTTCGTCGGTTTTCAATCGCTGACTCGCTAGTGCCCAGACTTCACACGGACAAGCGAATATTCTTTAATAAAAGGAGTGCGCGCGCGAGATGCGCAGTAGCAAGGGTCCCGAACTACCTTAATGCTGTAAATGTAAATGTAAATGCTTTGTTTATAGTGGAAAAGCGCTTAGCTATACCAGCTAGTTTCCAGGCACTCGACTGAAATAATCTCAACTAAAGAATGTAAATCTAACATAACTTGTGCTATTCAAATTGCTAACTTGTGCTATTCAAATTTGCTAACTTTTGCTATTCAGATCAAATTGCTAACTTGTGCTATTCAAATTGCTACCTTGTGCTATTCAAATTGCTAACTTGTGCTATTCAATTTGCTAACTTGTGCTATTAATTCAAATTTCTAACTTGTGCTAATCAAATTTGCTAATTTTTGCTATTCAAATTGATTGGTTAATTTTTTCTATGTTTAGAATGTGTGGCAGCTTTGTCTGATGAGGACTCTGATGGACGGCAATCTAATGGTACGAGAAACTTGTAATTAGAATTAGCTTATTAATGCTGTAAATGTAAATGTAAATGCTTTGTTTATAGCTGAAAAGCGCTTAGCTATACCAGCTAGTTTCCAGGCACTCGACTGAAATAATCTCAACTAAAGAATGTAAATCTAACATAACTTGTGCTATTCAAATTGCTAACTTGTGCTATTCAAATTTGCTAACTTTTGCTATTCAGATCAAATTGCTAACTTGTGCTATTCAAATTGCTAACTTGTGCTATTCAAATTGCTACCTTGTGCTATTCAAATTGCTAACTTGTGCTATTCAATTTGCTAACTTGTGCTATTAATTCAAATTTCTAACTTGTGCTAATCAAATTTGCTAATTTTTGCTATTCAAATTGATTGGTTAATTTTTTCTATGTTTAGAATGTGTGGCAGCTTTGTCTGATGAGGACTCTGATGGACGGCAATCTAATGGTACGAGAAACTTGTAATTAGAATTAGCTTATTAATGCTGTAAATGTAAATGTAAATGCTTTGTTTATAGCTGAAAAGCGCTTAGCTATACCAGCTAGTTTCCAGGCACTCGACTGAAATAATCTCAACTAAAGAATGTAAATCTAACATAACTTGTGCTATTCAAATTGCTAACTTGTGCTATTCAAATTTGCTAATTTTTGCTATTCAAATTGCTAACTTGTGCTATTCAAATTGCTAACTTGTGCTATTTAAATTGCTAACTTATATTGTGCTATTCAAACTGCTAACATGTGCTGTTCAAATTGATTGCTTAATTTTTTCTATGTTTAGAATGTGTGGCAGCTTCTCCTGATGATGGACGGCAATCTAATGGTACGAGAAACTTGTAATTAAAATTAGTTTGTTAATGCTGTAAATGTAAATGTAAATGATTTGTTGATAGTGGAAAAGCGCTTAGCTATCCAGCTAGTTTCCAGGCACTCCATTGAAATAATCTCAACTAAATAATGTAAATCTAACATAAAGCAGGGGCGGATCTAGCATTTTGACCGAGTAGTTTCCAAACTCTACCGAAACTTAATATTATTAAAGGCCTCGCGCACGATGTTGGTGCACAGCAGCGTAACAAAATTACGACAAAAAAGGATCGTGCCCAAGGCACGCACGATAATCGGGCATTAATGCACGATGCACGATCACTGATGCTCGATATTATCATCGAGCCTTCATCGAGCATAGATCGACCTTTTATCGAGCATAGATCGAGCCTTCATCGGGCATAGATCGAGCCTTCATCGAGCATAGATCGAGCCTTTATCGAGCATAGATGGAGCCTTCATCGAGCATAGATCGAGCCTTCATCGAGCGTAGATCAAGAATATTGAACTCCGACATGGACCTATCGTCCTACAATTGTCCTACCAGTTGTGAGTCGATCGTTTCATGCATAAAATGCTTAGGTAGGGTCGGCAGAATCCAATGTTGTTGAGAAAATATTGTTCCAACGAATAAATGAAATAAAATATTACAGATAATTAAATAATCGCCAATGTGGTTCCAGAAAAAAAACAAGGATATTATTGCTCTGCGAGCCATTCTCCTTGCATTTCATCAACTGCCATGGAGAATCGGAAAAATAAAAGACGATACGTAGGTGAGATGTTGGACTAGAACCGGCCAGCTCTCCAATATCCCGGCCAACACATAACACTACACTCCCCTACTTGTTTTTGGAGTTTATTTGTCATAAAGGACGTTCGCGGGCATTGTTCGCGCGCACTTTTACTAAGCAGGCTAGCGCGCGCTCAACTAAATTCAAGATGGCAGCCGTAAAACAATATTTTTTTCGATAATTTCTTTTTCCTTTTTTTGAAGAAGAAATTGTTCAAGTTTGTAGGAAAAATTAAAATAATGGCAATTCAAGGTTGAAAAAAAAATCATTTGGGTTGAAAAAGCGCAGAAAAAAAAAAAGAAAAAGACAAAAAAGGAACTTACGAAACCCAGCCTCCACTCGGTTTTCAAGATGGCGATGGACTCGGGTTGTCACAGTCATCACGGATCCAGTATTAGATGGTGAATATCGACTGCGATAGCTTATAGTAATCAGAACTGTGTGTGAAGCACACATTATGCAATCGTCCTCCTTACCTTTCACGGTCATCATAAACAACTCCGCGTGCTTATCCTCGACGTTTTCTTTCCACTGTTCTAGCTTTAAACTTTCATGATTCTTCTACATTATCATCGAGACTTTATCGAACATGGATCGAGCCTTCATCGAGCTTAGATTGAGCATTCATTGAGCATAGATCGAGCCTTTATCGAGCATAGATCGAGCCTTTATCGGGCATCGATCGAGCCTTCATCGAGCTTAGATCGAGCCTTCATCGAGCATAGATCGAGCTTTCATCGAGCCTTTAAGCCAATGCACGATGCACGATACACTGTGCTCGATGCACGATAGTCAATGCTCGATGCTCGCTAAAAAAAGCAAACATTTTAGTCATTTTTTCACGTTACAACGCTAGAAATGATTCCACTACTCATAAATGACAAAGATGAACAGTAAATGGAGAAGGTATAGTTTAACTATAGCTAATTTGCCTCTGCGATCACTTAATTGTTTTAGAAAAAATAACGTATTCGGCGTGAAAATGGAACTTTTGAAAATTTAGTTTTAGTTATAGTAGGCCACAAAACTGGTCAAAATTAACGACATCTGTTATAAATTTTTGTCTTATATTACTTTCTTTGAAATTATACATATTCACCAATTTGAAACCATTTCTCCAGTGCACGTTAAGGAGGCTTCCTACAATTTTTCTAGTGCTCGACCGGTCAACTTGAAACGGCTGTAGTTCTTACATGAATGCACCCACAGTTATGACCTTTCGTTCACTTACTACATAAAGACTGAAATATTTATTGGTGTGTGTTTTGTTTACATCAGGGTTACCATACCGAGGAAACGATGACGTCACCGTTTTAGATTCCAAGCAATTTTACGCGTTTTTCGACCTAAACTTTTAAAATGACACACAAGACGTTAATATTTAGGACTTTGCCTAGCAGCATACGAATTTTGGAGAAATTCGTATAGACAGATTGTGAATTATTCGAGGCGCAATTTTTAACCCCAAAAATCACAATTTCTAGTCTTTGATTCCATAATTTTAAAAGCAAAGCAGCATGACAACTCTTCGACTGTCCAAATGTTGTTCAAATATCAGACTATTTCTCTACGAAGTTGCACGTGAGAAAGTGCTTTGGATCTCCGTCAGCATACGTCCATTTAGACATGAAATTGGGCGAAATTTTATCAAAATTTATACACAAAGCATTTAGTGCTCCTAAAGAAAAATCTCTCGGTCAACTGTTTTCTCCCTTTGGTGAGTAGAACTTTAGTATATTTGCAATAAACTGTCCAAGCGCCGATTCAATTCAAGCTTTCTAAGGTACTAGAAAAGACTAGAAATTGTGATGAAGTCATGAAGTCATGCTATTATTGTAAATTATAAATTGTATTGGAACTCGTTAGCTTTAGTGATTAGGTTAGAGCCCCCGGGGGGGGGGGGGGGGGGACTCCTTTATATAAGAGGACGGGGATGTGCGACCTTAGATGCTCAATCGCACAATGATTCTGAACGAACTGGAGTGCTCGACTATGAAATAATCCCAGACGAGGTATTACAGGCAATAGACAAACTCAAATTTAACAAATCAACTGGCATGGATAACATACCAAACGAAGTTTTGAAGCTCGGCAAAACAAGTCTTTGCACTCCCCTTACTTCCTTGTTCAACAAAATTCTTCTCTCTGGCTACTTTCCATATAATTGGCGCATTGGATTAATTATCCCAATACATAAGAAAGGTGACCAAGCGGATGTTGAAAATTACAGAGGCATAACTCTGCTGTCAGCCCTAGGGAAATTATTCACTTCCATTTTAAATCAAAGGCTTTACTGTTATCTAGTGAACAATGGCATCATCAAGCAAGAGCAGTTAGGATTCAGGAAAAATCACTCTACAATTGACGGAATTTTTATATTAAAAACTTTAATTGATCGCATTGTTAAACGAAAAGACAATCACAACAAAAACAAGCTATTCACTTGCTTCGTGGACTTTAAAAAGGCCTTCGATTGTCTTCCAAGACAAACCCTTTTCTCTAAAATTGAGCGTGCGGGGATAAAAGGGAAATTCCTATCGATGATTAAATCTATGTATGAGGATGATTGCTCAGCCATAAAGAAAGATGGATTAATAACTGAAACTTTTCGTTGTTATTCTGGGGTAAAACAGGGCTGTATGCTAAGCCCTACTCTATTCAACCTTTTCCTGAATGACTTACCGAATGCTTTAAAATCACAGGAAGAAAACTCTAAATTGCATTCTTTATGCGGACGACTTATTGTTATTTTGTACAAATCCAGGAGATTTACAAACACTTCTTGATAAACTAAATATATATTGTGATTTGAATGGGTTAACCGTTAACATCGAAAAGACAAAAATTTTGATATTTAATAAGGCCGGAAAGCGATTAACAAATTACACCTTTCATTACAAAGAGAATATTCTCGAAAATGTCCGAATGTACAAATACCTAGGTATTACTTTTAGCGCCTTTGGTAACTTTTCCATTGCGAAACAAGAATTAAAGAAATCATCTTTAAAAGCACTATTCAAATTAAGAAAAGAAATGGGACCCAACTTTAATGTGGATCCCCGTCTCTCGATAAAACTATTTGAGTCATTAGTTAAACCAATCCTTTTATATGGTAGTGAAGTCTGGGGTATCGAGGTATCAAAAGACGGTCCCGTAGAGTCAGTTCATATAAAATTTTGCAAAATGTTACTTGAAGTTGGAAAGAATGCCACTAATTCAGCGTGCTTAGCCGAAATAGGCCAACTATCAATGAATGTTTATGCTAAACTTAGGTCTATTAAATTCTGGACTAATTTAATTAGGAGCGAAAACAATCAAAAGTTAGCCGCATTGATGCTCAGGGAAACAATTGATTCAAGTAACAATGCACATTGGATCTTTAAACTAAAATCTGTTTTAGATCAATGTGGATTGGGTAACATGTGGGCAGAGATAAATTATAATACTAGTTTCTCAGGGCCCATCGCATTTCGCGCAATTAAAACTAGGCTGATCGATATAGAACTGCAAGTTTGGAATGGGGAACTCTTCAATGATAACAGGAGTATCCCTGGACAAAAAAATAAATTAAGAACCTATCGTCTTGTCAAGTCTGAATACTCTTTGGAAAACTATTTAATTGAAGTTAAAAACTTTGAACATAGAAAAGCTTTCACTAAGTTGAGGATAAGTAACCATGATCTTGAAATTGAAAAGGGTAGATATGTGGGAGGATACAGAAAACCAGAGGAAAGAAAGTGCTTCTTTTGTCCTGACGCAGTAGAAGACGAAAGGCACTTTCTCGTCTATTGTCCTCTGTATACCGATCTAAGAAACGAATTTCTAAAATTACTGGAACAAAATAATAATTATCGCCATCTTACTGACGATCACTTGTTTCTGCTACTCCTGAACCCGCCCAAGGATTTGCAAGTAGCAGCAGCAAGGTTTGTGTTTAAATGTTTTTCTAAAAGAAATCTTGTATTGAAGAGATAGTTCTTGTCATTCATAATTGTAAATGATTTTTTTTTTTAATTAATTATAAACTTATTTGGAAAAATGTCGAGATATAGTTATATAAGACACCAAATAAAACACTTCTGTCTGTCTGATGCTCGTCGGAAATTTTGAAAATGACCCCTAAAAGGTACCTGAGTGGGAGTGGCAACAATTGATTTCTACCCCTAAAAGGTACCAATTCAAAAACAATAATAAAGAATTTAAGTAATGAAACACTTTGTTATCGATGTGCTTTGAAGATTCAATTCAGATCATCGAAATCGTCCCTTTCATGCTTATTTTAGATAGTTTGAGACACCCTAAAAGGTACCAGATTGCAGATTTTGACCCCTAAAAGGTACGACGAGCATCCCCGTCCATTTACAATCGGAGTCCCCCCCCCGGGTTAGAGCCTTCGTAGGTAGAACATGGCGCGAGAGACTCACGAAGCTCTTCGAAGACCAACGAAAGTAGCCGGAAAGAAAACGGAGAAATTGCCAACATAACCCGAATTACACACACACGCACGCACCGGGTGATAGCATAGTGGCTAGAGCCTCGTTCCGAGGCCACTAGCCACAAAAATGCCTTTGTTAGCGATCTCATGGAAGTCACTTGGTCAGTTGCAAGCACTGTTGATAGTGTCGATGATGTCGTACAAATTTGGGAGCGTTAATTTGATTTTGGCAATAGCATGACGGAATGACACGGGTGACTTCAATGCTACAATCGGCGCCTTTTTGAATGACACATTTGTGGAAGAAAAGGACCTATCTTACTAAATTGCTCCTCACTGGCAACTAAGTTTGTTTTATTCAGTCATCCCCCCCCCCCCCCCCCCCCTTTATTCAATGTTGAAGTGAGAAAAGTCTCCCACCTTGGAATCTGACCAGTGGACAACATTGCTTAGGGGGCGAGGGGGGAAAAGTCACAATTCATAAACGTAGAATTTTGACCATTTTTTCGCAAGTGTGTCAATTCAAAAAGGCGCCGATTGTAGCTATTGAAAATACAGCGTACCAAGTCGTTTGTGCGTTAAACAAAATCAAAAACTAACTGGGGATTGGATCGCAAAACCGCGCATGTAAAGACTGGAAAAAAATTACCAAAAAAGGCAAAGAAAAAATCTGCCTCTCTTTGCTTAGTTGGTTTGCTTGCTTGCTAACTTGTGCTATTCAAACTGATTAGTTTTTTTCTATGTTTAGAATGTGTGGCAGATTCGTCTGATAAGGACTCTGATGGGCGACAATCTAACGGTACAAGAAATCATGAACATTGCTATTAGAACAACCTACTTTATTTTCCGCTCAAGGAACACAGAATGGAATAACCACACTTGATGAAATATTAACATTATTCACTCTTTCTCGTTATCATATCTTTGTATTTGTATCCATAATCAAAGCATATATACAAAAAAACATATCTATATTCGTTGTTAAAGTTAATGATTCAAGTAGACGATTGTAAACTTCCTGAAAGCAGTGAGGTTTATAATTGTAAATTTAAGAAAAAGCTAGCCATTTGACTCATAGAAATCGGTTTAAATTCCTAAACAAATTGCGTACCAAAATAAAGGAAATATTTCGCTCTGCGCGATCGTCGTGCTAAAATTAAATTGAAATTCAGGCATGCGCAAAAGAGTAAAGGCACCTAGTTTTGTATCAACCGTGGCAAGACCTCATCAAGAAAAACCCTGTATACGTTTAATACAATGAGACATTGTGGTAGGCGTGAGCAACAAAACTTGATAAAGGCCTTGGTTAGCAGTGAGTTTGATATGTTAAAGCGTTTGATGTCATTTTTCTGTATTACGACGAATATAACCTGGACTTGTGCTTGAATTCATATGTTTTCGACGAGAAGCTTAACTATTCAGTAAAATTGTCGGTAATTTTTTTTTTAACCAGAATTCATTTAAAATTTGAAAATGAATTGAAACTCGGTTGAACGGATCTATAAGGCTCTATCTATATGTATCTATAATCTCACAGTAACATAATTTATTTATATTCAAAAGAGACAGATAAAAATTATCAAGTATATTAGCGTCCAAATTGTGAGTAACTGACGTCATTTACTCAAACCTATTGTTCTCATGGCTTTTAAATTCAAATTTATCGGTGAATAATGAGCTTAAAAGACATAGTTTATGGGAAAGTAATTCTTCATATGCATTAGTCATCATTGAGATACTTTAACTAGGAATAATCCATTTCCAATTTCAAACGATGATCGTCGGTCGTCGTCGCTCTTTAATACTGAAATATTTTTTGCGTTCAGCATTTACGAGATGACGCCACACCCACCAATTAATCGTTTAATGACACCTAAGGTGGCTCGACCCAATTTCGCCAGTGCGCGGGTTGTCGAATTGAAGCGGCTATTAATTGCGTTACAGAATTAAGTTGACCAAACCTTTTACGCACACCTACTAAATGGACCAAATTTTATAATGATACTAGTTGGGTTGAAATCGGAGCTTTTTTAACATCGAAATTGTTATACACTAGATTTGAAATTTTGCCAATTTTCTCAAAATCCAGACCTCGACGAGCAAAACGGTTTATGAGACTTTGTAAATCAAATGTTTGTCTATAATGTGAGAGCGTTCTATTGAGCCGATTTTGAGTAAAAAACGGAGCAATTGTTTAACTTTGAAGAAATTTAAAACCGCGGGCACTTTACTAAATAAATTTTATAACAATAGTTTTCCAAAGAAAAATTGCAATATTTTTGGTGTTAAATAATACCAAGGCATGGTTCTTTATTTTGTGAAAATGTCATAGTATTTGCTATTTTTGATCGCCGTTGAGACGACTGTACTGCTGTACGTAAAGCACTAAATTGCCGCGTTTATCTCGGAATTTCGACATCCCTGTTAACAATACTGTTTCTTGAAAACATAGTGTTGAAAACTAGTAGATCTTTTTTTTTCTCTCGATATTAAATATTCAATCCTTTACCAGTAAGGTGTGTAAATTTCAAAGGCATTGAAGTTTTTTTAAGACCATTAAATAATTTTTTAAACATTGCCATATGTGCATCTCTATTCGCCGAGTTGTTGCTGTTGTTTGATTATGCATGCCTGCATGTGAGTCGCTTTGGCGCCTCGTGCAACAAATGCAAATATACATGGAAAGTCACGCCAGTGATATCCAGAGTAACGTTGTACGTAGCAGTTCCTTACTAAAGTTTCTAGAACTATGGTATTTCCTTGTGCAAAATGAAAACGGAGAAGTGAAATATTGCTGGAAAACACATTAAAGGCTAAAAAGGCGAAGGAAAGTAGTTCACCAGTCCAGGTAACTTGGAAGACTTAATAGTTCCATGTATTTGCATTTTTTGCACGAGGCGCCAAGGCGACAGGCATGCAGGCATGTATATCATAAAGCCTGAATCAAACACCGGCAACAACTCGGAGAATAGAGATGCACATATGGCAATGTTTAAAAAATTATTTAATGGTCTTAAAAAACTTCAATGCCTTTGTAATTTACACACCTTACTGGTAAAGGATTGAATATTTAATATCAAGAAAATAAAAACAAATTGATTTAACAGTTTTCAAGAAACAGTATTATTGACGTGGATGTCGAAATTCCGAGATAAACGCAGCAATTTAGTGCTTTACGTACAGTCGTCTCAACGGCGATCAAAAATAGCAAATACGATGGCATTTTCACAAAATAAAGAACCATGCCTTGGTATTATTTAGAACCAAAAATATTGCAACTTTTCTTTGAAAAATCGTTGTTATAAAATAAATTTAGTAAAGTACCCGCGGTTTTAAATTTCTTCAAAGTTAAACAATTGCTCTGTTTTTACTCAAATCGGCTCAATATAATTTCTTTAAACGCTCTCACATCATAGACAACCATTTGATTTACAAAGTCTCATAAATCGTTTTGCTCGTCGAGATCTGGATTTTGAGAAAAATTGGCAAAATTTCAAATCTATTTCAATTTCGATGTTAAAAAAGCTCCGATTTCAACCAAACTAGTATCATTATAGAATTTGGTCCATTTGTAGTAGGTGTGCGTAAAAAGTTTAAGGTTAAAACTTAATTCTGTAACGCAATTCACCTTCCCGGAGTTTCTTAGAATTCTTTATGATTTGCGCGCGCAAGCGAGGTCAGGGGACAAAAATATGAAGAAATGATGGCATTCATCGGGAACTCTTGCATTTATATGAGAAAAACGTTGATTATGTCATAACAGAAGTGGTAGAAACTTTAGAGAATTTCTTCAAAACCATTCTTATGAACTGATATCGGACCGGAGTTTATAGGTACTATACTCGTTTTTTGGCGGATTTTTCCAGTGTATCTAAGACTTGCTTTAATAATTTTGTCCCCTGACCTCGCTCGCGCGCGCTGAATCGTAATGAATTCTGGGAAACTCTGGGGAGGTGAATTAATAGCCGCTTCAATTCGACTACCCGTGCACTGGCGAAATTGGGTCGAGCCACCTTAAATTGATTTCCCTGTTCAATTTTTACAAGACCCATCTTCCCATAGTGCTTTTGAATCTCACATTTTCTCGTTTGTTTTCTTTTTAGTTTGCAATAGTCATTCTCAACAGCATGTCTTTGACAAGAAGCATGCTTGCTATTATTGCAGTAAAGTGTTCAGCAAAATTGGAAGGCACTACGCCCAGGTGCACAAATCAGAAGTTGAGGTGTCCAAGGCTTTATCATATAAGAAAGGGACAAAAGAAAGAATCAAAGAGTTTGATAGACTGAGAATGTATGGTGACTTTCATCATAATATTAAAGTCCTCGAACTAAAGGAAGGGCAGCTCATTGTGGTAAGGCGACCAAACAGCGATCAACAATGCAGTTATGATGAATTTTTACCATGTCCAGATTGTTACGGCTTTTTCCGAGGAAAAGACCTTTGGAAACATTCCCAAAACTGCACTTTCAAGAAAGAAAAAAGCACAGACGTTGATGTCAAGAAATGGGCTCGAATTAAAGAAAAAAGTAAATCACTTTTATTCGCCAATATCAATGCTTCGGAAAGTCGACAGTTACAAGACGTCTTCGCCACCATGAGGTCAGACGAAATAACTTTAATCGCCCGTAATGACCCCTTGATAACTGCTTTCGGAGCTGCACACGTCGAAAGGGTTGGGTCTAGGAGAGCTCAGGAAGTTTCCCAAGGAATGCGCCAGCTAGCCCGCTTGTTGAAACAGCTTTGGAAGTCATTTGAATCTGAATCTGAAAAGACAAAATCCAGATTTGAAGAGTTTTTGAAGCCTGATCATTTTGACGACATTGTCAGTGCTGTGAAGGAGCTTTCAGGATTCAAAGATAAAGAACACGAAAAAGATGTTGGCATACCATCTCTGGCTCTTAAGCTTGGCCACGCTCTTAAAAAGTGTGTCCACATTATCCGTGGGCAAGCTATTAGGGCTAAGTGTAAGTCGCAACTTGAAGATGCCGAACATTTTGAAAAATTGATGGAGTCGGAATGGAGTCAGAAAATTTCCCATCACTCTTTGGCAACTATGGGTTCAAGAAAGTTTAACAAGCTTGATTTATTGCCATTGACATCTGACTTAGAAAAGCTGAGAAGGCATCTAGAAGCAAAAATAGCATGTCTGACAAAGGAAGTCAAAAGCAACGCAACACTGTCTAAATGGGGAGCACTTGCGGAAGCCGTTTTGAATAGTCTGGTGATGTTTAACAAGAGGCGAGGCGGAGAAGCATCAAAGCTATCGGTTACAGCATATAACAGCAGACCTGACTGGAAAACTATCAGAAATGAGCGTATTGATCGGTCATTGAAGCCAGTGGAGAGAGAAATGTGCAAAAGGTTTGTCGTAAGCACCTTGGAATGAAATCCAGACCTACAATCATTGCCAGAATTGTTGGCACCATTTTGTTGGAGTGCGCGCGCACAGTGGACGATAATGAAATTGGCTCCCCCCCCCCTGTTCAATGTTGGTGTGAAAATTCCATCACCTACCACTTGGCAATCAGTCCGAAATACCTTTTAGCTAGCAACGTACGGGGGGAGGAGGGTCCAAAAATACAGCTACAAAGTTTACATTTTTAAGAATATCCGTAAAATTCACATCGTGCCGACTAATTTGGCAAGGATTGTATTAAACAATTTGATGGTCTATGAGTTATAAACCACATATCAGAGAAAAAATCTGTTACAGTTAATGATGTCTGCTATTGGACGCTTTCATTGATAACAATTAAGCCGAGCGGTTTTTCTTAGTTCTTGAGAAAACGAGAAAATTTGTAACATTTGACAGTGACCAAATTCTGTTTCAAGTGAAAGCAATGGTGCATTTTTTTAAAGTCTAAAAGAATGCCACCAAACACAGGTTTTGCGAGACTGGAAGTGAAGCAAGCCATTTCAAATACCTTCGTTTGATCTTTTTCATTAGTGGTCGATAGAAAGATTTGTTGGTGTTTAACGTATGCATAGTAGTAAGAAGGCATGCGATCCACCTGATATAGAATACATATTTTCAATGCCTAATAAATATGTTCCACCTGACTCTTAAGCCATAATAGTTAGAAAACTGCTTATGTACAAAAAACGAATTAAGATTATATTCAAGTTCTAGGAAGTCTAGGGATTTACTATATTACTTGTCATAAGTTACTTAAATCACCATTGTGTACTAGCATGAGTTTCAAATCTCGTGACTAAAACAGCATGGTAGCAGGCTCGTAACATGGTATATTTTCTTCCCACTGATCCCGGATTTTTACGGAAATTTTGATCCCTGAGCCCTAATTTTTAGAAATTTTTGATCCCTGATCCTTGGTGCAAATATTGATCCCACTGACATTTTTTTCGCGATATTTTTCCTTTATTGTTAACAAATTGGACGCAATGCTATAGCATTTCAAAATGCACAATATAATTGGCACATATGCACGTCATGATATAACATTTACAAGTAAATAGAGAAAAAAATAACAAATTGAAGATGGTTTTGAGTTGTCTGTCTCCTTATTGACACTCTTGACGTCATACAATGTTCAAAACTCAAGTGGAAGCACGAGCGCAGCGTTTTATCCCTTGTTCTCTGTTGCCGTACACTTTTCATTTCTTTGCTCATTATGATCGGCACATGTTATTAGAGCGTTTGCACTTCGAGTGTGACTTTCAGAGCCATTCTGATGCCTTCAAACCCAGTTTTCGTGATGTGTAATGACTCCGTGGAGCAGTATAGAAAATGAACGACGACTGGTAGAGCTATAACTGCGCCCCAAAACGTTAATCATTTGAAAACTAGGTTCTTCCCTTGTGGGTCCTGCATACGTGATTCGTTACGCTTCATACTTCTTATACATAGTAAGGATAGTTAGTCTTTACTGAAATACAGGATTTTAAACTTTACTGACTCCCTGAAAAAAGTCTACAGAGTTATATGAAAGGAGAAATAAAACATTTTACAGCCTAGCATCGATGCTAGTACGATGGTTATCCCATAATACTGCTCATTAGTTCTCTTGAAAAATTAAAAATTAAAAAAAGTGCGACAAAAATAAAATATTTAGTAAAAATCCGCACACAGTCCGCATCGATAGAGCCATGATAGTCCGCAGTCCGTAACCCATCTTTCCCGCCGCTTTTTACCAACAGCCAAGATACATTAATTTGCTCTCACAAAATTTTTGTCAAACTTCGAGGGTATCGAAGTCTTGATTTTTCGCTAAAAAACTGTCTCAGAGTCTCCATCGAAGGTTGGAAACAATGGAAATCATCATCAACAACAACAACAACACTGAAAACATCTCGGGCTTACAAAAATATACCTTGTCTCGCGGTCTCACTAATTTCGACACTCCTTGACCGGTATCTCTCAGAGCCTCTGCATGAGTATCTCCAATATGAGGGGCACATGGGGGATTGCCAAAATCCGCAAATCCGCTAGAAAAATCGTTTGAAACCGCAAATCCGCTTGCGAAATTGATTAAAATCCGCATGTGTCATTTCTGCAATAAAAACTTGAAAACTACTATGTTTGCAAAAGAATGTTACAACAAATGCTTACTTATACTTTTGCATGCCATGCTTTGATACAAAGTTAAGTTACAAGCTTCAGTGAGGTGATTGGGATCCATGCGGAGTTTACACTAAGTTTAGCTATCAGTGATTTTGGTCAGCAAGAGTCTGACAACAAATAAGTCAACAAATCTCAACTCTGTCGGGACAATTAATTGCCAGGCAAACCTAAAATTTACTATTCAACTTACAGTTTTACGATCGTGGCTTTCCTCTGTTTTCTTCTTCTTCCTCCTCATACTTCGGAAAAGCCAGCAGAAACGAGCTCAAAATTAGCTCGCCAAAAATTAGTTCTTGAGTTGCGTTTCGGCTCCTGTCAGTTCAGTACTTTTAAGTACTATAGTAGTTAAAACTACTAGAGTGATTTTCATAAACCCGTGAAACAAATTTTAGCTATTAATGTGTAATAATCAAATTCAAACAATAGAAAACAAAAGCTTTAGAGTTTAGTAGTGTTTAATAAGCTAAGTTTTATTTCACAGGTTTATGAAAATCACTCTATAGTGTCACATTACATGCTAACATAAAACATTAAGAATATCTGGAATATGATGCCCGTCATTTTATGCTTGAACGCACACGCCAGTAACAACGGATGGAAGCGCAGTGGAAGTAACAGTGAATTAAAAAAGACGATTTTTCTAAAAGCAATATTTTTATGCATGATTTCAGCCAGTGACAAAACTGAGCTGATTCCTGATCCCGACCTAACGTCCCCGATCCTCGATCCTACCCATTTGATCCCTGAGCCCTGGCCTCTGATCCCTGATCCTTGCCATAATTTGGGGCTTGATCCCTGATCCCATATACCATGTTACGAGCCTGTGGTAGGATCGGTGACTGACGTAGCTGTAGCAATTTAGCTCATGCTTACTGTATAGAGAACATAACTGATTCGAATGTTCGATTCCCTACCTAGACTTTGTTATGGTTGACATACTGATTATGTAACATGCCCTTACAACATGTCATTGGGTACCCTGTGTTACAAGTACGTTTCTTATGCTTTTACCTTGGCCTGTATGTTGACCGGGAGGTGTTATATCCAGAAACTTTCCGGACTGATTTGTAACGGCAAACATGTTTATTTCCCTTATGGGAAATAAAGATGAATTCATACTAGAGGATTTTCTTTACAAACGTTTTTTTGATTCTCCACAGGAAGCCCAACAGTACTCCACTTAGTACTCCACTCAATATATATGAATATCTCCATGACATTACCATGTTTTGAAAATGTTACTATGCTATGTTAAAGTACCACCCATTTATAACGTATTTGCACCGAGCCTTAGCTTCGACAATTATTCTGTCTAGATTGCAACAGTACTCCATCGGAATAAAGGTTAAAATGCTGTTAGTACTAGCCGTTTCTAACAGAAAGGGAAGTGCTGCGAGCTGATTAGTGACTGTATATTGTACGAAGCTTTAAAAAAACTTATTAATTCGGCGAAATGTTTGACCCCAAAAACTCGTCTATACATCGAACAGTGTCTTCCCTTGGAAATCGTCACAAAAGCGTTTATTAGTGCGGTACAAAGATATGACGTGGGGTCAAAAGTGCTTAGTAAAGAAGCAAAAAAATTAGTCCTCAGTTTACTGATAACCGAACAACTAATGTCAACAATGATTAAAAACTAACTCATTGATGTCATTGATAGGTGGCCCTAGCAGCTAAAAAAAATACATATCTTGTGTTACAGAGAATCTAACAAAGAATTGTTGTTTCATTCATGCAGTATAAATATATGTGGATTTAATTACTGAACTACTGAGAGTAGTCTGCATAGGCAAAATTTCGATTTACCAGAAATTTTAGCGATATCAGTTGAAAAATCAAGGAGATACGAATTTTCAAAAATCGAAATTTGTTTGTATCTCTTGCATAACTGTAAGTGTTTTCGTACAAAATTTCGTTTTTTGAAAATTCGTATCTCCTTGATTTTTCAACTTCTATCCTTCAAACTTCACAGTTCTACTGATTTTGATGTGCTATTTCCAGCTCTGGTCGTTGAAAAAGCCGTTAGTATGAAATGACTGTAGCAATTCACAAAATACGTCATTTACAAGTATAAGATTGCAGAATACGTCTTGGTAACAGTCATATTCGCATTCAGCATGAAAAATCGGTTTAGTACACAGTATTTTTTAAACCGTTGGAGTGAAGTGAGAACACCACCAATGATACCTAGCTACCGCACAAATATGAAAAATGATGAAATCGATCCGCTATAGGCTTTTATAGACAAGTTTTGCATTTCTACAATCATTTTCAGAATTGCTAGCACGATTTTGTCGGAGTGCGCGCGCACGGTGGACGGTTATGAAATTGGCTCCACCCCCCCCCCCCCCCCCCTGTTCAATGTTGCTGTGAAAATCCCAACATCTACCACTTGGCAATCAGTCCGAAATACCTTTTAGCTAGCAGCAACATTGAGCGGGGGGAGGGGGGAGGGGTCCAAAAGTACAACCACAAAGTTTACATTTTTAAGAATATCCGTCAAATTCACATCGTGCTAACTAATTTTGGCAAGGATTGTAGGTCTCTTTTTATATTTTGTATTAAACAGGGCTCTGTTTAATCTAGCACTGCTAATAAAAAATAAATAAAAATAATAATTAAAAAAAAAAAATCTTTCCAATAAAATAAATAAAAAATAAATACCCTGCTACGCTTCGGTAAAACCTCGACCTTGTATCCGCATGAGTTATATGAAGCAATCAGATACCGTAAAATTTTGCTGTGACCTGGTTATAAAGCTATAGTTCAAGTTTTTCTGAATTTAATCATTGGGCTCCTTTTGAAAATGAATTTATCAAACCAGTTAACTGCCTTCACTTGTACGAAGCAAACGTTTTTACGCCAAATGGATAAAATTCAAGCCCTGTATGACTTGTCAAAGGCCTTGTAACCATTCATACCAAAATTTCGCGGAAATATCAACAAAATAATAAAAATCACAATTTCATGTAATGCATACGCATGCATGCTCTTTGCGACTCTGTTTTACCGAAGCGGGGCGGGATAAAAATAGGGCCTGGACTACCCGGAATGCAGCTCAATTTGCCGGAAAAAAAACAATAGGTATCAATTAATTCTAAAAGATTGATATTCTTTTGTTTTTATTTCCTTTAGATTAAACTGCTTCGACGTCACATGAAAGGGGTATACATATTTGAGAATATTTTGAGACTATTTATGCCTCTGATTGCTTTTATAAATTAAACTAACGCACCTGTGCGTTTACTCGCACCCAGGTGAAAGCGAGCCCAATATCGGTTTAAAAAAGACATTGAGATGAGCTGCCGCTAGGGTAAGAGCGATTGAGACGCTACTCGAAGCTTACACTGTGGCGTTTCTGGGCCAATTAATCGTCCATGGCAGCGTGCCAGACCAGGTGAACGGTGAACACGGCGTGCAAAGCATTATTGGACAAAATGAACGGCCCTGGTCCCCAGGTCCCTTGATGAACAAGCAAAATATCAGAAAAATTATTTCTGAAAGCTTTTAATCACATAAATTAGCAAAAGAGTTTGAAAGAAGTCTCCCTTTAATTTTTGACTGTTCCTGTCGCTTTGCCATCGTTTTATCAGCGATCAAAACTGTGTCACGCAATACCGTCACGATATGTTGAAGGAGCAAGAACTTATCATTCTGCGAAAATATTTCACTCCTAAAGTTAATGAGCGAATATATGTTTATGCATTTAAGAAAGATTTAGCCTAAAATATGAAAATAAGCTGTTGGTATCGTCATTTTAACGCTCAGTGTTTTGGCTGTTTTCTTTCTTTAATATCAAACAATACGTGATTTTGAGAGTTGACCGAGGCGAGCGTGTTGATCAGGTGCGAGTCTCCCAAAGGAAATCGGTTTACAAACAGAATATCGTGCTTAACAGCACAGTAAATAAGGGCTATGATTTTAAAAATGAGTTTTTTCGATATGGAAGTATACTTGAGGGTTTTGGCGAGTCTACAACTGCATGAATTTGCTAATAACTTTAATTTTATATTTATCAACTGAACGGAATAATGAACTTAAGCTTAAGTACAGTACACAATGCCAAATAAAAAGTTTATCATAAAAACTTACAAACATTTGTACAACAATAACTTACACGTTAGACTCAGGAAGAAGACTAAATTTACAGTTGTTCACCACAAATCTTGATTGAAAACAATTTATTATAAACTCCAGTTGCAAAATGGTGGATTCTCATACTCGTCGACCGTGAAGTAAGTAGCCTGGGGACGAGGGCCGTTCGCAAAAATACTGAACGCGCTCTGATTGGTTGAAAATAAAATCTCCGTTCACCTGGGAGTCTAATAACATTAAGCCCCTTGGGACCTCTATCGTTCTTAGGGCACGCTAGCATGTATACAATTTGTCTGCGCATGTCTGTGTTTTGGGCTTGAAATTCATTTGCATATCGAATGCAAGAAATTTTATGTTGACACGGAATATTTGGCTGGCTATCTCGTTCTTCAAAATTATGTTCAACTACCGAAATACTGAGACAACTAAAACATGAGCAGTCTACCTACCGCTAGTGCGCTGTGGATAATTATCCAAACTGAAGGCACTCCAGATGGGAAAATATCACGCGTCAAAGTCAGTAGAAAGTTGTGAGAAGGACCAGAACTCCGCACTTTCGAGTAATATTGTGGGCACTAAATTTATATGTAAGGTACGTTAAGCAGTGGAAGCCATTAACAACAAGTTACTGTGTACATTAGACCAGATAAGGGTATTTTAGACTCCATCGATCGTTGAATAATTAGCCATGTATACTGGAATGTCGTACTTTTTCGCTCAAAATTCTTACACTTCACTTTCAAAATTTTACATCTTAGACTGCGCCCCCCAGCAAATTTATTTAGTAATTCGCTTTATCCACGTTTCTTTCTTGCAAAACTTAGCTTTTTTAGTCCAAACTCGTGGTCCCTACATGTGATCTAAAGCATTTTTGTGAACGTGTTTCCAAGCACGTTGTTTGCATGCAAATTTCAGCGATGAATTTATTGCTCTTTTATAAAGTATATAACGCTGCTTCATACGGCACAAACTGTATGCCTCACAATGTATAAAAATAGGTCATTAACTTCTAGATAAATGTTGCAGATTATAAAATATAGGCTACCGAATTTAGGTCAATTTTAACAAGGCTTGAACCCGGCTGTAAACATTGCTTGAAATCACATGGAGGGACCAGGAGTTTCCAGCAAGAAAGCTCTGTTTTACAAGAACGAAGCATGGAAAAAGCGTATTATTAAATAATTTTGCTGGGGGGCGCTGTCACAGATGTAAAATAATTGCAAGAATTTTGCGCGAAAAAGTACGAGATTCCAGTAAACATGGCTAATTATTCAACAATCAATGAAGTGCAGAGTACTCTTATTGGATCCAATTCACACAGTACCATGTTGGTAATGACATCCATTACTAAATTTACCTTATACATGAATTCAACGCCAACATTATAACTCGAAAGTGCGGAGTTCTGGTCCTTCTCACAACTTTCTACTGACTTTGACGCGTGATATTTTCCCATCTGGAGTGCCTTCAGTTTGGATAATTATCCACAGCGCACTAGCGGTAGGTAGACTGCTCATGTTTTAGTTGTCTCAGTATTTCGGTAGTTGAACATAATTTTGAAGAACGAGATAGCCAGCCAAATATTCCGTGTCAACATAAAATTTCTTGCATTCGATATGCAAATGAATTTCAAGCCCAAAACACAGACATGCGCAGACAAATTGTATACATGCTGGGCACGCTAAAATATAATACAAATATAATCTATTTTCGTAACACCTGTAGTGCAACCAGTTCAGTAGTAAAGACGACCTTGATTGAATCGGCTAACTGAAAATAAAGAAATATAACTTTTGTAAGCCTAGCAGCTTGAAAAATAGGAGCTTGTTGTTGTCGACCACCGGGTGATGCCGGATCAAATGGAAGATCCCTATCTGATCACTGTCGATTTGTCTGTCAGCAGCTCCTAGTATGGCCTTTGACCTTAAGGTATTATCTCACATGCAAAATTAGTATATACCAACTCCACAGCCTCGTAAGATCGAGCGATTCTATTGGTTCACTGTCTCGGAATATGAGACTATATCTACTTCTCTGAGCTCGGGATATAGAGCTTTTGAACAAAATGGTCTCTTTTAATGAAGAAGTAAATGAAAAACACAGTCTTGAAAAATTCGACATTTATCCGGTTTGAAGAGTATTTGAAGTGTATTGTAAGAGAAACAAGCTGCACGTTGTCATTCCTGAAGTGATTCAAAGATTTTGCACATTTAGTTTCTGTCCAATTTGCTCGGCTTTTTCATTTCCTAAATAGCTAGTTGCTTTAGCAACATGGATTTAGAAATAAAAGGTAACTAGAAAATCTTGATAATTTAGAGAAAATTTATAGGAAACTAGACGCACACGTGCGTTCACTCGTGCCCCGGGAACCCCTTTTAGGAGAGGCTTCAATGACCGGCCCCGTTCGTACTCTTCCCCGAGCCGTTTCACGCATTCATCACCATTCCGGGAAATAGTTAACCGTAACATAAGACCTTTTTTTGAATCGGCGAACTTCAACTAAAGAATATCTGATTAGTCAATTTGTCTGTCAGCAGCTATTAGTGGTTGCCTTTGTCTTTCTATTATCATATATGAGTATTATATATCTCCGACATGCAAAAAATATTACCTACAAATATACCAGTTTATTCAACTTTTTATTTCACTATGCATCTCAATTGCTTACTGTAAAGCCTTCTACAACGGCGTTTTTGACACAATAACAAATCGTGTATTTGTTCGTTCATGTTTCGGATATGTTTTACATATGAATACAAGACGTTACGTGACCAACAAGGTCAAATGGAACCTACCGTTCCATGCAATGCCAAAATTCAATACAAAAACCTCTCAAGATCTCTTGAATGCTTGAATGAGGAATATCATTGACTTGCTTCTATGCATGTTCGTTTAGCAACATGTAGGATGAGAAATTCGTAGATTTCCAGCTCAAAGGAATTACTCTAAGCCGCGAGGGCTTTCTTTCAAGTACTCCATTTAGAGTTCGATATTTGGTCAAAGTATTGGAGATGAAGCTCAAAATAACAGTCCATTCTGAAGCTCTTATACGTTTCTAGGTATCTCTCGAATTGAAAGCTCCAAATTACATTGTTTTAGTGCAGGAAAAGCCTGTCTCTGAAAGCTATTTTCTTTGTAGTCGGCCATCTTGCATTCCTAAAGTTCCTGTCTTGCGTTCGCAGTCGCTCAAAAGTGATGAAAGAAGGGCATTGTTTTTACGTTCTTAACCAATCAGAAGTAGCTGAGGACGAACATAGGAAAAAAAAAAAAACATTTGCAGTTTATAGCTCGTTCCCGGCCTAAAGGCCTGGGCACGAGTAAAAAAAGACGGGATCAATTTTACATTAATTTGGCTTACCTTAGCCGATTGACTCAGCACTTCAGTTTCAGCTGGTTTTGATAATAAACACAAGTTTTCCAGTATTTACTGAGGCAAACAGTCATCCTAAGATGTCTCCAAAGGACTTTAAAAAGTCCAACAAACACAACATTTTAAGGGAAGACTTGAAGCAAGCTTGAAAGAGCAGCCGTAGCTAGATTAGTCAGGACAGTCGATCTCTCGCTCGAATCCAGTGATTCTGATCGATCAAATTCGCCTTTCGCTCTTGAATACTTGTTTGTAAGGATCTTTTCAAAAATGTGTTTAAAAGTACTAAGAAAAATGCTGAAATAGGAAAAGACTGCAGCAACTTACAGTATATTTAGAGACCAAGCATGTTCCTCGAAGTCTGCTATATACAAAGCTGATAAACTTTCGCGCGCTTTGTCACGCTTTAATTTTGTTATGATTTCAAAAATAAGTTGACATTTCCACAAATAATGTAGTTTTATGAATCCTAGAGTGTTGTGGAGTTGGTATATACTTAAACAATTGTTCTCTTCATTGTCGGTGAATAGCGGTTTTAGGAATATTTACCGAGACGCTTCACAAGAATGGCCTTTTCTCGAGACCAATATCGAAAAAAAAAAATCGTTTTCAGTTTATAACTCGTTCCTGGCCTACGGCCTGGGCACAAGTAAAAATACTTAACCATTGATTTTTGCGTATATCTTAGCAGTTAAAAGTTAGAAGTTTATTAACAACATGTCAATAGCTCTAGATCTCTTTGCCCTAGCGGCATCTTATCTAAATGTATTTTTAAACCGGTATTGGGCTCGCTTTCACCTGGGCACGTGTGAACGCACGGGTTCGTCTAGATAAACTTTATTATGCAAGAAATCGTTTAAAAAGCTATCAGATTTATGAGAAACAACTAAAATTTTGAAACCAAAAAATAATCGGTTAGACGAACACGCTAAGGACACTAAGAAGTGAAAACACAGATTAAATAATTGATGAATGAATAGAAGACATAAGAGAGCATTTTCCTTTTTCATTATGTCTTACATTGTTTTGTTTTTTTCGCTCTGAGAGATTTTTAATACCTTTGATTACTTTAGAAAATATGTCATCTGAAACACCGTTTAAAATAAAGAATTAAAAGAAACTTGAATTAACCGATAAAAACCTGAATTTTGATGTTCTTCTTAGTAACATTTTTTCACCACGACGAGACAGGAATTTGTCGAATTTGTTGACAAAAATGGGTGGATTTGTTAGGTTTGCTCAAAGTTTAATCGTTTATCCCAGGTTGGATATGGTGGAAATACAAGGAAAGAGAGGACGCAAGGTCCCTGTTTTACTAACTAAAGACGTAAAAGAAGGAATTGATGTCTTGAATAGCAAAAGGGAGGTAGTGGGGATTCTACCTAACAATCCCTACGTCTTTGCCAAAGCAAGTACGTCCACTCATATGAGATCGTGGGACTGCCTCCATAAAGCTGCTCATGAGGAAAAGCTATGCCTCCAGCGTCCAGACCTAGTGACGAGTACACGTTTAAGAAAGTACGTGGCTACAGTCTCACAAATCCTAGATCTAAATGAAAATGAAGTGGATTGGCTGGCAAGACACTTGGGACACGATGTAAGAATACATAGAGATTTTTATCGCCTGCATCACTCAACTATTGAGTTGGCTAAAGTCAGTAAGATTCTTATCGCCGTAGACGAAGGAAATAGCAGTCAGTCGAGCTGGGATACTTCAGTAGATACTGACCTAAGCTCGGATTATAAAGGTAAGTGTTAACGGCAAAATTATATGGGATTGTAATCATAATATTTTATTATTTCATCATTTTGATGCATTTATTGGTTTTCACAGTTTGAGAGACTGGATACAGAAAAACTGTACAGCCCCCGAAATGATCCCCGACCTGAAATGATTCCCTAACCTAAAAATGATCCCCAAGTTGTATCTGAAATGATCCCCGACCAAAATGATCCCCATTCAGTACCCGAAATGATCCCCAGGTAATTCAATGAATGGAATTCACAGAGATCAATGATCAAGGAATTTGTCCACCTATACGAACAATACTTTTTTTATCATTTTAATTATTTCATAATTAATTTATATTAATTATATTGCCACGGTACTATAGTGTGTTTATAGAATATTAAGGTGGCTCGATCCAATTTCGCCAGTGCGCGGGTAGTCGAATTGAAGCGGCTATCAATTGCGTTACAGAATTAAGTTGACCAAACTTTTTACGCACACCTAAGTGCAAATGGACCGAATTTTATAATGATATACTAGTTTAGTTGAAATCGGAGCTTTTTTAACATCGAAATTGTTATACACTAGATTTGAAATTTTGCCAATTTTCTCAAAATCCAGACCTCGACGAGCAAAACGGTTTATGAGACTTTGTAAATCAAATGTTTGTCTATAATGTGAGAGCGTTTAAAGAAATTCTATTAAGCCTATTTGCTATTTTTGATCGCCGTTGAGATGACTGTACGTAAAGCACTAAATTGCTGCGTTTATCTCGGAATTTCGACATCCACGTTAATAATACTGTTTCTTGAAAACTAATAGATCTTTTTTTTTCTTATTTCTCGATATTAAATATTCAATCCTTTACCAGTAAGGAGTGTGAATTACAAAGGCATTGAAGTTTTTTAAGACCATTAAATATTTTTTTAAGCATTGCCATATGTGCATCTCGCCGAGTTGTTGCCGTTGTTTGATTATGCATGCCTGCATGCGTGTCGCTTTGGCGCCTCGTGCAAAAAATGCAATTATACATGGAACGTCACGTCAGTGATATCAAGAGTAACGCTGTACGTAGCAGTTCCTTACTAAAGTTTCTAGAACTATGGTATTTCCTTGTGCAAAATGAAAACGGAGAAGTGAAATATTGCTGGAAAACACATTAAAGGCTAAAAAGGCTGACCTTTCTTAAGCAACTTCCATGTATCTCAATCTCTTACTTCGTCCGCATTTTGAAAGAACTGTGAATGTAGAGGTTTGTTCAGAAATCTTTGCCTCCTCTCATCTCGTATTGCTTTAGTATTCTTTTCTGTTTTTCCGTCAAATATTTTAGACTAGTCGCAAAAAAAAAAAAAAAAAAAAAAAAATCGATCGCAAAAAGTACAGAAGGCATTTTAGGGTAGAAGCTGGTAACATAACTATTCTAAACAAATTTTTCATGCTGAATCCGAATATGACAATTACTAAGACGTATTCTGTAATCTCATAGGTGTTTTGTGAATTGCTACAGTCATTTCATACTAACAGCTTTTTCATATAATTCCAAAAGCTCCCAAACTTAAACACAATTACCATAGCTGGAAAGTGCACATCAAATTCAGTAGAACTGTTAATTTTGAAGGATAGAAGTTGAAAAATCAAGGATATACGAATTTTCATACAGTTATGCAAGAGATACCAACAAATTTCGATTTTGAAAATTCATGAAAAATTAGTTTAGAATAGTTATGTTACTAGCTTCTACCCCAAAATGACCATGCATGTATCTGATTTTTCAAAAATGCGCCAGGTCTATTTCTTCTCGGTATACCACTTTGAGTGCTATTTCTTTGCTAGATTCAATATAATTAGGGTGTCATCTTTGTATAGGGATTCAGCTCCTCTCTGTTGACACCCTTTTTGTTTGTACAAATGACGTTTTTATAAATAAATAAATAAATAAATAAATAAATAGATAGATAGATAGATAGATAGATAGATAGATAGATAGATAGATAGATAGATAGATAGATAGATAGATAGATAGATAGATAGATAGATAGATAGATAGATAGATAGATAGATAGCTCAAGCACATTAAGGCCTGGGTCAGCAGCCAAATTCTTAAACTAAAGTATGATTTTTAGTATCAGCCTATGACATGTTCAAACAGTTTGAAATTTGGCACGTCAATAGAACTTGTGTTTCTTGATTGCCTTAACTCAAAATATTTGTGAAAGACTGGTCACGTGATCAGTTAGTCGTAGAAAATGTAACAAATCAGTCTTTTAAATACTAGGTGGCCAGTTATATTGATATACAATAGCAGATACCCTAAATACAGTTCAATTTGAAAGCATGAAAAAATCACGTTTGGAATGGATGACTAACGTTCTTCATTAAGGAGATATAGTATAAAACAGGTCACGTGACCAGATGATCAAATCACTTTTTACTCAATATCTCCTTAATCAAAATCGAGAGCCAACCATTCCAAACGTGAATTTATAAAACTTATTATGATGTGTATATTCATGGTACTTTTAAGGACAGACAAACTACACTCGCCACCCAGTTTAATTTTTTCTATTTTCCAATTCAATGACGTCATAAGTCACGTGATTACAATAACTTTTACCGTAAACAGTTAAGGATCTAAAATACAATTCTTAGACCGATTTGTGTCTTATACAACCAAAAACCTGTCAAGATATTGAGAAAAATAGTTTTTCTCAGATGGGCCAAAAACCCAGGCCTTAACATGCTTGAGAGATAGATAGATAGTTCAACGTACTTTATTGACATGACCTGGTTCATTCCAGGTATTGTTAAAGTTTACAAGGTTTTTTTTTTTTTTTTTTTTTTTTTTTTGGTTTTTATACGTAAATAATAACTAGTAATCACTGAAAGGTGATTTGACATTTTGTTATTATTATGGAACAGAAACAAATATAATAATACATGTATATAAATATATATGAATATAATTGAGATGGAATATCTTATGGATTATATTTCTGAAAGTTTTTCTTTTCTTTTATGGAAACATTTTGATATGTATTTTGATAAGTAAAATATCACTTTTTCATCTAATGATTTCATAAGAGCAGATAAATAATTTGTAGAAAAATCAATTTTGTCCTTGAGTTTTGATTGAAATTCTAAACGAAGATTAGAATAAGCTGAACAGTCGGCAATCATGTGTTCTTCTGTTTCTACTATTTTATCTTTGCATAATAGACAAAATCTTTGGTCCTGTGGTGTTTTAGGTATAGTGTATCTTCCAGTTTCAATCGCTAATTTATGACTGCTAATTCGTAGTTGTGAAAACTGTCGTCTTTCTTCAAAGTTATGTAAAGTACTCAAATATTTTTCTTCTTCGTAGTATTCTTTAAAAGTTTTGTAAAAAGAAAGTTTTGGGGAGTTATTTAGTATATGTTTCCATAAATTGAAATATTGAGTTTTCATCATAGACTCAAGATCACAGATAGTCGAATTGTTTATAACGCAATTGATCGAGAGTTTTGGAAAATCAGAATCATAGTTTTTTATCATCTTTTGTAAGTTCGAGATGTAAAATGGTTTATTTTTCTGTGATAATACATTAGATAAGAGTAAGGATTGCTTTGCAATTGAGTTCTCGGGTAAACAGATTAAATGGTTGAAATATTTGATTGTTAATTTGTCAATAAAAATTTTTAAAGGAAAGCGACCAATTTCGGCTCTGCAGGCAATATTTGAGGACTTATTGTTTACTCCTAAATAATATCTACAAAAACGCAGATGAACCTTTTCAACATCATTTTTGTCCCATTTTTCAAAAGATAGTGGTGAATATAAACTCCATATTTCACTCGCGTATGTTAGAATTGGTGAAATGTATGAGTTGAAAAGTTTATTAGCGTGCATTGGTTTAAGTTTTTTTAGGTCAATTTTTCTAGCAAGTTTAAAGAAAGCATTTAAGGCTTTATCTCGAATTTGTTTTAGATGGGGTGTAAAATTTCCAGTTGAGGATATTTTTACTCCTAAATAAGTATATTCATAGACCTGGTCAAGCGGTTTAGATAGATAGATAGATAGATAGATAGATAGATAGATAGATAGATACTTTATTAACATGACCTGCATATGACAGGTATTGTCAAAGTTTACATTTCTTTTTTCGATTAAAAAAATTACAATTTCTTTTTGGTATTAATTATACCATATATCTAAAATAATCAGGTTTCAACCGAATGAAACAATATATATCTAAATAATCATAGCTTAAAAATCAGTTTTAAAATTGAGCTGAAAAGCATTATTAGCTATTATTGATTACAATTGAACATTAACAATATATAAATTTGGACTAGAGTGTATATATGGTTATAAAAATATGTAATGGAATATTTAATGGATTATACCTCTGAGAGTTGTTCTTTTCTATAATTGAGACATTTGGAAATAAATTTTGATAAATAAAAAATTATAATAATATTATAATTATAATTAATTATAATTAATTATAATTATATTATAATTATTATAATATTATTATAATTATAGATTTCATTAATGTGTCTATATAATTATTAGAGAAATCAATTTGTTCTTTGACTTTTGATTGAAATTCCAAGCGAAGATCAGAGTACGCTGGACAGTTGAGGATCAGGTGTTGTTCAGTTTCAATAGAATTGTTATTACACATTAAACATAACCTTTCATCTCTGGGTATTTTGTAATATCGTCCAGTCTCGATCTTCAGTTGATGATTGCTTATTCTAAATTTTAAATTTTAAATTTTAAATTTTTTTTTAATTTAGATATCTTTATTTAAACACGGTAACTCTATCAACAATGAATTAAAACCTAATCAATCGTTGGTCTCCCTAGAGGCCGTACATTTATAGCATAAAACAAACTATCTAAAACTAGTACTAAATTTACAAGCTCAAACGATAAATTTTAACAATCATAAACTGCTAAATTTACAAGTAAGTTATAAATTTTTACAAGAAAAGAGATAAATGAGATAAAATTAACTATCAATCCATTAATTAATTAGAATTGTTATATGTTGTCGATGTCAAATTGATGACATTTAATTTTCCTCTTAAAGCGGGCAAGAGACGTTTCTTCCTTTAGTGACACTGGAAGGGAATTCCACAATTTCGCTCCAGTAAATGCAAAGCTATTTCTGAAATGATCACCTCTTGCTTTAGGTACTAGCAGATTATTAGTTGTATTACGCAAATGATATAAATAAGCAAATGAAATAAATAATAGTAATAATAATAATAATAATAATAATAAAACACGATATTGATTATGGCTATGCTAAGACACTTTTCAAATGTTATTCCACATAGATTACTGCTTGTTGCGTTTGGAAAGTTCCTCTTGGCGAAGTTTAAGACATTTGTAAATAAATTTTGAAAAATACTGGGTTGTGTTTTCGTTATTTGAATGAAACAGATTAAAAGTAAATGTTAAGTCATCTAAGTGATTGATACTATCATAATCAATCTTTTCAAAAAATTCTTTTCGTAAATCACAATAAAATGAACAATGATATAGCATATGAATTTCAGATTCGATTGCATGATCATTACACAAGTGACATACATGGTCTTCAATTTGTATTTTATAGTATCTTCCAGATTTAATTGCAAGTTTGTGGTTACTAATTCTAAACTTTGTAAATTGTCTTCGTTGGTTTAAAATTGTTAATTGAGTTTAAATAATTTTCAGATTCGTAATTATTTTTAAAAGTTTTGAAAAATTCTAGTTTCTTAGATGCTAAAAGATCAGCTTTCCATTTTTCGAAATACTGGCATTTCATTTTATAAACAAATTCGTTAAGGGTGTGTGCGTAATTAGATTACTTTTTAAATCAGCTAAATCACCTAAGTTATATAATCGGAATATTTATTGAAGGTTGGAGTGAAAACATGATTTGCCACGTGAAAATAAAGACTTAGAAATCATAAATGCTTGTTTAGCTATCGAATCATCAGGTAAAGTAATCAAATGATTGTAGAATTTTAAAATTAATGTATCAATATAGATTTTCAGGGGAAATCTGCTACGTTCTGATCTACTAGCAATATTTGACGCTTTTCTATTAATTCCGAGATAGTATTTACAAAAACGTAAATGAACTTTTTCTATCTGGGATTTATCCCAATTATCAAACTTCTGTTTCTGGTATGCTCCCCAAACTTCACAACCATATGTTAGAATGGGGGATATCATCGAATCAAACAATTTATTAGCTTGTTTTGGTTTTAATTTTTTAAAATCAGCAATTTGAACTAATTTGAAAAATGCATGAATCGCTTTTTCTCTTGATTGATTCAAATGTGCAATGAAATTACCTGTTGAACTTAGTTTTACACCTAAGTAGGTGAACTCACTTACAATATTAAGTTTATTTTCATTCAAACTAAAAGAGGGCTGGTGGCTTTTTTATATGTTTTCTTACTAAATATCATTATTTTTTGATTTTTTCTCGTTAACATTCATTTTCCATTTATCACAAAAAGCCGCAACAGTGTTGATGCAATTTTGTAGACCTTCTAGATAGATAGATAGATAGATAGATAGATAGATAGATAGATAGATAGATAGATAGATAGATAGATAGATAGATAGATAGATAGATAGATAGATAGTATAGATAGATAGATAGATAGATAGATAGATAGATAGATAGATAGATAGTATTGCTTTATTAACATGACCTCAACATTTACAGTATTGTTAAAGCTTAATAAGGAACAATTACATAACAATTAAATATTGTTCTGGTTTTTTTTTGTTTGTTTTTTTTTTAGTATATTATTATGTTATGTACGGTTTCTTTTAAAACATACTTTGATGCTGTTTCAAATGCTATTCCAATGTAAGAAATTACTGCTTGTTTTTAGAAAGTTTTTCTTGGCGAAGTTTAAACTTTTGTAAATGAATTTGAAAATACCGAATTGTGTTTTCATTACTTGAATGAAATAGATTAAATGTGCATGTTGTGTAATCTAATTGATTGTTACTATTGAAATTAATCTTTCATAAAATTCTTCTCGTAAATCACGATAAAATGGCAATGATAGATAGATAGATAGATAGATAGATAGATAGATAGATAGATAGAATAGATAGATAGATAGATATGCTTTATTAACATGACCTGTGGTTTTACAGATATTGTTAAAGCAAATTGAATAACATTAACATATGGCTAGTAGATAGATAGATAGATAGTATAACAAGCTTTATTGGCATGACCTTACATACAGGTATTGCTAAAGCATTTACAATCATAACAGCAACATATGGATAAAAAGATTAATTTACAATCATTGATTTCTATAATTGATACAATAGTAATTATACATTACTATAATTATCAAATTTATCAAATTTACAAAATCAATTACTCATAGATATATGTGAAACAAAATTGTTTATATGTCAATATAAAAAGATTATATATAAACTATACGGCTAATATAAGTTTGAACTATTGCTCATTTTCTGAAAGTTTGTCTTCACGAAGTTTTAGACATTTTTCAATAAATTTTGAAAGATAATAATTTGTACTAGGATTGCGTGAATTAAACAATCTGTATGTATATTCTGAATAATCATAAGTATCAAGATTTCTACAATTAATTTTTTCAAAAAATTCTTTTCGTAAATTATCATACAAAGGACAATGATACAACAGATGCATTTCAGATTCAATGGCATTATTATTGCAAAATTTACATTGTCGGAGATGCGTTTGTATTTTTTCTTTAAAATAACGACCTGTTTCAATTGCTAATTTATGATTACTAATCCTAAATTTTGTAAATTTTTTCCTTTGATCAAAATGTTCAATTTGATTTAAATAATCTTCAGGTTCATAATTGTCTTTAATTTGTTTGAAAAATTCAAGTTTTTTAGAGTACGACAAATCAACTTTCCATTTTTTTAAATACTGATCTTTCATCCGAGATACAAATTCTTCAAGTGATTTGTCCGTTATTATATTGTTTTCAAATTTACACAGGTCACCTAAATCATAAAGTTGAAAAATGTTTTGAAGATTTGTGTGAAAACTTAATTTATCACGTGAAAATAGTGATTTTGATATAAGAAATGCTTGTTTAGCTACTGCATCATCAGGTAAAGTGATCAAATGATTATAAAATTTCAAAATCAATTTGTCAATGAATAATTTTAATGGAAATCTTCCAAGCTCAGATCTGCAAGCAATATTTGAAGATGTTCTATTTACACCAAGATAATACTTACAGAAACGGAGGTGAACTTTTTCTGTTTGAGATTTGTCCCATTTAGTAAAATCTTGTTTTTGATAGCTTCCCCAAACTTCACACCCATAGGTTAAAATAGGGGATATCAGAGAATCGAATAATTTATTTGCTTGATTTGTTTTTAACAATTTAAAATCAACAGTTTTAGCTAGTTTGAAGAAAGCATGAAGAGATTTTTCTCGAGATAGATTTAAATGATTGGCAAAATTTCCTGTAGAGCTTAATTTAACTCCTAAATAAGTGAATTCATTTACAATGTCGAGAATATTGTTATTTAATGAAAAGGAAGGAAGATTTTTCTTTTGAAATGTTTTCTTTGAAAAAATCATAGCTTTAGTTTTTTTCTCATTTACTGACATTTGCCACTTTTTGCAAAAACTGACCACTGTGTCTAAACAATTTTGTAGGCCTTCTTTTGATTGTGATAGCAAAACTAAGTCATCCGCATAGAGAAGCGACGATAATTTTTGATGATTTGGTAGATAGATGGGATCTGATCTAGAAGTTTGATCGAGTTGTAAAGATAATTCATTAATATACAAATTGAATAATAATGGACTTAAAATACATCCTTGACGAACACCACGTGTGTAATTAAAAGTTTTTGTACGCTTTGAACCTAACTTAATAAAACATTTGGATTTAGAATATAAGTTTTTAATAAGATTGTAAAAATGACCATTAATATTATATCGTAATAATCGCAATAATAAGCCGTTATGCCAAATCGAATCGAAAGCTTTCTTAAAATCGATGAAACATGCATATATCTTTCCTCCATTGGTATTTTTAACATATCTATCAATGATAGTTCGGAGAGAAAATATATGGTCTGAGGTCCGATGACCAGGCAGAAAACCGATTTGAGAATTGTGTAAAAGTGAATTCGTCTGGACATATTCCAAAAGACGTCGATTGAGGATTACAGAGAAAAAATTTCCAAGACAGCTTGATACACATATACCTCTGTAGTTATTAGTATCAGACAAATTCCCACTTTTGAAGATTGGTGTTAATGATCCGACAGACCATGTGTCTGGAAAGATACCGGAGATTAAAATTATATTGAAAAACTTTTTATATACACAACACATGCTATCAATACTGTATCGAATCATTTCATTTTTGATTTTATCACAGGAAGCAGCTTTGTTGTTTTTAAGTAATTTTACACTAGAACGAATTTCTTCTTCATTGAAGGGAGAGTTTAGAATTTCATTTATGTAAGAGGAATTTCTCTCATTTTCCTTTAAGCTATGTTCCAAAACTGACTGTTCCGGAGTTAAAGTTTGCTTTTTATGAAGCGATGTAAAATGATCTAGCCAACCTTGTTCAGTAATTGGGGGAATAAATTCTTCTTTTGTTTCTTCGTTGGCCATTTTTAGAGCTTTCCAAAAGCTTGAATTACCTGAGTTAGTTTCAAGCTCTAGTAATTTGTCTTTGTGAAAATTAAATTTCTTTATTTTCAATAACTTTTTAAAACATTTTAATTTATGATGATAGAGTTCTCTTATGTAAGGATCGGATGGATTTGAATGTTTTTGATTAGAAAGTTGTCTAAGTTCCTTTCTCGCTTTTCTACAATCGAAATCAAACCATTTTTTATTGCAGATTTTCTTTTTCTTCTTGTTTTTGACTATTTGTCTTAATGTCAATGACATAGATGAAGCCACTGTGAATATAGTTTGTACGTCATGTGTAGCTTCCTCTATTGACTTGGCATTTGTTACATTAAAATCCTTAGAGAGAAATTCGTTAATCAACGATTTAACTTTTGACGATTGCATGGCTTTTTGAAAAGGCTCAATTGATTCTTGTGTCCAAATGAACTGCGGTGAAATAGACTCAAGAGAGTTAAAATTCAATTGTGATTTGTCATTATCAGGTAGGAATGGTATTGATGATTGAATCCACGTAGCTATTGGACTATGATCAGAAAGAAATATTTGTTTATCTACAGTGAAATATTTAGCACAGTTAAAAATGCACTGATCAGTAATTATATAGTCAACAGTACTATCACCATTCCGACTAGAATATGTAAATCTACCAAGGGAATCCCCATTTGTTCGTCCATTCAGAACTTTTAAATCAAATGTTTTACATATTTCAAGTAAACGTTTACCATGCATATTAAGAACAGAATCAAAATTATTCCTAGAAGAAGACTGTATGGACATTTCGCTGCAATCATTTGGAATAAAGTTATGTCCGTCTTTACAAACTGTATCATTGTCTTTTCCGGTTCGAGCATTAAAATCGCCTAATAACATAACAAAACCATTTTTCAAAAATTGTTCAATTTCATCATGTAGCTTATCGAAAATTTCGACTTTAAAGTAATTAGAATTTTCTGGTGGAATATATACTCCACAAATGAATAAGTCTTTATGTTTCCCAAGTATGTGGCCAGAAATTCGACACCACATAAGATTGTTAGATGATTTGACCAATTCAACAAAATTACGATATTTGTTTTTATATAAGAGCGAGACTCCGCCGGAAGAATGGCCACTGTTTTTTTTAGTTTGATGTTTGTAAGCACTAATTGATAATGAGCAATAGCCTTCTACATGTGGAATATTATCTGACCAGGTCTCAGTGAGCATTATACAATCATGTTTGTTAACAACATTAAGAAAATCGACAACTTTACTCTTGTCACCCAAGACTTTGCTTTGCAAGCCATTGATATTCCAAGAGCAAAATGAAACTCTTTTATCAAAATCTAACATGATTAACTATTGAAAACTAAACCTATGTATATTATATATGAATAACTTGTGTATACTCTAAAACGATAAAAAACAGATCCTCGGTAAGTGACTCAAAACAAATTAAACAAAAACAAAATCAAAACAAAACAAAACAAATGCAAAAGAGATAAAATAAAATAAGATAATAATTAAAAATGAACAACTCATAATAGTACTGTGTAAGTAACAATAAGGGTATCAAGTGAACATTTGTAATTGTCTTATTAGTGTTCGTAATTGAACAGGCAAACCTGAGTTTATAGTTGAGTCATTAACTGGAAAAGGACCATGAGTGGGTGTTGATGCGACCGTAGCGTATGAAGGTCGCCCATTTGGTAACAACTGTTGTACACTTGGTTGTTGATATCCTGGAACTGGAGTTTGTTCCTTTGGTTGCATCATTGGCTGTAGAGGAGCTAAGTGAGGTAGAAAATGGCCATTGAAACTTTGTTTTTGAGCAGGAAAATGACGACCATGAGGTTGTTGTGAAGAAGATAAGTGATGACTTTTGAAACTTTGCCTTCGATTTTTGGACTGCTTGGTTGGGGTCCCGAAGAGGGCACTTTTAAGACTTTTGGCAAAAAATTTTATCCCATGACGATTTAGGTGTTTATTATCAGAGAATTGAGATGGTTTCTCAATATGGCTATAAGATACGAACATAATGTTATTAGAGTTACAATAATTGAAAAGTTCTTGATTAACGCTTGTCACTTGATGTTGTAAATGATCATGTCTTGGCAACAAAGAAGAATAAATAATTCGCGAAGAAGGAAACCGTTCCTTTGTTATGAATAATAAATCTTTTGTTTGACGAATTACCAACTCCGGTTGTGTGATCTCTATGTCATTAGTTCCGCAGTGAATAACAATGGAAGCAGGATTAGTTGTAATTTCATATAAAGTATCTTTAAGTTGAGGAAGAGTGTATACTTGTTTGATTACTACAGGCTCATCAGGATTCAATAAGTTTGGTCTCAAAAACTTTCCATTAGAATCAATTAGTAATAATGAGGGATCGGTTTGTTTTGGTTGGTTTGCGTTTGGTTTGGAATTTGAAATTGATTGGTTTGTTGATTGACTTTTAGCTGATTGATTTCCGAATTCATTTGTGGCTGACTTGTCCGGTATCATCTGATTTCTATCGTCAGTTAGTTGAGAGGGCATCGGTTGAGAAGAGTGACAATCTGATAAAGGACTTTCAAGGGCATTTTCATGCTTTTGTACGATTTCTCTCAAAACAAACAGTTCCTGCTTCAAACATGAGTTTTCATTCCTTAGAGAATCAATTTCGTCGTTCATTTGAGATTGTTTCGAAAGAAGACTAGATCGTTGATCTTGAAGTTTTTTTACTTGATTTGTTAAATCATTCGTCTTCTTGTTAATTTCGTCAATGTTTAACTCGTTGTGATGTAGTTTATCATCAATGTTACCAACGTAGGCTTTGTAATTATTTTCAACGCGTACAACACGATCTTTCATGAACAATACCTGTTCCAACGAATCTTGAATTGATTTGAGTTCGTTCTCTAAGTTCAACTTAGTTTGTGTGAAATTAAGTTCAAGCTCTGCTAACGAGTTAGCAAGAGCGCTGCGTGACGGCTCATCGTCGTCATCTTCACTTTCATCATCTGAGTATTCTTCATCTGTTCCTAACTCAGCATTTTCATTATCATTATCATCCTCGCTTAATTCATTTTCTTCTTCGCGATCATTTTTACTAAACAAACTTTGACATGAAAGGGCTTTGAATTCATCTGAAACTTGATCGGTACTCGCTTCCTGAAGACAATCAACGAGCCGTAAAAAGAGCGGGAATTCAGTAGAAGACCAAAGCTCATAATTTAGGCCTTGAACTTGAATTCTGCCCGTGGTTACAAATACTGTGGTAACGAAAAGTTTCTCCTCACCATAGCTTACAAAAATTTTAACTCTATCAGATTTCCCTGGATGAGAATAGCTGTCTATTTCTTCCCACGCTACCTTGTGTGTTGGTTGTTGATTTAGTTAGTCAACATATCGTATGATGAGAGCTTGTAACCAGTAATTCATACGTTGCTCTGATGTTTTAAAACCAATTAGCTTTGCTGTTGGGCTATATAAATCTAGATCAATTTTCTCAAAAGGTACCTCCTTTGAAGCACTTGCCTTCGGTTTAAAATCGTCTATCATGTATCGGCCAAGAGTTCGATCTGGTTCAGTTGCACGTGGACGGCCATCTTCTTGATTAGTTGCGACAGATTTCTCGTTTGAGACGTTATCGATTTTCTCCATAGTCACAAGACAGAAACAATATAACTTTAAAAAACAAATGAACTAAAAATTCCGAGGAAATGAAGCCTTTAAGCGCCTACATTTTTATAATTTTACGGAGCTCATTACAAAGCGTGTTGACTAGTAGATGACGTCAAGATAGATAGATAGATAGATAGATAGATAGATAGATAGATAGATAGATAGATAGATAGATAGATAAATAAATATAGGGTATTATTGTTAGCAATAATAGTTTTTATGTTATCCCTCATTTTGAATGACTGATGTAAAACAGTGGGAGGCCTGGGGCCGAGATGTTGGAATTGATTATCTGGTAACCCCCCTCTAGGGGAGCTTTGCCATGAAAAATTTGAAAAGTAGGTAGCTTCATTTTTCAGCTCTTGGTTTTCATTTGTAAATTTTTACCCTCCTCCTCCCCATTCCATCCAGTCATCTAGTCGTTCTATTGTTTGGCGGTTTGTAGCCCTCACCTTTGATGGGGCACATATCGGATTTGTTATGTGAAGGTCAATTTGACCATTTCATTAAGGAATGTTATTTGTAATAAAAGTGGTTATGTGCCCTTGGCACATAGCCAAATTTTATCCAACATATTTGAGTATTGTCTGGCATTTTTTCCCATCAAACAGAGCTAGCTCGGTCAGCAATCATGTCAGGATTCATGTAATATTTTGATACAACTATGAGGGATGGCATAAATAAATATTTTTTTCAGGCTAGTAGTCTCAACAGTCACAAAATCTTCCATGCTCATTCTCATTATCGTTCTTTTTTTTTTCATCAAACGAAAACTGCTCTATAATAGAAACACACAATAGCGGTACTCAGTGTATATATCATTGATAACACTAATTTTTTAATTTGGTTCGGTATCGTTTTAGTTGGTGATAAAATCAAGTGCCATTAGACAGTATTTGACATGTTATCAAAGTTTCTTTCGAATGGCATCTTTACCAAGCTTCTTACTTTTTTCGAACATTGCAGATTCACATTTTACAGACACAAATGATGAGCTTGACAGCGAGGACAATGTTGGTGTTGATTGGAGTGTTGGTGACGGCACTTATAGAGTCGCAACAGGTATATGTGAAAGTATAATAAACAATATTTAAAGAGGTAAACAGTTACAATTTTAATAATAATGTACTGATAAACCTGTGGCCCTAAAATAGAAATAGAAGTATTTAAGTAGGGTTCATGAAATGTGATAGCTGCTCACATATCATTATATTAATTACCAGAAAGAAACGCAACTAATGCCAGGGAAGGAGGTGTCTTGATATGTATTGTTTTATTATAAGTAATACCATGACCCTGACGGATATTAGTGATTAAATGTCCCCGAAGCCAAGGGAGGTTTAGTGGAAGTCTAAACCTCCCGAGGCTGAGGGGACATTTAATCACTAATATCCCGAAGAAGTCATGGTATTACTTTGTAATACCATGATCACCGAGGAAATAAACAAAAATATACTTCGCTGTTTGTTCATCCAAAACTTGAACATATTATACAATTCTTTTACCAATTGTGCGTAACCCTGTT
The DNA here is from genome assembly GCA_029948255.1 of Telmatactis stephensoni. Lineage (NCBI taxonomy): Eukaryota > Metazoa > Cnidaria > Anthozoa > Actiniaria > Isophelliidae > Telmatactis > Telmatactis stephensoni. Next base: position 157,713 of record JALIZF010001821.1, on the reverse strand, counting down.
CTCTGGGGACTTTTGAAAATAGATTTATTTGTTATATACTCACAATGAATAAGTATTTATAGTTGTGAATCAATTCGAAAGCTAAATTGTTTTTCATAATGCTCTCTTTGCTTCGTTATGCTCATGCGCAAAGTAGAATGAATATATCCCACACGCGTAAGGGTGTGCAGTGGTAAGAGGTATCGGTGCGTTACGATGTTTGAGAGTTTCGGAACAGTGCAGCATGCACTTTTGTTCCGATTGTCCCGATGATTGTTATATGGACTGTACCTCATGAATAGTAATGAGGGACGATTAGTTCTAATCGTCCATCATTAATTATGGATGAGGGACGATTAGTTCTAATCATCCCTCATTCATAATTAATGAGGGGATATTAGAACTAATTTTCCCTCTTTCTATTCATGAGGGAGGGATCATGTTAGCGATTAAACGTCCCTCCAAAAACAATCGATCCCGCGCGCGAGGTGATCATGGTATTACAGCCCGAATCATATTTGACAGTCTCTGAACAGATAAATTTTGGAGTGTTTCACGCAGAGAAAACAGTTTTTAGTTTTAAAACACAAGAAATTAAACCCGGCTCATTCAAACCATTGGCCAGTGAAGTGGGACCTGGTCTGCGAAACTTAAACAATCTTGTGGCGGTGAAAACTATCGAATCTGATCCTGCTGCACCAAAATCCACGCCGAACTGCATGGTTATAAATGCCCGTTCACTTGTCAATCCAGATGCAGCGAGTGAATTAAACATCGCTTTAGCCGCCAACAATTACAGGGATTTATGTATCTTATCAAAAACTACGCTCAACAGCAGAGTTTCATTTAGTCTTGTGTGTCCTGAAGGATACTAGCGTCTCAGAAAAGATCGTGGAAATGAACATGTTGGTGGGGGTGTAGCCATTATCTACAGAAATGATTTTAAGACTAGACGCACACGTGCGTTCACTCGTGCCCTGGGAGCCCCTTTTAGGAGAGGCTTCAATGACCTGCCCCGTTCGTACTCTTCCCCGAGCCGTTTCACTCATTCTTCACTTAACCGTAACATAATAAAGACCTGTTTTGACCTTTTCAAAGAATATCTGATTAGTCAGTTTGTCTGTCAGCAGCTATTAGTGTTCTCCAACATGCAAAAATATACCAGTTTATTCAACTTTTTATTTCACTATATATCTCAATTGTTTGCTGTAAAGACTTCTACAACGACGCTTTTGACACAATAACAAATCGTGTATTTTTTCGTTCATGTTTCAGATGTTTTATCCATTACGTGACCAAACGCATCAGGTCAAATAGAGTCTTGGTTCCATGAAAATATATAACTAAATTGTCTGGCCAGAATGTCGGTGTTAAAATTCAATACAAAAACCTCTCAAGATCTCTTGAATGCTTGAATGAAAAATATAATTGACTTGCCTCTATATGCGTTCGTTTAGCAACATGTAGGGTGAGAAATTCGTAGATTTCCAGCTCAAAGGAATTGCTCTGAGTCGCGAGAGTTTTATTTTCAAGTACTCCATTGAGAGCTCGATATTTGGTCAAAGTATTGGAGATCAAGCTCAAAATAAGAGCCCATTCTGAAGCTCTTATAAGTGTCTAGGTATATCTCGAGTTAAAAGCTCCATTTTCTATTGTCTCACTGCTGGAAAAGCCTGTCTCTGAAAGCTATTTTTGGGGCTGTCCGCCATCTTGCATTCCTAAAGTTCCTGACTGGCGTTCACTTCGAAGACCTTCGAAGAGTTCGCACTCGCTCAAAGGTGATGAATGAAGGACATTGTTTCTTACGCTCTTACCCAATCAGGAGCTGTAACACGTGACCGGTTGCGCAAGAATGCTGCATTCTCGAGACGATGAGCGGACAAAAAGAAAAAAAAAACATTTGCAGTTTATAACTCGTTCCCGGCCTAAAGGCCTGGGCACGAGTAACTAGACGCATGGTTGCGTGAACCCAGGCACTCTCAGGCTGAGACGCTATAATGAATACCGCTGTAAGTGTCAGGATCTCTGTGTACTTCAATGTTGACTTTATGAATGGTTTGTAATTCATTAATTTAAAAGCTCTCATTTCTAAGCAAAATCCATAGTTTTGTATTGTCACGGCCATATTTTCTGTATTTCCTGTTTATTCTTTCATGACTCTAGCCTGTTTTTTCTCCATAATTATTTTATTATTTGGTAGCTCCATTACTTCATAGTTTTGTTTTTGTCTATGATTGTTCATCAAGTTTTTTCTTTCATTTTTGTCAACAATATTGCATGAACATGGAGCAAACTGTATTTTGTAATCCCCTGGAAATTTACATTTCTTTTGTATATTTTTGATTGCATCAACAAGTGAACAAATCAAACCATATGATTATAGCTGCTCCAACCAAAAAATTTGGCCAAATCAACATACAAAACATTGAGCGTAAACCTTATGTAAAATATTTAGGTATCTTTATTGATGAAAACTTCAATTGGCATCAACAAATTTCTCATGACAGTCAAAAAGTATCAAAAAATATAGGTATCCTTTTCAAGCTAAGACATTACGTCACCATTAAAACTCTGTTAAGTTTATATTATGCTCTCATTTATCCTTATTTTATCTATGGCATCATGAGTTGGGGAAATACCTACAAAAGCGCGCTTGTTAAATTAAACAGCACACAAAATCAGTGTATAAGATGTATATTTTTTTCTGAACAAAAGAGAAAAAGTGGGACAATTTTATAAGCTTCTCGACATACTAAGATTTGATAGCATATTCAAAGAAAAAGTAGCGTTATTTACTTATAATTAAGCTAGTAAACTGCAACGCAACTGTTCCAACTGTATTCTCTGACAGTTATATTACTCCTGCCCATAAGGTACATACTCACAATACTAGATATTCTTCAAACAAAAATTTATTTAGACCATCAAGTCGAACTAACTATGGCAAGTTCACTTTTAAATATCTTTCTTCAGTAGTGTGGAAAACTGTCCCTAAACATCTTAAAACAATATCGTCCTTCTCTACTTTCAAAAAACACCTTAAAAAATTTCTTATTGACTCGCAAAATTAAGAACAATTTACTCATTGTGAATTCTTATATATGCTCTGATCCAACAAGTATTTAACTGTGCAAATTATCCTGATGTTGGACTTGTTATTAGCTAGGTTCCTTGAACTGAAAAATTTCATCAATTTTTGCCATACATTTACAAAGGCAGGCAGTTGCTGAAGACCGTAGTGTTTTGTTTTTCTTTAGCGACTGAAAGTCGATCCACAAGCATGCGTCCTCTCTGCTGCAGTCTGTCACCTAATTTCACCGAAATTTTTACAAGGAATAAGGAAAGAAAACTCACCAGTTATATAATTATTCAATGTCCAGGAGTCTAGGAGACTCCTTGATGCCAGTGGTTAAGCCAAATAGTTCACACAAAAATTGTCATAAATGCAACGAGTCACAACGTTGTCCCGTAGTCCCGTCTCAAAAGGAAATCAAATATCCTGAATTCACTTTCATGTCCCAACGATTCAACCACCACAACACTATTCATTTACTCTCAATGGTGTGTCAGATTGCATCCAGTTCTTCTTTTCCAAAGCAGAATAAGGGCATAAAATCATTCACAAATCCGTTTGAAAGGCGGCAAGTTCACTCCAGTAAGTGTCTAAATGTTTTTCATCGTTTGGTTTGTTCAATCTTCCCTCTTGTGAATAGTTTTAGATCTTTCGCTTTTGCCTACATTGTCTCCTCCACAGGTGTAGCAATTACTTGACAAAATGATGGTTATTTTAGAAGAATTTTTGTCTTGTAGGTTCGTGCAAACTCAGCACACTTCCCACTTCGTGTCCAACTGGTTGTCAAAACAAGTCGGCCAAGTAAAAATACTGAGAAGCCATTCGAATGTTACGTGCGCTTGAAAATGCAAAATGAATAACAAACGACTGGGATTTCTTTTTTCTTTATTTTAGAAAAAGAGGTCATATAATAAAACTCTTATTAACCGAGCTTGGTTGGACTGTTACGGGAGAATCTTGACCTCGGTCGGGTACAGACCTCGCTGTGCTCGGTCTGTACATCCCGACCTCACTCAAGATTCTCCCGTACAGACCTCCCGCTCGGTTAATAAGACCTAAGTATATGAATTTTTAATAGTATTGTCAGTTCTGGTAGGCAGTTGTGAATTACCTGTTAAGTGAGATTTACAATTGTATTTTATGAGATAAAACATATGAATAAAGTTTTCATTATTATTATTATTATTATTATTTATTTTTTTTTTTTTTTAGCTCTACTATTTTTATATTTCCAGGAATTTGGTTTATATAGTTTATCTATTCCTTTTTTAATAAGTCCTAAAGCACCAATTATCACAGGTATTGTACTTGTTTTCAAGCCCCACATTCTTTAGATTTCGATTTCAAGATCTTTATATTGTGAGAGTTTTTCGGTGGTTTTGAAATGTTTTTCTCTGTGGGAACAGACATGTCTATTAGCAAACATGTTTTATTTTCTTTGTCTTTCACAACAATGTCTGGACGATTGGCTGTTATTTCTCTGTCAGTATGTATCCCCATATCCCATAGTATTGTAACTTGATCGTTCTCAGTCACAGTTGTTGGTTCGTGTTCATGATATCGCTCATTAACATTTATATTGAAGTGTTTGCATACTTTCCAATGTATATATTTGGCTGCTTTGTTATGTCGATTGATATATTCTGTCTTAGCAAGCTCTGGGCACCCCGATACAATATGGTCTATTGTTTCAAGTTGTTGATTAAAAATTCTACATAGAGGACAAGTACCATCTTTTAGGATTTTGTTTTTATAATAATTTGTTGCAATGCACTGATCTTGGGCAGCAATTATAAAGCCTTCAGTTTGAGATTTTAACCCAGAAGTTTTGAGCCATTTGTTAGTCTGAAGGTGATCAACATCATTATCATTAAGGCGTTTTGGATACTTTCCATAAAGTGGTTTTTCTTCCCAGGAATTCTTTAGCTAGTTCTTCAGAATGATGTTTTGCTTTGATTTTGGTTCTCCGGGCATAGATAGTGGTTGGTTCATTTGCTGTTTTCGGTATTTCTGGTAGATTGAAACCGCTTTTGAACTTTGTCGCTTCACGGTGAATGGAAAATAACTTCTTTGCCTTGTCATGGTCAATTGCTATTTGCAGTAGATGGTCTTGTTTGTCATTAAGATAGGTATCAAGGCCAATCGTGGTTGTCTTGTAAGAGGCCTCAATTTGAATAAGACCTCTACCACCTGATGTTCTTGGCAAGTAGAGTCTATCCACGTCAGCCTTAGGGTGGTGCATTTTTTCCATTGTCAAAAGCTTTCTTGTCTTTCTATCCAGTCGCTTGAGTTCTTCTATTTTCCAGTTGATGATATTGAAGCTGTAAGTTACAACTGGGACTGCTAAGGTGTTTATTGCACTTATTTTTTTGGTAGCATTTAGTTCTGATTTAAGAACTAGACGTATCCTTCTATAATACTCCTTGCGAATCTTTTCCTTCATCATTGAGTGTTGAATTCCATCTCCTTCATTAACACCAAGGTATTTATAGGTATCTTCTTGGTCAAGATCTTGGATGATGGTTTGTACATCAAGTTCGATGTTTTCAGCACTTATTAACTTTCCTCTTTTGAATGTTGCTTTCGCACATTTGTCTAGTCCAAACTCCATTTTGATATCATCACTAAAGCCTTTCACGATGGTAAGCAAGCCTGTCTGTTCATAATCAGTCTTTGCGTATGTCTTCAAATCATCCATATAGAACAAGTGATTGATTACTTGACCACCTGTTCTATATCCATATCCACTATCATTAAGTAGAGAAGATAATGGCGCAAGAGCAACACAAAAGAGAAGCGGCGAGAGTGAATCAAATTGGAAGATACCACTTTTAATGTTAATGTTACGAGATCTGACTGTTCCTTTTGCATGGTTAAGCAACAGCGTTGTGTTCCACTTTGTCATGTTATTTTCAATAAAGGCAATCATAATTGGAGAAATGTGATACATTTGTAAGCATTTCAATATCGAACTATGAGGAACAGAATCAAACGCTTTCTTATAGTCAACCCACGCAGTTGTGATGTTTTTCTTCTTTGATTTCACTTCTTCCATGGTGGCTTTGTTGATTAGCAGTTGGTCTTTACATCCATAGCTGCCTTTTCTGCATCCTTTTTTTTATTATTATTATTATTATTTCTTTTATTTCACAGTGTAATACTGGCTGCTTACATCATTTTGCCGGGAATATACCCTATCCCTAAGGCCTTATCTATTTACAATGTGTTTTTTTTAACTAGTTTATTATTATTATTATCATTATTATTATTATTATTATTATTATTATGGTCGGTTTTATTGGTACTTTTTCATATACACGTTTTTTTGAAACTAGTTGCGGACATTGTCTAGGCAACAGTTCCTGATGAACTATAAAGATAGTGTGTGTGTTTTAGTGCCTCAAACTGTAAAACTTCTTGAACACTTCGCAGTTCTGCGTGATGATCCATTTCTGACAGTTGGTTAGGACTTTGTTGACTTCCTTCTTTTGGGCAAGGTCAGAAAGTTCTTTCTCTAGTGTGCTGTTGAAATCTCCCAAGAAGTTGAACACTATATTGATTTGCTTGATCTCGTAGTCGGGGTAGAGCTTGTGGAGTCCTAGTCGTAGGTCCAAGTACTTTCTCTTCTTATAATCATTCCTGTTATTATTATTATTATTATTATTATTATTATTATTATTATTATTATTATTATTATTATTATTATTATTATTATTAACAAGGAATGGAATAAACCAGACTTGATGAAATATTAACATTATTCACTCTTTCTCGTTATCATATCTTTGTATTTGTATCCATAATCAAAGCATATATACAAAAATACATATCTATATATTCGTTGTTAAAGTTAAGTGGTTCAAGTAGACGATTGTAAACTACCTGAAAGCAGTGAGGTTTATAATTGTAAATTTAAGAAAAAGCTATAATAAAGTTTTCATTATTATTATTATTATTATTATTATTATTATTATTATTATTATTATTATTATTATTATTATTATTGTGCTTAGTCTCTAAGCCCCAGGTCTTGGGGTCGAGGCTAAACAGTATCTTACACCAGTAGTGTGAATCAAATCTCCACACAGGTTGTCTATATATAGAAATTACGTATTATTATTATTATTATTATTATTATTATCTTTATTCACAATTCTAGTGCGTTTTTCTTACAATATTCTAAGCTTACCGAGTCCAATCCATGGACCTAAGGAAAGTAAGAATTACAAATACAATCAGCTGATCATTAAAGTTTTCCTAATGATATGAGCAGTTCCTAGCAGGGCAGTCTTCTGTAGTTCACTGATTTCAATGTTCCCCTGCAACTGCTTGACATAATACTCTAGTCGTTTGTTAACTAAGCCTAGAGCACCAATAACTATAGGTATGGTTTTAGTTTCCATACCCCACATCTTTCTAATTTCTATTTCAAGATCTTTGTACTTTGAAATCTTTTCCAACTGTTTTAAAGACACGTTTCGTTCTGATGGAATTGATACATCTATTAACAAGCACTGATTTTTCACTTTGTCTTTAACTATAATGTCTGGCCTGTTGGCCTTAATGGTCTTATCAGTGTGAACTTGCATGTCCCATAAAATTGTTGCTCTTTCGTTTTCCACTACTTTCTCTACTTTCTACTTTCTTTATTATTATTATTATTTCTTTTATTTCACAGTGTAATACTGGCTGCTTACATCATTTTGCCGGGAATATACCCTATTCCTAAGGCCTTATCTATTTACAATGTTTTTTTTTTTTTTTTTTTTTTTTAACTAGTTTTAGAGCAGATTCCGTGTAAGTGCAAAACGGGTCAAGGTCAAATAGAACCCGTGGTCGTGCCGTGACCAAGGGGAGTTTCACATTCGCACGGAATCTACTCTTTGATGTGACTGAATTACAATCCAACCTTTCTCATAATATGTGCAGAACCTAGTAGTACAATTTTTTGCAATGTTTTTAGTTCAATGCTGTTTGAGATCTTCTTGGTACTTGCTTTTGTAGCATTGCTGATTGTCCCCATGGCTCCGATGATTACTGGTATTGTTTCTGTTTTTACTTTCCACATTCTACTAATTTCAATTTCCAAATCTTTGTACTTGCTTTTCTTTTCGTTGTGCTTTAGACAGATGTTTCGGTCTGATGGTACAGACATGTCGATAAGCTGGCAGGTGTTGGTCTCTGTATTTTTTATCACAATATCGGGTCTGTTAGCGTTGATTTTCCTGTCTGTTATTATTGGACAGTCCCACATAATGGTTATGTGGTCTTTATTGATGATCTTTCCTGGTTCATGCTGATACCACTTTTCAGCTACTTGCACATTGTGTTCTCTGCAAATAACCCAGTGCATGTAAGTGGCTGCGTTGTTATGTCGTTTCAGGTATTCTGTTGCTGCAAGTGTTTCGCATCCAGTGAGAATGTGATCAATGGACTCTGTCTTGTGGTGACAGAGTCTACAAAGACTGTCAATGTCCTGGTTTAAAATATTGTGTTGGTAATTTCTAGTCATCAAGGATTGATCTTGCGCAGCTATCAGAAAGCCTTCAGTTTCGCCTTTCAGGTCTCCTGCCGTCAACCATAAGTTTGTTGATTGGTGATCGACATAGGGCTTATGTGTATTATTTGGATATTGACCATGTAGAGGTTTGCCTTCCCATCTTTCCCTCCTTCTTTCTTGGATCCTTTCTTTAACCTTCTTTTTCAGAGCCTTGGCGTTTTGCGTTGGAGTATTTTGTTGTTTGAGTGTTGTATCTCCTACGTCGTACTCTTTCTTTACTTTCTGTGCAGTTTTTGGGATGGAATACTTTCTTTTGCCTTTTTCGTGTCTTTCTACCAATTTCAAGTAGATTTCGTCTTTTTGTGTTAGGTAACATTCTAGTCCTACAATTGCTGTCTTAAAAGACGCTTCTAGCTCAATAAGCCCTCTTCCGCCATCATTTCTTTGTATGTACAGCCTGTCAACATCAGATCGAGGGTGGTGCATTTTGTACATAGTCAACAGCTTTCTAGTTTTCACGTCTAGCTTTTTGATTTCACTTGCTTTCCAGTCAATAATTCCAAAACTATACTGGACTACTGGTACTGCCAGACTGTTGATGGAATCAATCTTATGCTTTGCATTAAGTTCACTTTTTAATATCATTCGCGTTCTTCTATAATATTCTTTCCTGATCCTTTCTTTCATTTTGCTATGCTGAATTCCTTCGCTTTCTTCTACTCCTAGATATTTGTAGGTTTTTTCTTGTTCTAAGTCCTTTATTGCAGTTTCGATGTCTAGCGTTATGTTTTCTTTCTTCGTTAATCTCCCTCCTCTTAGTGTAGCTTTGGCGCACTTACTCAGTCCAAATTTCATTCTGATGTCGTCACTAAACTTCTTCACAACTTGCAGGGCTCCTTCGAGTTGTTGTTCATTTCTTCCATAAAGCTTCAGGTCATCCATGTAAAATAAATGACTGATGATTGGACTGCTTTTGGTGACATTGTAGCCGTAACCGGTAGAGTTAAGTTCAGAAGTTAGTGGAACAAGCGCCAGACAAAACAGCAATGGTGAGAGGGAGTCCCCCTGGAAAATTCCTCTTTTTATATTGATCTTGCTGGTGATGATATCTTCTCCTTCATTACTCAGGTACATGGTAGTGTTCCAGTCTTTCATAGTAGTTTGCAGAAAATTGACTAAGGTATCGCTGAATTTGTAGATCTTCAGTGTTTCGATAATCCAGCTGTGTGGAACACTATCAAAGGCTTTTTGATAATCGACCCAAGCCATGCTTAGATTCTTTCTCTTTTTAAAGCAATCTTCCATTATCATTTTATTGATTAATAACTGATCTTTGCAGCCGTAAGAGCCTTTCTTACAGCCCTTCTGTTCTTCTGGTAGGATGTTGTTGACATCTAGGTGTTGATAGCAGCGGCTGGCAATGATTGATGTCAAGACTTTGTATGTTGTTGTTAGGCAGGTAATGGGTCGGTAATTTTGCGGTTGTTCAGTGTTCTTGTTCTTTGGAAGGAGAAATGTTTTGCCTGTAGTAAGCCATGGTGGTGCACTTTCCGGGTTTCTCAATACATCATTAAATGTTCTTGTCAGCTGATCGTGTATACTGTGCAGATGTTTTAGCCAGAAGTTAGGGATAAGATCAATACCAGGAGACTTCCAGTTGCTAGTGTTGTTTATTGCAGTCTTGATCTCTTCCATAGTGATATCTTCCCATTGCTGCGTTTGGGTGTTTGCATGTTTTTCTTCTTCTCTCTTAATCCATTCCGCTTCATTCTGATGTTGGACTTCATTTTCTAGGATGCTCTTCCAGAACCGTTCTACTTCCTCCTTTGTTGGTGCTTTCTCAACTTTCACTTTTTCGTTTCCGAGTTCTCTGTATAGTTTCTTTCTGTCCTCATAAAACATTCTGTTTTGTCTGTATTGTTTTGTTCGCTTTTCGTATCGTCTCAGCCTTTGCGCTTTAGCTTGAATTTTCATTTTTAGCATTTCTTTTGTTTCTAAGAGTTTAGCTCGTGATGTAATGTTGTATTTTCTGTTGAGATAGTTCTTTTTCTTGTTGATGTTTTCTGAGTTATTGCCGTTTTCAATTTCAGTTATTAGAGACAGCTCCGCTCTCATCTCTTTCACTTGCTTTTGGATTCTTTCTTTCCATTTTGGCTGCTTGTGTCTTCTTATTCGCCGTTTTCTTACCCTTGACGCTTTCCCAGCTTTCTCTGTCACTACAGTTGCTGCAGCATAAATTAGGTGGTTTAATTCTTCAAATGTCAGCAATTGTTCTCTTTTTATTTGAGTCAAGGCTGTGTTAGCATGCTTTATGAGGATGTTGGTTTTGCTCTTTTTGGGGTTTACTTTATACAGAGGTATTCTTTCGGTTATTTCACATTCCTTGCATTCTTCATACTTTTCTCGAATTTCTTTTAAAATTTCTAAATAATAATAATAATAAAATGACTTATATAGCGCCAAAATCCTAAAGTTCAGTGGCGCTGTGTTATATAAATTACAATTTACAGAAAAATAAAGATGGTAGACAAATGGAAGATATGATATACATTGACGTATATCAGATCTTCCATTTCTATATGATGTCTAAAGATGTGCATGTATATAAAAAATATAAATATAGTTAGAATTCAATTTTCTTGTTCATGACCTTCAGTAGAGTGTTAATACTAAAATAAATATGTCTTCAATTGTTTTTTAAATTTTACAAAATTGTTCTCAGCTCTCAATTCATCGGGCAGACTGTTCCATAATGTTGGGCCATGCACACAAAAAGCTCGATCTCCATATCCTCTTGTTCTGGAGTGCGGGACAACCAAGTAGTTTTTAGAGCTTGAACGTAATGTTCGGCTGGGCTTGTATGTGACAATGAGATCGCTTAGATATGATGGTGCCAAATCATGAAGACATTTGAATACCATTAGTAGAATCTTGAAGGAGATGCGCTTTTCCACCGGTAACCAATGAAGCTGACGCAATACAGGAGAGATATGTTCGTACTTCCTAGAGCCAAACACCAGGCGAGCCGCGGCATTTTGCACGCACTGTAAGCGTTTGATGAGATACTTTGGAAGGCAAGCGAGGAGAGAATTACAGTAATCCAATTTGTTAGTAATAAAAGCATGAACCAAGGTTAACAATGAGTCTGCGTCAAGGTAGCGTCGAATGCGATATATGTTCCTAAGGTGCCAGAAAGCAGTTTTGGTGATTGAATTTATATGCTTATCAAAGGAGAGAGTTTCATCATAAATCACGCCAACATTACGACAGGACGTCGCAGGGGATATGCATTCTCCTCCAACCACGATGCTTGTGATGTCAGGACGCAGAGCATGTTGGGAATGAAATACCATAAGTTCAGATTTATCATCGTTTAGCTTCAAGTAATTAGAAGACATCCATACACGAATATCAGCAATGCAAGTTTCAATCTTTGACTTTACAGTAGACACTTCTTCTTGACAGGTAGGGTTAAAAGCCAGATAAATCTGGGTGTCATCTGCGTACAAGTGAAATTGTAGCCCATGACGTCGAATGATGTCTGTCATCGGTGCTATATATAAGGAAAAAAGAACCGGCCCCAGGACGGACCCTTGTGGAACGCCAAAAGATAGATCTCGCGTGGTCGATACAGTGTCGTTAATCATCACAGCTTGGGATCGGTTTCGTAGATAGGATTCAATCCATTCTAGAGCTTTACCAGTAATTCCGTAACGTTTCTTGAGCCTTGAGAGTAAGGTAGAATGTTCGACAGTGTCAAAAGCAGACGATAAATCAAGTAAGAGTAAAACAACAGCATTTCGTTTATCCAAAGCCATAAGTATATCATTCTGTACCTTAAGGAGCGCAGTTTCTGTACTATGTAGACGCTTATAGGCTGACTGTAAGGCTTCATGCAGACCATGCTTTAACAAGTGATTGTTTAGTTGAAGAACCGCAGCTTTTTCTATAACTTTAGATATAAATGCCAAGTTTGAAACAGGACGATAATTTTTTAGAATATCAGAATCCAATGACGGCTTCTTGAGTAAAGGCGTGATTATAGATTTCTTGAACGACGATGGAAATGATGAACTCAGGGACATGTTCACAATCCTAACAATAGATGGCAGTACTATATGAAGATGTTCCTTCAATAACCATGTTGGTAGGGGGTCCAAACAGCAGGATTTAGACGGCGAAGATCTAATGATCTCTTCAATAGACTGAGTTGATACAGGTTGGAACTCCGATAATTCACAATGCGAGTTGGTGAAAAGCAAATCCTCATCATGTTCAACACGATTTTCTGACAAACTACTATGTATAGTAGAAATCTTTTCGACGAAAAAATCAGCAAACTTTTCAGCCAGACATTGGTCAGAGATACAAGTGGGTAATACTTTGTCATTCTTGCGATGAAGAAGCTTGTCAACGGTTTGAAACAAAATCTTTTGGTTTCCCTTGTTCTCCGATATGATAGCAGTATAATAATCTGTCTTAGATGCATAAATCATCGAAGTAACACGTTTACATTGCTCTTCATAGGTAGACCTATCGTTAGGCTCCTTCGTACGGCGCCAACGACGTTCAGCTCTTCGACGTTGTTTCTTTGCTATATCAATATCTCTAGTGTACCAAGGAGCATGGGGTCGTACTGTAATAACACGCGTCTTGATGGGAGCGTACTTGTCAAGAACTGAAGACAACGAGTTAGAATAACTACCAACCAACTGAGATAAAACAGGATAGTGATTACAACATAGTGGCGATTCTAAAATACTTGACTGAAAGGCTTCAGAATCCAAAGACTTTAAATTCCTATACTGGATCTTCTTTTTCTTGAATGGACCTTTCGTCAGAGGGATCTTGAACTTGACAACAAGATGATCAGACAGGACTGGGTCAAGAGATTCAATTATTCCAATGGGTCCTTGTGACTCACAATTTCTTGTTATAACGAGGTCAAGCGTGTGACCATTTTGATGCGTTGGGAAGCAAACTCTTTGAACAAGGTCAAAAGATTCAATCATGTTGATAAATCTGCAAGCGTCATGATTATTTGAATTTTCAACATGAATGTTAAAATCGCCAACAATGAGTAAGTATCCACTTGACAAAACGAGATGCTCAAGAAGGGTACTAAATTCTTCAATAAATTTACCAATACAAGTGGAAGGTGGACGATAAAGTACTGTGATATTTAAGCAAGAACCAGAAAATTTAGCGACGACGTTCAAATATTCAAATGTAGTAAATAATGTCTCATCAAAATACCCACTACGCTTCACTTCAAAAATATCTTTGTATAGCAGACCCACGCCACCACCTCGGCCATTTTCTCTAGGATGATGAACAAACTTGTAGCCTGTTGGACAAAGCTGACGAACAACATTGGTATTCTCCAGATCCGGCTTAATCCAGGTCTCAGTGAGAGCCATAAAATCAACATCATTATCAACAGTGAAATCTTTAACTTCCAGGGTTTTGTTAACGACCGATCGTGGATTAAACAGAGCAAAATCGCTGTAATTTGAAAAATCCCATCCACTTTCACCATATCCAGAACTAGAGTTCAACGACGATGTTGTCCCAGTTATATTTAGCTTAACTGAGGTGTCAATTTGAATATTGATTAGGTTTTGATGGTTTGCTCGTCTTGGTTCGTTGATTATGGCTGAGTGATTTCCAAAATCAGATCTTGCAGAAATCAATGATTCTATAGGAAATGGACCCGCCTGCGCCTTACGTGTTAAACGATTTCCTCTAAAACGTTTTAGTAGTCCCATAGATCGAAGTGAACTCCAAGTTTGAGCGGTAAGAGGTCTAACTTCATGTCGGAGGTGGCGGGAAGTTTGAAAACCAGAATCAATTACAGGAGTCTTCCACCAGAACCGAAGTTTCAGGAGCGTATTCCTTGAGTAATTCATCCTAAACGAAGCCATGGTTGTTTAAAAAGTAAATGGATGTAACAAAAAGCAATAATAACGATTGAATCGCTGTAGAAATAGTAATTTCTTGGAGCTTACAAAAAAGGCAACCGTCGCCGGTGCTCATTTACATAGAAAAAATACTGCGTCTTTTCTTCATCTGACATTGATCGACTTGCATTTACATTGAAAGGTCGATGAGCATTTTCATTTTGGTTGTGATCATTACCTACATTATTATAGCAGTACAAACGTATGGATGCTAGATAGAAGCAAGATAGGGCGTATCACGTAACCTATCTGCATAACAGGAAAAAAAAAATTATACATAATAAATATTTGAAAAGAATACCATATGAGTCTGTACGTATGGTAATTAAGAGGGCATTGTTCCTATAAAAAGTCTATTTAAAAATCGTTACTAACATTTTGTAATGATACTAAGAAGTGATTATTTTGAATGTCTTGGCAACGTTCAGCGTGCAGCTCAGAACAGCTTTCTGTATTCTCATCAGAATTTCTCTATGTCTTGTTACAAAGATGTTTCTCATCTCAGTTACTAGCTCCTTCGGACCAACCTCCAAGTAACATCTATGATGAAGGCATTCAGGTTGTAATGATCTTATACTCTCTGGATGTTTTGTCATTGTCAGCTAGCATGTCGAAGCGGGTTTTATTCCGTTTTTTTTCGTGTCCTTTCTTTAGTTCGATTATCTAACCACGGACGAGCTTCATACTCAACAACTAGTATCTTTTTGCTCTAGTGATCAATGAAGCGTGCTCCACATGGTTAGATTCGTACAAAGCAAAGCACCTTTAATGCAGCATTGTGCCTTTCTAAGTATTTGACTGGGCTAGGGATGAGCAAGCCAGCAAGTACATGAGCCAGACTTTCAGTGGCTTTACTACAAATTCTGCATATGATATTGTTCTTATCTGTAGTTCCAGTCTTAAAAGCCGAGTAGACTTAAGTTGGAGTGAGCTGTTCGTACAATTCCATTATAACTGCAATGCAGTGGGTAGGAGCACACATCCATTTACTCAGCCATGAAAAACAGCCTTCGTGACTAAGTTGATCATCGTGCCATCTTGTTCTCAATAGATTTCCTTGCCAAGGTTGATCTTCGATCTTCTTCACGAGCTTCTCATTTACGGTCTTCTTAAGATGTTTCTTAATATGCTATCCCTTAATCTTCATCTCTGGTGCTTCCAGCGGGCTGCATGATGGTTCGGAGTTATTCAAGGTCAGAGTTATCCCCAGTTCCTCAGCAAACTTGTTTGCCTCTTTGATGAGAGAGGAGAATCTTTTGTCTGCAGATCTTTCTTCAAATTGTTGGATAGTTCTGATCATGGGGTCTGAAATCTCATGTAACTTGACAGCCGCCTTTACCTTGATCAGCTTATACTCTTGTTCAACAGACCGTAGACCTCGTCTTTCTTTCTCTCTATGGAGAAATAACACTGCCGTGGAGCTTAATGGTTGTCTTCCTCTGTTTTTACTGATGATCTTCCTGGACTGTCTGTCTATGTTCCTTAGTTCTGCTATTGACCGGTGCTGTGTCCACATAGGGTATGTGAGCGCGGGGTACAGCAAACTGATTAGTTGCGATAACGCGATTACAATCCGACAACGGGCTTGTCCAGGTTACTGACAATCTTTTCAAGTACACCTTAGTTGCCTCTGTAAGTGCTTGTTTATCGTCTAGCATCAATGACTCTCTAATTCCTAGGAACTTGCAAGTGAATACTTACTCAAGGTTCTTTACCACTGTTGTTTCATTAAGCCCGAGTTCTTTAGCATTTTTATCTTGTTTACCTCTTCTAACATCAAAGACATTGCAAAGCATTACAGGCTGATCGTAAAACCCTGTTTAGTTTACACTCAGACGCAGCAAAGACTTTAAGGTCATCTACATAAAGTAAGTGGGTCACCTTGGTCGATAAAGGTTTGGACAGCTTGTATCCCTCAGTGGCATTCAATAACCACGCAATAGGGTTTAAACACAAAGTAAAAAGGCGTGGACAGAGGGCGTCACCCTGAGGCAGTCCCTTGTTAAATCTGATGGTAGCAGACGTCTCCCTTCCTTGCTTTGTAGTAGCTACGATCTTGGTATTCCAGCTTGCACTTAGATTTCGAATCACCTTGCCGATCCAGTCGGGTAGCCTGTGTACTTCCATCATCTCTATAAGCCAATTATGATCCACAGAATCATACGCCTTTCTAACGTCAACCCAAGCCATGCTCAGATTGCGTTTTCCTCGGTGACAGTCCTGAGTAACCATCTTGTCAATCATAAGGTTGTCGGTTGTGCCACTACAGCCTGACTTTGCACCTCTTTGCTCGCCTTCCATCAGGTCATAATCATTCAGGTGTCTGTCTAATGGTATCTGTAGACATGACGTAAACCACTTATAGATGTTGTTAAGACAGGTTATGGGTCGTTGATTTTCACTAGAGAAGTCACCTTGTTTGGGTATGAGTCGTGTTTTACCCTCTGCAAACCATAGTGGGTACTCCTTGTTGTCTTTAGTGATGGACTTGAATGCTTGTGTGACACCTTCATGTAGCGAGCTCGCTCGTTTCCACCAGAAGTTCACGAGTCTATCTGGGCCAGGTGCACTGAAGTTTCTCTTCTTGAGCAGGACCTTTACACCATCTGCAGTTTTCAGTTTCCAATCTTGCTCTGAAGGGGGAGGTACACGTGTAGCAATTGCTTGTTTCATCTCCTGAAGCCAGTCGGCGTCCTTGTCACCAGTCCCTGTCGTCTCCCAAAGGTACTGCCAAAAGGTACTTGCTTCCTCAATATTTTCGAAGGTATTGCTGTTGCCATGAGAACCGTTGTTATTGGTTCTTTGATATGTAGGACGATCTTCATTCTCACACATCCCTGCAAACCTTACATAGACCTGCCTTGTGTCTTGCTTGAATTGGCTGTTCAGTGATCTTGCTTCTTGTTGTTTCCTTTCTCTGATGTACTTTGCTTTTAACTTCCTCAGCTGTGATTTCTTCTTTTCCATGTAGTTCACGAGTCCAGCAGATGAAATTGCTTTACAGTCTTCTAACAATATTGCTCTGTTTCTCTTCCCTTTCTTTGTCAGCTTCCTATTATTCCTCAGTCTTTCCAATTCCGCCTTTGCGATAGATATCTTCTTCCGAAGTTCAGCCGCTTTATTCTCGAATTCTTCCTTTCTTCTATCACTGATAGATTTCCTCGATCCACCTTGAACTGCAACTTTTTTCCATCTCTTCAACAGTAGAAAGGCGGCAACAGTTGAGTAAAGCGCACAATTAACCATCCACAGGTAACAGAAGGGGTTTTCAATCGGTGATACGCTAAATTGACTCACTATTTCGGTCACAGTATTGTTAATGATTTCTATGTCGTTCTTTGTAGGTCTTTCTTTAGTTCTGGTGTCGATTTCACGGTTTTCGTAATTCCCCGTTTGATATTATTATTATTATTATTATTATTATTATTATTATTATTATTATTATTATTATTATTATTATTATTATTATTATTATTATTATTATTATTATTATTATTATTATTATTATTATTATTATCAATAAAAATAATAATAATCCAGAACTAATAATAATAATCCAGAACTAATGAAATATTGTTAAGGAATTTTTTGTTTCTTTCTTTCAAGTTTATGTAAATGTTGAATGTATCTAGTTTATGATAATATTGCTAATCAAGTAGCCAATTGTATTTCACCTATAAGTAGAGAGATTTACAATTGCACGTACATGTAACAAAACATAAAAATAAAGTTTTCATTATTATTATTATTATTATTATTATTATTATTATTATTATTATTATTATTATATTATTATTAGTTTTTATGACACTTACAGCTTAAGAGATAGTCTCTCTAATAGCGGACCGCTGCATTTTTGCTCCGTATTAGTCTTCGCCCAAACGTTTAGCATATAAAAGGTCAATTACTAGTCATGAAGAAAACCGATTTTTTTCTTTTGATATTCTATGAACGATTTTTTTTACAGCGCATAAGTTGTAGACCACCGTTGTCACTAATATTTTATGTGTTGTGGATTGAAAATTGTGCATTTTTACAGACGTCATAGTGCGAAAAATATTTAATTCTTGAGCAAACTATTATTTTATCCCGAATTGTACATGTAATAAAGTGCAAGAAGTCAACAAAAATTTGAATGTCGAGAAAAATGGGAAAAAAGAAAAAAATAGTCATTGATACTAGGTTGGACGGCTTTTTGAAATCACCACAAACCACCCCTTAGTGAAAGGCTTTTATCTCCCAAGTCCAGAACGGATTACTTACAATTTTTATTGCAATCTACTATCTTAAAGTTGATGAAGTTGGATCCATAAAAAAAACATTTTGCGTTTTTTTACTTATTTTCTCCACAGCAACCTCGACCTTTTCGTGTTTTTCGACTCAAATGGCCCATGAAATATGCAAATTAGGAATGGAGTGAAAGTAACTAAAAGCTATTGCTTGCTTGAATTTGTCCTAAGTAAGGGTTAAAGAATGAACACAAGTGTTCCATGGGATATAGACTCTATTCTTTAACTGTCTTAGAATATGATCACACTCACGAGCAATTTACCCGCTTTTATTGTTAATTTGTCTAAAGGCTTATTTGTTTTGCACTGCTTTCTTGTGTCCGATACATTTTTGCGTTTTCCAATTGAAGAGCTCATTTATGTCATGCACATCAGATCGGCCGGCTGGAGGCCGCTTTGTCTACAGAACTCTACAGGCTTTTTTAGGGATAGAAATTGTCGCAATATATGAGATGGATACTAAATCTACTAGAGCAAAGAGCTAGATAACGACAGCAAAAAAGTGCCTATTTTACGTACTATCAAGCCTGAAAACACAAGTTGGAGGTTTCGAGTATCTAAAGTTTCTCATAGTAAGTTTGAGTTTGTTATAATTCATCTTATAGTAAAGGAAAAAAGTATGCTTAGTACTTGCCAGTTAATTCCATAGTGAAGATTTTCAGAATTTGCTCCGACAAATTTGATGCATGTACGTATATCGATATTAAAATGTTATTTACAAGTATTTAAGTTGGTCATGGAACACAGAAAAAAAATTGAAAATGATTATTAGCGCTTGGTATTTTGATGCTCTGTGCAGTGTTCCGTAAAGTAACTAAAGATGTCAAATAGTGGGGTTTTGAAATGCAGGAAAATTGTTGTTAAAGTTAAGAAAACAGTACCGTCAGTGAGTTTCTATAACTAATCAGTATTCTTTATATAAAGCATACTAATGAATTTTTTAAACAAAAGAATTCAAAAGACTTCATTAGTATGCTTTATATAGAGAATACTGATTAGTTATAAAAGCTCACTGACCGTACTTGTTTTCTTTACCCCACAATTTCCCGGTGCTTCAAAGCCCTCACCACTTGACACCTTTAGTTACTCTATGGAATATAAAGCACCAATATACTAAGCGCTGATTGGGCGAGTGAGTGTGATCATTTTCTAACTCGAGATAAATACATTAAATGAGATCTTATTTTCAAGTATAGATTACTTGTACATTAAACGCTTCCATAAACTACACGTTTGTGTGACGTCGTCGTTCAAAACTTTTCAGGTTTATGCAAATTACCTGTTGATCATCAGATACAAAGTAGTTTGGCTTAAGATAGTTCCGGAGTCTTAGATTTCATCAATGAATTTCCTTTAAAATCCTGTTATTTAAAGATAATTGTTTGGCAATTCAAAAATCGAGAAAAAAAGAGGGGGTCACCGTATTGGTTTCTGAGCTATACGATGTCGTAAAAGGTGGTATATTTTCAATGATTTTTTGCGATTTTTTGCAAAATGTACGTAATCCATATGCTCTGAAGAATGCGAACAAAAATTTTCCAAGAAACGCCTTGACCGTCTCAAAAGAGAGATGTGAGGTTTATCTAGCATTTGTAATCGTATGTATTGTTTGATGAGTTGCAAACATGATTAAAAGGGCATTCTAGAATCAAATTGCTACCCAATTACGCGCTCCGAAATCGTGTACGGACTGTAACAATGTGAACAATTTCCGACAATCCAATCAATGAAGTTGTATTATTATTTTTTAAATCAAAAGAATGATAAGTACTCTCTTAAATTAAAAGAAAAAAACAGGGGGTCACCGTATTAATTATTTCAAGAGTTAGAAAAGCACAAAAGAGAAAACACACCGAAAACGAACACCAAATATCACCCATTTTAGCGATTTTTTCGTCGGCTTTTTCGATGGATAAGATTAACTAAATTTAAAAGTTTCAGGTTAAATACCTGCATTAGGTAGTGTGCAATATTTCTTGATGAAAGTTTTTACGATATTTGGATGACAAAATATAATTTTTCTCTACTAAAGTTTGAGTTTCTGCGTTTTCAATCGCTCTCTTACTAGTGCCCAGACTCCCCACGGTAATACCGATGCACTCTAATAAAAGTGCGCGCGCTCGAATGCGCGCAGGAAATGCGCAGTAGCAAGGGTCCGGAACTACCTTAAAATATGTTTTCAATAGTGTAGTTCGTTGTTTTACTTTCTTGTGGTCACTTAAAACTTGCTAGAAGCACTTATACATGCATCTGATCGTTAGATAGGACAAAAATTCAGACATGAGTGACTAGTAATTGTCCTTTTATGCTGAAAGTTTGGGCGAAAACTAATACGGAGCCAAAATGCAGTGGTCCCCTATTAGAGAGACTGTCTCTTAAGCTATCGTAGGATAATTTGAATAACTATCTTATACTTATATATGCTAACAATTAATTTGTCTTGACATTTTTGTAGCTACAGCCTCGTCTCGAGGTGTAGCTACTATGCCATCGTGTTGTAAGTAAGTAAGAAAGTAAGAAAGGAACCCTACACAGGAAGCCCATAAGTCCTAAACTGACCAATCAGAATCAAGTACGAGTGTTTGATCTGACAAACGATAAAATACAAAGCAAAGTAGAATCTAATCTGAAACTTCCAAGCTATCAGAATTTCCGTGAACGGATATTTGCCCTGCAGTATGAACTACATTATAATTTAATTGCTCCTTGGTTATCTCGTTACTGCAGCTTCAAGCCATTAGCTTGAAAATTTCCAGCAGTTTTATCGGAATGTGATTTTGCGCCGATTTTGCGTCTGTTGCTTGGACTGTGTTGCTGATCACTGAAACGGTGAACTGCACTTGAAGTTGTGCGAAGGAAAAAACGATGCCGACCAAAAAAAAAATGGTTCACAGTGATCCTCGTATATGCCAAATTAAAAGACGCCAGGTAATAAAAAAAAGGAAGTCGGGTCCTCACATGAAATTTACGAACACTTCAGCCACAACTTTAGCGAAGCTTGATTACGATTTTCTACAGATGAATTTTCGCTTCAAGTACTGTCTGTTTATACACGACTTTTCGCCTGACAGTTTATTTCTCCTTAGTTATTTTAGTACCTGATTCCCAACTTTTCTTTTCTTTTCTTTTAGGAACGATTGAGACAGGGCTTTTTTATAATAGGTACTCAGTTCAAATTGATTGAATAGATTGACATTTTCAATACAGTTTGTAGCTCACTTTTTGACACGTGCAATCAAACACGCTCCTTGATCAGGAATCCCATTTCAATCCCAACGATTATTTGTTATTGTAAAAACTGCAATTTCCTCTCTAGATTATAGCGATTTTCGAAATAAAGTTAACTCTGACCTACCTCCAAACAGTCCATTGCAATTTGGTTTTTCGCTTCCGCTCACTCAAACAAACAACCCAAAAAATACTCATAGAGATCTCTAAAAACATACCAAATGACATAATATGATATTTAAACAACCTGTAAAAGCTAAATATGGTTTTGGTATAAGTTTAATGTTCGTATTTTTAATTTTTAAAATTGATTGATGTAGTGTAATAGTGTTTATACGTTGGAGTTCCTGTGTAGAATCCGTGAATAAAGGATCACGGGAGATTGGCCAAGAACAACATGGC
Organism: Telmatactis stephensoni; assembly: GCA_029948255.1. NCBI lineage: Eukaryota > Metazoa > Cnidaria > Anthozoa > Actiniaria > Isophelliidae > Telmatactis > Telmatactis stephensoni. The sequence goes on along the minus strand of JALIZF010001821.1, from coordinate 135,282 downwards.
GTGGTGTTTGTTTAAGTTAAGATAACATAGTTAATCTAAGCCATCCAGCCGCAAGCAAACATTACAATTGACAGAAGTGAATAACCAAATATTCCAACGGACTTTTTCAGTGCATGAGTTCGCATAATTCTGAAAATCACTGTAAGGCTGTAGCTACTACATGCGCATTTTGTGCGCCTGTTTTTATTTAGAGGTTAACACACTCAGCTAGTGAGTTATCGGGAGTTACCTTCACGAGATCGCTAACAATGGAGTAAAAAGTGTGTTAACCTTTTTATTATTCAATCACTAAAAAATAGCTCAAAACACTCAAAATTAGTTTAATAGCATTTGGTTATTTTAAGGTGACTGGCTACCAGTCATTTGTACCTAACGTTATGTGAACATGTATAATTACTTAACAAATTATTATTATTATTATTATTATTATTATTATTATAAATAATAAATAAATAATAAATAATAAATAAATGATAAATAATAAATAATAAATAATAAATAATAAATAATAAATAATAAATAATAAATAATAAATAATAAATAATAAATAATAAATAATAAATAATAAATAATAAATAATAAATAATAAATAATAAATAATAAATAATAAATAATAAATAATAAATAATAAATAATAAATAATAAATAATAAATAATAAATAAATAAATAAATAAATAAATAAATAAATAATAAATAACAATAATGCTCTTTATAGAGCATGATATCCAAAAGGGATTCACTCCTGGTTTGTCAGGTACTTTAGAACACACTGCTCAAATGGCAAACATAATCAACAAAGCGCGCATCAAACAACGTCCCCTTGTAATCACACTACTGGATCATAAAAATGCATTTGGAGAAGTGCATCATAATCTCATACAGTCTGTTCTCGAATATCATCATGTCCCTCATCACATCAAAACTCTTATCAAAAGTTTATATACTGACTTCAAGACGAACATCATCACTTCAGAATTCAATACTCCATTCATTGCTGTTGGTCGCGGCGTCCTTCAGGGTGATTGCCTTAGTCCTTTACTTTTTAACATGTGTTTTAACACTTTCATTCAACACATTAAATCTGATAAATATCGTCAACTTGGCTTCTCTTTCAATACCACTGGTCTATTCCTAAGCCCCCTTCATTGGTTTCAATTTGCTGATGATGCGGCAGTGATAAGTGGCCCGGCAAGAGAGTGAAAACCAATATCTACTAAACCGTTTTTCCATCTGGTGTCAATGGGCTGACATGTGTATTAGAGTTGATAAATGTAGCACTTTTGGAATCAAGAAATCCCTAACTAAATCTCAACAGTACCTTCCTAAACTATTAATCAACAAACACCTGGTCCCTTGTGTAGAAATAGGAGAGTCATTTAGATACCTTGGCCGTCACTTTGATTTTGAATCGAAATGTCCAATGAAACTCACAAATCTGAACTTATCACCACTATTAAAGACATGATGTCTGATATTGATCTTAAACCACTTCATCCTAAGAATAAGCTCCTCTTATATAACCACTATGTTCTCTCCAAAATATCCTGGCATTTTACTGTCGCTGACATCTCCAAGACATGGATAACAGAAAATTTGGATCCTATAGTACTTCAATATGTGCGTAAATGGTTAGATGTCCCCATATCTGGAACACTTAGTAACACGTTTTTACCTACTAATAAATTTGGTCTTAACTTATGTCCTCCCTCAGTTAAATTTACACAGTGTCAAACAATTCTTCACAAAGCCCTCAAAATGTCTCAGAATCGTTCCGTTAATGACCTTTGGAAATCTACAAGCTGCTATACTAATCTTCAATATGACGCCTACAAATCCACCAAAGATGTTATCAAAGAATTTCACACTAACCATGAGCAAAGACTACAAAACCATCTTCTTTCACAAGGCTTTTTCTTTTCAAGTGTAATCAAGTACTCTCTAACTAAGGTAAACAAAATCTGGTCTACTGCACAGTCAAAGTTACCCAAAAACATATTCAACTTTACAATCCGTTACATAAATAACACTCTTCCTACACTTAAAAACCTTGCTAAATGGGGCTGTACATTCTGTTTAAACCCTGAAACTCTTGGCCATGTGGTTGCGGGCTGCAAGAATTATCTTGATGAAGGACGTTACACCTCCTGGAGGCATGATTCTATTCTAAATTTCTTGGCAAAATCTCTCAAATCTGTCAACCACTCATCCCTTTATGCTGATTTACCTGATTTTAGAAGTCCCTCGATAATTACAGATGATGAATACCGCCCTGATCTACTGCTTGTCAAACCTGATGGTTTATTATACGTTCTTGAACTAACAGTGGGTTTTGAATCAAATCTCCAGAATAACATTGAACGGAAAAAAGTTAAATACGAAGTCCTTTTCAAAAACTTAAAACGTCAGTTCAAAAACGTGATATTTGTAAATCTTTCTGTGAGTGCTCTAGGTGTGTTTGCCAATGATTCATCAAGCTTTATAACAATGTTGGATGATCTAGGTGTCGATGATAAATTTAAAAAGTATATCGTAAGATCGATTGTAAAGATTGCTATCAGAACTACGTATTACATATTTTGCTGTAAGAACAAGACATGGACGAATCCAGAACTAATGAAATATTGTTAAGGAATTTTTTGTTTGTTTTTTGTTTTTGTTTTTTTGTTTTGTTTTTGTTTTTGTTTTTTTGTTCTTTTTATTTTCTTTCAAGTCTATGTATTCAACTTAAACCAACAAGTCTCGCATGCAACACTTTACTCTAAAAGCCCTTGATGAGGTCAATAATACAGCTGTGAAACTATTCTCTATGGACTTTTCCAAAGCATTCGATAGTGTGAGACACTGTCTACTTGGCAAAAAATTAAACAAATGGCCTGGTCTGAGTCCATACATAGTAAACTGGTACCTGAACTTTCTACTAGACCGAAAGCAACGCGTAACCTTTCAAGGAATAAGCTGCGACTGGAAATCTGTTAACCAAGGTACCACACAAGGCAGCGTAAGTGGACCATACTTGTTTAATATCTTTATGAACGATCTAGAGACAATAGACAACAACCTAGCCATGATAACAAAATATGCTGATGACTCCAATTTGTTAATCACCATCAAGAAATCTACTCCCGATCTGTCCACCCAAGCCATTGACCATTTTCTAGATTGGTCGTCTTTGAATGAAATGACTTGCAACCCGTCTAAATGCAAATCTCTAACCTTTAGGAAAAAAGGTAGTGCGCCAACTGATAGAGTCATTGTTCACAACATAAAGGAGCATGATCAACTGAAGCTACTTGGGATCACCTTCCAGTCAGACTGTAAATTCACTACTCATGTGACCGAGAAGCTAAAAGAAGCAAATAAGTGTTTATATGTCATCAGAAGTCTTAGAAAAGAAGGATATAATCAGAATGAAATTGACCATTTATTTAAAAGTTTGGTACTCCCAAAGATCACATATGGTATATCTGTGTACGGAAGCAGTAAGTCCGACCTGAGCATCATTGATCGCTTCTTGAAGAGATGCTACAAGAGAAAATACTCATCTGATCTGTACACAGCCAGCGGATTACTGGAACAAAGCGACAGAGCGATTTTCAAGAAGGTAACCCAACAAGAACGCCATCCACTCAGAGCCCTCCTACCAAGATGCAAGACTACAAAGTACCCGCTGAGGAAAGACACTTCCTTAAAACCCAAAGTTAACACAGAACGTTTCATGAACTCGTTTATTAATAGAATAATCTTCAAATATAATTTAGCAATTTAGCAATGTAATAGTTGTGTGTAAGCTGGCGCTTCTGGATACGTATTATATCCAGTGAATAAAGATTATTGTTATTGTTATTGTTATGTTTATTTAAGTCTTAATATTTAATGCCTTGCATTCTCACATTCTCAATTATGCAATATCTTCTATAAATGCTGTATTCGTTGTAATTGTAGTCACACTGAGGATGAGGTCCGGTACCTCGAAACATGTCTGTAAACATTAAAAATGTTATAAAATTTATCCAAATCATCATCTTATTTCTAACGCGTAGACCATTTGGATCGGTACTCCACGAAGTCTATGTAAATTTTGAATGTATCTAGTTTATGATAATATTGTTAATCAAGTAGCCAATTGTATTTCACCTATAAGTAGAGAGATTTACAATTGCACGTACATGTAACAAAACATAAAAATAAAGTTTTCATTATTATTGTTGTTGTTGTTGTTGTTGTTGTTGCAATTGTTGTTATTTATTCAAACGGTTTTACATGAGAATTAAAACGTTATTGTGACGTATCTCATTAAAGTTTACATTCATTTAGTTATTTTCATTAGATATTTCTTTCGGGATTCATACCACCACATGCAAATCTTATACACTCAATTCTATTCAATAGGCACAAAGAAGAGGAAAAAGAAGGATGATGCTAATTCTGCCGGTACGTAAACCCGGTGTGGCTTTTCGTGTTGTGCGTGAATAACTAAATGTACAAATAAAATAAAATAAATTGCAACCTTCTACAGCAGATCCAGCTATTTTTTTGCTTACACTAACAATCACTACTTCTACATTGAATATTTGCATACATTGCTCAAATCACATGTTGATTTCTGTTGAGGAAGGAATGACCGGCGAACCCGGAGAAAAGAAACTCGTGACATGGCAGATCAAACATTGTCTTGTAAAATATACATCTAAGCAAACCAATAAGACCGCTATATCTCTCTAATATTCTGAAATACCTAAAGTAAAATAATAAAAAAGAATTACGGTAGTATTGCTCCTGTTTCAAAAATTTTTTTTTTTTTTTCAAATTATTTTTCATTTATGCTTTAGTTGAGAAACAAGCTGGGTTTTCATTTGGAAAGGAAGATTGTGCTAAAAGCAACCCAAAAGATGCTGTTTCACAGACAAATTCACCGACAATAGCTGCCACTTTAGAAGTTACTGAAAATGGTGCAAGTGTGAATGACGTGCATAAAGACAATGAAGGTAAACTGAGCAGAGTTTATTACTTATAATTGGCCATTCTAATAGACTTTGATCTCGTTTAATATCTCCTTTTGATATTTAAGACACTTCTAAACATGGAGAAGTGGCTGTTAAACGCCAAAGGTTAAGCAAGCGTAAAAAGAAAAACACAGAAAGGGTTTTACCAAAAGACAGTCATGGAGATCAAGTTTCCAATAGCAAAGGAAAACGTATGGAAGAAAAAACTCAAAGTGAGTATTTTTAAAGCACGGATTTTGCCACGCATTTGTTATCACTTTAACTGTAGAAGGCGCATACTTGTATTAAAAGTCATATTATCACAATGTTTCAGTTTTAATGGTATTCCACTTACTTGTCAAATCCAGTTCCAGCTCATTTATTTAAATTTCCTATTAAAGTTTAGATTCCTTGAGATATTATTATTGTTATTATTATTATTATTATATTATTATTATTAGTTTTTATGACACTTACAGCTTAAGAGATAGTCTCTCTAATAGCGGACCGCTGCATTTTTGCTCCGTATTAGTTTTCGCCCAAACGTTTAGCATAAAAGGACAATTACTAGTCATGAAGAAAACCGATTTTTTTCTTTCGATATTCTATGAACGATTTTTTTTACAGCGCATAAGTTGTAGACCACCGTTGTCACTAATATTTTATGTGTTGTGGATTGAAAATTGTGCATTTTTACAGACGTCATAGTGCGAAAAATATTTAATTCTTGAGCAAACTAATATTTTATCCCGAATTGTACATGTAATAAAGTGCAAGAAGTCAACAAAAATTTGAATGTCGAGAAAAATGGGAAAAAAGAAAAAAATAGTCATTGATACTAGGTTGGACGGCTTTTTGAAATCACCACAAACCACCCCTTAGTGAAAGGCTTTTATCTCCCAAGTCCAGAACGGATTACTTACAATTTTTATTGCAATCTACTATCTTAAGGTTGATGAAGTTGAATCCATAAAAAAAACATTTTGCGTTTATTTTACTTATTTTCTCCACAGCAACCTCGACCTTTTCGTGTTTTTCGACTCAAATGGCCCATGAAATATGCAAATTAGGAATGGAGTGAAAGTAACTAAAAGCTATTGTTTGCTTGAATTTGTCCTAACTCGAGATAAATACATTGAATGAGATCTTATTTTCAAGTATAAATTACTTGTACATAAAACGCTTCCATAAACTACACGTTTGTGGGATGTCGTCGTTCAAAACTTTTCAGGTTTATGCAAATTACCTGTTGATCATCAGATACAAAGTAGTTTGGCTTAAGATAGTTCCGGAGTCTTAGATTTCATCAATGAATTAAATCCTGTTATTAATTTAAAGATAAATGTTTGGCAATTCAAAAACCGAGAAAAAAAAAGGGGGTCACTGTATTGGTTTCTGAGCTATACGATGTCGTAAAAGGTGGTATTTTCAATGATTTTTTTGCGATTTTTTGCAAAATGTACGTAATCCATATGCTCTGAAGAATGCGAACAAAAATTTTCCGAGAAACGCCTTGACCGTCTCAAAAGAGAGATGTGAGGTTTATCTAGCAGTTGTAATCGTATGTATTGTTTGATGAGTTACAAACATGATTAAAAGGGCATTCTAGCATCAAATTGCTACCCAATTACGCGCTCCGAAATCGTGTACGGACTGTAACAATGTGAACAATTTACGACAATCCAATCAATGAAGTTGTATTATTATTTTTTAAATCAAAAGAATGATAAGTACTCTCTTGAATTAAAAGAAAAAAACAGGGGGTCACCGTATTAATTATTTCAAGAGTTAGAAAAGCACAAAAGAGAAAACACACCGAAAACGAACACCAAATATCACCCATTTTAGCGATTTTCTCGTCGGCTTTTTCGATGGATAAGATTAACTAAATTTAAAAGTTTCAGGTTAAATACCTGCATTAGATAGTGTACAATATTTCTTGATGAAAGTTTTTACGATATTTGGATGACAAAATATAATTTTTCTCTACTAAAGTTTGAGTTTCTACGTTTTCAATCGCTCTCTTACTAGTGCCCAGACTCCCCACGGTAATACCGATGCACTCTAATAAAAGTGCGCGCGCTCGAATGCGCGCAGGAAATGCGCAGTAGCAAGGGTCCGGAACTACCTTAAAATATGTTTTCAATAGTGTAGTTCGTTGTTTTACTTTCTTGTGGTCACTTAAAACTTGCTAGAAGCACTTATACATGCATCTGATCGTTAGATAGGACAAAAATTCAGACATGAGTGACTAGTAATTGTCCTTTTATGCTGAAAGTTTGGGCGAAAACTAATACGGAGCCAAAATGCAGTGGTCCATTATTAGAGAGACTGTCTCTTAAGCTATCGTAGGATAATTTGAATAACTATCTTATACTTATATATGCTATTTGTCTTGACATTTTTATTTAGAGGTTAACACACTCAGCTAGTGAGTTATCGGGAGTTTGTCACGAATGCCCGACCCTGCGCCACACCCCAACCCCACGCGCTCCAGGTCTTCCCTGCAGGAATTCAGATTCAAAGTCGACTAAAAACCTCAAAATACTTTAATTATCTATAAATAAATCAATCCTAAACTTAACTTAACCCTTATTAGAATATAGAAATAATTAATTGACTTAATATTGAACCTCCCCAATACTATAATTACTAGATAACATTTGATGAGATAAATGCTGATATAAGATCAGAAATATACGCTAGAGTTATTTCTTTTTTTTACAAACAAGATTCTTTACAAATGAATAGATTTTACAAATATGTTCACAGTTCGTTTTTACTTAACGTTGTTGAAGCGGCTTTTGTTGCAACTTTTGAGCTTGTGGAAGTGTAAACGGCCCTGTAGTTACGGTTGACCCTAGGCTCAGATTTCAGCCGTCAGGGATTCGTGCGCCTGCGATACTCATCCCCGTGACGGCTGGGCGCGTGGACTAAGCATAGTTTGGCTAGACCAATCAGCAATCTGCCCCTCGATTTTCAAGGGGCATAAATTAAAATTCCATTGTAACCACCAAACGCTTTCTTCGTGATTTTGAATGATTTCTTTCGGTCTGAAGTACGTTTTCACATGGAGATATTAACAAAGGTGATAAGTCAAACCGGGAATTCAAAATTGTTGTTTGAAAAACTAGACTGAAGAAATTTATTTCAGCGGTCGAGAATTTGAAACTCCCAGTTGATCAATAATCAAAATGTCAATAACTGAGTTGCTCTCAATGTTTTCAACAAACAACTGTTATATGAAGTCTCATAAATAACTTGATTTTCTCTCGTACACAAAGTGCACGCTTTTTAACGGACAATGGAGGTCAAAAAAGTTCGTAAATTCATCAAATTTATAGATTTACACAGACAAGTACTTTGACCTCTTGCCCTTGATTTGACAGATAATGCGTTGCGTCACAGACAAGACTTTCAGCTCACGCGCCCAGCCGTCACGGGGATGAGTATCGCAGGCGCACGAATCCCTGACGGCTGAAATCTGAGCCTAGGTTGACCCTAGTCTCGGTGCTTTCTGGACCTTTCTGACTTCACTTCACTTTTGGGCTTGAAACTCGCACTACTGGCTCCAACTGCTCCACTTCGTTTAACTTTGCTTTACCAAATTGCTTTGGTTGACTGCTGGGACCCTACACGAGTCTATTTCACTGAAATACTTCTCAAGTGCTTCTTTAGTTTCTCTCAAGTACGGGACTCTGAGCGAGTCTGTTCCGATGACTTTTCTTTTACTTCTCTATAGAAACTTTGCTCTCAACGTCCTTTCTTGAACGTGTCTTGTTCGAGAGCTGACGCTTTGCCGCTTAACTTATTTTTATAACAAAATTTACATACAAATCGCATACAAAAATTTACGTTATGAAAACAACAATGAAACAATTCAGACAATATAAGCTAATTAGTATACTACTATTACGTAACAACAATCTTAATTCGTCACAGAGTTACCTTCACGAGTTCGCTAACAATGGAGTAAAGAGTGTGTTAACCTTTTTATTATTCAATCACTAAAAAATAGCTCAAAACACTCAAAATTAGTTTAATAGCATTTGGTTATTTTAAGGTGACTGGCTACCATAGAAATTTTAGCCTACTGCGCACATTCGCGCGCAGGACGTCATAGCGCGCGGAGATTCTAGTGAATGTCCACTTACGCTGGGAAACTAAAGTTTGTTGACAAAATTTCATTTCAAAATAGTTCTCAATGATTTTAACAAGCAAAAGATTAGAAAAATAAGCAAAAATGTTTTCTTTTTAGGAAAAAACAGTGAGCGCGCGCTTGTTTTCGTCAACAAAATTTGAATAGAGCTCGCGCTGTCATGTCATTTTCAAGATGGCGGCACTTCCGGAAGGCATTTTTTGGTCTTTTTAGCAACTTCATGGGCATGAAACAAGCTAATTTTGCACGGGACCATATAATTTTTATTCGCTTAATTGAAAACACATGTAAAAATCTATGTCATATAAAATTTTTGAAAAAAGTTCATTATTCTAGCTTATGAAAAAATGGATTTTTGTAGGGAAATTTGTTCGAACTTACGATAATTTTTGTTGAGACCTGACGAACAAAATATTAAAAGGAAGGTGTTTTTTCGCTGTCACATCAAAATTATCAATACCAATACGAAAAATATGACATAATCTAATATTTGTGCAATTGAAGTAGTTGTAGAGCTGTTATTTCGTGAATTTTATATTTCTTTTCTATTCACTTCCGGTTGAGCGATTTTCGCCTCAAAAATTCGGAGATAGGCATCCATTCAATGCTGATTATCTCGAAAACGAGCGCGGGACACCCCTTTTTTCTTTTCGTTTTTGGGATCAGCATTAAATTTCGCTCCAGAAAATTGTTATTTAAACGATTTTTCATTACTTTTTCCAATAGTAGCCAGTCACCTTAAGGTGACTGGCTACCAGTCATTTGTACCTAGCGTTATGTGAACATGTATAATTACTTAACAAATTATTGTTATTATTATTATTATTGTTGTTGTTGTTGTTGTTGTTGTTGTTGTTGTTGTTGTTGTTGCAATTGTTGTTATTTATTTACCCAGTGACAGGTCCACACACGACCACAACCATTCAAACGGTTTTACATGAGAATTGAAACGTTATTGTGATGTATCTCATTAAAGTTTACATTCATTTAGTTATTTTCATTAGATATTTCTTTCGGGATTCATACCACCACATGCAAATCTTATACACTCAATTCTATTCAATAGGCACAAAAAAGAGGAAAAAGAAGGATGATGCTAATTCTGCCGGTACGTAAACCCGGTGTGGCTTTTCGTGCTGTGCGTGAATAACTAAATGTACAAATAATAAAATAAAATAAATTGCAACCTTCTACAGCAGATCCAGCTATTTTTTTGCTTACACTAACAATCACTACTTCTACATTAAATATTTGCATACATTGCTCAAATCACATGTTGATTTCTGTTGAGGAAGGAATGACCGGCGAACCCGGAGAAAAGAAACTCGTGACATGGCAGATCAAACATTGTCTTGTAAAATATACATCTAAGCAAACCAATAAGACCGCTATATCTCTCTAATATTCTGAAATACCTAAAGTAAAATAATAAAAAAGAATTACGGTAGTATTGCTCCTGTTTCAAAAATTTTTTTTTTTTTCAAATTATTTTTCATTTATGCTTTAGTTGAGAAACAAGCTGGGTTTTCATTTGGAAAGGAAGATTGTGCTAAAAGCAACCCAAAAGATGCTGTTTCACAGACAAATTCACCGACAATAGCTGCCACTTTAGAAGTTACTGAAAATGGTGCAAGTGTGAATGACGTGCATAAAGACAATGAAGGTAAACTGAGCAGAGTTTATTACTTATAATTGGCCATTCTAATAGACTTTGATCTCGTTTAATATCTCCTTTTGATATTTAAGACACTTCTAAACATGGAGAAGTGGCTGTTAAACGCCAAAGGTTAAGCAAGCGTAAAAAGAAAAACACAGAAAGGGTTTTACCAAAAGACAGTCATGGAGATCAAGTTTCCAATAGCAAAGGAAAACGTATGGAAGAAAAAACTCAAAGTGAGTATTTTTAAAGCACGGATTTTGCCACGCATTTGTTATCACTTTAACTGTAGAAGGCGCATACTTGTATTAAAAGTCATATTATCACAATGTTTCAGTTTTAATGGTATTCCACTTACTTGTCAAATCCAGTTCCAGCTCATTTATTTAAATTTCCTATTAAAGTTTAGATTCCTTGAGATATTATTATTGTTATTATTATTATTATTATTATAATTATTATAATTATTATATTATTATTATTAGTTTTTATGACACTTACAGCTTAAGAGATAGTCTCTCTAATAGCGGACCGCTGCATTTTTGCTCCGTATTAGTTTTCGCCCAAACGTTTAGCATATAAAAGGACAATTACTAGTCATGAAGAAAACGGATTTGTTTCTTTCGATATTCTATGAACGATTTTTTTACAGCGCATAAGTTGTAGACCACCGTTGTCACTAATATTTTATGTGTTGTGGATTGAAAATTGTGCATTTTTACAGACGTCATAGTGCGAAAAATATTTAATTCTTGAGCAAACTATTATTTTATCCCGAATTGTACATGTAATAAAGTGCAAGAAGTCAACAAAAATTTGAATGTTGAGAAAAATGGGAAAAAAGAAAAAAATTGTCATTGATACTAGGTTGGACGGCTTTTTGAAATCACCACAAACCACCCCTTAGTGAAAGGCTTTTATCTCCCAAGTCCAGAACGGATTACTTACAATTTTTATTGCAATCTACTATCTTAAGGTTGATGAAGTTGAATCCATAAAAAAAAAACATTTTGCGTTTTTTTACTTATTTTCTCCACAGCAACCTCGACCTTTTCGTGTTTTTCGACTCAAATGGCCCATGAAATATGCAAATTAGGAATGGAGTGAAAGTAGCTAAAAGCTATTGTTTGCTTGAATTTGTCCTAACTCGAGATAAATACATTGAATGAGATCTTATTTTTAAGTATGAATTACTTGTACATAAAACGCTTCCATAAGCTACACGTTTGTGGGATGTCGTCGTTCAAAACTTTTCAGGTTTATGCAAATTACCTGTTGATCATCAGATACAAAGTAGTTTGGCTTAAGATAGTTCCGGAGTCTTAGATTTCATCAATGAATTTCCTTTAAAATCCTGTTATTTAAAGATAACTGTTTGGCAATTCAAAAACCGAGAAAAAAAGAAGGGGTCACCGTATTGGTTTCTAAGCTATACGATGTCGTAAAAGGTGGTATTTTCAATGATTTTTTGCGATTTTTTGCAAACTGTACGTAATCCATATGCTCTGAAGAATGCGAACAAAAATTTTCCGAGAAACGCCTTGACCGTCTCAAAAGAGAGATGTGAGGTTTATCTAGCAGTTGTAATCGTATGTATTGTTTGATGAGTTACAAACATGATTAAAAGGGCATTCTAGAATCAAATTGCTACCCAATTACGCGCTCCGAAATCGTGTATGGACTGTAACAATGTGAACAATTTACGACAATCCAATCAATGAAGTTGTATTATTATTTTTTAAATCAAAAGAATGATAAGTACTCTCTTGAAATAAAAGAAAAAAACAGGGGGTCACCGTATTAATTATTTCAAGAGTTAGAAAAGCACAAAAGAGAAAACACACCGAAAACGAACACCAAATATCACCCATTTTAGCAATTTTCTCGTCGGCTTTTTCGATGGATAAGATTAACTAAATTTAAAAGTTTCAGGTTACATACTTGCATTAGATAGTGTACAATATTTCTTGATGGAAGTTTTTACGATATTTGGATGACAAAATATAATTTTTCTCTACTAAAGTTTGAGTTTCTACGTTTTCAATCGCTCTCTTACTAGTGCCCAGACTCCCCACGGTAATACCGATGCACTCTAATAAAAGTGCGCGCGCTCGAATGCGCGCAGGAAATGCGCAGTAGCAAGGGTCCGGAACTACCTTAAAATATGTTTTCAATAGTGTAGTTCGTTGTTTTACTTTCTTGTGGTCACTTAAAACTTGCTAGAAGCACTTATACATGCATCTGATCGTTAGATAGGACAAAAATTCAGACATGAGTGACTAGTAATTGTCCTTTTATGCTGAAAGTTTGGGCGAAAACTAATACGGAGCCAAAATGCAGTGGTCCGTTTTTAGAGAGACTGTCTCTTAAGCTATCGTAGGATAATTTGAATAACTATCTTATACTTATATATGCTATTTGTCTTGACATTTTTATTTAGAGGTTAACACACTCAGCTAGTGAGTTATCGGGAGTTTGTCACGAATGCCCGACCCTGCGCCACACCCCAACCCACGCGCTCCAGGTCTTCCCTGCAGGAATTCAGATTCAAAGTCGACTAAAAACCTCAAAATACTTTAATTATCTATAAATAAATCAATCCTAAACTTAACTTAACCCTTATTAGAATATAGAAATAATTAATTGACTTAATATTGAACCTCCCCAATACTATAATTACTAGATAACATTTGATGAGATAAATGCTGATGTAAGATCGGAAATATACGCTAGAGTTATTTCTTTTTTTACAAACAAGATTCTTTACAAATGAATAGATTTTACAAATATGTTCACAGTTCGTTTTTACTTAACGTTGTTGAAGCGGCTTTTGTTACAACTTTTGAGCTTGTGGAAGTGTAAACGGCCCTGTAGTTACGGTTGACCCTAGTCTCGGTGCTTTCTGGACCTTTCTGACTTAACTTCACTTTTGGGCTTGAAACTCGCACTACTGGCTCCAACTGCTCCACTTCGTTTAACTTTGCTTTACCAAATTGCTTTGGTTGACTGCTGGGACCCTACACGAGTCTATTTCACTGAAATACTTCTCAAGTGCTTCTTTAGTTTCTCTCAAGTACGGGACTCTGAGCGAGTCTGTTCCGATGACTTTTCTTTTACTTCTCTATAGAAACTTTGCTCTCAACGTCCTTTCTTGAACGTGTCTTGCTCGAGAGCTGCCGCTTTGCCGCTTAACTTATTTTTATAATAAAATTTACATACAAATCGCATACAAAAATTTACGTTATGAAAACAACAATGAAACAATTACAATATAAGCTAATTAAGTATACTACTATTACGTGACAACAATCTTAATTCGTCACAGAGTTACCTTCACGAGTTCGCTAACAATGGAGTAAAGGGTGTGTTAACCTTTTTATTATTCAATCACTAAAAATAGCTCAAAACACTCAAAATTAGTTTAATAGCATTTGGTTGTTTTAAGGTGACAGGCTACCATAGAAATTTTAGCCTACTGTTTCCCTATAAAACATTTGTACCTAACGTTATGTGAAGATGTATAATTACTTAACAAATTATTGTTATTATTATTATTATTATTATTATTATTATTATTATTGTTGTTGTTGTTGTTGTTGTTGCAATTGTTGTTATTTATTTACCCAGTGACAGGTCCACACACGACCACAACCATTCAAACGGTTTTACATGAGAATTAAAACGTTATTGTGACGTATCTCATTAAAGTTTACATTCATTTAGTTATTTTCATTAGATATTTCTTTCGGGATTCATACCACCACATGCAAATCTTATACACTCAATTCTATTCAATAGGCACAAAAAAGAGGAAAAAGAAGGATGATGCTAATTCTGCCGGTGCGTAAACCCGGTGTGGCTTTTCGTGTTGTGCGTGAATAACTAAACGTACAAATAATGAAATAAAATAAATTGCAACCTTCTACAGCAGATCCAGCTATTTTTTTGCTTACACTAACAATCACTACTTCTACATTAAATATTTGCATACATTGCTCAAATCACATGTTGATTTCTGTTGAGGAAGGAATGACCGGAGAACCCGGAGAAAAGAAACTCGTGACATGGCAGATCAAACATTGTCTTGTAAAATATACATCTAAGCAAACCAATAAGACCGCTATATCTCTCTAATATTCTGAAATACCTAAAGTAAAATAATAAAAAAGAATTAAGGTAGTATTGCTCATGTTTCAATTATTTTTTTTTTCAAATTATTTTTCATTTGTGCTTTAGTTGAGAAACAAGCTGGGTTTTCATTTGGAAAGGAAGATTGTGCTAAAAGCAACCCAAAAGATGCTGTTTCACAGACAAATTCACCGACAATAGCTGCCACTTTAGAAGTTACTGAAAATGGTGCAAGTGTGAATGACGTGCATAAAGACAATGAAGGTAAACTGAGCAGAGTTTATTACTTATAATTGGCCATTCTAATAGACTTTGATCTCGTTTAATATCTCCTTTTGATATTTAAGACACTTCTAAACATGGAGAAGTGGCTGTTAAACGCCAAAGGTTAAGCAAGCGTAAAAAGAAAAACACAGAAAGGGTTTTACCAAAAGACAGTCATGGAGATCAAGTTTCCAATAGCAAAGGAAAACGTATGGAAGAAAAAACTCAAAGTGAGTATTTTTAAAGCACGGATTTTGCCACGCATTTGTTATCACTTTAACTGTAGAAGGCGCATACTTGTATTAAAAGTCATATTATCACAATGTTTCAGTTTTAATGGTATTCCACTTACTTGTCAAATCCAGTTCCAGCTCATTTATTTAAATTTCCTATTAAAGTTTAGATTCCTTGAGATATTATTATTGTTATTATTATTATTATTATTATTATTATTATTATTATTATTATTATTATTATTATTATTATATTATTATTATTAGTTTTTATGACACTTACAGCTTAAGAGATAGTCTCTCTAATAGCGGACCGCTGCATTTTTGCTCCGTATTAGTTTTCGCCCAAACGTTTAGCATATAAAAGGACAATTACTAGTCATGAAGAAAACGGATTTGTTTCTTTCGATATTCTATGAACGATTTTTTTACAGCGCATAAGTTGTAGACCACCGTTGTCACTAATATTTTATGTGTTGTGGATTGAAAATTGTGCATTTTTACAGACGTCATAGTGCGAAAAATATTTAATTCTTGAGCAAACTATTATTTTATCCCGAATTGTACATGTAATAAAGTGCAAGAAGTCAACAAAAATTTGAATGTTGAGAAAAATGGGAAAAAAGAAAAAAATTGTCATTGATACTAGGTTGGACGGCTTTTTGAAATCACCACAAACCACCCCTTAGTGAAAGGCTTTTATCTCCCAAGTCCAGAACGGATTACTTACAATTTTTATTGCAATCTACTATCTTAAGGTTGATGAAGTTGAATCCATAAAAAAAAACATTTTGCGTTTTTTTACTTATTTTCTCCACAGCAACCTCGACCTTTTCGTGTTTTTCGACTCAAATGGCCCATGAAATATGCAAATTAGGAATGGAGTGAAAGTAGCTAAAAGCTATTGTTTGCTTGAATTTGTCCTAACTCGAGATAAATACATTGAATGAGATCTTATTTTTAAGTATGAATTACTTGTACATAAAACGCTTCCATAAGCTACACGTTTGTGGGATGTCGTCGTTCAAAACTTTTCAGGTTTATGCAAATTACCTGTTGATCATCAGATACAAAGTAGTTTGGCTTAAGATAGTTCCGGAGTCTTAGATTTCATCAATGAATTTCCTTTAAAATCCTGTTATTTAAAGATAACTGTTTGGCAATTCAAAAACCGAGAAAAAAAGAAGGGGTCACCGTATTGGTTTCTAAGCTATACGATGTCGTAAAAGGTGGTATTTTCAATGATTTTTTGCGATTTTTTGCAAACTGTACGTAATCCATATGCTCTGAAGAATGCGAACAAAAATTTTCCGAGAAACGCCTTGACCGTCTCAAAAGAGAGATGTGAGGTTTATCTAGCAGTTGTAATCGTATGTATTGTTTGATGAGTTACAAACATGATTAAAAGGGCATTCTAGAATCAAATTGCTACCCAATTACGCGCTCCGAAATCGTGTATGGACTGTAACAATGTGAACAATTTACGACAATCCAATCAATGAAGTTGTATTATTATTTTTTAAATCAAAAGAATGATAAGTACTCTCTTGAAATAAAAGAAAAAAACAGGGGGTCACCGTATTAATTATTTCAAGAGTTAGAAAAGCACAAAAGAGAAAACACACCGAAAACGAACACCAAATATCACCCATTTTAGCAATTTTCTCGTCGGCTTTTTCGATGGATAAGATTAACTAAATTTAAAAGTTTCAGGTTACATACTTGCATTAGATAGTGTACAATATTTCTTGATGGAAGTTTTTACGATATTTGGATGACAAAATATAATTTTTCTCTACTAAAGTTTGAGTTTCTACGTTTTCAATCGCTCTCTTACTAGTGCCCAGACTCCCCACGGTAATACCGATGCACTCTAATAAAAGTGCGCGCGCTCGAATGCGCGCAGGAAATGCGCAGTAGCAAGGGTCCGGAACTACCTTAAAATATGTTTTCAATAGTGTAGTTCGTTGTTTTACTTTCTTGTGGTCACTTAAAACTTGCTAGAAGCACTTATACATGCATCTGATCGTTAGATAGGACAAAAATTCAGACATGAGTGACTAGTAATTGTCCTTTTATGCTGAAAGTTTGGGCGAAAACTAATACGGAGCCAAAATGCAGTGGTCCGTTTTTAGAGAGACTGTCTCTTAAGCTATCGTAGGATAATTTGAATAACTATCTTATACTTATATATGCTATTTGTCTTGACATTTTTATTTAGAGGTTAACACACTCAGCTAGTGATCATGAGTTATCGGGAGTTTGTCACGAATGCCCGACCCTGCGCCACACCCCAACCCCAACCCCACGCGCTCCAGGTCTTCCCTGCAGGAATTCAGATTCAAAGTCGACTAAAAACCTCAAAATACTTTAATTATCTATAAATAAAACAATCCTAAACTTAACTTAACCCTTATTAGAATATAGAAATAATTAATTGACTTAATATTGAACCTCCCCAATACTATAATTACTAGATAACATTTGATGAGATAAATGCTGATATAAGATCAGAAATATACGCTAGAGTTATTTCTTTTTTTACAAACAAGATTCTTTACAAATGAATAGATTTTACAAATATGTTCACAGTTCGTTTTTACTTAACGTTGTTGAAGCGGCTTTTGTTGCAACTTTTGAGCTTGTGGAAGTGTAAACGGCCCTGTAGTTACGGTTGACCCTAGTCTCGGTGCTTTCTGGACCTTTCTGACTTCACTTCACTTTTGGGCTTGAAACTCGCACTACTGGCTCCAACTGCTCCACTTCGTTTAACTTTGCTTTACCAAATTGCTTTGGTTGACTGCTGGGACCCTACACGAGTCTATTTCACTGAAATACTTCTCAAGTGCTTCTTTAGTTTCTCTCAAGTACGGGACTCTGAGCGAGTCTGTTCCGATGACTTTTCTTTTACTTCTCTATAGAAACTTTGCTCTCAACGTCCTTTCTTGAACGTGTCTTGTTCGAGAGCTGACGCTTTGCCGCTTAACTTATTTTTATAACAAAATTTACATACAAATCGCATACAAAAATTTACGTTATGAAAACAACAATGAAACAATTCAGACAATATAAGCTAATTAGTATACTACTATTACGTAACAACAATCTTAATTCGTCACAGAGTTACCTTCACGAGTTCGCTAACAATGGAGTAAAGAGTGTGTTAACCTTTTTATTATTCAATCACTAAAAAATAGCTCAAAACACTCAAAATTAGTTTAATAGCATTTGGTTATTTTAAGGTGACTGGCTACCATAGAAATTTTAGCCTACTGCGCACATTCGCGCGCAGGACGTCATAGCGCGCGGAGATTCTAGTGAATGTCCACTTACGCTGGGAAACTAAAGTTTGTTGACAAAATTTCATTTCAAAATAGTTCTCAATGATTTTAACAAGCAAAAGATTAGAAAAATAAGCAAAAATGTTTTCTTTTTAGGAAAAAACAGTGAGCGCGCGCTTGTTTTCGTCAACAAAATTTGAATAGAGCTCGCGCTGTCATGTCATTTTCAAGATGGCGGCACTTCCGGAAGGCATTATTTGGTCTTTTTAGCAACTTCATGGGCATGAAACAAGCTAATTTTGCACGGGACCATATAATTTTTATTCGCTTAATTGAAAACACATGTAAAAATCTATGTCATATAAAATTTTTGAAAAAAGTTCATTATTCTAGCTTATGAAAAAATGGATTTTTGTAGGGAAATTTGTTCGAACTTACGATAATTTTTGTTGAGACCTGACGAACAAAATATTAAAAGGAAGGTGTTTTTTCGCTGTCACATCAAAATTATCAATACCAATACGAAAAATATGACATAATCTAATATTTGTGCAATTGAAGTAGTTGTAGAGCTGTTATTTCGTGAATTTTATATTTCTTTTCTATTCACTTCCGGTTGAGCGATTTTCGCCTCAAAAATTCGGAGATAGGCATCCATTCAATGCTGATTATCTCGAAAACGAGCGCGGGACACCCCTTTTTTCTTTTCGTTTTTGGGATCAGCATTAAATTTCGCTCCAGAAAATTGTTATTTAAACGATTTTTCATTACTTTTTCCAATAGTAGCCAGTCACCTTAAGGTGACTGGCTACCAGTCATTTGTACCTAGCGTTATGTGAACATGTATAATTACTTAACAAATTATTGTTATTATTATTATTATTGTTGTTGTTGTTGTTGTTGTTGTTGTTGTTGTTGTTGTTGCAATTGTTGTTATTTATTTACCCAGTGACAGGTCCACACACGACCACAACCATTCAAACGGTTTTACATGAGAATTGAAACGTTATTGTGATGTATCTCATTAAAGTTTACATTCATTTAGTTATTTTCATTAGATATTTCTTTCGGGATTCATACCACCACATGCAAATCTTATACACTCAATTCTATTCAATAGGCACAAAGAAGAGGAAAAAGAAGGATGATGCTAATTCTGCCGGTACGTAAACCCGGTGTGGCTTTTCGTGCTGTGCGTGAATAACTAAATGTACAAATAATAAAATAAAATAAATTGCAACCTTCTACAGCAGATCCAGCTATTTTTTTGCTTACACTAACAATCACTACTTCTACATTAAATATTTGCATACATTGCTCAAATCACATGTTGATTTCTGTTGAGGAAGGAATGACCGGCGAACCCGGAGAAAAGAAACTCGTGACATGGCAGATCAAACATTGTCTTGTAAAATATACATCTAAGCAAACCAATAAGACCGCTATATCTCTCTAATATTCTGAAATACCTAAAGTAAAATAATAAAAAAGAATTACGGTAGTATTGCTCCTGTTTCAAAAAAATTTTTTTTTTTTTCAAATTATTTTTCATTTATGCTTTAGTTGAGAAACAAGCTGGGTTTTCATTTGGAAAGGAAGATTGTGCTAAAAGCAACCCAAAAGATGCTGTTTCACAGACAAATTCACCGACAATAGCTGCCACTTTAGAAGTTACTGAAAATGGTGCAAGTGTGAATGACGTGCATAAAGACAATGAAGGTAAACTGAGCAGAGTTTATTACTTATAATTGGCCATTCTAATAGACTTTGATCTCGTTTAATATCTCCTTTTGATATTTAAGACACTTCTAAACATGGAGAAGTGGCTGTTAAACGCCAAAGGTTAAGCAAGCGTAAAAAGAAAAACACAGAAAGGGTTTTACCAAAAGACAGTCATGGAGATCAAGTTTCCAATAGCAAAGGAAAACGTATGGAAGAAAAAACTCAAAGTGAGTATTTTTAAAGCACGGATTTTGCCACGCATTTGTTATCACTTTAACTGTAGAAGGCGCATACTTGTATTAAAAGTCATATTATCACAATGTTTCAGTTTTAATGGTATTCCACTTACTTGTCAAATCCAGTTCCAGCTCATTTATTTAAATTTCCTATTAAAGTTTAGATTCCTTGAGATATTATTATTGTTATTATTATTATTATTATTATAATTATTATATTATTATTATTATTATTATATTATTATTATTAGTTTTTTATGACACTTACAGCTTAAGAGATAGTCTCTCTAATAGCGGACCGCTGCATTTTTGCTCCGTATTAGTTTTCGCCCAAACGTTTAGCATATAAAAGGACAATTACTAGTCATGAAGAAAACGGATTTGTTTCTTTCGATATTCTATGAACGATTTTTTTACAGCGCATAAGTTGTAGACCACCGTTGTCACTAATATTTTATGTGTTGTGGATTGAAAATTGTGCATTTTTACAGACGTCATAGTGCGAAAAATATTTAATTCTTGAGCAAACTATTATTTTATCCCGAATTGTACATGTAATAAAGTGCAAGAAGTCAACAAAAATTTGAATGTTGAGAAAAATGGGAAAAAGAAAAAAATTGTCATTGATACTAGGTTGGACGGCTTTTTGAAATCACCACAAACCACCCCTTAGTGAAAGGCTTTATCTCCCAAGTCCAGAACGGATTACTTACAATTTTTATTGCAATCTACTATCTTAAGGTTGATGAAGTTGAATCCATAAAAAAAAAAACATTTTGCGTTTTTTTACTTATTTTCTCCACAGCAACCTCGACCTTTTCGTGTTTTTCGACTCAAATGGCCCATGAAATATGCAAATTAGGAATGGAGTGAAAGTAGCTAAAAGCTATTGTTTGCTTGAATTTGTCCTAACTCGAGATAAATACATTGAATGAGATCTTATTTTTAAGTATGAATTACTTGTACATAAAACGCTTCCATAAGCTACACGTTTGTGGGATGTCGTCGTTCAAAACTTTTCAGGTTTATGCAAATTACCTGTTGATCATCAGATACAAAGTAGTTTGGCTTAAGATAGTTCCGGAGTCTTAGATTTCATCAATGAATTTCCTTTAAAATCCTGTTATTTAAAGATAACTGTTTGGCAATTCAAAAACCGAGAAAAAAAGAAGGGGTCACCGTATTGGTTTCTAAGCTATACGATGTCGTAAAAGGTGGTATTTTCAATGATTTTTTGCGATTTTTTGCAAACTGTACGTAATCCATATGCTCTGAAGAATGCGAACAAAAATTTTCCGAGAAACGCCTTGACCGTCTCAAAAGAGAGATGTGAGGTTTATCTAGCAGTTGTAATCGTATGTATTGTTTGATGAGTTACAAACATGATTAAAAGGGCATTCTAGAATCAAATTGCTACCCAATTACGCGCTCCGAAATCGTGTATGGACTGTAACAATGTGAACAATTTACGACAATCCAATCAATGAAGTTGTATTATTATTTTTTAAATCAAAAGAATGATAAGTACTCTCTTGAAATAAAAGAAAAAAACAGGGGGTCACCGTATTAATTATTTCAAGAGTTAGAAAAGCACAAAAGAGAAAACACACCGAAAACGAACACCAAATATCACCCATTTTAGCAATTTTCTCGTCGGCTTTTTCGATGGATAAGATTAACTAAATTTAAAAGTTTCAGGTTACATACTTGCATTAGATAGTGTACAATATTTCTTGATGGAAGTTTTTACGATATTTGGATGACAAAATATAATTTTTCTCTACTAAAGTTTGAGTTTCTACGTTTTCAATCGCTCTCTTACTAGTGCCCAGACTCCCCACGGTAATACCGATGCACTCTAATAAAAGTGCGCGCGCTCGAATGCGCGCAGGAAATGCGCAGTAGCAAGGGTCCGGAACTACCTTAAAATATGTTTTCAATAGTGTAGTTCGTTGTTTTACTTTCTTGTGGTCACTTAAAACTTGCTAGAAGCACTTATACATGCATCTGATCGTTAGATAGGACAAAAATTCAGACATGAGTGACTAGTAATTGTCCTTTTATGCTGAAAGTTTGGGCGAAAACTAATACGGAGCCAAAATGCAGTGGTCCGTTTTTAGAGAGACTGTCTCTTAAGCTATCGTAGGATAATTTGAATAACTATCTTATACTTATATATGCTATTTGTCTTGACATTTTTATTTAGAGGTTAACACACTCAGCTAGTGAGTTATCGGGAGTTTGTCACGAATGCCCGACCCTGCGCCACACCCCAACCCACGCGCTCCAGGTCTTCCCTGCAGGAATTCAGATTCAAAGTCGACTAAAAACCTCAAAATACTTTTAATTATCTATAAATAAATCAATCCTAAACTTAACTTAACCCTTATTAGAATATAGAAATAATTAATTGACTTAATATTGAACCTCCCCAATACTATAATTACTAGATAACATTTGATGAGATAAATGCTGATGTAAGATCGGAAATATACGCTAGAGTTATTTCTTTTTTTACAAACAAGATTCTTTACAAATGAATAGATTTTACAAATATGTTCACAGTTCGTTTTTACTTAACGTTGTTGAAGCGGCTTTTGTTACAACTTTTGAGCTTGTGGAAGTGTAAACGGCCCTGTAGTTACGGTTGACCCTAGTCTCGGTGCTTTCTGGACCTTTCTGACTTAACTTCACTTTTGGGCTTGAAACTCGCACTACTGGCTCCAACTGCTCCACTTCGTTTAACTTTGCTTTACCAAATTGCTTTGGTTGACTGCTGGGACCCTACACGAGTCTATTTCACTGAAATACTTCTCAAGTGCTTCTTTAGTTTCTCTCAAGTACGGGACTCTGAGCGAGTCTGTTCCGATGACTTTTCTTTTACTTCTCTATAGAAACTTTGCTCTCAACGTCCTTTCTTGAACGTGTCTTGCTCGAGAGCTGCCGCTTTGCCGCTTAACTTATTTTTATAATAAAATTTACATACAAATCGCATACAAAAATTTACGTTATGAAAACAACAATGAAACAATTACAATATAAGCTAATTAAGTATACTACTATTACGTGACAACAATCTTAATTCGTCACAGAGTTACCTTCACGAGTTCGCTAACAATGGAGTAAAGGGTGTGTTAACCTTTTTATTATTCAATCACTAAAAATAGCTCAAAACACTCAAAATTAGTTTAATAGCATTTGGTTGTTTTAAGGTGACAGGCTACCATAGAAATTTTAGCCTACTGTTTCCCTATAAAACATTTGTACCTAACGTTATGTGAAGATGTATAATTACTTAACAAATTATTGTTATTATTATTATTATTATTATTATTATTATTATTATTGTTGTTGTTGTTGTTGTTGTTGCAATTGTTGTTATTTATTTACCCAGTGACAGGTCCACACACGACCACAACCATTCAAACGGTTTTACATGAGAATTAAAACGTTATTGTGACGTATCTCATTAAAGTTTACATTCATTTAGTTATTTTCATTAGATATTTCTTTCGGGATTCATACCACCACATGCAAATCTTATACACTCAATTCTATTCAATAGGCACAAAAAAGAGGAAAAAGAAGGATGATGCTAATTCTGCCGGTGCGTAAACCCGGTGTGGCTTTTCGTGTTGTGCGTGAATAACTAAACGTACAAATAATGAAATAAAATAAATTGCAACCTTCTACAGCAGATCCAGCTATTTTTTTGCTTACACTAACAATCACTACTTCTACATTAAATATTTGCATACATTGCTCAAATCACATGTTGATTTCTGTTGAGGAAGGAATGACCGGAGAACCCGGAGAAAAGAAACTCGTGACATGGCAGATCAAACATTGTCTTGTAAAATATACATCTAAGCAAACCAATAAGACCGCTATATCTCTCTAATATTCTGAAATACCTAAAGTAAAATAATAAAAAAGAATTAAGGTAGTATTGCTCATGTTTCAATTATTTTTTTTTTCAAATTATTTTTCATTTGTGCTTTAGTTGAGAAACAAGCTGGGTTTTCATTTGGAAAGGAAGATTGTGCTAAAAGCAACCCAAAAGATGCTGTTTCACAGACAAATTCACCGACAATAGCTGCCACTTTAGAAGTTACTGAAAATGGTGCAAGTGTGAATGACGTGCATAAAGACAATGAAGGTAAACTGAGCAGAGTTTATTACTTATAATTGGCCATTCTAATAGACTTTGATCTCGTTTAATATCTCCTTTTGATATTTAAGACACTTCTAAACATGGAGAAGTGGCTGTTAAACGCCAAAGGTTAAGCAAGCGTAAAAAGAAAAACACAGAAAGGGTTTTACCAAAAGACAGTCATGGAGATCAAGTTTCCAATAGCAAAGGAAAACGTATGGAAGAA
Source organism: Telmatactis stephensoni (assembly GCA_029948255.1). NCBI lineage: Eukaryota > Metazoa > Cnidaria > Anthozoa > Actiniaria > Isophelliidae > Telmatactis > Telmatactis stephensoni. The sequence goes on along the minus strand of JALIZF010001821.1, from coordinate 110,240 downwards.
AAAACTCAAAGTGAGTATTTTTAAAGCACGGATTTTGCCACGCATTTGTTATCACTTTAACTGTAGAAGGCGCATACTTGTATTAAAAGTCATATTATCACAATGTTTCAGTTTTAATGGTATTCCACTTACTTGTCAAATCCAGTTCCAGCTCATTTATTTAAATTTCCTATTAAAGTTTAGATTCCTTGAGATATTATTATTGTTATTATTATTATTATTATTATTATTATTATTATTATTATTATTATTATTATTATTATTATTATATTATTATTATTAGTTTTTATGACACTTACAGCTTAAGAGATAGTCTCTCTAATAGCGGACCGCTGCATTTTTGCTCCGTATTAGTTTTCGCCCAAACGTTTAGCATATAAAAGGACAATTACTAGTCATGAAGAAAACGGATTTGTTTCTTTCGATATTCTATGAACGATTTTTTTACAGCGCATAAGTTGTAGACCACCGTTGTCACTAATATTTTATGTGTTGTGGATTGAAAATTGTGCATTTTTACAGACGTCATAGTGCGAAAAATATTTAATTCTTGAGCAAACTATTATTTTATCCCGAATTGTACATGTAATAAAGTGCAAGAAGTCAACAAAAATTTGAATGTTGAGAAAAATGGGAAAAAAGAAAAAAATTGTCATTGATACTAGGTTGGACGGCTTTTTGAAATCACCACAAACCACCCCTTAGTGAAAGGCTTTTATCTCCCAAGTCCAGAACGGATTACTTACAATTTTTATTGCAATCTACTATCTTAAGGTTGATGAAGTTGAATCCATAAAAAAAAACATTTTGCGTTTTTTTACTTATTTTCTCCACAGCAACCTCGACCTTTTCGTGTTTTTCGACTCAAATGGCCCATGAAATATGCAAATTAGGAATGGAGTGAAAGTAGCTAAAAGCTATTGTTTGCTTGAATTTGTCCTAACTCGAGATAAATACATTGAATGAGATCTTATTTTTAAGTATGAATTACTTGTACATAAAACGCTTCCATAAGCTACACGTTTGTGGGATGTCGTCGTTCAAAACTTTTCAGGTTTATGCAAATTACCTGTTGATCATCAGATACAAAGTAGTTTGGCTTAAGATAGTTCCGGAGTCTTAGATTTCATCAATGAATTTCCTTTAAAATCCTGTTATTTAAAGATAACTGTTTGGCAATTCAAAAACCGAGAAAAAAAGAAGGGGTCACCGTATTGGTTTCTAAGCTATACGATGTCGTAAAAGGTGGTATTTTCAATGATTTTTTGCGATTTTTTGCAAACTGTACGTAATCCATATGCTCTGAAGAATGCGAACAAAAATTTTCCGAGAAACGCCTTGACCGTCTCAAAAGAGAGATGTGAGGTTTATCTAGCAGTTGTAATCGTATGTATTGTTTGATGAGTTACAAACATGATTAAAAGGGCATTCTAGAATCAAATTGCTACCCAATTACGCGCTCCGAAATCGTGTATGGACTGTAACAATGTGAACAATTTACGACAATCCAATCAATGAAGTTGTATTATTATTTTTTAAATCAAAAGAATGATAAGTACTCTCTTGAAATAAAAGAAAAAAACAGGGGGTCACCGTATTAATTATTTCAAGAGTTAGAAAAGCACAAAAGAGAAAACACACCGAAAACGAACACCAAATATCACCCATTTTAGCAATTTTCTCGTCGGCTTTTTCGATGGATAAGATTAACTAAATTTAAAAGTTTCAGGTTACATACTTGCATTAGATAGTGTACAATATTTCTTGATGGAAGTTTTTACGATATTTGGATGACAAAATATAATTTTTCTCTACTAAAGTTTGAGTTTCTACGTTTTCAATCGCTCTCTTACTAGTGCCCAGACTCCCCACGGTAATACCGATGCACTCTAATAAAAGTGCGCGCGCTCGAATGCGCGCAGGAAATGCGCAGTAGCAAGGGTCCGGAACTACCTTAAAATATGTTTTCAATAGTGTAGTTCGTTGTTTTACTTTCTTGTGGTCACTTAAAACTTGCTAGAAGCACTTATACATGCATCTGATCGTTAGATAGGACAAAAATTCAGACATGAGTGACTAGTAATTGTCCTTTTATGCTGAAAGTTTGGGCGAAAACTAATACGGAGCCAAAATGCAGTGGTCCGTTTTTAGAGAGACTGTCTCTTAAGCTATCGTAGGATAATTTGAATAACTATCTTATACTTATATATGCTATTTGTCTTGACATTTTTATTTAGAGGTTAACACACTCAGCTAGTGAGTTATCGGGAGTTTGTCACGAATGCCCGACCCTGCGCCACACCCCAACCCACGCGCTCCAGGTCTTCCCTGCAGGAATTCAGATTCAAAGTCGACTAAAAACCTCAAAATACTTTAATTATCTATAAATAAATCAATCCTAAACTTAACTTAACCCTTATTAGAATATAGAAATAATTAATTGACTTAATATTGAACCTCCCCAATACTATAATTACTAGATAACATTTGATGAGATAAATGCTGATGTAAGATCGGAAATATACGCTAGAGTTATTTCTTTTTTTACAAACAAGATTCTTTACAAATGAATAGATTTTACAAATATGTTCACAGTTCGTTTTTACTTAACGTTGTTGAAGCGGCTTTTGTTACAACTTTTGAGCTTGTGGAAGTGTAAACGGCCCTGTAGTTACGGTTGACCCTAGTCTCGGTGCTTTCTGGACCTTTCTGACTTCACTTCACTTTTGGGCTTGAAACTCGCACTACTGGCTCCAACTGCTCCACTTCGTTTAACTTTGCTTTACCAAATTGCTTTGGTTGACTGCTGGGACCCTACACGAGTCTATTTCACTGAAATACTTCTCAAGTGCTTCTTTAGTTTCTCTCAAGTACGGGACTCTGAGCGAGTCTGTTCCAATGACTTTTCTTTTACTTCTCTATAGAAACTTTGCTCTCAACGTCCTTTCTTGAACGTGTCTTGCTCGAGAGCTGCCGCTTTGCCGCTTAACTTATTTTTATAATAAAATTTACATACAAATCGCATACAAAAATTTACGTTATGAAAACAACAATGAAACAATTACAATATAAGCTAATTAAGTATACTACTATTACGTGACAACAATCTTAATTCGTCACAGAGTTACCTTCACGAGTTCGCTAACAATGGAGTAAAGGGTGTGTTAACCTTTTTATTATTCAATCACTAAAAATAGCTCAAAACACTCAAAATTAGTTTAATAGCATTTGGTTGTTTTAAGGTGACAGGCTACCATAGAAATTTTAGCCTACTGTTTCCCTATAAAACATTTGTACCTAACGTTATGTGAAGATGTATAATTACTTAACAAATTATTGTTATTATTATTATTATTATTATTATTATTATTATTATTGTTGTTGTTGTTGTTGTTGTTGCAATTGTTGTTATTTATTTACCCAGTGACAGGTCCACACACGACCACAACCATTCAAACGGTTTTACATGAGAATTAAAACGTTATTGTGACGTATCTCATTAAAGTTTACATTCATTTAGTTATTTTCATTAGATATTTCTTTCGGGATTCATACCACCACATGCAAATCTTATACACTCAATTCTATTCAATAGGCACAAAAAAGAGGAAAAAGAAGGATGATGCTAATTCTGCCGGTGCGTAAACCCGGTGTGGCTTTTCGTGTTGTGCGTGAATAACTAAACGTACAAATAATAAAATAAAATAAATTGCAACCTTCTACAGCAGATCCAGCTATTTTTTTGCTTACACTAACAATCACTACTTCTACATTAAATATTTGCATACATTGCTCAAATCACATGTTGATTTCTGTTGAGGAAGGAATGACCGGAGAACCCGGAGAAAAGAAACTCGTGACATGGCAGATCAAACATTGTCTTGTAAAATATACATCTAAGCAAACCAATAAGACCGCTATATCTCTCTAATATTCTGAAATACCTAAAGTAAAATAATAAAAAAGAATTAAGGTAGTATTGCTCATGTTTCAATTATTTTTTTTTTTTTTTTCAAATTATTTTTCATTTGTGCTTTAGTTGAGAAACAAGCTGGGTTTTCATTTGGAAAGGAAGATTGTGCTAAAAGCAACCCAAAAGATGCTGTTTCACAGACAAATTCACCGACAATAGCTGCCACTTTAGAAGTTACTGAAAATGGTGCAAGTGTGAATGACGTGCATAAAGACAATGAAGGTAAACTGAGCAGAGTTTATTACTTATAATTGGCCATTCTAATAGACTTTGATCTCGTTTAATATCTCCTTTTGATATTTAAGACACTTCTAAACATGGAGAAGTGGCTGTTAAACGCCAAAGGTTAAGCAAGCGTAAAAAGAAAAACACAGAAAGGGTTTTACCAAAAGACAGTCATGGAGATCAAGTTTCCAATAGCAAAGGAAAACGTATGGAAGAAAAAACTCAAAGTGAGTATTTTTAAAGCACGGATTTTGCCACGCATTTGTTATCACTTTAACTGTAGAAGGCGCATACTTGTATTAAAAGTCATATTATCACAATGTTTCAGTTTTAATGGTATTCCACTTACTTGTCAAATCCAGTTCCAGCTCATTTATTTAAATTTCCTATTAAAGTTTAGATTCCTTGAGATATTATTATTGTTATTATTATTATTATTATTATTATTATTATTATTATTATTATTATTATTATTATATTATTATTATTAGTTTTTATGACACTTACAGCTTAAGAGATAGTCTCTCTAATAGCGGACCGCTGCATTTTTGCTCCGTATTAGTTTTCGCCCAAACGTTTAGCATATAAAAGGACAATTACTAGTCATGAAGAAAACGGATTTGTTTCTTTCGATATTCTATGAACGATTTTTTTACAGCGCATAAGTTGTAGACCACCGTTGTCACTAATATTTTATGTGTTGTGGATTGAAAATTGTGCATTTTTACAGACGTCATAGTGCGAAAAATATTTAATTCTTGAGCAAACTATTATTTTATCCCGAATTGTACATGTAATAAAGTGCAAGAAGTCAACAAAAATTTGAATGTTGAGAAAAATGGGAAAAAAGAAAAAAATTGTCATTGATACTAGGTTGGACGGCTTTTTGAAATCACCACAAACCACCCCTTAGTGAAAGGCTTTTATCTCCCAAGTCCAGAACGGATTACTTACAATTTTTATTGCAATCTACTATCTTAAGGTTGATGAAGTTGAATCCATAAAAAAAAACATTTTGCGTTTTTTTACTTATTTTCTCCACAGCAACCTCGACCTTTTCGTGTTTTTCGACTCAAATGGCCCATGAAATATGCAAATTAGGAATGGAGTGAAAGTAGCTAAAAGCTATTGTTTGCTTGAATTTGTCCTAACTCGAGATAAATACATTGAATGAGATCTTATTTTTAAGTATGAATTACTTGTACATAAAACGCTTCCATAAGCTACACGTTTGTGGGATGTCGTCGTTCAAAACTTTTCAGGTTTATGCAAATTACCTGTTGATCATCAGATACAAAGTAGTTTGGCTTAAGATAGTTCCGGAGTCTTAGATTTCATCAATGAATTTCCTTTAAAATCCTGTTATTTAAAGATAACTGTTTGGCAATTCAAAAACCGAGAAAAAAAGAAGGGGTCACCGTATTGGTTTCTAAGCTATACGATGTCGTAAAAGGTGGTATTTTCAATGATTTTTTGCGATTTTTTGCAAACTGTACGTAATCCATATGCTCTGAAGAATGCGAACAAAAATTTTCCGAGAAACGCCTTGACCGTCTCAAAAGAGAGATGTGAGGTTTATCTAGCAGTTGTAATCGTATGTATTGTTTGATGAGTTACAAACATGATTAAAAGGGCATTCTAGAATCAAATTGCTACCCAATTACGCGCTCCGAAATCGTGTATGGACTGTAACAATGTGAACAATTTACGACAATCCAATCAATGAAGTTGTATTATTATTTTTTAAATCAAAAGAATGATAAGTACTCTCTTGAAATAAAAGAAAAAAACAGGGGGTCACCGTATTAATTATTTCAAGAGTTAGAAAAGCACAAAAGAGAAAACACACCGAAAACGAACACCAAATATCACCCATTTTAGCAATTTTCTCGTCGGCTTTTTCGATGGATAAGATTAACTAAATTTAAAAGTTTCAGGTTACATACTTGCATTAGATAGTGTACAATATTTCTTGATGGAAGTTTTTACGATATTTGGATGACAAAATATAATTTTTCTCTACTAAAGTTTGAGTTTCTACGTTTTCAATCGCTCTCTTACTAGTGCCCAGACTCCCCACGGTAATACCGATGCACTCTAATAAAAGTGCGCGCGCTCGAATGCGCGCAGGAAATGCGCAGTAGCAAGGGTCCGGAACTACCTTAAAATATGTTTTCAATAGTGTAGTTCGTTGTTTTACTTTCTTGTGGTCACTTAAAACTTGCTAGAAGCACTTATACATGCATCTGATCGTTAGATAGGACAAAAATTCAGACATGAGTGACTAGTAATTGTCCTTTTATGCTGAAAGTTTGGGCGAAAACTAATACGGAGCCAAAATGCAGTGGTCCGTTTTTAGAGAGACTGTCTCTTAAGCTATCGTAGGATAATTTGAATAACTATCTTATACTTATATATGCTATTTGTCTTGACATTTTTATTTAGAGGTTAACACACTCAGCTAGTGATCATGAGTTATCGGGAGTTTGTCACGAATGCCCGACCCTGCGCCACACCCCAACCCCAACCCCACGCGCTCCAGGTCTTCCCTGCAGGAATTCAGATTCAAAGTCGACTAAAAACCTCAAAATACTTTAATTATCTATAAATAAAACAATCCTAAACTTAACTTAACCCTTATTAGAATATAGAAATAATTAATTGACTTAATATTGAACCTCCCCAATACTATAATTACTAGATAACATTTGATGAGATAAATGCTGATATAAGATCAGAAATATACGCTAGAGTTATTTCTTTTTTTACAAACAAGATTCTTTACAAATGAATAGATTTTACAAATATGTTCACAGTTCGTTTTTACTTAACGTTGTTGAAGCGGCTTTTGTTGCAACTTTTGAGCTTGTGGAAGTGTAAACGGCCCTGTAGTTACGGTTGACCCTAGTCTCGGTGCTTTCTGGACCTTTCTGACTTCACTTCACTTTTGGGCTTGAAACTCGCACTACTGGCTCCAACTGCTCCACTTCGTTTAACTTTGCTTTACCAAATTGCTTTGGTTGACTGCTGGGACCCTACACGAGTCTATTTCACTGAAATACTTCTCAAGTGCTTCTTTAGTTTCTCTCAAGTACGGGACTCTGAGCGAGTCTGTTCCGATGACTTTTCTTTTACTTCTCTATAGAAACTTTGCTCTCAACGTCCTTTCTTGAACGTGTCTTGTTCGAGAGCTGACGCTTTGCCGCTTAACTTATTTTTATAACAAAATTTACATACAAATCGCATACAAAAATTTACGTTATGAAAACAACAATGAAACAATTCAGACAATATAAGCTAATTAGTATACTACTATTACGTAACAACAATCTTAATTCGTCACAGAGTTACCTTCACGAGTTCGCTAACAATGGAGTAAAGAGTGTGTTAACCTTTTTATTATTCAATCACTAAAAAATAGCTCAAAACACTCAAAATTAGTTTAATAGCATTTGGTTATTTTAAGGTGACTGGCTACCATAGAAATTTTAGCCTACTGCGCACATTCGCGCGCAGGACGTCATAGCGCGCGGAGATTCTAGTGAATGTCCACTTACGCTGGGAAACTAAAGTTTGTTGACAAAATTTCATTTCAAAATAGTTCTCAATGATTTTAACAAGCAAAAGATTAGAAAAATAAGCAAAAATGTTTTCTTTTTAGGAAAAAACAGTGAGCGCGCGCTTGTTTTCGTCAACAAAATTTGAATAGAGCTCGCGCTGTCATGTCATTTTCAAGATGGCGGCACTTCCGGAAGGCATTATTTGGTCTTTTTAGCAACTTCATGGGCATGAAACAAGCTAATTTTGCACGGGACCATATAATTTTTATTCGCTTAATTGAAAACACATGTAAAAATCTATGTCATATAAAATTTTTGAAAAAAGTTCATTATTCTAGCTTATGAAAAAATGGATTTTTGTAGGGAAATTTGTTCGAACTTACGATAATTTTTGTTGAGACCTGACGAACAAAATATTAAAAGGAAGGTGTTTTTTCGCTGTCACATCAAAATTATCAATACCAATACGAAAAATATGACATAATCTAATATTTGTGCAATTGAAGTAGTTGTAGAGCTGTTATTTCGTGAATTTTATATTTCTTTTCTATTCACTTCCGGTTGAGCGATTTTCGCCTCAAAAATTCGGAGATAGGCATCCATTCAATGCTGATTATCTCGAAAACGAGCGCGGGACACCCCTTTTTTCTTTTCGTTTTTGGGATCAGCATTAAATTTCGCTCCAGAAAATTGTTATTTAAACGATTTTTCATTACTTTTTCCAATAGTAGCCAGTCACCTTAAGGTGACTGGCTACCAGTCATTTGTACCTAGCGTTATGTGAACATGTATAATTACTTAACAAATTATTGTTATTATTATTATTATTGTTGTTGTTGTTGTTGTTGTTGTTGTTGTTGTTGTTGTTGTTGTTGCAATTGTTGTTATTTATTTACCCAGTGACAGGTCCACACACGACCACAACCATTCAAACGGTTTTACATGAGAATTGAAACGTTATTGTGATGTATCTCATTAAAGTTTACATTCATTTAGTTATTTTCATTAGATATTTCTTTCGGGATTCATACCACCACATGCAAATCTTATACACTCAATTCTATTCAATAGGCACAAAAAAGAGGAAAAAGAAGGATGATGCTAATTCTGCCGGTACGTAAACCCGGTGTGGCTTTTCGTGCTGTGCGTGAATAACTAAATGTACAAATAATAAAATAAAATAAATTGCAACCTTCTACAGCAGATCCAGCTATTTTTTTGCTTACACTAACAATCACTACTTCTACATTAAATATTTGCATACATTGCTCAAATCACATGTTGATTTCTGTTGAGGAAGGAATGACCGGCGAACCCGGAGAAAAGAAACTCGTGACATGGCAGATCAAACATTGTCTTGTAAAATATACATCTAAGCAAACCAATAAGACCGCTATATCTCTCTAATATTCTGAAATACCTAAAGTAAAATAATAAAAAAGAATTACGGTAGTATTGCTCCTGTTTCAAAAAATTTTTTTTTTTTTCAAATTATTTTTCATTTATGCTTTAGTTGAGAAACAAGCTGGGTTTTCATTTGGAAAGGAAGATTGTGCTAAAAGCAACCCAAAAGATGCTGTTTCACAGACAAATTCACCGACAATAGCTGCCACTTTAGAAGTTACTGAAAATGGTGCAAGTGTGAATGACGTGCATAAAGACAATGAAGGTAAACTGAGCAGAGTTTATTACTTATAATTGGCCATTCTAATAGACTTTGATCTCGTTTAATATCTCCTTTTGATATTTAAGACACTTCTAAACATGGAGAAGTGGCTGTTAAACGCCAAAGGTTAAGCAAGCGTAAAAAGAAAAACACAGAAAGGGTTTTACCAAAAGACAGTCATGGAGATCAAGTTTCCAATAGCAAAGGAAAACGTATGGAAGAAAAAACTCAAAGTGAGTATTTTTAAAGCACGGATTTTGCCACGCATTTGTTATCACTTTAACTGTAGAAGGCGCATACTTGTATTAAAAGTCATATTATCACAATGTTTCAGTTTTAATGGTATTCCACTTACTTGTCAAATCCAGTTCCAGCTCATTTATTTAAATTTCCTATTAAAGTTTAGATTCCTTGAGATATTATTATTGTTATTATTATTATTATTATTATAATTATTATAATTATTATATTATTATTATTAGTTTTTATGACACTTACAGCTTAAGAGATAGTCTCTCTAATAGCGGACCGCTGCATTTTTGCTCCGTATTAGTTTTCGCCCAAACGTTTAGCATATAAAAGGACAATTACTAGTCATGAAGAAAACGGATTTGTTTCTTTCGATATTCTATGAACGATTTTTTTACAGCGCATAAGTTGTAGACCACCGTTGTCACTAATATTTTATGTGTTGTGGATTGAAAATTGTGCATTTTTACAGACGTCATAGTGCGAAAAATATTTAATTCTTGAGCAAACTATTATTTTATCCCGAATTGTACATGTAATAAAGTGCAAGAAGTCAACAAAAATTTGAATGTTGAGAAAAATGGGAAAAAAGAAAAAAATTGTCATTGATACTAGGTTGGACGGCTTTTTGAAATCACCACAAACCACCCCTTAGTGAAAGGCTTTTATCTCCCAAGTCCAGAACGGATTACTTACAATTTTTATTGCAATCTACTATCTTAAGGTTGATGAAGTTGAATCCATAAAAAAAAAACATTTTGCGTTTTTTTACTTATTTTCTCCACAGCAACCTCGACCTTTTCGTGTTTTTCGACTCAAATGGCCCATGAAATATGCAAATTAGGAATGGAGTGAAAGTAGCTAAAAGCTATTGTTTCCTTGAATTTGTCCTAACTCGAGATAAATACATTGAATGAGATCTTATTTTTAAGTATGAATTACTTGTACATAAAACGCTTCCATAAGCTACACGTTTGTGGGATGTCGTCGTTCAAAACTTTTCAGGTTTATGCAAATTACCTGTTGATCATCAGATACAAAGTAGTTTGGCTTAAGATAGTTCCGGAGTCTTAGATTTCATCAATGAATTTCCTTTAAAATCCTGTTATTTAAAGATAACTGTTTGGCAATTCAAAAACCGAGAAAAAAAGAAGGGGTCACCGTATTGGTTTCTAAGCTATACGATGTCGTAAAAGGTGGTATTTTCAATGATTTTTTGCGATTTTTTGCAAACTGTACGTAATCCATATGCTCTGAAGAATGCGAACAAAAATTTTCCGAGAAACGCCTTGACCGTCTCAAAAGAGAGATGTGAGGTTTATCTAGCAGTTGTAATCGTATGTATTGTTTGATGAGTTACAAACATGATTAAAAGGGCATTCTAGAATCAAATTGCTACCCAATTACGCGCTCCGAAATCGTGTATGGACTGTAACAATGTGAACAATTTACGACAATCCAATCAATGAAGTTGTATTATTATTTTTTAAATCAAAAGAATGATAAGTACTCTCTTGAAATAAAAGAAAAAAACAGGGGGTCACCGTATTAATTATTTCAAGAGTTAGAAAAGCACAAAAGAGAAAACACACCGAAAACGAACACCAAATATCACCCATTTTAGCAATTTTCTCGTCGGCTTTTTCGATGGATAAGATTAACTAAATTTAAAAGTTTCAGGTTACATACTTGCATTAGATAGTGTACAATATTTCTTGATGGAAGTTTTTACGATATTTGGATGACAAAATATAATTTTTCTCTACTAAAGTTTGAGTTTCTACGTTTTCAATCGCTCTCTTACTAGTGCCCAGACTCCCCACGGTAATACCGATGCACTCTAATAAAAGTGCGCGCGCTCGAATGCGCGCAGGAAATGCGCAGTAGCAAGGGTCCGGAACTACCTTAAAATATGTTTTCAATAGTGTAGTTCGTTGTTTTACTTTCTTGTGGTCACTTAAAACTTGCTAGAAGCACTTATACATGCATCTGATCGTTAGATAGGACAAAAATTCAGACATGAGTGACTAGTAATTGTCCTTTTATGCTGAAAGTTTGGGCGAAAACTAATACGGAGCCAAAATGCAGTGGTCCGTTTTTAGAGAGACTGTCTCTTAAGCTATCGTAGGATAATTTGAATAACTATCTTATACTTATATATGCTATTTGTCTTGACATTTTTATTTAGAGGTTAACACACTCAGCTAGTGAGTTATCGGGAGTTTGTCACGAATGCCCGACCCTGCGCCACACCCCAACCCCACGCGCTCCAGGTCTTCCCTGCAGGAATTCAGATTCAAAGTCGACTAAAAACCTCAAAATACTTTAATTATCTATAAATAAATCAATCCTAAACTTAACTTAACCCTTATTAGAATATAGAAATAATTAATTGACTTAATATTGAACCTCCCCAATACTATAATTACTAGATAACATTTGATGAGATAAATGCTGATGTAAGATCGGAAATATACGCTAGAGTTATTTCTTTTTTTACAAACAAGATTCTTTACAAATGAATAGATTTTACAAATATGTTCACAGTTCGTTTTTACTTAACGTTGTTGAAGCGGCTTTTGTTACAACTTTTGAGCTTGTGGAAGTGTAAACGGCCCTGTAGTTACGGTTGACCCTAGTCTCGGTGCTTTCTGGACCTTTCTGACTTCACTTCACTTTTGGGCTTGAAACTCGCACTACTGGCTCCAACTGCTCCACTTCGTTTAACTTTGCTTTACCAAATTGCTTTGGTTGACTGCTGGGACCCTACACGAGTCTATTTCACTGAAATACTTCTCAAGTGCTTCTTTAGTTTCTCTCAAGTACGGGACTCTGAGCGAGTCTGTTCCAATGACTTTTCTTTTACTTCTCTATAGAAACTTTGCTCTCAACGTCCTTTCTTGAACGTGTCTTGCTCGAGAGCTGCCGCTTTGCCGCTTAACTTATTTTTATAATAAAATTTACATACAAATCGCATACAAAAATTTACGTTATGAAAACAACAATGAAACAATTACAATATAAGCTAATTAAGTATACTACTATTACGTGACAACAATCTTAATTCGTCACAGAGTTACCTTCACGAGTTCGCTAACAATGGAGTAAAGGGTGTGTTAACCTTTTTATTATTCAATCACTAAAAATAGCTCAAAACACTCAAAATTAGTTTAATAGCATTTGGTTGTTTTAAGGTGACAGGCTACCATAGAAATTTTAGCCTACTGTTTCCCTATAAAACATTTGTACCTAACGTTATGTGAAGATGTATAATTACTTAACAAATTATTGTTATTATTATTATTATTATTATTATTATTATTATTATTATTGTTGTTGTTGTTGTTGTTGTTGCAATTGTTGTTATTTATTTACCCAGTGACAGGTCCACACACGACCACAACCATTCAAACGGTTTTACATGAGAATTAAAACGTTATTGTGACGTATCTCATTAAAGTTTACATTCATTTAGTTATTTTCATTAGATATTTCTTTCGGGATTCATACCACCACATGCAAATCTTATACACTCAATTCTATTCAATAGGCACAAAAAAGAGGAAAAAGAAGGATGATGCTAATTCTGCCGGTGCGTAAACCCGGTGTGGCTTTTCGTGTTGTGCGTGAATAACTAAACGTACAAATAATGAAATAAAATAAATTGCAACCTTCTACAGCAGATCCAGCTATTTTTTTGCTTACACTAACAATCACTACTTCTACATTAAATATTTGCATACATTGCTCAAATCACATGTTGATTTCTGTTGAGGAAGGAATGACCGGAGAACCCGGAGAAAAGAAACTCGTGACATGGCAGATCAAACATTGTCTTGTAAAATATACATCTAAGCAAACCAATAAGACCGCTATATCTCTCTAATATTCTGAAATACCTAAAGTAAAATAATAAAAAAGAATTAAGGTAGTATTGCTCATGTTTCAATTATTTTTTTTTTCAAATTATTTTTCATTTGTGCTTTAGTTGAGAAACAAGCTGGGTTTTCATTTGGAAAGGAAGATTGTGCTAAAAGCAACCCAAAAGATGCTGTTTCACAGACAAATTCACCGACAATAGCTGCCACTTTAGAAGTTACTGAAAATGGTGCAAGTGTGAATGACGTGCATAAAGACAATGAAGGTAAACTGAGCAGAGTTTATTACTTATAATTGGCCATTCTAATAGACTTTGATCTCGTTTAATATCTCCTTTTGATATTTAAGACACTTCTAAACATGGAGAAGTGGCTGTTAAACGCCAAAGGTTAAGCAAGCGTAAAAAGAAAAACACAGAAAGGGTTTTACCAAAAGACAGTCATGGAGATCAAGTTTCCAATAGCAAAGGAAAACGTATGGAAGAAAAAACTCAAAGTGAGTATTTTTAAAGCACGGATTTTGCCACGCATTTGTTATCACTTTAACTGTAGAAGGCGCATACTTGTATTAAAAGTCATATTATCACAATGTTTCAGTTTTAATGGTATTCCACTTACTTGTCAAATCCAGTTCCAGCTCATTTATTTAAATTTCCTATTAAAGTTTAGATTCCTTGAGATATTATTATTGTTATTATTATTATTATTATTATTATTATTATTATTATTATTATTATTATTATTATTATTATATTATTATTATTAGTTTTTATGACACTTACAGCTTAAGAGATAGTCTCTCTAATAGCGGACCGCTGCATTTTTGCTCCGTATTAGTTTTCGCCCAAACGTTTAGCATATAAAAGGACAATTACTAGTCATGAAGAAAACGGATTTGTTTCTTTCGATATTCTATGAACGATTTTTTTACAGCGCATAAGTTGTAGACCACCGTTGTCACTAATATTTTATGTGTTGTGGATTGAAAATTGTGCATTTTTACAGACGTCATAGTGCGAAAAATATTTAATTCTTGAGCAAACTATTATTTTATCCCGAATTGTACATGTAATAAAGTGCAAGAAGTCAACAAAAATTTGAATGTTGAGAAAAATGGGAAAAAAGAAAAAAATTGTCATTGATACTAGGTTGGACGGCTTTTTGAAATCACCACAAACCACCCCTTAGTGAAAGGCTTTTATCTCCCAAGTCCAGAACGGATTACTTACAATTTTTATTGCAATCTACTATCTTAAGGTTGATGAAGTTGAATCCATAAAAAAAAACATTTTGCGTTTTTTTACTTATTTTCTCCACAGCAACCTCGACCTTTTCGTGTTTTTCGACTCAAATGGCCCATGAAATATGCAAATTAGGAATGGAGTGAAAGTAGCTAAAAGCTATTGTTTGCTTGAATTTGTCCTAACTCGAGATAAATACATTGAATGAGATCTTATTTTTAAGTATGAATTACTTGTACATAAAACGCTTCCATAAGCTACACGTTTGTGGGATGTCGTCGTTCAAAACTTTTCAGGTTTATGCAAATTACCTGTTGATCATCAGATACAAAGTAGTTTGGCTTAAGATAGTTCCGGAGTCTTAGATTTCATCAATGAATTTCCTTTAAAATCCTGTTATTTAAAGATAACTGTTTGGCAATTCAAAAACCGAGAAAAAAAGAAGGGGTCACCGTATTGGTTTCTAAGCTATACGATGTCGTAAAAGGTGGTATTTTCAATGATTTTTTGCGATTTTTTGCAAACTGTACGTAATCCATATGCTCTGAAGAATGCGAACAAAAATTTTCCGAGAAACGCCTTGACCGTCTCAAAAGAGAAATGTGAGGTTTATCTAGCAGTTGTAATCGTATGTATTGTTTGATGAGTTACAAACATGATTAAAAGGGCATTCTAGAATCAAATTGCTACCCAATTACGCGCTCCGAAATCGTGTATGGACTGTAACAATGTGAACAATTTACGACAATCCAATCAATGAAGTTGTATTATTATTTTTTAAATCAAAAGAATGATAAGTACTCTCTTGAAATAAAAGAAAAAAACAGGGGGTCACCGTATTAATTATTTCAAGAGTTAGAAAAGCACAAAAGAGAAAACACACCGAAAACGAACACCAAATATCACCCATTTTAGCAATTTTCTCGTCGGCTTTTTCGATGGATAAGATTAACTAAATTTAAAAGTTTCAGGTTACATACTTGCATTAGATAGTGTACAATATTTCTTGATGGAAGTTTTTACGATATTTGGATGACAAAATATAATTTTTCTCTACTAAAGTTTGAGTTTCTACGTTTTCAATCGCTCTCTTACTAGTGCCCAGACTCCCCACGGTAATACCGATGCACTCTAATAAAAGTGCGCGCGCTCGAATGCGCGCAGGAAATGCGCAGTAGCAAGGGTCCGGAACTACCTTAAAATATGTTTTCAATAGTGTAGTTCGTTGTTTTACTTTCTTGTGGTCACTTAAAACTTGCTAGAAGCACTTATACATGCATCTGATCGTTAGATAGGACAAAAATTCAGACATGAGTGACTAGTAATTGTCCTTTTATGCTGAAAGTTTGGGCGAAAACTAATACGGAGCCAAAATGCAGTGGTCCGTTTTTAGAGAGACTGTCTCTTAAGCTATCGTAGGATAATTTGAATAACTATCTTATACTTATATATGCTATTTGTCTTGACATTTTTATTTAGAGGTTAACACACTCAGCTAGTGAGTTATCGGGAGTTTGTCACGAATGCCCGACCCTGCGCCACACCCCAACCCCACGCGCTCCAGGTCTTCCCTGCAGGAATTCAGATTCAAAGTCGACTAAAAACCTCAAAATACTTTAATTATCTATAAATAAATCAATCCTAAACTTAACTTAACCCTTATTAGAATATAGAAATAATTAATTGACTTAATATTGAACCTCCCCAATACTATAATTACTAGATAACATTTGATGAGATAAATGCTGATGTAAGATCGGAAATATACGCTAGAGTTATTTCTTTTTTTACAAACAAGATTCTTTACAAATGAATAGATTTTACAAATATGTTCACAGTTCGTTTTTACTTAACGTTGTTGAAGCGGCTTTTGTTACAACTTTTGAGCTTGTGGAAGTGTAAACGGCCCTGTAGTTACGGTTGACCCTAGTCTCGGTGCTTTCTGGACCTTTCTGACTTCACTTCACTTTTGGGCTTGAAACTCGCACTACTGGCTCCAACTGCTCCACTTCGTTTAACTTTGCTTTACCAAATTGCTTTGGTTGACTGCTGGGACCCTACACGAGTCTATTTCACTGAAATACTTCTCAAGTGCTTCTTTAGTTTCTCTCAAGTACGGGACCTGACTCTGAGCGAGTCTGTTCCAATGACTTTTCTTTTACTTCTCTATAGAAACTTTGCTCTCAACGTCCTTTCTTGAACGTGTCTTGCTCGAGAGCTGCCGCTTTGCCGCTTAACTTATTTTTATAATAAAATTTACATACAAATCGCATACAAAAATTTACGTTATGAAAACAACAATGAAACAATTACAATATAAGCTAATTAAGTATACTACTATTACGTGACAACAATCTTAATTCGTCACAGAGTTACCTTCACGAGTTCGCTAACAATGGAGTAAAGGGTGTGTTAACCTTTTTATTATTCAATCACTAAAAATAGCTCAAAACACTCAAAATTAGTTTAATAGCATTTGGTTGTTTTAAGGTGACAGGCTACCATAGAAATTTTAGCCTACTGTTTCCCTATAAAACATTTGTACCTAACGTTATGTGAAGATGTATAATTACTTAACAAATTATTGTTATTATTATTATTATTATTATTATTATTATTATTATTGTTGTTGTTGTTGTTGTTGCAATTGTTGTTATTTATTTACCCAGTGACAGGTCCACACACGACCACAACCATTCAAACGGTTTTACATGAGAATTAAAACGTTATTGTGACGTATCTCATTAAAGTTTACATTCATTTAGTTATTTTCATTAGATATTTCTTTCGGGATTCATACCACCACATGCAAATCTTATACACTCAATTCTATTCAATAGGCACAAAAAAGAGGAAAAAGAAGGATGATGCTAATTCTGCCGGTGCGTAAACCCGGTGTGGCTTTTCGTGTTGTGCGTGAATAACTAAACGTACAAATAATAAAATAAAATAAATTGCAACCTTCTACAGCAGATCCAGCTATTTTTTTGCTTACACTAACAATCACTACTTCTACATTAAATATTTGCATACATTGCTCAAATCACATGTTGATTTCTGTTGAGGAAGGAATGACCGGAGAACCCGGAGAAAAGAAACTCGTGACATGGCAGATCAAACATTGTCTTGTAAAATATACATCTAAGCAAACCAATAAGACCGCTATATCTCTCTAATATTCTGAAATACCTAAAGTAAAATAATAAAAAAGAATTAAGGTAGTATTGCTCATGTTTCAATTATTATTTTTTTTTTTTCAAATTATTTTTCATTTGTGCTTTAGTTGAGAAACAAGCTGGGTTTTCATTTGGAAAGGAAGATTGTGCTAAAAGCAACCCAAAAGATGCTGTTTCACAGACAAATTCACCGACAATAGCTGCCACTTTAGAAGTTACTGAAAATGGTGCAAGTGTGAATGACGTGCATAAAGACAATGAAGGTAAACTGAGCAGAGTTTATTACTTATAATTGGCCATTCTAATAGACTTTGATCTCGTTTAATATCTCCTTTTGATATTTAAGACACTTCTAAACATGGAGAAGTGGCTGTTAAACGCCAAAGGTTAAGCAAGCGTAAAAAGAAAAACACAGAAAGGGTTTTACCAAAAGACAGTCATGGAGATCAAGTTTCCAATAGCAAAGGAAAACGTATGGAAGAAAAAACTCAAAGTGAGTATTTTTAAAGCACGGATTTTGCCACGCATTTGTTATCACTTTAACTGTAGAAGGCGCATACTTGTATTAAAAGTCATATTATCACAATGTTTCAGTTTTAATGGTATTCCACTTACTTGTCAAATCCAGTTCCAGCTCATTTATTTAAATTTCCTATTAAAGTTTAGATTCCTTGAGATATTATTATTGTTATTATTATTATTACTATTATTATTATTATATTATTATTATTAGTTTTTATGACACTTACAGCTTAAGAGATAGTCTCTCTAATAGCGGACCGCTGCATTTTTGCTCCGTATTAGTTTTCGCCCAAACGTTTAGCATATAAAAGGACAATTACTAGTCATGAAGAAAACGGATTTGTTTCTTTCGATATTCTATGAATGATTTTTTTTACAGCGCATAAGTTGTAGACCACCGTTGTCACTAATATTTTATGTGTTGTGGATTGAAAATTGTGCATTTTTACAGACGTCATAGTGCGAAAAATATTTAATTCTTGAGCAAACTATTATTTTATCCCGAATTGTACATGTAATAAAGTGCAAGAAGTCAACAAAAATTTGAATGTTGAGAAAAATGGGAAAAAAGAAAAAAATAGTCATTGATACTAGGTTGGACGGCTTTTTGAAATCACCACAAACCACCCCTTAGTGAAAGGCTTTTATCTCCCAAGTCCAGAACGGATTACTTACAATTTTTATTGCAATCTACTATCTTAAGGTTGATGAAGTTGAATCCATAAAAAAAACATTTTGCGTTTTTTTACTTATTTTCTCCACAGCAACCTCGACCTTTTCGTGTTTTTCGACTCAAATGGCCCATGAAATATGCAAATTAGGAATGGAGTGAAAGTAGCTAAAAGCTATTGTTTGCTTGAATTTGTCCTAACTCGAGATAAATACATTGAATGAGATCTTATTTTTAAGTATGAATTACTTGTACATAAAACGCTTCCATAAGCTACACGTTTGTGGGATGTCGTCGTTCAAAACTTTTCAGGTTTATGCAAATTACCTGTTGATCATCAGATACAAAGTAGTTTGGCTTAAGATAGTTCCGGAGTCTTAGATTTCATCAATGAATTTCCTTTAAAATCCTGTTATTTAAAGATAACTGTTTGGCAATTCAAAAACCGAGAAAAAAAGAGGGGGTCACCGTATTGGTTTCTGAGCTATACGATGTCGTAAAAGGTGGTATTTTCAATGATTTTTTGCGATTTTTTGCAAAATGTACGTAATCCATATGCTCTGAAGAATGCGAACAAAAATTTTCCGAGAAACGCCTTGACCGTCTCAAAAGAGAGATGTGAGGTTTATCTAGCAGTTGTAATCGTATGTATTGTTTGATGAGTTACAAACATGATTAAAAGGGCATTCTAGAATCAAATTGCTACCCAATTACGCGCTCCGAAATCGTGTACGGACTGTAACACTGTGAACAATTTACGACAATCCAATCAATGAAGCTGTATTATTATTTTTTAAATCAAAAGAATGATAAGTACTCTCTTGAATTAAAAGAAACAAGTCTTGACGCAGGAAAATGGCGTCAAGTATAATGGGCAAATTGCGTGTAATTCGAATTGATTGTACCAAATATTTTTGCTATCTAAAAAAATGTAAACAGAATTTCAAGTGTAAGTTTTCGATCTCACGAAGAGTCAGCAACTTTGCCGTTAATATAGCGGGATGTCTGCAATTAGCTATACTAGTCGTACTACCGGGATGTCCGTAATAGCGGGGTACGTGTCCGCAAGATAGAGTTCATCAGTTCATCAGGAAATATTGGGTAGTCATTTATTTTTAAAGTATTTGAATATCACTCCAAAACGAAAAAAAGTGATTATCAGGTGTTTTTCTAGCTATAAAGAATGTACAATTTCATTCCGACACAAGATTACGGCATATATAGTTGCTCACCGACTTCAAAGCGGTGACCGACAGTGAGGGAAAATGCTATTCTTTCAATTTTAAGATATCCTAATATGAGCTAGGTCCGGAACATCAGAACGTTAAAACTAAAAAAACACGGTGATAAAACATTTATACTTTTACCTAATTTGTCTATGTTAAGACTCATCCTGCTTTTAGTCCCAATTATCCCTTTGTTTACAACTCGACTTGAACAGAGTAACACATCAATGTTAATTTATGCCACCTACTATGTTTTCCGAGGTACTAAAATTGAACTAATCGGCTATTAAAGCAAATTACAATTAAAACTGTAAATTGTTTATGTATTAGAGACATAGCGAATAATAATACTTTTTGTATGGCGATATTGGCGACAATAGAACTGAGATCGATATCAGTCTTGAAATAATCAACGTGCTCATACCAATTTGAATAAAATGTTCTAAAATGCAATTCAAATCTTTTCATATCAATCACTTACATTTCCTCTAGTCAAATTTTCCATGAAAAGGCTTGCAATCACCTTACT
Organism: Telmatactis stephensoni; assembly: GCA_029948255.1. Lineage (NCBI taxonomy): Eukaryota > Metazoa > Cnidaria > Anthozoa > Actiniaria > Isophelliidae > Telmatactis > Telmatactis stephensoni. Next base: position 89,325 of record JALIZF010001821.1, on the reverse strand, counting down.
TTCGTATCCAAAGACAATTCCGTTGATTTTTACTCCTGAAGGGGTACTCAATCTAATTGCAATTTAGCAATTCACCCTTTCCCAAAAAAATTCCGATCATGCCTAAGTCCCTCAAAACAGATATAATGGGCAAAACACGGGGTCACCGTATTAATTATTTCAAGAGTTAGAAAAGCACAAAAGAGAAAACACACCGAAAACGAACACCAAATATCACCCATTTTAGCAATTTTCTCGTCGGCTTTTTCGATGGATAAAATTAACTAAATTTAAAAGTTTCAGGTTAAATACCTGCATTAGATAGTGTACAATATTTCTTGATGAAAGTTTTTACGATATTTGGATGACAAAATATAATTTTTCTCTACTAAAGTTTGAGTTTCTACGTTTTCAATCGCTCTCTTACTAGTGCCCAGACTCCCCACGGTAATACCGATGCACTCTAATAAAAGTGCGCGCGCTCGAATGCGCGCAGGAAATGCGCAGTAGCAAGGGTCCGGAACAACCTTAAAATATGTTTTCAATAGTACTATATTCTAAGTACCTACAATACACACGGATAACCAATGAGATATGGAATCGGAAAAAAAAGGTGTGCGTCCACAGAGTGGACAGCGTGGGAATAAAGAGTTATCCGTGTGTAGGGATTCGCGACACGCCGTCAGGGGTGGGTGGGTGGGTCGTCGAGATGTTTGCTCCTCGGTTGTCAAGAGGAACTGTGACAAAAGCCAGAGGGCTGATTAATATATGCGTTGCAAAGCATTGTGGGATCTCATTGTTATGTTAATTATCCGTCTTTATTTCCGGTAATTAGAATAGTACTATATTCTAAGTACCTACAATACACACGGATAACCAATGAGATATGGAATCGGGAAAAAAAGGTGTCACATCCTCTGACCGGATATGCGTAGGGTTGAATATGAAAAACTGCAAGAACACATGGTATCATAGAACAATAACTTTTATTAGCACGTTCCTCCCATTCTTCAAGTTAAAGGAGGACATTAAGGGAAAGCTGGGCTAAAACCTCTTAACATATTTAAATTGTCGTACATTGGGTGAGACTCCCGAGAGAAGAGAGGAGGGTGACGACGCCGACATTATTCTGGCTAGTTGGATATAGTATGCAGAGATAATGGTTTTGTCAATAAATTCTTTGAATCCGTTGCACGACGAGTTATTTTTGAACATCTTTGGTGTAGGAAATAGGGAATCATACCTTCCAGATTGAAAGGACCTCTTAAAATGGCAAAAAATACTTATGTAGGGAGGCCTTGTTTTTGATCCAATCTAGCACCTGGTAAGCTTCATCATCGTAAGGGGCAAATTCGACTATCTTTTCCCAACAGTCAATATGAGTATGAAGTTGGCCAGCTACAAACGTGTCGGGGTTGGGAAAAAGTAGATCCCTTAAATTTGGGGTCACAGAGCCCTTTGAGATATTAACAACCAAATCCAGGTCAAAAGGTCGGGCTGTCGTCCCTTCCGAGTTCTCCTGGGGATGCCTTCAAAGTCCACCCATTGGACGCAAAAGGTGTTACTAAGCTTGTCAAAGAGATCCTTATATCATTTGACTCTATGGCGGGACGGGTCTGAGAAAAAATAAATAAATAAATAAACAAACTAAATTTGAAAGCAAAAACGGCATGAGACATAGACCCCAGGAGAGGGAAAGGAGGACAGCCTGACCCAGATAAACTGGGGGGAGAATTTTACTCCTGTTTCAGGTTGACGTCCCCCCCTCGGGAATGAGTTGCGAAAAGGAAAACAAAAACAAAAACAAAAGACTCATGCAGTAAAAAAGGACGCTGAATGAATGCCAAACTGATGTTAAATTTATTACAATTCAGTAAAGCGTAAATTGGCATCTGGATCGAAGCGAGTTTTGTCTAGGGTTCTATGGAGTCTATCCAGTGGTGAGGCGACAGAGTCGAGCTATAAATAAATAAATTTGCCAGCTTCTAGGGTCTTCTAGAGCGCATTTTCCATGACGTAATGATCAAATGCGCTATAACTAAATCATATAAATCAAACATAAATGGATTAGGAATCCCAACTGGCAAGGAGGCAAACTAGTTGGCTATATTAGCTTATATTAGCTTATACTTTTCGTCCAAAGTAAGGGCCGGGGCTGCTAGCTGTTCGGCCGGTCCTTGTTGGATTGGTTGTTAGGCTGGACCTTGTTGGGGAGGTACTTGTTGGACCGGTTATTGGGCTAGACCTTGTTGGGGAGGAGCTTGTTGAGAAGGTTGTTGGGCTAAAACATGTTGGGGAGGTAAGTGAGCCTGTTGATTATCTGGCTATACCGCTGGAAGCTGAGGCGCTAATGGATGGGCTGGATGCTGGCCTAAAGGCTCAAAGAGCGACGAAACAAAAGGATTTGAGCAAAGCAAGTGGACAAAGGGGGAGGAATCTCCAAGGGAATACAAACTTAATTAAGTACAAAAGGATAATTTATGCGAAAAGAGACTAAAGGAAATTTTGACAAAAGAAGGGAATAATTAAAGTTATAGAACGATGTGAACTTTAAGAAAATAATACCAAAGTTAAAGCATTTTTTGAAACTCTCTTCTAGACCATTTAAAGGAAAAAACTACTTTAGGCACGGATACAAAACTTGGAAATTAAGTACATTTAAAAAGAACTTGCGAATTCAGTTTGACGAGTTTTGGGAAGCGAGGGATAACTTTTGGTATGACAAAATGTTGCTTGACTCTTTGGATGGTAACTGAGGGAATTTAAGCACGACACACAGTGTGCAAATTAAAAGTCAAAAACAAATGAGATTTTGGGGTTATTCTAACAGCGTTCTAGCTGATTCGATTTTGGGACAATACAATCAACTGGACGTTATTTGGTGTGGCTCTCTTAGGGGCTTTCAGAAATATATCTCCTAGCACGAACACACAGCGTGCAACACTACATTTAAACCGGTAAAAGGGAATAGGCTTGTACGAACACACAGCGTACCGATTAAGCGTAGTCAGTTCAGTTTTTGACTTACAATGTTGTTTGACTCTTTGGGTGGTAACTGAAACAAATGAGCTTCTGGGCAATTCTAACAGCGTTCTAATCCTGGTACGATTTCGGGGCAATACAATCAACTGGACGTTATTTTGTGTGGTTCTCTTAGGGACTTTCAGAAATATATCTCCTAGCACGAACACACAGCGTGCAACACTACATTTGTGAAAGAAAATGAGCTTGTACGAACACACAGCGTACCGATTAAGTTGAATTAGAACCTACCTCAAGGTTTCCTTTTGGGGGGAATTGACCTTGCATGAGCAACGCCGGGTGCTTGATCGTTAACTCGAGGAAATTGAACATCCATAAGTGAGATGACGGCGTGTCGCGATCAGGAAAGATTCCAAAAGTCGAGATGTTTGCTCCTCGGTTGTCAAGAGGAACTGTGACAAAAGCCAGAGGGCTGATTAATATATGCGTTGCAAAGCATTGTGGGATCTCATTGTTATGTTAATTATCCGTCTTTATTTCCGGTAATTAGAATAGTGTAGTTCGTTGTTTTACTTTCTTGTGGTCACTTAAAACTTGCTAGAAGCACTTATACATGCATCTGATTGTTAGATAGGACAAAAATTCAGAGCAGACTTGAGTGACTAGTAATTGTCCTTTTATGCTGAAAGTTTGGGCGAAAACTAATACGGAGCCAAAATGCAATGGTCCGTTATTAGAGAGACTGTCTCTTAAGCTATCGTAGGATAATTTGAATAACTATCTTATACTTATGTAGATAGGCTGCCTTGGGGGCTTGCGGGAGGTAAAAGGCAGGACACTTCTTGGGATCGAACTTGGCTTTATTCAGTGTAACGTTCAACTTCCAACTTCCAACTGAGCTACTAGCTTACAACTCAATATCTTAAAAGAGTTGATGACGAGTGTTATGAGATTGTATTTCCGTCAGCTATATCAACAGTGATTATTGTATTTACTTAAATCTTATTGAACATAACACTTGTAAACATTGGTGTTTACTTCTAATTGTACAGGGTTATGAACAGAAAGCTAAAAGTAATTATCGTTGAAATAGAATATTGAATCAGTGTCATCTTGACGGAGAACTTAGGAACTGATAAATCATATAATATAGATTAAATTAGAAGAGAACTCTCAATATGTGAAGTGTGTTACAATTTATATGTTTTAACATGACCATGATTCATTTGACTTAGATATTAAAATAGTCAAAGTCTTATTATCAAAGTGTTCTTTTAAAGGCCAAGTTAAATAATATTCATAATCAGAGAGTTGAAACATTAAAATATAAAGTTAATGATTAACGATATTGGGCATGAAATGTAGCTCTATTACAGGGCCGTCTCCTTAGTTTTGAGCTCCTGCGAAAATATGTTGGTCAGTGAAAAATGTTCGTATCCCATTTTTTAAACCCTCGAAAATGATTAAGATAAATAGATTCCCGTATTGAAAGGTTGTTGATACCCTATACGTCTTGTGATAAATACTTGGATTACAATATATATACGATAGAAATATTGTAAAATCGATAAATAGTTGGAAATCCTGCACCGAATGAAAATGAATAAATAAATAAATAAATATTACAATAATATAGGAATATATTAAATACCTCTAGAAGTTCATAACGTTATAATACTGCAATTTTAAAACCGTGATACCGAAATAGAGAAAAGCGTTATAGCCGTTCTAGAAGTTTACAAGCAGATATTGAGAAAAATATGTTTAGGTGTCTTGTTCTTCAGGTATCGTTGGTAATACTGCGTTGTCGTCGTTGTCGGTGTCGTTGTCGGCGTCTTGAGCTCCGCAGTCAGGACAACATGGGTCGGAGACGTGGAGTACATGAGTTGCGTCGTCAGTTTCGTGGAAGTGGGGTGGATGTGGTTGGCGAGTGGCAACATAGTGAACAAGTTGTGGATTTGACAGTTGGTTGTGTTGTCTGCGATGATAACAGCAAAGGACTAGAAGTATGATGATAGAGATAGTAGATAGGCACAATGCAATGCAAGCTACGATGAGGCTGGTAGGCGTGTCATCCACAGAGTGAATCTTTGTGATATCTTGGCGTACTTGCTTTAGTTTTGCAGCGGAGTCACCGTTTAATCTGTTAAAGGTTTTATCAAGTGCGTTGAGGACTGTCTTGTTAATATTATTATTATTATTATTATTATTATTATTATTATCATCAAAGTTCTTTGGAAGTCTTCCAGTACACACACCAATATCCAGTATGATGTTTTTAAATCTACTAAAGATGTCATAAAAGATTTTCATGCCGATCAAGAACACAAATTATGTCATAAACTGGTTTCACAAGGCGTTTTCTTCTCACGTGTGATTAATGATTCCCTGCCAAAGCTTAATAGTATCTGGTCATCTACGCAATCTAAACTGCCTAAAAATATATACAATTTCACCATCCGTTATATTAACAACACTCTTCCAACCCGAAAAAATCTTGTAAAATGGGGCATTTCTTCAACTCCTGATTGTTCGTTCTGTTTATCCCCTGAATCCCTGCTTCATGTGGTCGCTGGATGTCAAATATATCTTACTCAAGGTCGTTTTACGTGGAGACATGACTCCATTCTACATTTTATCGCCAAGTCGCTACAAGTAGTTAAAAAAGCTGTGCTATATGTTGATCTTCCTGATTATAAAAACCCTTCAATTATAACTGGTGATAGTCATCGCCCTGACCTCCTACTCTCATCTGATAACTGTCTTTATGTACTCGAATATTGTCTGTTGGCTTCGAATCAAATTTAAAGAATAACTTATCTCGCAAAAAGGAGAAATATAAAGAACTAATAAATATACAGCGTTCCTGTTTTAAGAAGGTCAAATTTATCAATCTATCTGTTAGTGCGTTAGGTGTGTTTGCAAAAGAATCGTCAGATTTCCTTACTATGTTGACAGACCTTGGTTTTGACGATAAGCACCAGAAATACGTTATCAGGAACATCATGAACATTGCTATTAGAACAACCTACTTTATTTTCTGCTCAAGGAACAAGGAATGGAATAAACCAGACTTGATGAAATATTAACATTATTCACTCTTTCTCGTTATCATATCTTTGTATTTGTATCCATAATCAAAGCATATATACAAAAATACATATCTATATATTCGTTGTTAAAGTTAAGTGATTCAAGTAGACGATTGTAAACTACCTGAAAGCAGTGAGGTTTATAATTGTAAATTTAAGAAAAAGCTATAATAAAGTTTTCATTATTATTATTATTATTATTATTATTAATTTGATTCCTTGTAAATATACATTTATATATATTACTCATGTATTAATTCAAGTAGCCAGTTGTTTATTGCCTATACGTAGTGAGATTTACAACTGTATTCATAAGCAAATAAAGTTTCCATTATTATTATTATTATTATTATTATTATTATTATTATTATTATTATTATTATTATTATTATTATTATTATTATTATTATCTAAAAATGCATAGCGTAATGATGTTGCTAGAATAAAATGAGTATCAGGGCACATCCCGTGCCCTCAGGTACCCAAATAAAAACCCTTCTTTACAAATCTTAACCCTTAACATTCCATGCCCATCACTTTTCTTAAGATCCTTGCTGTTCCCAGTAAGCATGCTTTTTGAATTGTTTGCAGGTAGTTTGTCATCCCAATTAACTGCAGCCACTTGTCTAGTTGAGGAGAGACTGAACCTAATGCCCCTATTACCACTGGGATAATTTTTATGGTCTTGCATTTCCATATACGCAACATTTCTCTTTTCAGATCTTGGTATTTCTCAATTTTTTTCCTTTTCTTTTTCATGCACTCTTGTGTCAAAGGGACAAGCTACATCTATAATCCAACATTATTATAGCAGTACAAACGTATGGATGCTAGATAGAAGCAAGATAGGGCGTATCACGTAACCTATCTGCATAACAGGAAAAAAAAAATATACATAATAAATATTTAAAAAGAATACCATATGAGTCTGTACGTATGGTAATTAAGAGGGCATTGTTCCTATAAAAAGTCTATTTAAAAATCGTTACTAACAGTTTGTAATGATACTAAGAAGTGATTATTTTGAATGTCTTGGCAACGTTCAGCGTGCAGCTCAGAACAGCTTTCTGCATTCTCATCAGAATTTCTCTGTGTCTTGTTCCAAAGATGTTTCTCATCTCAATTTCTAGCTCCTTGGACCAACCTCCAAGTACATCCATGATGACATTCAATTGTGTGATCTTGTACCCAGGGTGTTGTTTTGTCAGCTCCAGTCGCAGTGGTCCATACTTCTCTGTCTTTTCTGTGTCTTTCTTGTTGCGATTATCTAACCATGGACAGCTCATCTCAACCATGAGTACTTTCTTGCTCTTGTGATCAACGAAGCGCGCATCCACACGGTTAGACCGTACAAAGGTATGATCAGCATATACCGGTACGTCCCAATATGCTTCTGCATCAGGTGACTTGTAGAGTGGTTCAGGCTTCACCTGTGAAAACCATGGAGGAACTTTATCAGCCAGCTTGAGATCTCTAAGCATCTCAAAGAAAAGCACCTTCAGTGCAGCATTGTGTCTTTCTAAGTATTTAGACTGTGCTAGGGATGGACAACCAGCAAGTACATGGGCTAGACTTTCAGTGGCTTTACCACACATTCTGCATGTGATGTTGTTCTTATCTGTAGTTCCAGTCTTAAAGGCCGAGTAGACTGTTGTCGGAGTAAGCTGTTCGTACAACTCCATTATACCTGCAATGCAGTAGGTAGGAGCACACATCCACTTGCTCAGCCATGCAAAACAGCTTTCTTGACTAAGTTGATCATCTTGCCATCTTGTTCTCAATAGGTTTCCTTGCCAAGGTTGATCTTCGATCTTCTCCACGAGCTTTTCATTTACAGCCTTCTTGAGATGCTTCTTAATCTGCTGTCCCTTTATCTTTATCTCTGGTGCTTCCAGTAGGCTGCATGATGGTTCAGAGGTATTCAAGTTCAGAAATGTCCCAAGTTCCTCAGCAAATTTGTTTGCATCCTTAATGAGTGAGGAGAATCCCTTGTCTGCAGATATTTCTTCAAATTGTTGGACAGTTCTTATCATGGGGTCTGGACTCTCATATAACTTGACAGCCGCTTTTATCTTGATCAGCTTATATTCTTGTTCAATAGACCGTAAACCTCGTCCTCCTTTCTCTCTAGGGAGATATAGCACGGCCGTGGAGCTTAGTGGATATTATTATTATTATTATTATTATTATTATTATTATTATTATTATTATTATTATTTTATTTAATCACAGGATATTTCTTATTTACAAATTTCCTGGTTCTACTCTAGTCAGGCTTTAGCCTAAAGCCTCAGACATTCAAAACCAAAAGCTACAAAGATTACATGTACATTTCTTATCAGTAGAGTGCTCTTCATTAACCCGTAATATAAACTCAATTATCATCAACGGATCACTCTCGGCATTAACACACACTATTCTACGAGTTTTTGTAGAGCAATCTACTGAACATTCTACTTGCTAATTTCTCCGTCTCTTTTATATGTCTAGTACTTTTCTTAATGTTCTTGCAGTCCCTAATAAGGCTGCTTTTTGTAACAAGTGCACCTTTACATTCAAACCAATACGTTCAATACATTTCTTTAAGTTCTGAGTTACGATTCCCAATGCTCCAACAACTATAGGTGTAACAGTGACTCTCATGTTCCACAAACGGGTAATCTCCCTCTTAATTTTTTGGTACTTCTCTACTTTTTCCCTCTCTTTTTCTTCAACACGCGAATCACCTGGCACAGCGATGTCGATGATATGACAGTGTCTTCGTTTGTAATCAACGACAGCTATGTCAGGTCGTCGATGTTCTATCACTTTGTCTGTTTGTATGTTGAAGTCCCACAGAAGCTTAACTTCGTTCGACTCAATTACAGCTTCTGGAGCATGATCATACCATTTCTCCGCATGCGACAGTCCGTACACTTTTGATAACTCCCAATGTATAATTCTAGCAACGTCGTCGTGTCTTTTCTTGTAGTCAGATTGTGCAAGCTTGCTGCATTCACAGATAACATGGTTTACTGATTCTTCTCTCTGATGACACATTCGGCATAATGCCGATACGTTCTGTTTGTCGATGTTTGCTTTTATAGCATTTGTCCGCAAAGCTTGCTCCTGAGCCGCTAAGATCACTCCTTCTGTTTCCTTCTTGATGTCTCCTTTACGTAGCCAATCCCACGACGAAGAGTCTCTGATGTCTTTAGTTTGGCGTAGAATCTGGCCATGAAGAGCCTTACTTTCCCAGTTTCCTTCTCGTTCCGATATTTTGTTTACTCTGATCGTCGATTATTATTATTATTATTATTATTATTATTATTATTATTATTATTATTATTATTATTATTATTATTATTATTATTAAAATGAAATTCATTCACAGCTTTAGGTGTATGCTGGTATTTTAGGCATCGGACAGTAACAAACTGTCAAAGACTACCTAAATTCTTCTTTCCTTTCCTTACTGTATTTCAAGTACCTTCCTTAAAATTCTGGCTGTGCCTAACAGAGCAGTTCTTTGAATAAGCTCTATGGGTGTATTCACTTCCACTGCTTTGAGATATTTTTGTAGCCGTTTTGGCACAGTTCCAAGAGCACCCATTACCACTGGTATAACCTCTGTCTTCATTTCCCACATCTTTCGGAGTTCTCTTGCTAAGTCCTGGTATTTTAAAATCTTCTCGTCTTCTTTTGCTTTAACACCTGAATCCTCAGGGACTGCTACATCAATTATCTTACACATCTTGGTCTCCTTATCGATTACCACCAAATCTGGTCGTCTAGCTTCAATTTCATTGTCTGTGCGTATACTAAAGTCCCAAAGAATTTTAAACTTTTCGTTTTCCATTTGGCTTTCTGGTGTATGTTCATACCACTTTTCTTTTCGGTCAAATCCACATCTTCCTAGTAGATCCCAATGAATTGCTTTGGCAACGTTATTGTGTCTCCTTTTATACTCTTTCTGTGCAAGTTTAGGACAACCACTAACTATATGACTAGTTGTTTCATCAGCTCCATAGCACAGTCTGCATTTAGAGTTTGATTGGGTCCTGTCAATTTTGGTTTTGATATAATTTGTTCGTATAGCCTGGTCTTGTGCAGCAATAATCAGTGATTCAGTTTCTCTCTTGAGTTTACCTTTCTTCAACCATATCCATGTACTTTCATTACTCTGTTCTTCATTTTGTCTGACAAATTGTCCATGAAGGGGTTTGTCTTTCCACTCTTGTAACTTTTCGCTCTTTTTCCTTTTCTTAAAGTTTCGAGGTGTTTCTAGTTCCACTGGTTTATCTTCCCTAACTGCTTTAATGAGCATCTCTTCACTGGAATGCACATAGTTATGCAGAGTCAGCTTTGCTTTGGTGACACAATCCTCAACTGATATGAGGCCTCTTCCTCCCTCATTCCTTTTTATGTAAAGGCGCACAACACTGTCTTTAGGATGAAACCCTCCATGTATTGTCAGCAATTTTCTTGTTTTCCTGTCTAGTTCTCTGAGATCTTGTTTTTTCCAATCAATGATGCCTCCTGCATATCGGAGCAGTGCCACTGCCCATGTGTTAATAGCTCGTATGAGGTTACCACCATTTAGTTTAGATCTGGCTACTTTTCTAACTCTTCTTATATATTCTTTGGTGATCTTTTGTTTCATTTCATCATGCAAAACATCATCTGCTTCTAATATTCCGAGATATTTGTATCCCTCACAGTCTTTAATGGATTTGATCTTTTGATCATCAGGGAGATCAATCCCCTCAGTTTGTATAATTTTCCCTCTTTTTAATACCACCATTGCAACATTTCTCTATGCCAAACTCCATTCCTATATCTGCACTAATAATTCTCACAGACTGAACGAGGGAATCTAATTGATCTCTATTCTTGGCATAGATTTTAATGTCATCCATAAACATAAGATGGTTGATTTTGGTCTTGTTTATGTATATGTATCCTAGTTGATTCTTTCTAAATACAAGAGTAAGAGGAATCATAGATATTACAAATAGTAATGGAGACAGTGAGTCACCCTGGAAAATACCTCTTCTGATCTTAACTTCCCCTTAGACTACCCCTTTTGATGTTAGTTCAGTCTTCCAAGTTCTCATTGTATTTGTAAGAAAATCCCTGGTATTCTTAGCAATACCAAACAACTGCAAACACTCGCTTATCCACGAATGGGGGATCATATCATATGCTTTCTTGAAGTCTATCCAGCACATCGCTAAGTCCTTTTTCCGGCATCTACTTTCTCTGAGAGTCATTTTGTCAATAAACAGTTGGTCTGCTGTTCCTTGGCAACCTTTTCTACAACCCTTTTGTTCTTCCGGAAGTAATCCTTTGGCTTCCAAGAACCTATATATATCTTTTGAAATCACCCCTGTTAATGTTTTCCACATAAGTGGAAGACACGTTATAGGTCTATAGTTGCCTGGCACGGTTCCTTTTGATGGATCTTTTATAATTAAAACAGTTCTTCCTTTTGTCATCCATTGGGGAACAAAACCTTCATCTATACATTGCTGCAACTGGCTGGCAATTCTTTGATGTAAGGTTGTAAAATTCTTGAGCCAGAACCCCTGTACTAAGTCATGACCCGGAGCTTTCCAATTTGGAACTCTCTTCAGATAGTTTTTGACACTTTCTTCGTTTATTGAAATATTCTTTTGTTTGTTTGTGTTAACTTCCCTTTTCAGTTTCTGGAGCCACTCAGCATCCCTTCTGTGTTCAGTCTCAAATAGTTTATTTTAGTTGGTCAGTTTCAAATAGTTTATTTTCCACAAACTGCCTATTCCTATTAACATAACGCTGTATCTTAGTAGATTTCGCTTTGATCCTTTGTTTGAGGTCTTCAAAGACATATTTCAATCCTTTTTCGGATAGCTTATATTTATTTTCTAATCGCACTCTGTGACATTCTTTCACTTTTTTCCCTTGCCAAATTGATTGTATTCTACTCAAATCTCGCCTAAGATCCTTAAGCTGGATTTCGAGCCTTCGTTTCCATCTCGGTTCTCCTTTAGGTTTCCCTTTCTTTTTCTTTTTCAAACCAAGCTTTTCTGTTACAACAACAGCTCCAGCATAAATTAATTCATTTGTACATGTGATGTCATTAGTGATAATTTTCCCCAATATTTGATTAATTTCATTAACCTCAGCCATCACCTGCTTCGTATTGATATATTTAGTCATTGGGATTCTTTGCCGTTCCTGACTTTCCATGATTGCCAAAATTCTGTTCGCAACTTCTCTCTCTGGGCCAGAAAGAGTTTCAGACAGAGTTACTGACCTTTCAAGTGGGGTACTACTACGCATTTCCTCATTTTGCACTTCCGGTACATTAATATGAGATTCAATTTGTTCTCCTTCTCGCTGGGCCATCTCTTCCTCGTGCCCCATTTGACCGGTCTCTAACTTTCTCTTGATCTCTTCCAGTTCAATCTCACTTAACCAGCCTTTCAGTTTAATCTGGCGGATTTGATCAGCTAATCTTTGTTCTGTTGTGATAATCGTTCCTTCACTCTTCCAGATTTCAAACATTCTCTTTCTATACCCTCTAATATTTGGTTTGCTTTTAAAGTAGCACTCAATGGCTTTTCTATTATCCTCTATGCCCCATACCATCCTTTTTGTCACGTTTCTTGGTGCAGTAACTTGATGACGACCGAGGTTTGCCTGCAATCTCACAGAACAACTGCCGGACGAGGAGCCTTCTTGTATAGAAGACAGGGATCCATTAACGTCGTTATCTTCTAAAGTTTTGTTTGCCATTTTTTCATCACACATGTGAGTTGTTCCCATTAGTCGCCTTTTACGACACGCAGAGAACATTGCGTTGGCGGAATTCTAAATCCCCCAATCCACAGGGGAATACCTGGGAATACCAGGGGATCGCCTGGGAAATGCAAGGAAAATGACTTCTTAACATCATTATCATCAACAGCTGAGCAGATGTTGAGATCAAGGCAAGAGCTTCTTTTGGTGGGTGATATGAATATGGACATGTACTGTAACAAGGAGGAAGGTCGCTCCCCTAATAGTAACTTAGATGACTTTTGTCAGAGATTTTGCCTGGTAAACAAAATCAGTGACCCAACTCGAGTCACTGATAAATCCAAAACACTTCTCGATGTTATTCTATCAAGTCATCAAGAACGCTACTCTACAGCTGGATCTTTGTCTCTGGGAGTAAGCGATCACGACCTGGTCTACATCGTAAGAAAGAACAAAATAGCACGTCCTCCACCTCGTCTCCTCGAATACAGAAGTATGAAGAACTTAGATATTGAAAAGTTTCTTGTTGATTTGAGAAATGTACAATGGGATACTTCATTCATACATGAAAATGTGGATCAAGTCTGGGAGCACTGGAGTACACTCCTAAAGAATATTCTGGATCAACACGCTCCAATCAAGAGAAAGTAGGTTCGTAGTGACCAGCTAGCTACCATGGATAACTCCTCAAATTCAACCAGAAATTGCTCTACGGAACAGGTTGTTCAAACGTCACAAAAGGAATCCATCACTAGTATCATGGCAGGCTTACAAAACTCAGCGCAACAAGGTTACATCTTTAAAGCGCACTGGCGTCAAAGAATTTTGTTCAAACATTTCTGCTTCTAAACAACCTGGAATATTCTGGAAAAAAATGAAGCCACTTCTTCCTAACTCTGGTCAGAGGACTAAGGAGAACATAATTCTTATTGAGAACGATAAAGTCATAGCTGAACCCAAACCTGTTGCTGAAGTATTGAATGACTTTTTTATTAACATCGCCGTGACTGATGCCTCTGATGATACCGGTGACGATTTCCTTGAGCATCCAAGTGTTAGTTCAATAGCCCGAAGACAGCCCATCGAAAACTTCACTTTCCAACCAATCAGCACTGGATACATACGAGGAATCCTAGATCACCTTAACCCCAGAAAAGCTGTCGGTGTAGACGGTATCACACCTGGATTGCTGCGTCTGTCTGCTCCAGTTCTTGCCGAAGAGATCACTAAGTTGATAAACTTCACCATATCAACCAGTTCCTGGCCATCAGAGTGGAAATCAAGTAACGTGACTCCAGTCTTCAAGAAGGACGACGAGACACAGAAATCCAACTATCGGCCGATCTCCATTCTACCAGCGATATCTAAAATCTGTGAAAAAGTTTTGTACGACCAGATTTACGATGCTATACAACCTCATCTTTCTTTGAACCTATCTGGCTTCCTTAGGACTCACTCATGCTGCACTGCCCTCTTAAAGATGACTGAGGATTGGAGAGAAAGCCTTGACGACAGAGAAGCTGTAATTGCTGTGGCTGTTGATTTAAGCAAAGCATTTGACTCTATCAACCATCGATTGTTGCTTGCAAAACTACGAGCCTATGGCTTCTCCCAACCAGCATTAGATCTAATGACATCTTATCTCCTGGAAAGGAAACAGCGAGTCAGAGTCAAGGGTGTGGTTTCTAGCTACAGCACCGTCAAAACAGGCGTGCCACAGGGTTCTTTATTGGGTCCTCTTCTGTTCAATATCTTTATCAATGATGTAAACTACAGCGTCCCAAACGTCTCACTCAGACTTTATGCTGATGATACCACAAGTTATGGTGCTAATGTCTCTCCAACTGTGCTGGAGTTTGTGGTCAACAAAGATCTGAAGACGTTATCGTCCTGGTTCAGAAGTAACCACCTGAATGTCAACAACAGCAAAACACAGGCATTCTCCGTTGGCCCATGCAAATACGACTATGGACTTTATTTGGACAGCACTAAGATAGACATTACTAATAATGTTAAGATCCTGGGGGTAACCCTGGATAGTAAACTTAATTTTAAGATTCACATCTCTGAGCAACTTAAGAAAGCTTATGCTAAGGCTGCTGCTTTGAGGCGAATTAGAAGATCTTTGCCCATCGATAAGATGATTATGCTATACAAGGCGTTTATTCTTCCACACCTAGAATACTGTGGTCCTTTAATGCTAGGTTTAGGTAAAGTTCAAAGCGACCGACTAGATAACGCTAATTATTATATTCTTAGATCTGTGTTAGGCTATGGTAAAACTGTTCCATATGAGCAGATATTAAGTACCGTCGAACTATCTAATCTCAAGAAACGACGTATCTATCAGTCAATGGTATTTGGGCAGATTAGATTAATAATCTGCCATCACAAGGTTTCTTTTTTACCAACATCACCAAGTACTCCTTGTCATCACTTCACTCATTAGTCTAATGCTCACTCTAATCTGCCCAAAAACATTTAATTCAATCCCGCTTTATGCTGACGACGCCAAGTGTTATAGAGAAATTCAAAATCATGACGACAACAGGATTCTTCAAAAAGACCCCCTCCAAATCCATAACTGGAGTGAACTTTGTGGCATCGGATTTAACCCCAACAAATGCAAACATCTCTGTGTCACAAGACGTAAAAATCCATTCAAAGCCACCTATCTTCTTGGGCAGCACGAGCTCGCTAAAGCTACACAAGAAAAGGATTTGGGTGTTATGGTGAATAGTAAACTGACCTGGCATGACCACGTCATCAAATAAAAGGCACCTGAAAGGTGCATGTATCTACTGCAGAAGTGTTATAGAAATATGTTTGACAATGTGAAATGCATTGAAAAGAAAAACACGAAGAATGATGAAGAATTTTATGGAGTTGGACAGAGCAGTTTGTTATTACCTCGACTCAGATGTCTTTCGGAAATAAAACGTTCGGAATAACTTGGTAAGTGATATTTTTAACAATGTTTTAACGTCCATCAATAGAGACAGCTTTCATAGACAGTGTCATAGGTTTTATAAAAGGAATTGCTAGTGTTTGTTTGGCCTTGCAATCAAGATCCACGTTTGAGCTCTTCGTACATACTGAAGGCCATTGCGTTTCCTTAATAGGATCTGAAATATTATATAATGAAGTGAGTTATTTGATAGTTTACATGCAATCGTTGTAAACTTGTTTACTGTTGCTCAAAGATAGAACATTTGCGAAAGGCTCAAACGAGATCGATACGAACACTTCGATCAATATTGTATTACTTACCGCCGCTCAAAAACGACCTCAAAATTGAATAATGATTTAATAATTCTCATTAAGAATAAACCTGACACATTCTATTAAAGCTGAACCTTATCAATGGGCAAAAAAAACATTGTTAAAAACATCACTTACCACTGAGATTTTTGACCTGAATTCCTGTCAAACTTGTCAACAGTCGTCAGTCACATGTCCTGCTTGTCAGTTACCTGTCCTTGATTCCGAAAGACATTTGGTCGTCGATTCGTATGTCATTTCGCCTTTACTTGTTTGTTGCCGTGTATTTTCCGAAAATATTCCGACTTTTCTATTGTTAACAAGCATAGAACTTCGTGTCAGAACTCATACATGTTCTGGTGAATACCAATAAACCGTGATCTCATAATTTGAGTGAAGCATGAAGTATATCCATTTTCAACACGATGACATAGTATCTACTGCATTCTGCAGTAGATACAAAAAGTGAACACTGCAAACAAGATTCTACGAATGATCAAGCGAACTGTTGGAAAGGAGACACATACTGATGTAGTCCGAAAATTATAAGTCCACTTAGTGCGACCACACCTGGAATTTGCATCTGAAGTTTGGTCACCACATCAGATCTTTCTGAAAGACATGTTGGAAGCAGTCCAAAGACGTGCAACCAAGCTGATGATAAAATACAAGCCATACAAGGAACGATTACAAGAAATGAACTTATTATCATTGACTGATAGGAGGGAATACTTAGATTTGGTTTTCCTCTTTAAATGTTTACATAATTATACTGTTTTAGACTTATCAAATTACCTTGAATTTTATGACCCAAATAAGTGTGTATATAATCTTAGAAACAAGAAACTTATATTCAAGTCAATTTTTGCTAGAACTAATTCTTTAAAGTATTCTTTTTTTCCCAAGAGTTGCAGCAGCCTGGAATAGCCTGCCTTTAAGTATTATGGAATAAACTACTATATCTGAATTTAAGTCCAAACTTAGGGATTACTATTTTAAGATAGATATGGTGTAGGATATAGTGTTTGTTAGACAGTGGGGATACTTAGATATGTTTCCTCCTCAAGTGTTACACTAGGGATATATATCGATTTATATCTATCGTAGTTGACCTTGAATTTCCATGATCCAAATAAGTGTGTCTATAATTTTAGAATGAAGAAACCTATATCTCAGTTATCCTGTCATAAATTTTTAAATATTCACTTTAATAAGAGTGCAGTTTTTCAGTGACATATATACATATAAATATTCGATTCTTCCTTTTTCTCCTTTATTTATCTATTATAATTTATTTTCTCTTTTTCTTCGTTTCTTATATTATAATCATTGTATTTAAATTGGGTAGCCTGCTTGTAAGGGAAGGATTTCCTGTCCTGGTCTTCCCCATAACCATAAGTTGTGGAAACATTAAAGTAAAGTAAAGTAATTCCGCCATACGATACATTAACAGCACACTACCAACACGTAAAAACCTTGTCAAGTGGGGCTTATTAGGCACATCAGATTGTTCGTTTTGCTGCTCTCCAGAATGTCTTTGTCACGTAGTAGCAGGTTGCCAGTCTTATCTCGATCATTTCACCTGGAGACACGATTCAGTTCTCAAATTCCTCGCCTCCTCTCTGCAACCCGTACTTAACAGTTCTTCGCTGCTCTACGCTGACATTGATGGTTTCAACAGCCCTTCCATCATAACTGGTGACACACATCGTCCCGTCTTGTTGGTGTCTACTCCAGATTGCCTTTATATACTAGAACTAACTGTTGGTTTTGAGCCTAATCTAGAAAATAACATTAATCGAAAAGAAAACAAATACAAAAATACAACCGAAAAATTACGTAATCACTATAAATCTGTGATATTTGTTAACCTTTCCATAAGTGCACTTGGAGTCTTTTCAAATGAATGTTCATCGTTCTTAGACATGTTAAAACGTTAATAATAGACAAAAAACATCAAATGTATATAGTTAAAAGAAACAAGAATTGGGATAATCCAGACCTGCAGATGAAATTTTAATTAAGGAATATAAAACGCGTGCGCATGTCTCTGTACTGTGATATAAACACGATGGAAGATGTAGAGCAAGAGAAAAGCAAGCTTAGGAACATGTTTGTTTATCTTGCTTTTCGAGTGCTCTACATCTTTCAGAGTACAGAGACATAAGCTATCGTTTTATATTGCTTTTAATTTATAAAATATTTTCGACGTTTTCTGAGCGAGCCATGTCTCTGTCCTCTGATATAAAATAGGTAGCCAGCCAATCAGCGCGCGCGTTATATCTCAAATATTTCATAAAAATATTAATATAAATATAATATGTAGCTTTAAATATATTATATATATGTATATGTATTTTTAGTAGTATTGTCAGTTCTCGTAGTCAGTTGTAAATTACCTGTTAAGTGAGATTTACAATTGTATTTTATAAAACATATGAATAAAGTTTTCATTATTATTATTATTATTATTGTTGTTGTTGTTGATAATTTAATAAGTGACAGTTCCACTCACGTCCACAACCAGTAAAATTATTGTTATTATAGTTGTTGTTGTTGTTGATACCTCTTACCACTGCACACTCTTACGCGTGTGGGATCTATTCATTCTACTTTGCGCATGTGCATAACGAAGCAAAGAAAGCAAAATGAAAAACAATTTAGCTTTCGAATTGATTAACAACCTATAAATACTTGTTCATTGTAAGTATATAACAAAGAAATATATTTTCAAAAGTCCCCAGAGAACAGGGTTACGCACAATTGCTAAAATAATTGTATAACACTGTTATTTTTAAGGAGTTGATTTAACTCGACCATAAGAGTAAAATTAACTCTTTATAGTAAAGTTAAATTTAAGAGTTAATTTTACTCCAAAATTGGAGTAAAAATAACTCCGATTAAGAGTAAAATATGAGCTTGAGGGTTAAATTTACTCTAGTTGGTGGAGTTAAAAATTATGTATAATCTAACTCCAAAACTGGAGTAAAAATAACTCTTATCAAGAGTAAAAATATGAGCTTGAGGGTTAAATTAACTCTTAATAGGAGGAGTAAAAGTTTACGCCTTCTCTAACTCCAAAGCAGGAGTTGAAATAACTCCAATCCAGAGGGTTAAATTAACTCTTATTAGGAGGAGTAAAAGTTTAAGCATTTTTTAACTCCAAAACAGGAGTTAAAATAACTCCAATCCAGAATCATTAAACATAAGTTTTAGACTTGATTTAACTGCAACAAAACTGTTGTTTAATGGTAATTTATTGAGCTGGCAGCGTTTAACTATAATAGTAACGAAGCTGAATGCCCCAGAGCCCATTAGAACTCGCTATCTAAAACGCTACAACCGACATTTTGTCCTAATAGATTTTACACGGTTTTCATTTGCTGGCAATTATTAGATTCAATATTCGATACAATATTTGATATTCTTTCCACTGCGAAAATATTCCTTTGTGATTTCTGGATTCCTGTGTGTGATGGAGAACTGGTAGCTAGTAACAAGACTTTGCCAACCAATGACAGCACAGCATTTTACCACGTGACTAAGTTTGAAAGTTGGCGGACTGGAAGCCATTTCATTGTGAACGTTGGAAGTTTGTTGTTTACTGAGGGTTTGCTCGAGAATTCCTTCTTTTGTACTAAAGGAATTGCTCTGATAGTTGTTCACTGTAGCCAAGAAGATCCAGGAAAGCTTCGTAACATTGAATGATACAGTTTTGGGAGAATAATTGCGGATACCGACTTACTCAACGAAAATTTTCGACTTGAGTTCAGTGTGGTTTTTTTTAACTCCATTTTTGGAGTAAATTTAACTCCCTAAAAATAACAGTGAATATGTTCAAGTTTTGGATAAACAAACAGCGAAGTATATTTTCGTTTATTTCCTCGGTGATCATGGTATTACAAAGTAATACAAAGTAATACCATGACTTCTTTGGGATATTAGTGATTAAATATCCCCTCAGCCTCGGGAGGTTTAGTAAAAGTGCCTCGGCCTACGGCCTCGGGACTTCCACTAAACCTCCCTCGGCTTCGGGGACATTTAATCACTAATATCCCGAAGAAGTCATGGTATTACTTATAATTATTGTGGCGTATCTCGTTAATGAACAGATTTATATAATCAAGCAAATAGTCGCACAAGTTTCTCAACGAAACATTTTTAATGGAATCCCGATTCCTTCTCAATTCGAGATTCAGTTCATTTATTCAAAGTTGCTTTTAAACTTTACATTCATTTGCTTATTTTCATTAGATATTTCTTTTGGGATTCATACCACCACATGCAAATCTTATACACTCAATTCTATTCAATAGGCACAAAGAAGAAGAAAAAGGAGGAGGATGCTGATTCTGCCGGTACGTAAACCCGGTTTGGCTTTTCGTGTTGTGCGTGAATAACTAAATATACAGATAATGAAATAAAATAGATTGCAACCTTCTACAGCAGATCCAGCTATTATTTTGCTTACACTAACAATCACTACTTCTACATTAAATATTTGCATACATTGCTCAAATCACATGTTGATTTCTGCTGAGGAAGGGATAATCGGAGAACCCGGAGAACCCGGAGAAAAGAAACTCGTGACATGGCAGATCAAACATTGTCTTGTAAAACATACATCTAAGCAAACCAATAAGACCGCTATATCTCTCTAATATTTTTGAAATACCTAAACTAAAAAAATAAAATTAAAATAGTATTGCTCCTGTTTCAAATTTTTTTTTCGAATTATTTTAGAAGTTACTGAAAATGGTTCAAGTGTGAATGACGTGCATAAAGACAATGAAGGTAAACTGAGCAGAGTTTACTACTTATAATTGGCCATTCTAATAGACTTTGATCTCGTTTAATATCTCCTTTCATATTTAAGACACTTCTAAACATGGAGAAGTGGCTGTTAAACGCCAAAGGTTAAGCAAGTGTAAAAAGAAAAACACAGAAAAGGTTTTACCAAATGACAGTCATGGAGATCAAGTTTCCAATAACAAAGGAAAACGTATGGAAGAAAAAACTCAAAGTGAGTATTTTTAAAGAACGGATTTTGCCACGCATTTGTTATCACTTAACTGTAGAAGGTGCATGCTTTTAAAAAAGTCATATTATCACAATGTTTCAGCTTTTTAATTAATGGTATTCCACTTACTTGTCAATTCCAGTTCCAGCTCATTTATTGAAATTTGCTTTTAGAGTTTAGATTCCTTGATATATTATACTTTCTTAATTTTTGTATAGTTTTTATGACACTTACTGCTTTCAATTATTTCAATTATTTTAATTTTTAATTTTTTTAATTATTTTAATTATTTGAATTTAAAAATTCTATAGTGAGAACCCACCTAAAGGTAAAGATTTCTGACTGAAATCCATATACTGAAACAGCAAATTTTGTGATTTTCATCTTAAAAGGTCGTTGACAGTTTTTAACTAGATTACATACATTGCTCATTTTTTTATTTTCAGAAGAAAAAAGGAACAAAAAATCTCATTATCTTTGCAGGCGTAAAGAAAATTAAGAGGTAGAGAATTGCCAGGAAAAACAGAGTGCCTCAACGCAATAAAGGGGCACCAAGTACTCCAAGACATATTGCATCTACAACATGCAAAATCAGGACAAAAACAGAAAACAAAACAAAACAAAAACAAAACAAAACAAAACAGCAAGTAGATAAAGATTATCGGCAAGTAGACGAGATTACAGAGAGGGACTCTTATATACAGAAGGGTATTTCTATTTTACTATTTTTTACTTTATCTCCTAGACACCCACCGTACAGCGCCTTTCATACTTACACGACCTCTGCAGCACTCGAAAGGCTTTTTGACTATAGTCAATTAAATCTCCGACTATTCGTTCGCCATGAAACAAACCAAAATTGATCATCAAAAGTTTAACTGACAATTTGAATATTGAGTGAAGAATTTCATGTTCTGTTTGTTACTGAGTGTAGAAACTGAGATTTTACAAATTCTGGCCCTTTGATATTTGATTGACGGCAGTCAAAACACATGTCAGTTTGGGATGGCACCAAATTTGTTAAGGTCACGTAATTATGATCGGCTTGCCACGAAAAATAGTGCCTCAATGCAAAAAAGGCACCTAGTACTCCAAAACGGGGACTGGTCTGCAGTAAAATTTTGCATCTACAGCCTGCAAGAACAGGGCAAAAACAGAAAACAAAACAAAACAGAAAGTAAAAAAAGATTTTTGGCAAGAAGAAGAGATTACAGGACTCCTAAATATACAGAAAGGTGGGGATGCTCGTTGAAAATTTTGAAAATGGTGCCTAATATAAGTTCAAAGGTAACTGCAGCCCGTCTTATCCAGCTAAACATGACAACATGACAAAATACTTTACCATAACAAACATTTACTGGATCCTCTGAAAAGCAGTGTGTTTTGTTGTCTCTCGACCCCAAAAAGTGTTTGAAGATTTTGTCTTGCTTTGATACAATTAAAGTGAAAAAAAAAATGCGTTTATTGATTTTGAGTTGGCACCTTAAGTTCACCTCCAGTAAATGTTTTTTTAATGTTTTTAAAGTGTTTTAATTTGTTATATACCAACTGTCAAAGAACAAAAAGGGAAACGTTGCTACGATGAATGACTTTATCCAAAATTTTTCGGATAATTTTGCAGCTTTTTTCTGGCATTCCTGATTGATTATCAAATCTTTTCTCGGAATAGATTATGTTTATTTGTTTGATAGTTGGAAAATAAGCACAATTTTTGCTAGCTCATGACCGAATGAATGAATTTGCAAACGCGCGCTGCCACAAACGCGCCTTCAAAGCTCAATCAACTTCCGGTGTTGTTATTACCGGTCCACAACATATTGTTGCCCGTTGCCCAGGGAAACATCAAAACTTGTTCGCGTTCGCGTGATATAACAATACTTATTAGTTAATTGGTATCTATTTGACAGTCCGATGAAAATCACTTTAATGAATCACTCTAGTATGACTCTAGTACACCCATGCAAATTTATGAAAACCACCCTACTAGCTCGTTACTTTTTATTGCACTTTGTTCAACCGAAACCAATCTTATCAAGTTAAAAAAAAAAAGATATATTATATGTTATACTGAGTCTAACGGCAGACCCCCAAAATAATGGAAATATGTTCGTCTAGAGTCTGTTAGAGTGATTTTTATTAATCCGTGAAACAAAGTGTACTAGTTATAGTGTAATAGATAAATAAAGAATTGAAATACGTATTAAGGAAACCACTCGATTAACTATTTATCGGGTTTGCTGCAATCACTCTTACAGAAGTCCGCTTCTGTGAGACTTTGGTGTCTAACCAGGCTGTTCTTAGCATGCCGACTGAGTAATCCCACAAACGGTGACGTAGTTTGCCAAATGCATCAGTAGTTTTTGCTAAACGATTGGCAATCTCATCATCGATAGAGGCACTAAAATTCACTTTGCTCCCCAGATATTTAAAAGTCTCATAGTTGAGATTTTTGCCATCAACGGTGATGGGAGTGTCAGGAAATTTGTGCACTGCCTTTTTTTTATTTTTTGTTTAATGCCTTTGTCTTCTTCTGGGTTGGGTTTTGGTTGATGGACAACTTCAGTTTTCTTTAGTACTGATGGTAAGGTCAAAAGCTTTACTCGCTATAAAGAAGCGATCGACTAGGTCTTGAGGTTCCTCTAATGGTATTGCAACACGAGCAGCGTCATCAGCGAACAAAAGTTCGTATATCAATTTTGATCTGACAAGTGTTCTGGCTTGAAAACGTTTGTGATTAAAAAGGCCACCACTGAAACGGAACTGAAATTTCACACCTAAGTTGCGATTACCAAAGGCATGGTGGAGCATTACAGAATTTAACAAATTTACGATTTGATAAAAAAGTGCTTTCAGTGACTTTTTGTAGATCTGTGACTTCGATTATGGGCTTGTGCTGGACGTTCTCTTTTCCTTCCTTTCGCAAAGCCTTCAGCTTAGACTCAAGCATCTTGTTGCTGCGTTTGAAGACTGGATTTTTGGCAATTTTTAAGTGCCGATCATTCAAGGACAGCTGCCTCTCCAAAGCATTTCTAATCCCTAACAAAGTGGATCTACTATATTCTCCTCCATCTTTAGAACGAAATTCAGCATAAAAACGCCACAAGGAACTGTCTAGTTCTTCGTCTGTCATTTGTAGTAGTGTTTTCGTAATCCCCCTTTCTTTGCACCAATCTATATTAAATTAACAAAGTTTACTCGAGGTAAGTACACAAAATTAGTACATGATTTGTTCATTAGTTTACATATATTTCTTATGACATCTTATTTACCTTCAAATGTCTTAACGATCCATTTTGTTGCTTTTTTCGTTCCTTTTGATTGGGCGTCAGAAAGTATCTCAATCAAGTCTTTCTGCTCCAGAGTTACAAAGCGAGAAGCGCCATTTTTCGCTACTTTTTTCTCTTCTTCTTCCACTTTCTCTGCACAGGCTATGAGCTCAGAATCTGGACAGTCCCATTCCATAATATTTACATCAAAATTAGGGAAATCATCCATAATTTCAAGAGAAAATAAGGCACAACGAAAACAAAAATGTGGGAAAAGAGGAAAAAAAATTCCCGTAGATGACGCGTGCACTTGCTATGGTATGTACTCTCATTCACCATGGCTCTCGACCAATCAGAAATCGAGAAATTGCTCAATTGTGGTAAAAATACCTGTACAGTACATACAGTACATACCATCTGACAAGACAGATTGCTTCCACAGGGCATCTCTGATCTGTTGACCGTATCAAAGGCCTTAGTTAAATCTATACATTTTGCTTTCTATTCTAGCCCAATAAAGCTGTTAAAACTATTAAAACTATATTTTTGAAAACAAGGTAAAGCTCACTATTTTTCTCTCTGACTTTCTCGGTAACCTGGCGAAGTGAAAAGATAATGTCAATTGTACCACCATGTCGATTTTTTTGAGCGCCTGTGATCATTCCGTCATTAATCAAGCGCTTTATCAGTACATTAAATTATTTCCACGTCCTGATCGAAAGCCGCATTGTGATTCAAGGTAGATGTCATCGTTGAGATTTTTAATTATTTTGTTGAGAATGACTCTCGCAAGAATTGTACTGCCAGTAATACAAAGAAGGTAGAAGGTAGTTCGGGACTCAGCTTTCCTCAAAATCCCTCCAAAGAAAGAGGTACACTGGTAGGTGGAAATAAAACGTGAAATAAAAAGGGGGTCAATTAACGAGGTCACTCTCGAGATATGAGCGGGGAGATGTGAGGTGTTTGTCACGGACCGCCCGACCCTCAGGCCACACCCCAGCCCTCGTCTTCCAAGTCTTCCCCAGAACAAAACAATGATTTATATTTTTTTTTACTATACTTAAACTTAATATACTTATACTTATACTTAATATAAAATCTCGAAACTATAGAAATAATTAGCTTTATACTAAATCTAACAATATCTTAATGTAGAAATCGTGCTAATATAAATCCTAAAATTATTAGAATAGTTTTTTTTTTTTTTTTAACAACAATTAAGATTCTATACAAATGAATTCACAGTTTGTTTTACTTAACGTTCGTGGTTGAGCGGCTTTTAGTTTGTTTCAACTGCAGAAGGCTAGTGGAGCTTTTGACGGCCTGTAGATATAGTGTTTTTTCTCCCTGGACTCAGTACTTTCTGGCCCCTTTCTGATTTAGCTTAGCTTTACACTTCGCACTACTGGCTCCCAACTGCTCCACGTCATTTAGGTTTTCTTTCAACTGCTTTGGTTGCCCGCTGGGTCTCTGCATGAGTCCGTTCCAGTGGAAAACTTCTCAACAGCGTTTTC
Source organism: Telmatactis stephensoni (assembly GCA_029948255.1). Lineage (NCBI taxonomy): Eukaryota > Metazoa > Cnidaria > Anthozoa > Actiniaria > Isophelliidae > Telmatactis > Telmatactis stephensoni. The sequence goes on along the minus strand of JALIZF010001821.1, from coordinate 63,449 downwards.
TTACTCTTATTCTCTTAAATACGGGACTCTGAGTGAGTCTGCTCCAAAAGGCTTTCTTCTCATGTATTTCTCTCTACAACATTTGCTCTCAACGTCCTTACTTGAACGTTTCTTGTTCGAGAGCCACGCCTTGCCGCGTAACACGTTATATATACCGAATACATGAATACAGATTACATGCAAGAATTTACATTATGAAAACAAACCAAACTAATTAAATATACTATTATTCACAGTACTAAAGACACTAATGAACTAATTCAAAACTGAATCAACTAAACACTAATTTTCCTAAATAAACACGTTTCGTCACACCTCCCCCTTCTAAGTCTATTATGTATCGGCACGATACAAAAATAGAAAGAAACAAAAGGGTCCATCCCAGAAAAGGGAATCAACCATTCAATGAACTCTTTTCTCATTCGTTTATCCCAGCATTATTAAGCATTTCAGACTATTTTTTCCACCAATTTCCACTACTTTCAATACTCAAGGATTCACTCTACTCACTACATTCAAACCATTCTAACCGGCATTTTTTTTTTTTTTTTTTTTTTTTTTTGGCATCTTTTAACTTACAATTGCAACGTTGTCTTGTAACTTAATTTTTGTCTCTTTTACTGCTTGTATACTCTACTCAATGCATCGACATTCACATTACTCTTCCCTGGTTTGTGTTCAATCTCCATGTCGAATTCTTGTAAAGTGATGCTCCAACGCAGTAATTTCTGGCTTTTCTCTCTTACTCTATTTAACCATACCAAAGGGTTGTGATCAGTTTGCAAAGTAAACTTTCTTCCATATAGATAGTAGCGAAAGGTCTCCACTGCCCAAACAATACTTAAGCACTCTTTTTCCGTGGTAGACAATCTCTCTTCACGTGGTTGCAATTTCCTACTGGCATAAGCAACTGGTCGTTCGTAGCCATCCTCATCCTTTTGACTAAGTATCGCGCCTAAGCCATGATTTGATGCATCAGCCTGTACAATAAAAGTTTCATTCCAGTGAGGAGGACGTAATACTGGGGGTGTTTTTAATGCGTTCTTAAGATCCTGGAAGGCGCGCTCATGTTGTTCTTCCCATACTATCCTCGTTGGTTGACGTCCCTTGGTCAAATCTATTAACACAGCTGCTCTTTCTGAAAAGTTAGGAACAAACTTCCGGTAATAACCTGCTAAGCCAATAAAAGATTTCACTTGCTTTTTAGTTTGTGGTCTTGGAAATCGTTCGATTGCTTGAACTAATGCTTCTTTGGGTTGTATTTTGTCACCGCCTACCTTGTGTCCAACAAAATCGACGGATGTCATAGCGATTTTGCATTTTGATGGTCTTGCATTAAGTTTACACTCTCTAAGACGCTGAAGTACCTGTTTGAGATGTAATAAATGTTGTGGAAAGGAAGAAGTGGTGTCTATCTCCACATCATCAATGTACGCATCTGCAATAACTTTACTACTAGTTGTTCTTAGTGGTATAGCCTCTGGGTACCGCGTGGCGTAGTCTACTATGGTAAGGATATACTTGTAGCCTGAAGAAGATTTTGGCAATTCCCCCACCAGATCAATAGCTACTTTTTTGAATGGCTCCGTAACAATTTCTGTAGGCTTTAAAGGGGCTCTATGTGACTTTAGCTTTCTTGCAACGAGTTGACATTGGGGACAGGTTGCACAATATTTCTTAACATCTAGTGTAACTCCCGGCCAGAAGAAATGGGCAGTAATCCGATCAATGGTTTTCTTAACACCCATGTGACCTGCTAAAGGAATAGTATGCGAGACACGTAAAATTTCTATAAGCTTCTGGGACAACAATGCGATCAACATATTTCATACTGTCGGGCAAATCTTTCAAGACTTTTCTATGCATAAGTATCCCTTTATCAAAAAATAGCCATCCTCGTCTTCAGGTGCCTTTTCAAAAGCTTGTTTGTGTGCTTTCTCGAGGGTCACGTCTGCTTTTTGATCTGAAATGAGCTGTGGTCTAGTACGATCTAAGATATTAATTGGAACTTCATTTAAAGATGTCTTCATCTCAACATTTACACTACTTGAATTATCAACTGGCATACCTTTATGTTCTTCAAAAAGTGCTGGCAAATCACCTTCCTTTAGGTCTTCACTCCCAGTGACAGGCTTTGACAAACTTTTCAATGATAACTCATTTTCGCGGTCAACCAAATCGTTTACTCTTTTTTGGGCAACTTCCGCTGCTTGTTTCCTTGTTAGAACAAAAGCTTCATCTTTGACGTCAGTGTTGGCAACATTATTAGAGGAAACGTTCTGCTCCCATTGGTCTAGAATATTTTTTCTTGAAAGCGTCTTACCAAAAGAAGACCGACCCAACAAGCAATCCACTGGAAGTTTCTCGGTTATCCCAACTAATTCTTCGTGAACGCCTTGAGGACTTTCGATGGATACTCTGGCAAGCGGAACTGTTATCCGTTCTCCGGTCGCTGTTAGAACTGTGATGTGGTCTCCAGTCCAATTCGGTTTTCTCCAGTTAAGAAACTTCTTGTGTACGAGAGTCTTGGTACACCCAGAATCTATAATCATCACTGCAGCTTTACCTTCAATTTTGCCTGTAACAGAACAACCTGGTGACTCTGGATAAGAACATGATGTCAGTGGTGTTGTACAAAGTAAGTATCCCTGCGAGGGCCTACCTCTACCTCTGTTGCAGTTAAAGGACATGTGTCCCTCTTTACCACATTTATAGCACTTAACAGGTGGTCTTGTAAAAGTTGGTGGCCTAATTGGAGGTGGAGTTTGTGAAGTAACATTTGCAGGAGCAGGGGACTGAGGTTTAGGTGTGGTTTCTGGTTTTACAATAGATCCCTCCGGCTTTTGGTTTGGTTTATTCCTATCCTCTGGTTTTGAATACTTTAAATATGAGACATACCTTCCAGCAACCATTGGTCCTTTTCTTGACTGGACATGTAAGTTGGCTAAATTCCCTAACTCTTCGGCCGTCTTTGGTTTTTGATCTTTTAACCACGATCTGAGTTCTGGACTTACAGCATCAAGAAGCCTTTCCATTACTATTTGTTCCAGGATTTTCTCTTTCTCATCGATTGCCTCGGCTACTGTCATCCAACGATTTAGATATCTTCTCGTCCTATTGCCCCATTGCACGAAGTCTTCATCGGCTTTCTTCTCTGAGGTGCGAAACCTGTGTCTATAATGGTCAGCAGTGAGTTGATACGCTTTAATGATAACGGATTTGCTTTTTTCATAATCCTGGCTCATTGATTCAGGAATTTCTAGGTATGCAGATTTGGCTTTCTCTGTAAGTTTTGGAATTAAATTGCCAATCCAGTCTTTTTCAGGGAGATACTGGGCCTTTGCGGTCATTTCGAAGATACGGAAATAATCATCGATATCTTCGTTCTCTCTCATCTCTCTTATTTTTATACTCTTTGATTTATCTTGTACAGAGTTCTCCCTTGCAGCTGTTCCATATTTCTTTTCCATTCTTTTTTCCATCTCTTCGATTTCTTTCCTTAAAGCGCTTTCACTTTCTTTTCTCTCAAATTCCATTCTCTCTCTTTCCATTTGTCTCTCTGACTCCAACCTTATCTTCTCTGCCTCTAACTTTATTTGTGCCATTCTCTCCTCAGCCTCTCTTTCCTCTTTTCTTCTTTTCTCTTCAGCCTCTCTTCTTTTCTCTTCGCCTCTCTTTCTTCTTTTCTTCTTTTCTCTTCGACCTCTCTCTCCTCTTTTCATATTTTTCTCTCCAACTCCATCAACTGAATCTGCTGTTCAAAACTCAGTCCACTACCTTTTTCTTCACTCAACTTACTCTCTCCCATACTGTCACCCTCCCCAGCACTCGACTCACCACCAGTAGAGCGCCTGTCATTCCTCCTAAGTTTTGACGCAAGGGTTTTAACCCCATCCTTACTACTGAACCTAAGACCTCTCCTTTCTGCCTCTCCCCTTAAGTCTTCTAACGCCCACTCACTATAATTGGTACTCATAACTACGATAGCTAATACAACTATAACGAAAATATTACATAACATTCACACACAACTAAATTGTGTCCTATTCTGGTCTGACTTGAAAAACGTTCTGAGGTGTGCAGATCCAACCATCCCACTTCTGACACCAAAAATCTGTCACGGACCGCCCGACCCTCAGGCCACACCCCAGCCCTCGTGTTCCAAGTCTTCAGCAGAATGGAGACAATGACACCTAAATTAATTTATTTACTACAACGAAGAAAAACTTATAATGTTCTTAATTTCTAATTTCCTACTTTTTTAATTCTTAATTATACTAATACTTATTAACTTAAATATTTGTAACTTCTGTGGTACTATAGATTTAGATATTTAAAAATTTCTTAAATAATTTAGTAAAGAGTTTTTTTCTTACAACAGTTTTTGTTTCAAGTTCCTTTTACTTATCGTTCAGCGGCTTTAATTCTTTTGGTACCAACAACTTTAGTACTTCTCTAACGACCTCAGTGACTTCAGGACTTTTCCACGTGCACGTTTCAGTGCTTCAAACGTAACTTCAGGCGAGTCTTTCGTCTTCACTTCATTAACTTCAGGCGAGTCGTTCACCACAGTAACTTCAACAACTCTTTTAACAACTCCTTTTGACTTCTCCAAGTTCTTTGAATCTGAGTGATTCTTTGTGATTATATTTTCTAATGTTTCTCTTGGATTCGGGATGAATCTGCTCTTTGTGACAACTTTTAACTTCAACCATGTGCTCTCCTTCTCGAAGAAGTACTTGTACGAGAGCGCCGCTTTAGCCGCGTGGAACGTTTATATACTAACATTATGAATACAAATCACATACAAGAATTTACATTACGAAAACAAAAAACGAACTAATTAAATATACTATTATTCACATTACTAAAGACACTAATTACTTAATTAACTAAACATTATCCTAAACAATACGTTTCGTCACAGTGTTTTGGACACTATATATAAAAATGGCCTTACGACATCTGGTCAAAATATAAAGATTTTGGAACAACCAAAAATATTCAAAAGGAAACAAATGATATCACATGATGTAGAAAAACATTTGGAACTAAGTTGTTGCCGAACAATTTGCAAAGAAGCGAAAGGTCTACACTAATGACGGTCGAAAAATAGTCCTCCAGAATATACGTTTTGAAGGACCAGACAGAAAAAAAATTAAATTAACTCAAAATCCTAACATTTGGAACTAAGTTGTTGCCGAACGATTTGCAAAGAAGCAAAAGAGCAACAATAATGACGGCCGAAAAATAGTCCTTCAGAATACACGTTTTTGAAGTGTACTTTTTTTTCTTTATACAATAAGTTTATAAGATTACGAGTTACGAATTCGTAAAATCAGGGGGTCACCGTATTATTTAAGAGTTAGAGAAGAACAAAAGGTAAAACTCTTTGAAAACGAACACCAATCAACCAGCCAATTGCGAAGTAACTCGTGGATCGACTCCCTGGGATTGACCGATAACAATGACCACAGGAAGCCCAAAAACCAATTTTAGTTAAATAATAAGTTTTTTATTTGAAGGCTGAAATATAAATCAATTAAAATCAATTAGAATCAAGTAATGATAAATCAGTGCTCTCACAAATCTAAAAATTAAGATTGGACCCGTCTGTAAAGAATTTTGAAAGAGTCATATGGATAATTATTAATAATATCAGCCAATGTAATTTCTTTAGCGAAAAATAATTGACTTGAGTATGAAAGAACAAAAAAAAGATAATGAAGCAAAAGAAAAAGAAAAAAGAAAAAAGAAAAGAAAAAAGAAAAAAAAAAAAGAAAAAAAAAGAAAACGGTCTATCCGTGATTCAAACAGGGTACATTGAGCAATTTAACGTTTGGGAAAGTTATATTTTAATACATATTGTTAATTTATGGCTGTACGCTGAACATGTACAAATTGTGAAAGAAGTTTCTCTATGAACCAAATGTCGCTATGAATAAAGTAAATTACTCCATAAAAGTACTCATGATAGCCATCAAACTTAAACTCAAATACGCTTTTTTGATGCCGTTTCGGCCAGCCGGGCCGTAGCGATTCCACGGCCAGTTTCTCCAGCAGTTTCAGCAGGCGTAAGTTCGTACTCAAATATGATTTCGTTTGCTTTTTATTTCAACACTTACTCTCGTGCTGATAGAGTACAATCACTAAATGCTTGGGGTCAGTTCTCTATGAGAGAGATAAAAAGTACAAATTTTCAAACTCTTTTTTCACGATTTAACATCAGTGAAATTTCTTCCTTAGTAACCGAAGATTCAAACCCATTAGTAAAAGGCGACACTTAAAAGACTGGGGGTACCCATGGGATGAGAAAGTTGATGGTTCGATAAGCTATTCCAGTTGCAAAATAACAATACTAAGTTTGAACTCTGAAAAAAATATGAAGCTTTTATACTGTTTCTAATGTGTTTTGGTTATTATTATTACTATATCACATGCTTTAAGGACGAAAGGCATTTTACTTTAACTTATACTTTTTCTGCGGAAAAAAAACGTAACGTAAATTTTGTCACGGACGTTACAATGGCGTAAGCCCAAAAACATTCTTTTTTTAGATTACATTTTATCGTGTGTGTAAAATTTAGCACTATTTCGGATTTTCTTTTTATTAGTCCTGACCAATATAACAACACCGAAAGATTTGCAAAAATCTGCTGTTTACATTTTAAAAATGCGTCACGGACGTTACACTTTCAGCGTCACGGACGTTAAACTTACATTGCCACTGTCGTTACAAAGTGTAATCTTGAAGCATTTATATAAATATTTATGTTTTTACTTTTGTTTGTCAAGTGTCAATATAATTGATTTAACAATGTTCAAATCTATAAACTATTTCTTGGTTTCTGTATATAATGAGAAAACATATTTATTTATTTAATTAATTATTTTTATTTTATTCCGTTCTATGTTGATTGCTTTACCACAGAGATTCAGCATAAAAAAATAAATAAATGTTGTTAATTGGAATATAATCTGGCATATTTTCTCAATACAAAAACGACATTTTGTATGAAAACACTTACAGTTATGCAAGAGATACCAACAAATTTCGATTTTTGAAAATTCGTATCTCCTTGATTTTTCAACTTATATCCTTCAAACTTCACAGTTTTACTGATTTTGATATGCTCTTTCCAACTATGGTCATTGTTTTTAAGTTTGGAAACTTTTGGAATTACACAAAAAAAGCCGTTAGTATGAAATGACTGTAGCAATTCACAAAATACGTCATTTACACGTATAAGATTGCAGAATATGTCTTGGTAACACTCATATTCGCATTCCGCATGAAAAATCAGTTTAGAATAGTTATGTTACCAGCCTCTACCCCAAAATGCATGCCTCCAGGTGTCTGATTTTTCGAAAATGCGCCCAGTCTAAATACAACGATTTCATAAACGTAATTAGCAGCAATTTACGGTGAAACAAAAATTATCACGCTGAGAAATTTATGTACAACAAATTGTAAGAAAATTATTCAATTGACACCTCAGCATTACACTTTTACAATATTATCTTTTGATGTATTTTAGAGTGTAACGTCCGTGACGAAATTGTGTAACGTCCGTGACGTTAAAATATATTATTATTTTTAAACTTAATACAAACAAATTATATTTTCTTTGCCTAATTTGCAAACCCTAGCCTATCCATTCACGATAACATTCATAGAGAGTGGTAGTATTGTTTACTAAGGAATTCGCAGGAATCTTGACAAATTGTTAGCTGGTAAAAGTGTTGGGGAATTTTGATGTAACGTCCGTGACGCTGCTTTTATCCCGTGTAGAAAATTAGAAAAAGAACATTCGAGTTTGTTCTTTTTTGTAGATTCTTTATTAAGGCATCATAAACCACCATCGCTAAATAAAAAACAAAAACATTACTAACTCTTCTAATAAAAGCATTAGTTAAGTTGAAAATTGGAGTCCGAGTGTAACGTCCGTGACAGAGAACTGACCTTGGATGACTCGTTGATAGTGGATTTGCGACGATTTTTGTTGTTTGAAGACAACGACTACAAAGTCCATTGTTTTCACGATTTTCACATTCGAGTATATCGAACAGCTCGACCAAATTGGAGATGCGATGAAAATTACTGAGAGTAGTTCAATACAGAATGTGGCAATGAATAAAAAATCATTTATTCAAATCTATTGCGGGCAATTTCGCCTAACAACCGACACGTACAATCAATCTTCGCGGAGTGCAGACCCGTGTACGTACATGTAACTTACATGTAGAGCACGAGGTAATGTTAAAAACTTGTATTACCCAGCTTATAGATCGTGTGCCTAAAAATTGTTGCTTGTACACAAATCTAAAACAGTTACATTACGTTCAAAGCCTCCCGAGTGCTATACTGGCCGCCGAAAATTATTATAGAGTATGAGAGGGAACACCGTACGACCTATGATACGATACGGTTACAGCAAGAATTTTGAATGTTTTTATAGAAACTATGATACTGGTACAGTTACGATACGGTACGGTATTTCCCACTCATACGAAAACGACTCTAACGCAAGTTAGCACCGTATCGTATTATCAAGAATAGACCGGAAGTAAAGTTTAATCACAGACCGGAAGTTTACAGGAAAGTGAGTGTTATAGAGTGACACAATAGCTTACTACTTAATGTATGGCACCATTCTAGTTAGACAATAGATAGATTGAATAGGTGTTGTCATACACGAAGTAGTAACCTGACTCATTTGCATATTCGACCCGTCACAATAACTCGTGGATTTTCAAACAGCCATTTTACCACTGTTCATGCCGGCTTTTTCGACCGATAATATTGTTAAATTTTATAGTTCGAGCTTGCTCCTACTTTACACAGTGTACAATATTTTGTGATAAAACAATTTGCAGAGTTTGGTCGATAAAATGTTATTTTTCTCCGCTAAAAGTATACTTTCTTTGTCTAGTACATAGCCCTGTCACGTGACTCTCTTGCATACCATGGCTCGGTCTGGACTGGGAACTATGTATTCCCGTGTCAATATGGCGGACGTTTTGCACTCAATGCGGGAAGCAGAAAGGACGAGTTCAAACAGTTAGCGTTGATAAAATTAAATCAAGATGTGACACTGAAACTAGATGGGAGTGTGACGATCGAGTGGACACTGGTGAAGACTACATGACAAATTATCCGGATGCCAATTCATGTTACGGTCACGCCAAATGATTCCCGGTCGAACACACTACACGCTGGGGCCAACCACCCCCCCAAATGGCTCATCACAGGGTGACAAAAATATATATTTCCTTATATTTTTTGACCGAAAAGGAGTTTCTGGACTAAACTTTGGCTATTGCGAGACACTGTACGCCGCAACATTTTGATTGACGTTTGACAGAAAATGTCGATATTATGACGTCACCAGAAATGTTGCAACTTTTTGATGATGTTACAAACAAGGATTAATCTACATTTATGTGAGCAAAATGAAAGACTAGATAACGAGGAGATGTATGCCGAAAACAGATTGTTGATAGCATAAATATGTGAGAAGATATAATTTTTAAAATTTTAGTTGCTTTTGATGACGTCATAAAATTGAGGAATTTCAAAATTAATTATTTTTGTATATTTCTATCGTTGTATCAAGACCAAATACAATTTACATATGTAGTACTTGTCTAGCACGAAAAGATGCGACACACATTTGGGAACAACTTTCTCTTATTGTCTGTTTTAAACAAAAAGTTAAAATCTTGTGACGTCATCATATGACGTCATGACGAAACTTTCCTTAATATCTCCACATTGAGAACGAAAATCATACGATTTTAGAAAACATTTAGTATAGTATTTTAAGGCAAAAATAGACTGATTTAAATCATTACAGAAAAAATTTTACCAAGAGGTTTGTTTTCCTAAATCTTCCTAAAGAAATTGGGTGAGGGGGGAGGGGTGGTTTGTCCATTATTGAATTTCTCATAACTCATCAAATATTGATGCTATCGTAAAACGGTTTTCAGATTTGAACTCGTCTGGACGGTACCTTTCAAACTGATCACTTAGAAAAATTGAATTCATAATTTGAAAAATTGTTAAAAAATTGCAACATTGATAATGACGTCATAGTATCAACCTTGTGTCATCAAAATACCAAGAAAAATTTTCCAGAATGGTTTTATTTCATTGAAAAAGTTTCATCAAAATACATCTAATGCTTAGAAAGTTATCAGAAAATGATTCTTAAATGATCCATTTCGGGGGGGGGGGGGGGGGGGGGTGGTTGGCCCCGGCAGGCTAGTATGCTGGATCGCCGTTTACAAAGAAATAACTGGAAATGACTATTTAATTGAGAAGATGGCTTCTACCCTACAAGCAAGAAAATAATTTGCACCATATGCACACAAATTTAGATAAATGGTTGTAATACTATATTCCTTTTGTTTAATGTAGGTTTTGAATTTCGGGGGAAGACCCGGGACAGGTTTTGAATTTTGAATTCAAGACCTGCATCAAGTTTTTTACCAAGTTGCTAGTCATGCCATACGCACATTACACACATTTGAGAAGTTTTACCTTCAATGCACTGCATTTGAGATTTTAGACACACACTAGAAGTCAGAAAGTCTTAAAATTTAAGGAATTGACTATTCTGATCTTAAAAAAATCGCAAATGATATCTTACATATCGACCCTACCGAGCCTCGAACCCTCAACCCGTTGAATCTTAGTCCATTCACTTACCACTATGCTATCCGGTAAATCGTCGACCATGATGGAATATTAAGAAGCTTTATCTCAACACACATTTTGTAAATTAGTATTCAAAATCCCCTCTGGGAATTACTAATAAACGTATTGTATTGTATTGCATTTTAGCTATTGTTCGACGTTAATCTAATGCAAATATAAATCACTCGATATAACTCAGATTTGATACTATAACTCAAATCCGATGATTTGAGTTCTTATTTCTAGACTTTTTGCATTGAAACAATAAAAATAGGGTTTGGTTAGTTTTTAAACCACTTCAAACGCGCGGGCTCGGATTTGCATTGAAATTCAAGACCTCAGGCCCCTCGCCCTAGCGTTTGAACCTTTATTTAAACACTCGCAAAAAGACAAAAAGTTCCCAGCCCTAGTGGGCGAAGAACGATTTTGTCCTTCTCAATGGAGACAAAAAATTGACTTACCATACCGGACGCAGTGGTTTTTGATTCTTCACGTGAAACCAAAATATTACTAACCCGAAGTTAAGAAAGATCTGTTTATAATTTTCGACTTCAAAATATATTTTATGTCGTTTTTACCACTGATGAAAGGGACTGAAGCTAGCTCTTACAAGAACTGAATACTGAGTCAACTTGAGAGGTCTTGAAAGGCGAGTAAATCGATTAAATTTGTAAATTGATGTTATGTTTTTAAAGCCTAGGGGTACTTAGAATCTACAATAGACTAGAGTGATTTTCACCGGACTGTGAAATAGTTACTAAGCTAATAGACACTAATAGACTCTGCACCCATTGTTTTCTTTTGTTGCAATTTACAACTATTAGACACTATTAAACACTGACTATTAGTAATTGTTTCACAGTCCGGTGAAAATCACTCTATTAGAATCTACACTAGACTACTAGAATCTAGCTAGATGTCGATGTAGGGACGATGACATAATAGTCTAGTGTAGATTCTAGTAGTCTAGCCTCTAGTGTAGATTCTAGTAGTCTAGCTAGTGTAGATTATCATAATAGATAAATTATAGTGTTTTTTCATCATTATTTCATTTTGAGCATATTGTGACGTCATTATCAATAACAAAGGACTGGCTAAACATGCCTTGGGCATGTTTGTACAGACAGAGATACAATACTCTATGATTTTGGCTTGGCTGACCTTTCCTACCCGTTTGGCCTGGTTTTGGCCTTTCTAGCCTGGTTTTGGACTTTCTAGACTGGTAATGGCCTTTTCAGCCTGTTTTCCGGCCTTATACTGGCCTTCTATATAAGCCACAATTTAGGATAAAGTCAGTTGTAATTCGATTAGATAACGTGTGTAGCTTTTATTGTTGTTTGCAAGATGGAACATATTTTTCCAATATACAATCTGTATGGATACTCGTTTAGATGTGTTATGGAATAAAGAGCAAAAAGAGAAACAAAATCGTGCTGGTGGTTTTATTGTTTAACAAGATTAAACACACGGTATATCGCCTGTCATAAATCTAATTGCTATGCATAATCTGTATTCATCGCATCATTGCGCTTTCGTCGCCTCGTTTTCATGTCTATGGCGAAAAACCAAACCCCCTTTTTCCTCCTTTTGATTCTTTGTGGCCACTTTTGCTACTTCTTCAATTGGATACCATTAAAGAATTAGAAGAATATATTAATATGATACGATTTAAGAATTAGGAGGATTCAAAAGGGAAGAAAACTGCTTGACCGGCTGGTGATTCTTGCACCACCAATGACGTCATTAACCCCGTAATCTCTGTCCCGGAAACTCGCTGCGCTCGTACCCCATCGTACCTCAGAAAGGGGTAGTCCTACCGGGCTAGTAAGGGGAGGGGTCGTACCCCATACCCCAGGGAGGGGAGGTACCTCCCTGCCGGGTTGGGGTCTGAGGGGGGGGGGGGGGGGGGTGGTGGTTGGGGGGTGCTGTACCGGCTGCACCGGTCCCAGAACTCTCCTTTTCCTACTACTTGAGTGACTTGAGTTATTTCTAGTGATCTTAGATGTTGACTGACAGTTTTAGTCTGCTTCTGCAGTGTATTCAAATTGAATAATAAAAAGGTTAACGTCCTCTTTGCTCGTGAATTATCGGGATTTATCTTCACGAGTTTGCTAACAATGAACGAGAAATTTTAAATACTGCACGAGGCGTTCACTCGCTGCGTGCGTTAGCCTCTAAATATAGACTTCTAACTTGAATCATTTAACTACTTGATATCTTAATAAACGTGTCTCATAGTGTCCTTTATATATACACCCAACTGTTCGCAACCAATGTAGCCAGAGGACAAGTCGACGTACGCTATGAAGTACCTCAAAGAAACGGACATCGATCACTGGTTCCCAGCTTGGAACATTTTTGGCCGCTTCGCTGAAGTCGCAATCCAAGATTCTCCAGTTTAACTAAAAAGATATAAAAGTATCTTAAAATGTTTTCATCTAAAAGCATAATCACAAGTCAATGTACGTACAAGCTTATTACCCGAGCTGAATTACTCGAAAGAACAATCATATTCCCGTCATAGTGAAAACAAAATATGGCTATCCTAAAAGGAGTCTCTTTGATGACCTTCTTCTTCCCTATAAGAAGGTTTAAAATTGACTTCTCGTACGATTAACTCGGTCAATATTAATATAATTGCTTATCAAATATTCAACTTACCAGAGACTTCGGCGTCCTTCCATTGTCGCCCTTGTAGAATAACTATTTCTACTCTGATGAAGCTTGTTCTTCTTTCAAACAATGTATTAAAGCTTTCTCTATATTTCCTCCTCGATGTGAGAATAATTTAGGCCATATTTTAGGCTCAAAATATAGGATTTTGTACAACGTATTCGCTATCTCCTCGATCGTACTTCCAACGTTCACTGAATGACCGCCTACTATTCAAATCACGCACGTGATCAAATACCGTGTTTTCATTGGTTTATTGTGAGAAATGCACGGGATTCCTGTGCATTGACCGCTGACTCAACATTTTACTGGCCAATTATTAATTCATCGAAAAGACAACGGTGTTTGAAATGTTGTCTATGCATTTTGGACCTCTTTCTTTTGATTTGGACCTAAAAACAGCTCAAAGGACACAAGTCAACAAGATTAAACAAAGGTACGTAAGATAAAGATAGTTTTCGTGAGGTATTCCTCGATTAAGACCCTTTAAATCGACTTTGAAGGGAACGTAAATTTTGGCGCCAATTTTGCACAGTAGTAGGTCAACATGGTCAAAACTGACTGGATTTGGAAGCTGTTCCTTTTATTATCCAAAGAGGCACAATTAATTGTGCTTCTAACTATTTTTTTTATTAATATTTTTGTTGATTTTACTATGTTTGCTAAACAAAGTACTGTAAACTGTTTTGGAATCTATGTTGTTGATCACCAACGGCGGCCAAAAATTGTTCGAACACCCCCCTCTCCCTCAAATCAATGTTGGTTAACTTGCGCGACGGCAAACCAGCCAACATTGAATAGGGGGAAAGGGGGTCGTTGTACAGGGAAGTGTTCGAAGACTTTTAGCCGCCGCTGTCTGAGACCCTAGGAGAGACTGTGGGCATGTGCAGTGACTCTAAAGTGAGACTTTGAAATTTTACCCGTGGGAGTTCTGCGGGAGAGCAAAAAAACCTGCACAGAAAACCTCAGCGTTAATCTATATCGTAGACCCGCAAGATTTAATTTCTATAAATTTTAGCTCGATAATTTTCTATGCTACCAAAATAAAGATAAATGTGGAAAAAAAATCTGCTGAGCGGCCTTTACTGATGGATTTATAACCAGCGAAGCGTGAACTATAGCGCCAACAGCCCGCCGTAATTGCATTGTTTATTTTGTCCTCAAGTGCAACCCTGTGATAGTAGAAAACACATCGACCAGTACACGTGTCGTAGAAAAAGCTTTTCAAACCAACTATCTGAAAAACACTATAATGTCGGCTGAAATCCCAGGTTTGATACCCCTCGAAAGTAGTGCGACGACAGAGGAAGCTCTCAATCAAACAGCTGGAAAACCAGCCACCGTTGAAAATTCACACTTTGACATCGCCAGCCTTGATGATTCTAATTTGAATGGAAGACAAGTTCGAACCATCTACCTCATCATATACAGTCAGGCGAATGCGGATCTGCAAAAATTGTTGTGGAAGCGTTTGGGAATGTAAGCGGAAACTCAAGGCTCATTCAGTACTGGGTGTGCAGCCAGGAGGCACATAAGAAGACCAGCGGGTTTCACTATCACATGGCGGTCAAACTCATTCAAGCTCGCAGATGGCTGTCGATACGCAGATGGCTTGCAGACAAGCATGGTATCAAAGTTAACTTCTCCAACAAACACTCTAATTACCACACTGCCTGGCAATATGTGGTGAAGGAAGACCCATCGTATGCCCAATCAGAAAACCATCCAGGTCTTACCAGCAATGAGACCGTTGCACAAGGCTCTAAAAAGAATACAAAGTCAAAGAAGAGAAAGAGGCTAAGCATTTACGATGTATCAGAGCTTGTGGTAAAGAAAAATATTAAGACGCGACTGGAGTTATTGGCCCTCGCCCATCAACAGAAAAAGGCGGGAAAATATGACTTGGCACAGTTTATTGCCAACAGGGGACCGAAAGTAGTAGCATAGGCACTAAAAGTTGGATGGGATATGGAAGAGGCAGAGGGACAGCTTCAGCGTCAAAAATTAACGCGTCTGCAGGTTCTGCAGAAAGCTTTAGAGGGCAGTTGCGTGGGTCAATGCGAACGTCAGTGGCTAGGTATTGTCTGCAATGTGCTGACGAATAGTGCAGTCCAAGACCTGCTGATAAAAGGTAGAGGCAAATACAGAAATATTTTAATTACTGGGGGCGCTTATTCCGCCAAAACATTCCTGTTAAATCCCCTGAACAAGATCTACAAAACGTTTACTAATCCCGCAACTAGTACGTTTGCCTGGGTAGGAGCTGAATCTGCAGAGGTCATTTTTCTGAATGACTTCCGGTGGTCGCAAGTAATAGCATGGCACGACATGTTACTACTCTTGGAAGAACAAACTGTGCATTTACCAGCTCCAAAATGTCACTATGCGCAAGATATTACTTTCACTGCCGACACGCCAATATTTTGTACAGGAAAACAAGAAATCGTTTTTGTGAAAGGTGGAAATATCGATGAGAGAGAAACTGAGATGATGCGTGTTAGGTGGAGAGTATTCAAGTTCACTCATCTGAGTCCTGAAGAAGAACAAATTATTACACCACCATGCCCACGTTGCTTCGCAGAGCTCATTCTACAAAAGGCTTGTGCCGACAACAATATGCTAATGAACGGTTAAGCACTGGCGGTTGACGACTCAAGTTAACCCTTCTATATAAACATTTATTTCTTACTCCAGGAGCTAAGATAAGCAAATGTATTTTATATTCTAGAATGCCTCAACTTTCTTCATAGTCTGTATAAAAGGAGCAGTTTATTTCTTGCATTTTCTGTAAAATAATACTGCGGTTAAGTGAGTAGAGCAGAGATAAATAGCCATGTCTCTAAAGAACCAAAAGAAATTAACTGCAGCTTAACCATTTACTTAACCATCGCTTTTTTATGCTAAATTGAACAGATCGTGATGCTTTTTCAATACACAAAGGTAGAGTAGCATACACAAATTTTCAAGAGTCAGCTTGGTAGAAAAACTACCTAATATCGAGGTCATTATTTGTATGGTGTTAACTGTGACTGCTTAACACTCAATTGACAATCCGACCATTTGAGATCTAAAAATAGCATTGCATGTACGTGTAATGTGATGTATGTATCACTTATTTAGAGACTTTATTAGACAATCGGTAGCGGACGACTTTCAACAAACGTTTTCTTTATTCGTAGACTCAATATGTACTAGCCACAGTGATTTTTTTTCAATGAACTATCTCTTTATGCGCCAACCCCCTCAACTGAACCAATAGTCATCAGTCCAGAGTTCCATTATAAGAGCATAAAGAAAAAGAAGAACTGGATAGCTCCAGGATATGATAAGATCACTAATTTCTGGATTAAAAACCTATCTCAACTACATCAAGGATTGGCTTCTGCATTAACAGAGATTATGAATAATGAAATATCTCTGCCTGCATGGCAACAAGGGAAGATGCGTCATGATACATAAAGTTCAAAATCCAACTGCAAAAGACCATCGCCCTATCACCTGTCTGAATACACTCTACAAAGCAATAACATCAGTTATAGATGAAATGTTAAAGGAGCATGAAGCCGTTATCGCGAGGGCCTCGGCTTTCAAGTACTCCATTTAGAGTTCGATATTTGGTCAAAGTATTGGAGATGAAGCTCAAAATAACAGCCCATTCTGAAGCTCATATAAGTATATAGGTATATCTCGAGTTAAAAGCTCCAAATTACATTGTTCTACTGCAGGAAAAGCCTGTCTCTGAAAGCTATTTTCTTTGAAGTCGGCCATCTTGCATTCCTAAAGTTCCTGGCTTGCGTTCGCTGTCGCTTAAAGGTGATGAATGAAGGGCATTGTTTTTACGTTCTTAACCAATCAGAGGTCCCTCAGGACGAACACAGGAAAAAAAAAAAACATTTGCAGTTTATAACTCGTTCCCGGCCTAAAGGCCTGGGCACGAGTAATTATTTTCTTTGAGTGGCTTGAATGTAGTGGTGGGCTTCCTGTGGTAGCTTTTCCACAGGCAACCCAACTTCTTACTTATATCCTAATTTATTTATTTTTTCTCTAGGAAAAAGCTGCCAAATGGCAAAATGAAGATAAGATGATGGATGGCTTGACCACTAATGGCATTCTACATATGAATCCTAAAGGAGGTTCAAACTGTCCTGCAGGAATCTGGCGAGAAGTGTCTGTATGTGGAAATGTATATACTTTACGAGAAACACGGTCTGCAACATCAAATGGGAAACCCGTAAGTTTACTTGAATTGATACAATATTTTATCACCAGGGGCCCTGAGTGATAAGAAGTACCCCCACCCCCAGATTTTGTCCTTCAATGTCAGTGTATATTAATTTATTTGCTGTAACTCTAAAACAGTCTGCATAAAATGTATTTGCAAACTGCATTTTTATTTACTTATTTCAAGCATGATAATGTCACTTTGGACAATGAAATTATTCTTGATTATGTTTCACATTGATTTTTTTATTTTCTTTTTCATTATATTTTCAGATGCCCAGTGAATCTAATATTCTAATGGATGGCTCATTAATAGATCTTTGTGGAGCTGTTCTGATGTGGAGAACTGCAGAGGGAATGAAACAAATACCGGTAAGACATTACCTAAACTGGATTAATCCTGATCAACAGACTACGTGAGAGCAGATTTTGTACGACTACAGCATGAATTTGGAATGTGTAGTTCCAGAAAATATCCATACCCCAACCACAGAGGAATTTTGAAATTCTGGAGGGGAGGGGGATGATCAGAGAAAGAACATAATTACAGAATTTGTATGGAAGAAAAATGGTCTAGAGGATACTGGGGGCCCATTTACAAATTCCCTCCGTGGTGGGGGTACAGATATTTTCTGGAGCTACACAATGTATCTATTGACAACATGAGCCTGATGCATGTATTTTGTATGACTGTGAAAATGGCACCACCCAGTTACAGCACAGTTTAATGACAGGAATTTTAAACACTTTTGTGGACATGTCATGGTACCATAGCTGCCAACCCTCCCGGATAATCCGGGAGTCTCCAGATTTTGGGCCTTGTCTCCCGGTCTCCCGGATAAAGACCCAAATCTCCCGGATAATCGCTCGAATCCTAAAATTGCGGCCATTTTAACTGAAATATCGTCTATCTTTCTTTAAATATCCTCTTTCCAACCCCCCCCCCCCCCCCACTGAGCGTGAAAATCGCCCCAATTTATCCCCTCCCCCACTGAGCGTGAAAATCGAACCAATTATACCCCCCCCCACTGAGCGTGAAAATCGACCCAATTCTAAGGAAAAAATGTTGATCTCCAGATACGAAAGCCTTGGGGGTTGGCAGCTATGTGGTACTGACATGGGCACAACATGGTGCACTAGTCCATTTCCTACTCAAACAAACTGCTCTATTGCAAAAATTATTTGATCACCAACCAGTTTGACAACTAATGACTGACTCACTAACTGTTTGACAGATGGACTCATTGAGTCAAGCAGGCTCACAGATATATAGATGGACTGCAGACTGACTGAGTAACACTGTGACTGACCATTGACCAACCTCAACTGACTGACTGACAATTGACTCATGCTATATGATATTTTAGTCTGAAGGGATGATTGATGCTATGCGCCGACGTCTGAATGCCATGAGACCTCAATGCCCTGTTGGCTTAACAACACTTGTATTCCCAACGTCAACTACGGTTAGTTATATATTTGTACTTACAGGTAGCTTAAATAGGAATATCACTTTTTTACAATTAAAGATTGAAAAAGATACATGTAACAAATTTGAAGTTGAGGCTGTGATAGATAAAATACAGTGAATTTATGGATTTATCCACCCCAGCCTCAACTTGAATCATTGTTTCATACAAACTCAGGAAAGGTCTGATAGGACATAATAATAAGTAATTGGGTATTCTGTGGAAGAGCGATCAGGTAGCCCATCACTAGCCACACAAAGATAGCATCCCTCCTAAAAAGTATTAGCCAAGCTACAATGCTGGACAAAAATGTTAAGACAAAGCGAAAAAAATGTTGCTTTTTGAGTAAACCCATCACTTTCAGTTAATTGTTCTCCCCTCTCCCCCTCTCACCCAATGTTGAGGTAGGTGCACAATGTCGTCCATAGAATGGGCTATCGTCTGGTACAACATTGACCCGGGGGGGAGGGGGATTCAATAAATAAATTGTAAGCAAGAGGCGACCTAATCAAGTAACAGCTCAAATGTATGGATTTCATAATTGTCTCAAGGATTTTTGTCCATGATTGTAGCTCATTATTAGAACAATAATATTTTTATTAACAGTTTAATGATAATTTGATGATTTAATAATTATTGTTCTATTACTCAGGACACAATTAAGATATAAAATAATATTTCATGTTTATTTTTTATTCAAGGAATGTGAGACACTAAGTCGGCAGCCTCATGTCTACATCAAATGTGGTCATGTACATGGATTTCATGACTGGAATAGTCCCAATAGTCAAGATAGTAAAACTAGAACATGTCCAATATGTCTGCAGGTGAGTTCATGTGTCACCTACCTGTGTCAATAACCACATACAAAAGTGGTAGGGGTGCTCGACGAACCTTTTATGATCAAAAATATGACCCACTGGTACCTAAGTTTTAGGGTTTCCAGTTCATAGCATACCTTTTAGGGTCAGGATAACAAAAATCACATATAGATTGAAACGATCTCTCATACAAACATTCTTTATTAACAATGTGGGTGTACCTTTTAGGGTATATAATCAGCATCTCCAATAATTTATGCATACCTTTTAGGGTCATTTTCAAAACCCTCTGTCGAGCACCCCGGCCTCCCCACACTATGGTAAGGGAGTCACCTACAAGTTCTAGCTTTCACCATTAATTTCCTTGTACCTGATCTTTGGAGAAACTGGCCCCAGAACATGATTTGTGTTACTGTTGCACAAACTATGTAGGTAAATACAAGAGTTTTTCTGGATGCGACATGGGTATTTTTGGAAGTGTCATTTTTTTGGAGAAAGCTTTTTATAAGGTAGAACATGACACACCAAAGCCTTTTTTGGGGTAGTGGCCTTCAACTGCCTGCTTCTATATTTTCCATTATTGAAAAAATCAATACATCTACTAATGAGCCCTTTTTTGGGCCACCCTGATATGTGAATACACCCTGGGAACTTTAAGGTCTTTTTTCATCACCATGTTGTTATTTTTCCCTAGCTCAGGCATGAGACTCCAACACAAAATTTGTACAACTTGCAATGGGCTCTAATAATCTAATAATATTGTCTCTTCTATATCATAGGTGAGCAATTACGTATCCTTACAAATAGGACATGAAAGAGCATTCTATGAGGGAGAAATTGTACCTACACATGCTTTTGTTCCTTGTGGACATGTTTGTTCTGAGGCAACTGTAACTGTAATACATCATATATTATTATATTGTTTTCCTTATTTCCATATGCTGTAGGGTGTGTCTCATGTCCACCAAAGAACCTTTGCATAAAGTGGATGACACAGGGTCCCCTATACCCCTTGGCAAAATGAAATCGGTCTTTTCATGCGTCATGGTTAATTAAAAAATCTCTTTCACGTTCACAGAAAATTAATCAAAAGTCGCTTTCACGTGGATGCAAAAAGATTTCAGACCTTTTAAAAATCACATTTCATGTCAAAATAAATCAGCCATTCACATATTTTCACACAAAAGGTATAGGGGACCCTGATGTAAAATCAGGCTGCTCAATAGAGGGTTTACAGCATCCATCATATGCATGGGCAAAACTTGGCATTGCAAAGCCCCCCCTCCCTCTCACCCCCTCTCCCCCTCTCCCCTCCCCTCTCCCCCCTCTCCCCTCCCCTCTTCCCCCTCCCCCCTCCCCCTATGAATTTTGTTTTTTAAGGACAAATTCGAATTAGGACAGTTACCCTTTAGCCCACTTCAGAGCAACCTGTCACATCATATGATGCACGTCTCAGTCTCCTGCTTATCATGCTCGCCAGGTTTATGTTTTGCTTTGATTTTCTTGACTGTTTCTGTTTATTACAGGTCATGGTCTCAAATACCAATCCCTCATGGGCGTGATGCCTTTCAAGCTATCTGTCCATTCTGTGCCCTACCACTCGAGGGAGAAGACGGCTTTGTAAAGCTGATATTTAGCACTGAGAGCTAGAAATTATTACTATTATATATAGACCTTTAAATATTTATTCATGCCAAAATGCACAATAAGTTAGAAAGTTGCTCTCTAACTTACTTTTTAATAATACTACTTGTATAGAATATATGTATAGATAATTCTGAAATAACAGAAAGGTACAGTAAATCAAGTCTTGATTTCATTATGTGAAGAGAGAAAATTGCAGAAGGCCCCGGGTTATGTGAAATTCACAGATGCTAATAATATTAACTTATTATTTAATTCCAAATGAATGCCATTTTCCATGATATGTACTGTGCTAGAATATAAATTGGGCCATACTTTTAACATGTATAAATAAACTTTATCATGGAAGTCGCTGAAATTTTTGATAACATTGTTAAGTTTCTCTGAACTTTTAAAGGAGGAGGGGAAAGGGAGAGTTGCTCTATTCTTCCACTCCCCTCCCCCTCCCCTCCCCATCCCCCTCCCCCTCCCCCTCCTTCTCCTTCCCCCCAAAAAAACTGGCCACAGGTTTATACTAAACCATGAAATTAAAAGGATACTTACCTTTAGAAGGCTCGCATGGGACATTTTAGTTGTAGCTCTTAGAGTAAACAAACTTGTAATTTGACATCCTAAGGGACCAGTCATTATTTAAGTCGGAGGGGGGGGGGGGGGGGGGGGTTGGAGGAGGAACTGGAAGCCCTGAAAAAAATTCAGGGGAAAAAGGGGGGCCTGAAAAACAAAAAAGTAAGAAAAGGGGGTCCTCAAAGCCTAGGAGCAGAACTGAAGCTGACAAGTTGAGGCATAGAAACAGTATGAAACCTGGTCATTACAAGAAAATTTCTTGTGGATTCAATGGGCCTTGGCACTGTCTGATGACTCTTTTTTCTTTTCTCTAAGGCGGAGCAACTTCTACAAACAAGAGCGACATGTCCTCCATTATTGGCTTGATATGTAGGATGGACCTGCCATCTGCATACAGGCCAATAGTTTTTTTTCTGTATGATTAGTAGTATTTTTCTGTAAATTGGGGATGTTCTTTAAAGAACAGAACAAAACATGTATTCCCAATCATTTTTGGATCTGCCATTGGATATGTAGGATGGACATGCCATCTACATGCTTCAGGAAGATTCAATTATCAGTCTATTTTTCCCTCTGGGACCTTCGTTCTATTGTGCTTGCCTATCATTTCCTTACCAAACCCTTGAGTGATTACACTCCGTAGCGATGGCCGTGGCTATGGTGCGTCATATCTGGAGGGTCTATAACCACGGTCACTCTGTACCGATTACTGTGGTTATGGTGGGTCATATGTTGAGGGTCTTTAACCACGGTCACTCCGTACCGATGGCCGTGATTATGGTGGGTCATATCTGGAGGGTATATAACCACGGTCACTCTGTGCCGATGGGTGCAGTTATGGTGAGTCATATCTGGAGGGTCTATAGCCACGGTCATTCCGTACCGATGGCCATGGTTATACTAGTACTATAACTAAGTAAACAAGAGTTCTAAAGAGATTTTTATTCGGAGCGAATTGTGTACAACTTGATGTTTGTTTCTTGATGCCCTCCTCAACTAGTAACATGTACGGAGGTCTTTCTCGTTTGTTGTTTGCCCTGTACGAGATTTAGGGCCTGCCCACATGGATGGAGGGTGCCTCAGGGGGGTAGGGATGACTCGGATTTTGAAAACTAGTATTTCACGTTTTGAGCCATGTTTAGCCACGATTCTTGTATATTTGTGCATAGACATTGCAGTACAATGATTGCAGAACAATGGTTAGTTATTTTCATGTAAACCTGAGATATTTTTGTTCGCGTGCAACTCTACCCCCTTGTTGGCACCCTATCTCATGTAAAAGGGCCCTTAGTTGTAAGAGTGCTTTTAATTTAACGTAAACATACACGCAAAATAATGAAGTAATGACATCTGAGGTTATTATTCACCACATCGATACTGCCCAAATATGGTCAAAGGAAGCCCGTCTGCACATGACAGCTATCCTGCGATAGCCGTAGCTCGTAGAAAAACATTTAGTTGCAAACGCAAATACAATTAAATTTGAAGCATTTTTGCGGCATTTTTTGTGCTATCGATGTGGTTAATAATAAAACCACTATCCTGCTCGATTTTGCAAAATATTGTCTGATTTTAGCCAACACGGGGCTTCGCCCCTCGTCGGCTAACTATCAGACAATATTCTGCGCAATCTCGCAGGATAATGGTTAATTTATATATAGTAGTCCACTCTTTAAAAATTCATAAATAGAGGATATATACATGGGCACGCGGAGATATCTCACGAGTGAGCGCAGCGAATTAAGATAAAATTCTTATCTCCAAGCGGCCATGTATATATCCTCTATTTATGAATTTTTAAAGAGTGGACTACTATATCTAAATAGGATTTCGAAATCCTCCACTGCATCCGGAGTATAAGGGACGGACTATTAGAAAATTTATTGGGGGGGTAGCAGCTTTCTTTTCGTGCTTGTCGATTTTTTGTTGTTTGCTCGCATTTTTTACAGTAAAACCGCCTGTTTTAAGGCCTGCTACCCCCCCCCCCCCCCCAATCTGCATGTGACAGCAACTGCTTCAGGAAGATTCAATGTGTAGTTCCAGAAAATATCCATACCTCCCCCACGGGGGGGATTGGAATTTCCGAGGGGGGGGGGGGGGGGGGAGGGGGGGTCAAAGGGCCAGGAAATGAAATCCTGGTCATAGTCATTGAGATAAACGCACGAGCCATCACTGTTTCACAGAAAAAAGCTAAGTTTATCGCACAAATTTGATTGAAAAATGGGAATTGAAGAGGATAAGCTTGCTAAAATGGCATAGAACCAGTATCTTTGATCCAATGCTTGTCGAGATTGAAATTTAACACAAAAACTGCTTTCTGATGCTGTTGTTTTACATGCAACTACTATGTACCGTCTTTTTGAACGCCTAACTATTATTTATGATATTTCTAACATTGGCAGTCTTTTAGAGAAAATACAATTTCCAGATGGGGGTGGGGGGGACCCGGGTCTACTCAACGGAAATTCCAGAGGGGTGGGGGGTTACCCACAGACACCCAAAAATGGAATTTCCAGAGGGGTAGGGGGGTCAAAAAAAATACCCCCCCGTGGGGGTATGGATATTTTGTGGAACTACACAATATCAGGATATTTTATATGAGTGAAACTTGCTTGTGATTCAAGTATGTTGTGTTCTAAAATTAATTCATTATTGGTGTAGGATGGACATGCCATCTGCATGTGACAGCAACGGCTTCAGGAAGGTTCAGGTTCAGGTTTATTGAGCACTATTTTACATTCTAAATACATAATATAAGGAACTGAAGGAAAATAAATAAGATAGATAGGTATAAAAATAAGTAAAAGAAGGTGCGTAGTGGCCATAGGAGCGCGAGGCTTTCGAGATGGCCACTACCACTATTTATAGCCGAGTATACAGTATACACAATAAATAAATAAAAAGGAAGGTTTTTTGTATTAAATTTAAAGCTATAGTCATCTTATTTTTGTTTTTGTTTTTTTCTATTTTCTACCTTGCTTAATTTTTTTTTTAATTTTTTATCATTATTACTTTTATTTTTTACCTCTTGTTTGTTTGTTTTTCTTTTCTCTCTAGCTTTCTTTCTTTTCTTTTTTCCATTTTTTCTTTTTTTTTTTCTTTTTTCTTTTTATTTATTTATTTTTTCTTTTCCCTTTTTTGTTTGTCTCCTCAATCCTCAATCCAGGCTAACTTTGGCTATCAAGGAGATATTCAATATCAGGACACACACGATTTTTATATGAGTGACTTCAAGCTTGTGACTTCAAGTGTGTTGTATTCTAATCATGACAAAAAAAACTGCCCTTTCTTCAAATCTAATAAATGTTGAACCCACACTTCCTGCCGTGTTTTTCTCGTTGAAGAAATTGTTCACTTTCGGTGATGCGCGCATTGGAGTGAGACACGAGATGCGCATATTTCACCAGATGACACCAATCGACCTTTCGTCGACAGGAGCCCATTAGTAGGAGCCTTCATCTCGGTATTGGGGTGTGGCGGCATCACAATCGCAAATCAGGCTATTTTTAGAACAGAATCCCACGGGTCCGCACGCTCACCCTCCCCTTCCCCATCGCTTGATCGTGAAAAGGTGGTAAAATTGCTCCCATAATGCCTTGCGATCGTACTGCGCACACCACCTGGGGTTAATCCAACTCAGAGACCACGATTCGTGGTCTTCCGGTTTTAGTGCGCATGTCCGGAAATAGAACTCTTGGTCTCGTTTATTTTGTTTGCCTTTCTGTTTTGAGATAGCCTATCGTATCATTCTCGAACGTTGTCTAGCAAGGTAAACTACATTTGGATCACACAAGACTGGCTCAATTCCATCTCTAAGTCTTAATCTCTTGAGCTGTTATATAAAAATCGCGGTAAAATCCGGTGACCAAGAGAATATACTGTTTATATTTGAAATTGAAACGGAGATAAGGTAGGTATTTCAAATAATTTTCAAGTTGTTTGGTATTGCAGTTCCAATTGAGCATCCAATAATGTTTGATTTACTCATTCCTTCGTCCTCATCTCCAACTAAAACACATTACTGATATTATTTAACCAGTTTTTATGTAAGCTCGATCTTTAAGATTAGAGAAAAAACTTGCGAGCTTGACTCGAACTGTTATTAGGTTCGTACTGTTCTCAAGTTCTCTAAAAACATTTTTATACGGAAATCTTTTTTTGTCACTGTAAAATCTTGAATTACTTGGATGATCCAGCTTAAAATAAGAATGCTTGTAAATCTACTGATAGAATCATCCAAATAAGGAAGGGAATTTGTATATGTAACGTTTATTTATTTTTGCAGATAGTTATTTCAGTCAATGACAAGAGGAAATAAAAGTGGGAAGCTACTAACTATCCGCTGCCGGCCGCTGAATGATGTTCTGCACTAATCCACTTTGTGTAAGACAACACTTGGTAATAATACGACATGAGACATTTATTACTGCTCCTAGTTTGGTTTCAACCATTCCAAGCGTTCCTCGATCCAGTCCATCCAGGATACGGCTATTCCTCTACCATCGGTCCTGAAAATCTCGTTACATCTCGTTTGTCAGCCTCTAATGACGATGAACTCTCGATAAAGATATTTGGTGACTTGGTTTTAGGTGGCTTGTTTTCTGTTCATGCCAAGAGGGACGAATGGAGGTGTGGTAAACTGAATGAAGAAGTTGGTATTCATCGCTTGGAGGCTATGTTGTTTGCAGTAGATATGGTAAGGGAGTTGTTACATGATGGAACTATTTTACCGCTCAAATTCATTGAGAGAAAGGTCAATGCAATCATTGCAACAATTTTTTCGGCATTGTAAAAGGATCGGGTATGCTCGTCGTATCTCTTAGGGGTAAAAATCAGCGATTTGGTATCTTTTAGGGTGTTTAAATTTTAGAGTTTTAGCATTTCCTGGTCTCTTTTAGGGTTTCAAAAGAGCCCATCGCTTATTCTCTTGTTCTCAAATGGAAGAATTTGCTCAACAAAAGCGTTTCGACCCGTTCAATTTTATTTTCATCATAATAATGTTCATTAGCTTGATATCGTTGGTATCTCTTAGGGGTTGAAAATCGTCCAGCAACGCCCTTCTTAAATTTCCGACGAGCATACCCGATTTTTTCACTATGGGGTAACCCCGGGGTAACACCTTCTAAAACGATTTCGTGCAACTTGTTTCACAACGCCATTGCGAGACCATTTGTAGCCTACGTCACTTCCGGACTACATACTGGTAAAGTCTTATCAGTGATTTAACAAACGCAACGCGACGTCAAAGAGGACGCTGCGCGCACGGACAAATTTTGTTCGAAATGACCCATATAAAAGAGGACGTGAAAACAAGTGAAATGGCGTTCTGAAAGTGGCGTCGCGACGTTGTCACGGTAGTCACGCAACGAATAAACGTGACATATTCTTCATGTCACGTCCTGTTCTCGTGTCGCGTCGTGTTTGCTAAATCACGCTACTGGTAAAGTCTTTACTTTATCAATGTTAAATCCGGATGTGACGCCGAAGCCAGACGAGTTGCAGACACAGTTATTGCACCGTGTGAAACAACGCCTTACATGTAATCAAACGGTAACAGCTTTGCGCGCAAAAGATAGATTACTTATACACCACATGTAAAGTATTGAGCTTTATGTAATAGAGTGATTTAGAAAACGAGTCGCGACGATAAAACAGGACGTCAGATGACGAATTTATCACATTTGTTTTAGACCAGTGGATATAATATTATAGCTTATCAAGACTTCGCGCCAGCGGGCCGGGGCCAATATAATAGCCTCACCCAAGGGTCTTCACATCGGCATCACTCCCTTCCCATTCTCTCATCCGTCAATCACATCCTTATCTCATTATGATTAACACTTTCAGCTAAACTCCAACAAAAGGCTCCTTCCCAATATTACAGTTGGTGTCGATATACGAGACGACTGTGAAACGGTCAACACAGCACTTGAACAATGTCTAAATTTCTTACTTGGCTCGCTACACAACAAGGAAGGAATTTGCGGTAGTGGGGCACCCAAATCAGCTTCGTTACTGGCAGGCGTGGTTGGACCTGCATATAGTTCACTGGCAATACAGGTACTGGTAAACCCAAGCATACTGCGCATGCGTGCGTATGATAGCCTACGTCACATCCGGAATAACTCTTGTTTAGTCCGTCTACGTAACAGCGGCACGAACCCCCAACGATATTCCTTTGGTTGTGATTGGCTAAATCCTAAAGGTCATTCTTACGCCGTTTCTTATTGGATATTCTTTTGCGCCAAAAGGGCGTGAACGACTGTTTCTATGGAAATACCCAATAGCAAGCAGCGATATTTTAGCCAATCACAAGCTAGCTTCCTTTCCTAATCAGAAAGAAGTTAGAACTCGATTCGTGTCGCTGTTTTTCTCCGAATGTGACGCAGTCTAGCATATGACACAGGAGGCTCTAAATATTTTTAGCTTTCTAATGTTGGGCTTCCTTTGTTGGTAATATGAGCTTGTTAGAGCACCGAAAACTGGCCCGAATTCGTTCGTAGAATAGTGTTGAGGGTTTTCGACACCACGCATGCGCGACTTGTGAAACGATCACAGAATGAAAACATTCGGCGGTGTACTTTGCCGGCAAAAACTAAGCCACAAAAACCAAAGTTAGTCCCTAAAAATCATGTTAACTAGGGCTAAAGTAAAAGTTTACTAAGACTTGCTTCTTTGTTAATTCTTAGGTCGCAAGCCTGTTGAGATTGTTTCGCGTACCGCAAGTCAGCTACTCAGCCACGAGCTCTGAATTAAGCGAAAAAAGTAGATTTGATTACTTCTTACGGACAGTGCCACCAGACTCTTATCAGTCTCAAGCCATTGTAGACATTATCAGGAGTATGGACTGGTCTGCGGTATTCGCCATTAATTCACGTGGTAGCTATGGTGAGGGAGGAATACGCAGCTTCGACGAGTCTGCGTCGAAATCTAACGTGTGTACAGTATATCGTTATCAGTTAAAACCCAAGATGACAAAAAAAGATTTTGATGATATTTTTATTCGTTTTAAAAAGTATCCAAGTGTCCGGGTTGTGGTGTTATTTTGCAACAGTGAGGACGTGCGTGAAATCCTGTCAGCGGCTAAACGCCAAAATCTTACCAGACATTTCACTTGGCTGGCATCTGATTTCTGGGGCTCAAAATATAAGCATCTCGTTGGGCTGGAAGATGTTGCCAATGGCGCCATAACTATTGAACTAAAGACTAACCGTGAGCGCTTAAAACCGTTTTATGATCAGTTCTTTAATCTTACTCCCCACAATAACCTTCGCAATCCTTGGTTCAAAGAATACTGGCAGAATTACTTCCGGTGTGATATTGGAAATACTTCCGGTTTGCGGTTCAGAACTCTTTGCTCTGGCAACGAAACATATGATTCCCGAAGACACTACGATTCGAAAGTTTCCTTTGTGATCGATGCAGTCGCTGCGTTTGGGCACGCGTTGAATGATCTACATCAGAGTGCCTGTGGCGGGAAGCCTGGGCTGTGTGACGTCATGAAACAGGAATTGCGGCGGACGTCATTGCTTTCATACTTGCATAACGTGACTTTCAATGGCACTAATGGGACGATAAAATTTAACAAAAATGGCGACACAGAGGGTAAATACGACATTCTTCAGCTCACAAGGAAAGGGAATTCTCTGGTTTACCAACCTCTTGGACGCTGGATTGAAGGCCATCTAGAAATCAATAAGACTTTACTAATGTCTTCTCCTATCAACTCCCAATGTGTGATACCTTGCCATCCGGGATACGTTCGGCGCATGCTCCATGTAAAATGCTGCTGGTCATGTGAACCGTGCGAAGAAGATCGATATTCGAAAAATGAGTACACTTGTACCCAGTGCCCTCTCGGCCAGAAGCCAAACGCTACGCTCGACGGTTGTCAACATTTGCCAGTTCGCTATTTGGCGTCACTTTGGGTCACCATCATTTCGTCTTGTGCTGGAGTTGGTTTATTGGCCACTTTATTTGTGATTATAGTGTTTGTGAAGTTCATGAAAACTCCGTTAATAATGGCGGCTGGCAGAGAACTCTCCGCCGTATTGTTCCTCGGGATCATTCTCTGCTATGCATTAGCGTTAGTGAGGGTCTTTACGCCATCTGCAGTTTTCTGTGGCATATGTAGATTTGGTACAGGATTAGCCTTTTGTTTGTGTTATTCATCTTTGCTTGTGAAGACAAACCGGATTGCTCGTATATTCACCGGGAACAAGTCCCCATCATTTATCAGTCCCAAGTCTCAACTTGTCATTACGATGTTTCTATTAGTTCCTCAACTTGGCATCTCTTTTGCAGAGTTGTTCTTAGTTCCTCCAAAGTCCAAATTCATGTACCAGTATCCAGATTACGTCTTAATTACATGCGCAGTTGATACAATCAGTACAGTTATCCAACTTTGTTATAACGTTGTTTTAATTCTTTTTTGCACGTACTACGCGTTTTATACCCGTAAAACGCCTTTAAACTTTAACGAGGCAAAGTTCATCGGTTTTTGCATGTATACAACTTGTGTTATATGGATTGCCTTCCTCCCAATGTATTATGGGATGGGAGGCGTTTACGAGGCGTTGGCCGTGTGCTGTAGCTTGATACTCAGTGCTACTACAATCTTAGTCTTCATTTTCGTGCCCAAAGTGTATATTGTTTTATTAAAACCAGAAAAAAATCTGAAAATCAACTCGAGGATGAGGTCAAGGACGATAGAGGATGGAGGCATGGACGTCAATTACTCTGAGAATAATGGTAAATGGTAGTCTTTGTTTTATTTCTTTGTTTATTTTCTATCAGTATCTTTGCCAAAGGCAGGGACACAGCAACAGCTGTAAACTTGCCTCAAGTCTCGCGCGTTAATTTTTTAGCTGTTGCTTGGGCTTCCTGTGGAGTAATTCGGATTTCGAATCGGGTACTTCGGTACAGGAAGCCCATGCACGGAAAATAAGGAAGCCCAAGCAACAGAAAAAATTAACGAGCAAGACATGGAGCAAGTCTACAACAGCTGTGGCCCCAAAACATTAGAGTAGATTTCGTATGACTGTGAAAACTGCACCGCATGGTTACGGCACGGTTACGGCAGGAATTTCGAATGTTTTTATTGAGAACACGGCACTGACACGGACACGGCACGGCGCGGTCCGTTTCACACTCATATGAAATTTGCTCTATACATAAACATACCGTTCGAGTAAATGTTACCTTTCTAATCGCTACGTGAAAGAAAAGTAAAAGTAACCTGCCCGCCCTCGTGATTTCTATATCCACATTTCTGGATGTAAAAGTCATTGTCTATTCGACAAAAGCCTGTTAATTTCAAACCGGTTTTTTCAACAAATACAGGAGAATTCTCTCCACACGGTGCACTGAATGCGGCAAGAATTTGGCGCATAAATGTTTGCTACGTCACCGACTATGCTCAATCTAAATAAAAGCGAGGGCGCAGGCCCAGTCCCCCAGCTCACAGAAGCCTTGCATGATCACGTGACTGCAGCAGCCATGTTGGATAGTCGTCAACGCATTCCCTACATGGAGGAAATTTGAGGAGGCAACCGTGTTGCATGAGGACTTGGATTCTAATTTATAATGCTTTTATCGTTCCTGACATCTAACATGGGTTGCTGTGATTACTATGTACTTATTGACTGGGTGAGAGGACCGGACGGGAAAATATTTGGCTTGAGGTAATGCCTGCGCTCGGTCTGTACAAAGTGAACAATCATTGATCATTTTTGTATCTACGGGCTTCCTGTGGAAGTCGTAGATACCATGGGGTTTGTTATATTATTTTGGGAGGCGGGTCCGGGTCCGAATACGGATTTTTCCAATCAGTATGTACCCGACCTCGTTCCCAGGCCCTTTTCCCGCCCCACCTCCAAGCGAAGGGAAAAGGGCCTGGGAACGAGGTTGGTATGTGCGCCGTCACGTGACTATTTCCAAATGTTTTATAAGAGCTCACGTGGGGCCGGCCAATTTTTTATGATAAAAGTTACTCATAGGTCATTTCGATATTATCCTTGCTCGTTATTTTTTATACTTGTTTCATTTCTTTTGCTTTCAGGAAATACTATCCAAGACGTGGAAATCCATTCAAATCACTCGCCGTCATGTATCAGAATATCTCCAAGTAGTCAGTTAAAAAATCTAAGTGTTGTTGATTTGAAAACCCTTCAAGCGTCTTCGTTGTAAATGGTCATGATAACGGTTATTGATCTGTTATAAAATATTTGAGATATAACGCGCGCGCTGATTGGCTGGCTACCATATTTATATCAGAGGACAGAGACATGGCTCGCTCAAAAAACGTCGAAAATATTTTATAAAAGCAACAAAACGATCGCTTATGTCTCTGTACTGTGATATAAACACTCTGGAAGATGTAGAGCACTCAAAAAGCAAGGGAAACACTCGGCTACGCCTCGTGTTCCTAAGCTTGCTTTTCTCTTGCTCTACATCTTCCATCGCGTTTATATCACAGTACAGAGACATGCGCGCCTTTTATATTCCTTAAATAGAAGAGGGCACCATGTGCTCGAGAGGGGGAGGGGTTTCCTCCGCAGATTTTGATGGGGACCCTTGTTGAAACCCTACGTCTACACTACGTTTTTTTATTAATTTGTCGATTCTCGCCTCTCAACGGCCTCTGTCGTCATTTTCATAAATAAAGATTTATTTATTATAAGTAAAGATTTATCACAAGAGTAGAATTAAGTTTTTATTCGAGGATACAGATGCGGCTTTGAATGCTCATTGCTTGTTTAGCTCACAGTTATTCGAGTTGGACTAAAACGCTGCTCATTTCTATTGAGTCGGACTCCAAATGCGCACCTTTGTTTAATGAGTGCTCATAGAGTCACAATCAAATTTAAACCACCCAGACAAGTTGGACTCCTTATGCTCATTTCGCTTGAGTGATAGACTCAAAATACTCATTTTTGCTGATATGAATGTTCCTTTTCAAACAGACATAAACTCTATAGTATTAAGCTTTCCTTGAATTTGTCTTAGAAAAAGAATTCTGCAATTGAGCATAAAAGGGATGCTAATTGGTTTGGCTATGAATGAAAGAAAACTGTCAGGGGTTCTATTAAGAGTCGGTATTCGTGTGCCTATCACTTTTTGTTTAACATAGAATATATTACATGTTCAAGCAGATGTTAGAGCAGTTTTTCGCCGACACTAGGACAGCTAGGACAACTAGGACACTAGGACAGCTAGGACAGCTAGGACACTAGGACAGCTAGGGTAGGACAGCTAGGACAGCTAGGACAGCTAGGACACTTGGACAGCTAGGACACTAGGACAGCTAGTACACTAGGACAACTAGGACAGCTAGGACACTAGGACAGCTAGGACAGCTAGGACACTAGGACAGCTTGGACAGCTAGGACAGCTAGGACACTAGGACAGCTAGGACAGCTAGGACAGCTAGGACAGCTAGGAAGGACAGCTAAGGACACTTTGGATGCCACAGGATTCCCAATAGATATCTATTGCTTTGGGCAGGACAGCTAGGACTGACTAGGACACTAGGACAGCTAGGACAGCCAGGACAGTTAGGACACTAGGACAGAAAGCACCAAATATGCTTTCTTGGAGGCTAATAAGTAATATATAATGTTGTCATCCACATAAAGCTATTTATACTTCTTGTCGCTCCATAAGCGCACAATAACATGATAGGGCACTGTGCAATTGAGCTTAGTTTGCGAGGCAGAAAAGGGACAAACCACTGTTATGCTCTGAATTAGGGCCAGGTACTGTCTCTCGAATTTGTCCAAATGGTGTCATTTGAGTAAAGCGGTAAGAGACATAAATTCACATATTTATTATATTTATTTAGTTATTTCATGCAAAAGCAACCATAGTGTTCATTATTATCGATATAATATTATCATCAACTCCCTATACAATCAATTTTGATCATCAAGATAATATCTGACATGAAAATGAAAAGCGTCATGCTGTTGAACAAACTGCTTTTTGCTATTAACTATCCATTCCACAGATGAGATGAGATTCTCAAGAAAACAGTGAGCCCTTCTGAAGAAGTCAAAAGCAAGCTGTCAAAAGCAAAAATGTTTTCCTTTGCCCCCCACGTTTCCTTGAATATTTTTTAGGCAATTCTTTTTTTGGCAAGCCACCACCCCTCCCCCAGCTATCCACAAGCCCACCCTCCCAGATAAAAAATGAATGGTCCTTGATTGGTCCTGGCTGCCTAGAAAAAAAGTCCTTTTCCTACTTCTGAAAATACTTTAATCCAATAAAATAATAAGTAAATTTGGATACAATATCCAACACAAGGAAATTATCGTCACGAGACGATTTTGACCACAGGTAGTAATTGTTTTTTTTTTTGGCTCGCGCTGTTGGTCATTTGTCTTTCTTTTTTGGCTTAGCATGCAGTAACTAACACTGGCCCTAGTCCTAGCTGTCCTAGCTGTCCTAGCTGTCCTAGTGTCCTACAATCTGATCATATAATAAAGTGTCCACTTTATACGTGCCTCCCTCTCAATGTTGAGTGCAGAACCAGCTCTCACTTGTTTAGTCTCGCGCCGCAATGTAAAATTTAGTTTTCACAATAATTAGGGGAGGGATCAAAAATCTGACTCAAAGTGAAACTGGACACTTTATTTTCTACAGCTTAACGATTTAACGATTGGCAAATCGATACCGATTTTTTAACGATTGACTAAACCGGGAAACTTCTAGTTTATTCGCATACTTTCGTTGCCATTTGTTCCCGAGTCGGGCGAGCTGCAACACAAATTTAAAACCCTTTGGAAGAGAGAGAAGTTAAAATAAGAAAGAGATCTTCTATTTTACAGCTAAAAACTGCTTTGGATAAGAAAATTTCGAGTTTTTATTAGCATCCACGATAGCCGATGCGAATAAATACTTGGCCTTCTCGCGCTGTAAACTTATGGTCATGGAAGTCGAGTGATCTTCACTACTTGAGTTATTGTTTTCCCGAGCAATAGAAACATTAGATATCGCGCAAAGCTTTGTTTCTTCGACAGCATCACAGTCAACAATGTCTTCTTAAAATGGCTTCGCAAGAGTTATGGAGTCGGGATGGGCTGCTCTTTGTTAAAACATGCCCAAATATGGCAAGCTCGTCCCCAGGGTCTTCTATAATCCATGTCTGGTACTTTCACAGGTGACCCAAGCTCAGTCTGTGTAAAACAGAGAGTTTGTATGAGATTGTATAGGCCGGTCTTTGGAGGTGAAAATTTGTGTGAAATTCTTAATAAAAACAGCTCAAACTTACCCAACTTACTTCTGTGTCCTTACTTGATACTGCCATAAGGTTTTTTTGTGGATAACCTAAATCACCCCTCCAGAGAAAGAAAAAACACAAGGTAGGAGGCTGGCCCTCTTTCACGATCATTTCTATGCCACACCAGCTGACACTTACGGCGGATTTTTTCACAAAAATAAAAACGGATCGCCAAACAAACACATAGGAAATACCGTCAAGTTTATTATACAAACCCTAGTAATCCTATCCATGAGTTCACACTGGAAACTCGTGCAGAACCGGAGAACCTTCCTGGAAAGTCAGGGAAGATGTCTTGATTGAATATTTCACAGGGATCCCGCAACTGCTGGGGCTGCCACTTTGTATGTAATTTAGGGTTGTTTTTAACTAATCCTATCCATGAGTTCACACTAGAAACTCGTGCAGAACCGGAGGAACCTTCCTGGAAAGTCAGGGAAGATGTTTTGATTGAATATGGGGGTGTTTTGAACTAATCCTATCCATGAGTTCACACTAGAAACTCGTGCAGAACCGGAGGAACCTTCCTGGAAAGTCAGGGAAGATGTTTTGATTGAATATGGGGGTGTTTTGAACTAATCCTATCCATGAGTTCGCGCTAGAAACTCGTCCAGAACCGGAGAACCTTCCTGGAAAGTCAGGGAAGATGTCTTGATTGAATTTGGGGGTGTTTTGAACTAATCCTATATAGTTCACACTAGAAACTCGTGCAGAACCGGAGGAACCTTCCTGGAAAGTCAGGGAAGATGTTTTGATTGAATATTTCACAGGGATCCCGCAACTGCTGGGGCTGCCACTTTGTATGTAATTTAGGGTTGTTTTTAACTAATCCTATCCATGAGTTCACACTAGAAACTCGTGCAGAACCGGAGGAACCTTCCTGGAAAGTCAGGGAAGATGTTTTGATTGAATTTGGGGGTGTTTTGAAGTAATCCTATCCATGAGTTCACGCTAGAAACTCGTGCAGAACCGGAGGAACTTCCTGGAAAGTCAGGGAAGATGTTTTGATTGAATATTTCACAGGGATCCCGCAACTGCTGGGGCTGCCACTTTGTATGTAATTTAGGGTTGTTTTGAACTAATCCTATCCATGAGTTCACACTAGAAACTCGTGCAGAACCGGAGGAACCTTCCTGGAAAGTCAGGGAAGATGTTTTGATTGAATATGGGGGTGTTTTGAACTAATCCTATCCATGAGTTCACACTAGAAACTCGTACAGAACCGGAGGAACCTTCCTGGAAAGTCAGGGAAGATGTTTTGATTGAATATGGGGGTGTTTTGAACTAATCCTATCCATGAGTTCCTAGCGTGAACTCATGGATAGGATTAGTTCAAAACACCCCCAAATTCAATCAAATCATCGTCCCTGACTTTCCAGGAAGTTCCTCCGGTTCTGCACGAGTTTCTAGTGTGAACTCATGGATAGGATTAGTTCAAAACACCCCCAAATTCAATTTGATTGAATTTGGGGTTGTTCACGCTAGAAACTCGTGCAGAACCGGAGGAACTTCCTGGAAAGTCAGGGAAGATGTTTTGATTGAATATGGGGGTGTTTTGAACTAATCCTATCCATGAGTTCACACTAGAAACTCGTACAGAACCGGAGGAACCTTCCTGGAAAGTCAGGGAAGATGTTTTGATTGAATATTTCACAGGGATCCCGCAACTGCTGGGGCTGCCACTTTGTATGTAATTTAGGGTTGTTTCTAACTAATCCTATCCATGAGTTCACACTAGAAACTCGTGCAGAACCGGAAAAACTTCCTGGAAAGTCAGGGACGATGTTTTGATTGAATTTGGGGGTGTTTTGAACTAATCCTATCCATGAGTTCACACTAGAAACTCGTGCAGAACCGGAGAACCTTCCTGGAAAGTCAGGGAAGATGTCTTGATTGAATATGGGGGTGTTTTGAACTAATCCTATCCATAAGTTCACACTAGAAACTCGTGCAGAACCGGAGGAACCTTCCTGGAAAGTCAGGGAAGATGTTTTGATTGAATTTGGGGGTGTTTTGAACTAATCCTATCCATGAGTTCACATTCCATGCGTTCACACTAGAAACTCGTGCAGAACCGGAGGAACTTCCTGGAAAGTCAGGGAAGATGTTTTGATTGAATTTGGGGGTGTTTTGAACTAATCCTATCCATGAGTTCACGCTAGAAACTCGTGCAGAACCGGAGAACCTTCCTGGAAAGTCAGGGAAGATGTCAGGGAAGATTCAATCAAAACATCCCCAAAGTCAATCAAAACATCTTCCCTGACTTTCCAGGAAGATTCTCCGGTTCCGCACGAGTTTCTAGTGTGAACTCGTGGATAGGATTAGTTCACAACACCCCCAAATTCAATCAAAACATCTTCCCTGACTTTCCAGAAAGATTCCTCCGGTTCAGCACGAGTTTCTAGTTGAACTCATGGATAGGATTAGTTCACAACACCCCCAAATTCAATCAAGACATCTTCCCTGACTTTCCAGGAAGGTTCTCCGGTTCTGCACGAGTTTCTAGCGTGAACTCATGGATAGGATTAGTTCAAAACACCCCCAAATTCAATCAAATCATCGTCCCTGACTTTCCAGGAAGTTCCTCCGGTTCTGCACGAGTTTCTAGTGTGAACTCATGGATAGGATTAGTTCAAAACACCCCCAAATTCAATTTGATTGAATTTGGGGTTGTTCACGCTAGAAACGCGTGCAGAACCGGAGGAACTTCCTGGAAAGTCAGGGAAGATGTTTTGATTGAATATGGGGGTGTTTTGAACTAATCCTATCCATGAGTGCACACTAGAAACTCGTACAGAACCGGAGGAACCTTCCTGGAAAGTCAGGGAAGATGTTATGATTGAATATTTCACAGGGATCCCGCAACTGCTGGGGCTGCCACTTTGTATGTAATTTAGGGTTGTTTCTAACTAATCCTATCCATGAGTTCACACTAGAAACTCGTGCAGAACCGGAAAAACTTCCTGGAAAGTCAGGGACGATGTTTTGATTGAATTTGGGGGTGTTTTGAACTAATCCTATCCATGAGTTCACACTAGAAACTCGTGCAGAACCGGAGAACCTTCCTGGAAAGTCAGGGAAGATGTCTTGATTGAATATGGGGGTGTTTTGAACTAATCCTATCCATAAGTTCACACTAGAAACTCGTGCAGAACCGGAGGAACCTTCCTGGAAAGTCAGGGAAGATGTTTTGATTGAATTTGGGGGTGTTTTGAACTAATCCTATCCATGAGTTCACATTCCATGCGTTCACACTAGAAACTCGTGCAGAACCGGAGGAACTTCCTGGAAAGTCAGGGAAGATGTTTTGATTGAATTTGGGGGTGTTTTGAACTAATCCTATCCATGAGTTCACGCTAGAAACTCGTGCAGAACCGGAGAACCTTCCTGGAAAGTCAGGGAAGATGTCAGGGAAGATTCAATCAAAACATCCCCAAAGTCAATCAAAACATCTTCCCTGACTTTCCAGGAAGATTCTCCGGTTCCGCACGAGTTTCTAGTGTGAACTCGTGGATAGGATTAGTTCACAACACCCCCAAATTCAATCAAAACATCTTCCCTGACTTTCCAGGAAGATTCCTCCGGTTCAGCACGAGTTTCTAGTTGAACTCATGGATAGGATTAGTTCACAACACCCCCAAATTCAATCAAGACATCTTCCCTGACTTTCCAGGAAGGTTCTCCGGTTCTGCACGAGTTTCTAGCGTGAACTCATGGATAGGATTAGTTCAAAACACCCCCAAATTCAATTTGATTGAATTTGGGGTTGTTCACGCTAGAAACTCGTGCAGAACCGGAGGAACTTCCTGGAAAGTCAGGGAAGATGTTTTGATTGAATATGGGGGTGTTTTGAACTAATCCTATCCATAAGTTCACACTAGAAACTCGTGCAGAACCGGAGGAACCTTCCTGGAAAGTCAGGGAAGATGTTTTGATTGAATTTGGGGGTGTTTTGAACTAATCCTATCCATGAGTTCACATTCCATGCGTTCACACTAGAAACTCGTGCAGAACCGGAGGAACTTCCTGGAAAGTCAGGGAAGATGTTTTGATTGAATATGGGGGTGTTTTGAACTAATCCTATCCATGAGTTCACGCTAGAAACTCGTGCAGAACCGGAGAACTTTCCTGGAAAGTCAGGGAAGATGTCAGGGAAGATTCAATCAAAACATCCCCAAAGTCAATCAAAACATCTTCCCTGACTTTCCAGGAAGATTCTCCGGTTCCGCACGAGTTTCTAGTGTGAACTCGTGGATAGGATTAGTTCACAACACCCCCAAATTCAATCAAAACATCTTCCCTGACTTTCCAGGAAGATTCCTCCTGTTCAGCACGAGTTTCTAGTTGAACTCATGGATAGGATTAGTTCACAACACCCCCAAATTCAATCAAGACATCTTCCCTGACTTTCCAGGAAGGTTCTCCGGTTCTGCACGAGTTTCTAGCGTGAACTCATGGATAGGATTAGTTCAAAACACCCCCAAATTCAATCAAAACATCTTCCCTGACTTTCCAGGAAGGTTCTTCCGGTTCTGCACGAGTTTCTAGTGTGAACTCATAGATAGGATTAGTTCAAAACACCTCCGGTTCGAAGATGTCGAAGATTGAATTTGGTGGTGTTTTGAACTAATCCTATCCATGTGTTCACGGAGAACCTTCTTGGAAAGAAATGGTTCGAAGATGTCTTGATTGAATTTGGTGGTGTTTTGAACTAATCCTATCCATGTGTTCACGGAGAACCTTCTTGGAAAGAAATGGAAGATGTTTCGATTGAATTTAGGGTTGTTTTTAACTAATCCTATCCATGAGTTTACGCTAGAAACTCGTGCAGAACCTAACCCTAACCCTAACCCTAACCCTAACCTAACCCTAACCCTAACCCTAACACAAACTTTTTTCAAACTAACCCTAAACCCTATTTTCAAACTAACCCTTACCCTTTTTCAAAACTAAACTAAACCCCATTTCTCAAACTAAACCTAACCCCATTTTCAAACTAACGCCAACCCCATTTTTTAAACTGCTGAGCGGGATCTGTATTTGACGAGAAATGTATTTCTCAAATCAGTTTAAATGGAGGCCTTAGCGAATGATCAGTGCGAGAAATTCCGAGCGTCAAGATCTTTGTTCGTGTTGGAGCCTCGAAACACCGAGTGGGTTGAGATATATGAAGTATGATCTACCTTGGGCTCGAGCTTTGTGTGGAGCGAGAGTCTGGCAAAGAAACCTGAGAGCAAGCTTCGAAGTTGGGCGACAAATTGAATATAGCTTGGCTCAAAAATTTAGTGTTGAAAAAAACGTATATTATCGATTGTCGATTCTCGCCTCTCAACGGCCTCTGTCGTCATTAATAAAGATTTATTTATTATAAGTAAAGATTTATCACAAGAGTAGAATTAAGTTTTTATTCGAGGATACAGATGCGGCTTTGAATGCTCATTGCTTGTTTAGCTCACAGTTATTCGAGTTGGACTAAAACGCTGCTCATTTCTATTGAGTCGGACTCCAAATGCGCACCTTTGTTTAATGAGTGCTCATAGAGTCACAATCAAATTTAAACCACCCAGACAAGTTGGACTCCTTATGCTCATTTCGCTTGAGTGATAGACTCAAAATACTCATTTTTGCTGATATGAATGTTCCTTTTCAAACAGACATAAACTCTATAGTATTAAGCTTTCCTTGAATTTGTCTTAGAAAAAGAATTCTGCAATTGAGCATAAAAGGGATGCTAATTGGTTTGGCTATGAACGAAAGAAAACTGTCAGGGGTTCTATTAAGAGTCGGTATTCGTGTGCCTATCACTTTTTGTTTAACATAGAATATATTACATGTTCAAGCAGATGTTAGAGCAGTTTTTCGCCGCTTGTCTGTTTGGGAAGATGCTTTTCGAACCGCTTTGTCTTCATCAGCTACTGAAAATGGAAAAAATTGCATGGTTGACCCCATCAAGGTATTCCATGTCACTTTGATACTATCGTTCAAAATTACTTAATAACACCAAGAACATTTAATGCATTAAAAGTAAAAGATATTCATCAACATTTTGGGAAAAACAGCTACATGATTTATGACTCCAATTTATTTTGAATTGCTACATTATTAGAAGATCAAGTGGATTAACGTTGGATAAGAGGCTTTTTGGCACAGAAATACTCAGTCATTTGTATCAGGACTATAGACAGTGCTTGAGGTGAGGAAATAGAAGGTGGAATAGCTACAATTTGTTCAACGCTTGATCTCAAGAAAATGTCAAGTGGAAATACAACGGAGAAGAATGATGTTACGGCAAAAAGGAATAGTGGTACTTCGGGTACCTTGCGCAAGTGCCGCATACGGTCTCCGTGTATGGACTCTCATTATGAAGCGTATATTAGGATGGCTGAACTGTGCGCTTTGAAGAACCGAGATGAAGCGGGTCGACTCTTGAGACGCGCTAGTCTGGATAACGTACCGGACAGGACACAGACCAAGGTGTCCCAACCGGACAAGTCTTTGTCGCCAGGTTTTTCTCAGCCCTGGACAAGGAGAAGTAGATCTTACTCGCAACCTTGTCAAACTTTGCTGCATAGTATGGGTTCGGGGCAGACGAAAGCGCGGCATGGCAGAACGGTATCACTGGACGCATCTGATGCTTCTGGGGAAGAAATGCGTTATCTGTTAACACGACCACAGCAACCTAAACATACTAATTCCGATCTCTCAACAAAGTACGACCGAAACAGACTTGTCCGTCAAACCAGCAATAGCACCAGGGCAGATGTAACTGGCAATAGGGGAATAAGAAACGGACATGAGCCCCCTTTACGGTCAGTTGACATCGATTTTGATAAAGGTAGCAGAAAGCTCATGCCACGTTGGATCCCGATGGCATATAGACTTCAAAATACCAGGGATATTCAAGGCACCTATCCCAATTAGTGTTATTCCATCAGACGGACATATCTGTCTACAAAACACCGCCTTTACACCAACCGCGTGTTGATTGCATCGCCACCATTATCACATGCTAATTTACTTGCTTCATTTCCCATCCTCACCCTTGGCTGCTTGCTCATTACTTTGCCCACTGCGAAATTCGGGCGCGCGCTGCATTTTGGGGTTGTTTTAGGGGACGCGCGCGCTGTTGTTTCAATCAAAAACTGGTGCTATCACGTCCCCTAAAATTAGCCTCAAAATACAGCGCGCGCGAACTCGGCCCCAGTTCTTTGCTTGAATTTCGGAATGGGGAATTCCCTTGCCCCTTCCTAGTCCAGTCCTAATCCCTATCTCCGTCCTTTTATCTCCATCTCTCCGTCCTCATCCTCATTCCTAATCCTTTTAAACAGTCCTCTCCCATCCTATGGCTTCATTCACATCACTCTCCCCATTGATATCGCCATGAACATCCTCTTCTTTTTTCATATTCTTCGTTCGCCCTCAGTCTCCATCCCTTCCCAGCAGAGGCGTCAATCTTTGTCTTCTCCCGGACACTCACAAGCTCATAGAACGGCCGCGCGGGGTAGTTTGTTATAGCAGTTTTCGTATGACTGTGAAAAGTTACGGCGCGGTCCGCGCCTTGACCACGCCGCGCCCCGTATCTACGCATTATGTATCTACGCATTATGATTGGTAGATGCGCCATTTTGCGCGATTGGTCAAAACATTTCTTGAAGGCCAGGTTCCGTACCGCGACCTTGCCGCGATGTAATCACTCAAGGGTTTGGTAAGCCACGACCAGCGGTGTGGTGTGACCGTGGTTATAGACCCTCAAGATATGACTCGCCATAACCACGGCCATCGGTGTGGTGTGACCGTGGTTATAGACCCTCAAGATATGACTCACCATAACCATGACCATCGGTGTGGTGTGACCGGGATTATAGACCCTCAAGATTTGACTCACCATAACCACGACCGGCGGTGTGGTGTGACTGTGGTTTTATACCCTCCAGATATGACTCACCATAACCATGGCCATCGGTACGGAGTGACCGTGGTTATAAACCCTCCAGATATGATTCACCATAACAACGGCAATCGGTACGGAGTGACCGTGGTTATAAACCCTCCAGATATGATTCACCATAACCACGGCAATCGGTACGGAGTGACCGTGGTTATAGACCCTCCCACGACCAGCGGTGTGGTGTGACCGTGGTTATATGCCCTCCGGATATGAATCACCATAACCACGGCCTTCGGTACGGAGTGACCGTGGTTATAGACCCTCCAGATATGAATCACTATAACCACGGCCTTCGGTACGGAGTGACCGTGGTTATAAACCCTCTAGATATGACTCACAGTAATTGTACCCGTCGGTACGGAATGGCCGTGGTTATATACCCTCCAGACATGACTCACCATAAATGCACCCATCGGTACGGAGTGACAGTGGTTAAAAACCCTC
The DNA here is from genome assembly GCA_029948255.1 of Telmatactis stephensoni. NCBI lineage: Eukaryota > Metazoa > Cnidaria > Anthozoa > Actiniaria > Isophelliidae > Telmatactis > Telmatactis stephensoni. Next base: position 19,687 of record JALIZF010001821.1, on the reverse strand, counting down.
CAGACTGACCGTGGTACAGAGTGACCCTTGTTAGGGACGGACCATTACTTTTTTGGTGGGGGCGTTTGAAATTTTTTTTTCCATGCAATCAATTTTTTGGTGTTGGGCTGCCGTTGCAAACAATTTTTTTGTACAGAGTGACCGTGGTTATAGACCCTCGAGATATGACTCACCATAACCGTGGCCATCGGTACGGAGTGACCGTGGTTATAGACCTCCAGATATGACTCACCAGAACCACGGCGTTCGGTACAGAGTGGCAGTGGGTATAGACTCTCGAGATATCACCCACCTCACGTCATCGGCACGGATTGACCGTGGTTATAGACCCTCAAGATATGACTCACCATAGCCACGGCCTTCGAAATATAACCACGGTCACACTACACCGTTAGCCGTGGTTATGTAGAGTCATATCTTGAGGGTCTATAACCACGGTCACACCACACCGATGGCCGTGTTTATGGTGAGTCATATCTTGAGGGTCTATAATCAACATGGTATCCCATCATCCCCCATAGACCACCCCTCCCCTTCCAATTTCACCAGATGACACCAATCGACCATTCGTCGACCAATGGTCAATTTCTCAGAGGGGCCTGCTTGAGGGATAGCCATACTTACAGTATAATCACATGGTATCCCATCATCCCCCATAGACCACCCCTCCCCTTTCAATTTCACCAGTTGACACTAATCGACCATTGGTCGCTACACTGCGGCTTTCAAAGTTGAGTAGGTCAGCAACAAAAAAAAAATGTAGGAAGCCTCCTTAAAAGGTCCAGCAAGGGCATTAAGACTTGGGATAGTAAATTTAACGGTTTTTGTGTCAGTTATGTTGCGAGCTTTTCTGTATTTAGCCAGTTTTGACCTCTTCCTGTCCTTCGAGTCTGTTACAACATACAAGGTCTTATTTCAAGGTTTATAGTTTGGTCACGCACACTGGGCTCGCGAAGCGAGCCCCCGCGGGGCCGAAGGCACCGCCGAACAATTTACGACAGCCGAGCGATAGCGAGGCGTCGTAAATTGTGACGGGGCATGCATAACGGCATTTGCCCTTTGAAGTTTTTCTCTTGGTTACCACCACGCACGAAAGAGTTACCTAGGGCCAGCTGGCCAACTGTTGACAGACGGCGTTTACTAACTACCATCGAGCAGTCTTTGCGCCGGGCTTAATTAAACGCATGTTGACAGGTAAAAGCTTTGTTCTCAGTGGTTTTTCAAGGCCTTTCAACCTTATGCAAGCGGACGGATTTTTATAGGGACTAGTAATGGAGTCCTGTCAGTAACAAGTACTTAATATTACTTCCAATTTTTGGAAACAGTATTTCCCTTGAGTCCTAAAATACTTTCAAAGTGGATGATTCATTCCAGCGAAAGGTAGTGTTAGTGTAGTCTTCATCCTCCAAATAAACTTGCCGCTTGACCAGTGGTGAATGCAGTGAAGGAAAGCGATTTTTTTTTGCTCGACAATAAGACTGATAAAGAAAAGCTTGTTCGGATAAAAGCAGCATACGTACTACTGAACTAAAAGACACTAAAAGAGTTCATGCGATCCGATGGTACTTTTAGTCCAGGGTTGATGAGTCGTTGACAGCGTAATTGACTTGGTGATGGACACGCGTATCTGTTATTTGCAACTTTTGAGAGATCCTTCTTTCGAGCCTAGGTGGAAAAAACTTCAAAGGGCAAATGCCGACATGCATGCCCCGTCACAATTTACGACGCCTCGCTATTGCTCGGCTGTCGTAAATTGTTCAGCGGTGCCGAAGCTCGCTACATAACTGAAAAAAAAAACGGTTAAATTTACTATCCCATGTCTTAATGCCCTTGGTCCAGCTGTTAACGACCAAAAAACCCCTGAATTGTTCAAATTGGTGATAAAAGCATGAAACTTTCAGAGATTACTAATGACCCCAAGGGTAACAAATCCTGATATAGTGCCAAGTCGGGTGATGCCTCCCCTTCCTTGGACATAACTTTGCCCAAGTTTCGTCATCTGGCGATCTTCCGTTCTTGTGATCTTATTTTTTCCCTTTTTGATGACGTCATCGATGACGTCATATCACGTGACCTTGCTGATGCACCCCCTTGCCTCGGACATAACATTGCCCAAGTTTGGTCATCTGGCGATGTTCCGTTCTCGAAATCTTATTTTTTCTTCAATTTGATGACGTCATCGATGACGTCATATCACGTGACCTTGTTTATGCACCCCCCTTGACTCGGAGATAGCTTCCGTTCTCGAAATCTTATTTTTTCTCTTTTTGATGAAGTCATCGATGACGTCATATCACGTGACCTTGTTGATGTACCCCCCTTGACTCGGAGATAGCTTTGCCCAAGTTTGGACATCTGGCGATGTTCCGTTCTCGAGATCTTTTTTTTTCTCTTTTTGATGACGTCATCGATGACGTCAAATTACGTGACCTTGATGATGCACCCCCCTTGACTCGGAGATAACTTTGCCCAAGTTTGGCAAGTAAAAAAGATCGAGCTCACCCAAAAAGCCGCACCAAGAAGGAGTTTTAGCTTTATTCGGTCGATCGGTAGTAACGATACCGCTGACCGTCGGAAGACATCGGAAAAGATCGCGGGAGCAATTACCGCTATCTCGGTCCATTGGCTTGGTCCATTGGGATCTTACTCGCCATGTTGCTGAAGGAGCAGAGCGAAAGGTAAGCCACGGCTGCCTGTTTCGAGGTCATTAGTTACTGAGCGTGTGTGGCTTTGTTTGGTACATAAGATTCGCTTGAAATGTAGTTGGCATGCCTTTCTCTAGCCCTACTGTCATTTCGTGGCTTCGGTAACAAGTAAAAGAGGCGGAATTAGAACCAAACGTTCGCTTTTTTTGAAGAAAATGAGTCAATTCTAGCATAGTTCGGGAAATCAAAGTTGCGAAATGTGTGATTCGGGCCAATGTTTGTGGTCCAAAAAAGTACCATTATATTTGGAACTTGAAGTCTGTTGTGTTTATGCGATGGAGGCGAGAAGGTTTAGAGTTTAATCTTAGGTCAAACCAAGCCTAAAATCAACGTTTCAAGGGGTGATATTTGTCTTTTCAAAGACTCGAGGCAATCTCTTCCTGTTAGAAAACTGAAAGCAGTGCGGCTCTGCTGTCTGGCTTCAAAACAAATTCACTTAGCCGTTTCGCAACAACAAAAAGGAACAATTTACGTTTATTTTACAAGATTTGTTTTTTAAATAATTAAGGTGAGCTCCCTGTGTTTTCCTGCAGCTCAAGTCCTTGGACTGGAGAATGCAAAAACAAATAAGATTTGAAGAAAGGGCAGTTGTTGTTTGTCATGATTGAATGTGTAGGGTCATAGTCATGATGTTCTTTTTCACCCAAGGGAACTGAAAAGGGCAAAGATGTACGATGAACCCAGCATCAGTGCCAGCACAGATCAACAACCTGACAGCATGGCCTTTGTTCCTAATGAAATATATCAGAAGTTTGTTCACAAATTTCCACCATTACCAATATGTGTTTTGGGTGAGTTAAAAGGGGCCCATGAGCGTCTTGCCTTAGTGTAAAACCAGAAACATACCATAATATTCAACCATAACCTAACCGTGTAACCCAAGACAACATGGTCTCGGCCATTGGTAATTATTGAATTAAGGTATCAGAATGGGCTGGAACGAGGTGCTCCAAAAAAGCTGAATTTTTGCAAATAGTTTGCTAAATATGCCTATTTTTGTAATCAGTACTTTTTTTTCTGAAATATTTTTTTAAAATAGCAAAATAAAGGTCCTAAAAATCAGCAATTTAATGATTATCCAGATTTAGCTTAGTGAGCTGTCCAAGGTAATTGGATTATATTCACAGTAAAAATAAGCTAGGTCTAGATTTCTCATTGAAAATCATGTTTTTCTTCTCCCATGATATCTAAGTGGTGAAGAAGAACTATATTTCTATAAAAAAAGGGATTCTGGAAATCTGCCAAGAAAGAATGGATTACAGTTCTCATGACACCATACAATATCATGGACAAACTAGAAAAATCAAGTTGGAATACAAACAAGGGAAATTCAACATTGCAACGGCCGACTTCCTGAGCGATGACATTCGTCGGCTACTACAAAGTGACGATATGTAGGATGGACATGCCATCTGCATAAGTGCGCCTATAATTTATTGCTCCTCTGTTCTGTTCTGTTTATTATATAAACTTCGATGAAATGCCAAACTGTCTTAAAACATCTAGAAATGTGAAGAAGCACGACGAAACGTGGCGCGAATGTGTTATCTTCACACGTGATCCTCTCCCCGTGTGAAGATATCAAGTTTACGCGCGCGAGAAAATCTGGTATTTCATCGGAGTTTATATGATAAACGTACGTATATGTAGTTGTATACATTTAATTAAAATTTCTATTCATCAAACGTTATGAAAAAGCTTTTACCAGTTTTAAAGGCCCGTGGTCAACCGGAAGCCTTTGCGGCCGCAAAGCCAATCAGCGTGGCTGGAAAACAACAGATCAGATTTAGAACAAAAGACATCGGCGCGCAAAGGCTCCCGGTTGACCATGGGCCTTTAAAGCTCATGAGGTACTCAACTGAAAATCCACTTTCATGCCCGGTCCAATTATATATTGTATATGGGTAGACAAATGATAGTGGATTTTGAGTTTTTCATTTCGTCTTGAATCTCTTTGAAACTTCTAGTTTATTCGCATACTTTCGTTGCCATTTGTTCCCGAGTCGGGCGAGCTGCAACACAAATTTAAAACCCTTTGGAAGAGAGAGAAGTTAAAATAAGAAAGAGATCTTCTATTTTACAGCTAAAAACTGCTTTGGATAAGAAAATTTCGAGTTTTTATTAGCATCCACGATAGCCGATGCGAATAAATACTTGGCCTTCTCGCGCTGTAAACTTATGGTCATGGAAGTCGAGTGATCTTCACTACTTGAATTATTGTTTTCCCGAGCAATAGAAACATTAGATATCGCGCAAAGCTTTGTTTCTACCTTCCCTTCGACAGCATCACAGTCAACAATGTCTTCTTAAAATGGCTTCGCAAGAGTTATGGAGTCGGGATGGGCTGCTCTTTGTTAAAACATGCCCAAATATGGCAAGCTCGTCCCCAGGGTCTTCTATAATCCATGTCTGGTACTTTCACAGGTGACCCAAGCTCAGTCTGTGTAAAACAGAGAGTTTGTATGAGATTGTATAGGCCGGTCTTTGGAGGTGAAAATTTGTGTGAAATTCTTAATAAAAACAGCTCAAACTTACCCAACTTACTTCTGTGTCCTTACTTGATACTGCCATAAGGTTTTTTTGTGGATAACCTAAATCACCCCTCCAGAGAAAGAAAAAACACAAGGTAGGAGGCTGGCCCTCTTTCACGATCATTTCTATGCCACACCAGCTGACACTTACGGCGGATTTTTTCACAAAAATAAAAACGGATCGCCCAACAAACACATAGGAAATACCGTCAAGTTTATTATACAAACCCTAGTAATCCTATCCATGAGTTCACACTAGAAACTCGTGCAGAACCGGAGAACCTTCCTGGAAAGTCAGGGAAGATGTCTTGATTGAATATTACACAGGGATCCCGCAACTGCTGGGGCTGCCACTTTGTATGTAATTTAGGGTTGTTTTTAACTAATCCTATCCATGAGTTCACACTAGAAACTCGTGCAGAACCGGAGGAACCTTCCTGGAAAGTCAGGGAAGATGTTTTGATTGAATATTTCACAGGGATCCCGCAACTGCTGGGGCTGCCACTTTGTATGTAATTTAGGGTTGTTTTTAACTAATCCTATCCATGAGTTCACACTAGAAACTCGTGCAGAACCGGAGGAACCTTCCTGGAAAGTCAGGGAAGATGTTTTGATTGAATATGGGGGTGTTTTGAACTAATCCTATCCATGAGTTCACGCTAGAAACTCGTCCAGAACCGGAGAACCTTCCTGGAAAGTCAGGGAAGATGTTTTGATTGAATATTTCACAGGGATCCCGCAACTGCTGGGGCTGCCACTTTGTATGTAATTTAGGGTTGTTTTTAACTAATCCTATCCATGAGTTCACACAAGAAACTCGTGCAGAACAGGAGGAACCTTCCTGGAAAGTCAGGGAAGATGTTTTGATTGAATATGGGGGTGTTTTGAACTAATCCTATCCATGCGTTCACACTAGAAACTCGTGCAGAACCGGAGGAACCTTCCTGGAAAGTCAGGGAAGATGTTTTGATTGAGTTTGGGGGTGTTTTGAAGTAATCCTATCCATGAGTTTACACTAGAAACTCGTGCACAACAGGAGGAACCTTCCTGGAAAGTCAGGGACGATGTTTTGATTGAATTTGGGGGTGTTTTGAACTAATCCTATCCATGATTTCACACTAGAAAGTCGTGCAGAACCGGAGAACCTTCTTGGAAAGACAGGGAAGATGTTTTGATTGAATATGGGGGTGTTTTGAACTAATCCTATCCATGATTTCACACTAGAAACTCTTGCAGAACCGGAGAACCTTCTTGGAAAGAAAGGGAAGATGTTTTGATTGAATATGGGGGTGTTTTGAACTAATCCTATCCACGAGTTCACACTAGAAACTCGTGCAGAACCGTAAAAACTTCCTGGAAAGTCAGGGACGATGTTTTGATTGAATTTGGGGTTGTTTTGAACTAATCCTATCCATGAGTTCACACTAGAAACTCGTGTGGAATCGGAGAACCTTCCTGGAAAGTCAGGGAAGACGTCTTGATTGAATTTAGGGGTGTTTTGAACTAATCCTATCCATGAGTTCACGCTAGAAACTCGTGCAGAACCGGAGAACCTTCCTGGAAAGTCAGGGAAGATGTCTTGATTGAATATTACACAGGGATCCCGCAACTGCTGGGGCTGCCACTTTGTATGTAATTTAGGGTTGTTTTTAACTAAACCTATCCATGAGTTCACACTAGAAACTTGTGCAGAACCGGAGGAACTTTCTGGAAAGTCTGGGACGATGATTTGATTGAATTTGGGGGTGTTTTGAACTAATCCTATCCATGCGTTCACACTAGAAACTCGTGCAGAACCGGAGGAACTTCCTGGAAAGTCAGGGAAGATGTTCTGATTGAATTTGGGGGTGTTTTGAACTAATCCTATCCATGAGTTCACACTAGAAACTCGTGCAGAACCGGAGAACCTTCCTGGAAAGTCAGGGAAGATGTCTTGATTGAATGTGGGGGTGTTTTGATCTAATCCTATCCATGAGTTTACACTAGAAACTCGTGCACAACCGGAGGAACCTTCCTGGAAAGTCAGGGAAGATGTTTTGATTGAATTTGGGGGTGTTTTGAACTAATCCTATCCATGATTTCACACTAGAAAGTCGTGCAGAACCGAAGAACCTTCTTGGAAAGACAGGGAAGATGTTTTGATTGAATATGGGGGTGTTTTGAACTAATCCTATCCATGATTTCACACTAGAAAGTCGTGCAGAACCGGAGAACCTTCTTGGAAAGACAGGGAAGATGTTTTGATTGAATATGGGGGTGTTTTGAACTAATCCTATCCACGAGTTCACACTAGAAACTCGTGCAGAACCGGAAAAACTTCCTGGAAAGTCAGGGACGATGTTTTGGTTGAATTTGGGGTTGTTTTGAACTAATCCTATCCATGAGTTCACACTAGAAACTCGTGCGGAATCGGAGAACCTTCCTGGAAAAACAGGGAAGATGTCTTGATTGAATTTAGGTGTGTTTTGAACTAATCATATCCATGAGTTCACGGTAGAAACTCGTGCAGAACCGGAGAACCTTCCTGGAAAGTCAGGGAAGATGTCTTGATTGAATTTGGGGGTGTTTTGAACTAATCCTATCCATGAGTTCACACTAGAAACTCGTGCAGAACCGGAGGAACTTCCTGGAAAGTCAGGGAAGATGTTTTGATTGCATATGGGGGTGTTTTGAACTAATCCTATCCATGAGTTCACACTAGAAACTCGTGTGGAACCGGAGGAACCTTCCTGGAAAGTCAGGGAAGATGTCTTGATTGAATTTGGGTATGTTTTGAACTAATCCTATCCATGCGTTCACACTAGAAAGTCGTGCAGAACCGGAGAACCTTCTTGGAAAGACAGGGAAGATGTTTTGATTGAATTTGGGGGTGTTTTGAACTAATCCTATCCATGAGTTCACGCTAGAAACTCGTGCAGAACCGGAGAACCTTCCTGGAAAGTCAGGGAAGATGTCTTGATTGAATATTACACAGGGATCCCGCAACTGCTGGGGCTGCCACTTTGTATGTAATTTAGGGTTGTTTTTAACTAATCCTATCCATGAGTTCACACTAGAAACTTGTGCAGAACCGGAGGAACTTCCTGGAAAGTCAGGGACGATGATTTGATTGAATTTGGGGGTGTTTTGAACTAATCCTATCCATGCGTTCACACTAGAAACTCGTGCAGAACCGGAGGAACTTCCTGGAAAGTAAGGGAAGATGTTTTGATTGAATTTGGGGGTGTTTTGAACTAATCCTATCCATGAGTTCACACTAGAAACTCGTGCAGAACCGGAGGAACTTCCTGGAAAGTCAGGGAAGATGTCTTGATTGAATTTAGGGGTGTTTTGAACTAATCCTATCCATGAGTTCACGCTAGAAACTCGTGCAGAACCGGAGAACCTTCCTGGAAAGTCAGGGAAGATGTCTTGATTGAATTTGGGGGTGTTTTGAACTAATCCTATCCATGAGTTCACACTAGAAACTCGTGCAGAACCGGAGGAACTTCCTGGAAAGTCAGGGAAGATGTTTTTATTGCATATGGGGGTGTTTTGAACTAATCCTATCCATGAGTTCACACTAGAAACTCGTGTGGAACCGGAGGAACCTTCCTGGAAAGTCAGGGAAGATGTCTTGATTGAATTTGGGTATGTTTTGAACTAATCCTATCCATGCGTTCACACTAGAAAGTCGTGCAGAACCGGAGAACCTTCTTGGAAAGACAGGGAAGATGTTTTGATTGAATTTGGGGGTGTTTTGAACTAATCCTATCCATGAGTTCACGCTAGAAACTCGTGCAGAACCGGAGAACATTCCTGGAAAGTCAGGGAAGATGTCTTGATTGAATATTACACAGGGATCCCGCAACTGCTGGGGCTGCCACTTTGTATGTAATTTAGGGTTGTTTTTAACTAATCCTATCCATGAGTTCACACTAGAAACTTGTGCAGAACCGGAGGAACTTCCTGGAAAGTCAGGGACGATGATTTGATTGAATTTGGGGGTGTTTTGAACTAATCCTATCCATGCGTTCACACTAGAAACTCGTGCAGAACCGGAGGAACTTCCTGGAAAGTCAGGGAAGATGTTTTGATTGAATTTGGGGGTGTTTTGAACTAATCCTATCCATGAGTTCACACTAGAAACTCGTGCAGAACCGGAGGAACTCTCTGGAAAGTCAGGGAAGATGTTTTGATTGAGTTTGGGGGTGTTTTGAACTAATCCTATCCATGAGTTCACGCTAGAAACTCGTGCAGAACCGGAGAACCTTCCTGGAAAGTCAGGGAAGATGTCTTGATTGAATGTGGGGGTGTTTTGAACTAACCCTATCCATGAGTTTACACTAGAAACTCGTGCACAACCGGAGGAACCTTCCTGGAAAGTCAGGGAAGATGTTTTGATTGAATTTGGGGGTGTTTTGAACTAATCCTATCCATGATTTCACACTAGAAAGTCGTGCAGAACCGGAGAACCTTCTTGGAAAGACAGGGAAGATGTTTTGATTGAATATGGGGGTGTTTTGAACTAATCCTATCCATGATTTCACACTAGAAAGTCGTGCAGAACCGGAGAACCCTTACCAAATTTTGTTATACAAAATGTATATTCTTTCTGTACAAAAAGTATACAAAGTAGTGAATACATTTGTATACAATATGTATACAATTGAATATCGATATCGCAATGTATACCTTTAGTATGCACAATTTGGGACTCATGTGTATACATTTTGTATACAAAAGTGCTTCATTTGTATACTTTTAGTATGCACAATTTGGGACTCATGTGTATACATTTTGTATACAACAAATTAATACAAAATCTATACATCCAAAGTGTATGTATACAATATGTATACAATCCTGCAGTCTAGCTTTCATATACAGTAAATATATGTATATATTGATATGTATACATGTGCCTCGATCTAAATAATTGCAATTCTAAAGAAACTCAGAGATATTGAGACAAACTTTTTCTCTATATTTATTCATGGATATGGTATAAAAACTGGAACAATAATAATTATAAAAAAAATAAAAGTAATAATAAATAATCTTTAGAAAAAGTATATTCCTGAAGCTGGTTGTACGAAGGGTGAATAGTGCTATCCAGCAGATAAATCCTTATCCAGCGGATAAAATCTATACAGTGGATAACTCTTATCCAGTTGATAACTTTATCCAGGCTTTGTACAATCGGCTTCTGATAATTTTTTTATATTTAAATGTTATTTTACTATAACTAGAAAATTATTGAATTTTGTTAAATATGTTCAGTTGATGTATGGCATGTCACAAATAAATTACCCTTGCAAAATGATCCTAGGATATCCAAGGACATATTAAGATTTCCTAAGGTACACTAGTGTAGAAATGTAATATTTTCAAGCAATATGTCAGTTAAAGTGAAAGAGTTAAGAGAAACATCTTGAAATCCTAAATTGGCTTTAATATACTTTTTTTTAAATATTTCTTCAAAAGAATGATGTATAAATGTCCATCAGTTTACAATAAATAGTTCCAATACAAGTAGTTCCAATCCAGCTATATACTTTAATTACATCAGATCATAGTAATTATTATTTAAATTCTGTTAAAAAAAGTTGCCTATTTTGCATGTAATCATATCCATTTTGAAATCACTCACAAATTCTGCAATCTGATTGGTTAAAAAGTGTGCAATTTAAGCATTAATCGCACTATTTTGAATCATTAATAGCATCATTTTGTCATTTTGGAACTGCAGCCTGATAAAAGAGTTCGAATCTTTATTGTGATTTCAAAATGAATATGATTAATAGGTAATAGAACTTCGTGTCGTGCAATTTTGGGCTGAAATCACACTCGTGATTAACAAATTGCACTCCCGCTACGCGGGTCGTGCAATTTTGTTATCACTTCGTGTGATTTCAAACCAAATTGCACTCCACTCAGTTCTATTACCATTATAAAACAAATTTACATGTAGCTATAGTCTATCAAATGATTTCAGGTTATTTCATGACTTATCTGTACAGCTTGGACTGGTGAGTCTATTTTACATTGGAAGTCTTCTCCTTGTGCAATCTACAATGACAATAATTATTAGTGAGTTTTATAAGATTACTGAGAGGAACTGAATTTTTTAAAACGATACAGCCAAAATAGACTACTAATTTTTTTCATTTCTAGAATTCAAATAAAATTTAACTTTATCTGAGAACTTGGGACTACAAGTAGCTGGAACAATGGCATTGAAGTCAAATCTAAAATTTAACTTACTTTAGACAACAGACTGAGGCGAATCATTTAACTTAGTTATTCTCTGAAATCAGTGGGCAAAGTATAGCTCTTGGAAATCTATCCACAATAAATGTTGAGATTAATATATAGGAAGCCACAGTGAAATGCTAAGAAATTCTAATTAAAAATAGTTTTAAACCTACCTTCTCTGCATACTGGAGTGAGCTTGAATCTTTTGAAGACCGGACTCTGAGGTCGCTAAAGCATGTTATTTTCTTAAAATTTCCCTATCAAACAGTAATCTTCTGAAACAAAAGCATTTGTAAACCTCTTCTGCCACATTTAACAACAATAGAAAGACAATATTATCAAGAAAAGAAGCCATTAAGAATTAAAAACTTGTCTTGTGTAACCGAAACACACAAATGGCCGCCAAGCCATTCAAATGTATCACATGACAAAATACAGTCCTCTAATTGGTCAGCTTGACTAGTCACCAGTTTTTGTCGGACTCAGTCTCATGTTCAGTATGTTCAGTATAGTACTTTCTTTTAATAATTATAATATCTAAAATCAGCAGCCATTACAGGTATAAATTGTGATTGATGTATCATATGAGTTGATTGGTGGCTATATTTTCTGTAAAGTGGATCAATCCTATTATTATTGCTATTATTTAAGACAGTGATTGTATATTTGATGTATACACCAGATATATCCAAACACCTTGTTGGATTTTTGCTATGTAGTATGTATATTTGATGTATACATAAAGTGTTTGCCAGAAGGTCTTCAGTTCTATGCCTGAGATGGTATATTTGATGTATACATCAGATATACAAATTTTACTGTTTGTATATTTGTTGTATATGATGTATGATTGATGTATAGTTACTCATATTTTTCTATATACATAAAGTATACATCAGAAACCCTTCAGAATCTTCAATTTCTGTGATTGTATATTTAATGTATACAACAAATATACACACAGCAAAATGTGTATATTTGTTGTATACTTTTTAGCCAAAATTGTATACATTTTGTACATCAAAACTTGGTAAGGGAACCTTCTTGGAAAGACAGGGAAGATGTTTTGATTGAATATGGGGGTGTTTTGAACTAATCCTATCCACGAGTTCACACTAGAAACTCGTGCAGAACCGGAAAAACTTCCTGGAAAGTCAGGGACGATGTTTTGATTGAATTTGGGGTTGTTTTGAACTAATCCTATCCATGAGTTCACACTAGAAACTCGTGCGGATTCGGAGAACCTTCCTGGAAAGTCAGGGAAGATATCTTGATTGAATTTAGGGGTGTTTTGAACTAATCCTATCCATGAGTTCACGCTAGAAACTCGTGCAGAACCGGAGAACCTTCCTGGAAAGTCAGGAAGATGTCTTGATTGAATTTGGGGTGTTTTGAACTAATCCTATCCATGAGTTCACACTAGAAAGTCGTGCAGAACCGGAGGAACTTCCTTGAAAGTCAGGGAAGATGTTTTGATTGCATATGGGGGTGTTTTGAACTAATCCTATCCATGAGTTCACACTAGAAACTCGTGTGGAACCGAAGGAACCTTCCTGGAAAGTCAGGGAAGATGTCTTGATTGAATTTGGGTGTGTTTTGAACTAATCCTATCCATGCGTTCACACTAGAAAGTCGTGCAGAACCGGAGAACCTTCTTGGAAAGACAGGGAAGATGTTTTGATTGAATTTGGGGGTGTTTTGAACTAATCCTATCCATGCGTTCACACTAGAAACTCGTGCAGAACCGGAGGAACTTCCTGGAAAGTCAGGGAAGATGTTTTGATTGAATTTGGGGGTGTTTTGAACTAATTCTATCCATGAGTTCACACTAGAAACTCGTGCAGAACCGGAGGAACCTTCCTGGAAAGTCAGGAAGATGTCTTGATTGAATATGAGGGTGTTTTTAACTAATCCTATCCATGAGTTCACGCTAGAAACTCGTGCAGAACCAGAGAACCTTCCTGGAAAGTAAGGGAAGATGTCTTGATTGAATTTGGGGGTGTTCTGAACTAATCCTATCCATGCGTTCACACTAGAAACTCGTGCAGAACCGGAGGAACTTCCTGGAAAGTCAGGGAAGATGTTTTGATTGAATATGGGGGTGTTTTGAACTAATCCTATCCATGAGTTCCTAGCGTGAACTCATGGATAGGATTAGTTCAAAACACCCCCAAATTCAAGCAAATCATCGTCCCTGACTTTCCAGGAAGTTCCTCCGGTTGTGCACGAGTTTCTAGTGTGAACTCATGGATAGGACTAGTTCAAAACACCCCCAAATTCAATTTGATTGAATTTGGGGTTGTTTTTAACTAATCCTATCCATGAGTTCACACTAGAAACTCGTGCAGAACCGGAGGAACTTCCTGGAAAGTCAGGGAAGATGTTTTGATTGAGTTTGGGGGTGTTTTGAACTAATCCTATCTATGAGTTCACGCTAGAAACTCTTGCAGAACCGGAGAACATTCCTGGAAAGTCAAGGAAGATGTCTTGATTGAATTTGGGGGTGTTTTGAACTAATCCTATCCATGAGTTTACACTAGCAACTCGTGCACAACCGGAGGATCCTTCCTGGAAAGTCAGGGAAGATGTTTTGATTGAATTTGGGGGTGTTTTGAACGAATCCTATCCATGATTTCACACTAGAAACTCGTGCGGAATCGGAGAACCTTCCTGGAAAGTCAGGGAAGATGTTTTGATTGAATTTGGGGTTGTTTTTAACTAATCCTATCCATGAGTTCACACTAGAAACTCGTGGGGAATCGGAGAACCTTCCTGGAAAGTCAGGGAAGATGTTTTGATTGAGTTTGGGGGTGTTTTGAACTAATCCTATCCATGAGTTCACGCTAGAAACTCGTGCAGAACCGGAGAACCTTCCTGGAAAGTCAGGGAAGATGTCTTGATTGAATATTACACAGGGATCCCGCAACTGCTGGGGCTGCCACTTTGTATGTAATTTAGGGTTGTTTTTAACTAATCCTATCCATGAGTTCACACTAGAAACTTGTGCAGAACCGGAGGAACTTCCTGGAAAGTCAGGGACGATGATTTGATTGAATTTCGGGGTGTTTTGAAGTAATCCTATCCATGCGTTCACACTAGAAACTCGTGCAGAACCGGAAAAACTTCCTGGAAAGTCAGGGACGATGTTTTGATTGAATCTGGGGTTGTTTTTAAATAATCCTATCCATGAGTTCACACTAGAAAGTCGTGCAGAACCGGAGGAACTTCCTGGAAAGTCAGGGAAGATGTTTTGATTGAGTTTGGGGGTGTTTTGAACTAATCCTATCCATGAGTTCACGCTAGAATATCGTGCAGAACCGGAGAACCTTCCTGGAAAGTCAGGGAAGATGTCTTGATTGAATTTGGGGGTGTTTTGAACTAATCCTATCCATGAGTTTACACTAGAAACTCGTGCACAACCGGAGGAACCTTCCTGGAAAGTCAGGGAAGATGTTTTGATTGAATTTGGGGGTGTTTTGAACTAATCCTATCCATGATTTCACACTAGAAAGTCGTGCAGAACCGGAGAACCTTCTTGAAAAGACAGGGAAGATGTTTTGATTGAATATGGGGGTGTTTTGAACTAATCCTATCCATGATTTCACACTAGAAAGTCGTGCAGAACCGGAGAACCTTCTTGGAAAGACAGGGAAGATGTTTTGATTGAATATCGGGGTGTTTTGAACTAATCCTATCCACGAGTTCACACTAGAAACTCGTGCAGAACCGTAAAAACTTCCTGGAAAGTCAGGGACGATGTTTTGATTGAATTTGGGGTTGTTTTTAACTAATCCTATCCATGAGGTCACACTAGAAACTCGTGCGGAATCGGAGAACCTTTCTGGAAAGTCAGGGAAGATATCTTGATTGAATTTAGGGGTTTTTTGAACTAATCCTATCCATGAGTTCACGCTAGAAACTCGTGCAGAACCGGAGAACCTTCCTGGAAAGTCAAGGAAGATGTCTTGATTGAATTTGGGGGTGTTTTGAACTAATCCTATCCATGAGTTCACACTAGAAACTCGTGCAGAACCGGAGGAACTTCCTGGAAAGTCATGGAAGATGTTTTGATTGCATATGGGGGTGTTTTGAACTAATCCTATCCATGAGTTCACACTAGAAATTCGTGTGGAACCGGAGGAACCTTCCTGGAAAGTCAGGGAAGATGTCTTGATTGAATTTGGGTATGTTTTGAACTAATCCTATCCATGCGTTCACACTAGAAAGTCGTGCAGAACCGGAGAACCTTCTTGGAAAGACAGGGAAGATGTTTTGATTGAATATGGGGGTGTTTTGAACTAATCCTATCCATGAGTTCACGCTAGAAACTCGTGCAGAACTGGAGAACCTTCCTGGAACGTCAGGGAAGATGTCTTGATTGAATATTACACAGGGATCCCGCAACTGCTGGGGCTGCCACTTTGTATGTAATTTAGGGTTGTTTTCAACTAATCCTATCCATGAGTTCACACTAGAAACTTGTGCAGAACCGGAGGAACTTCCTGGAAAGTCAGGGACGATGATTTGATTGAATTTCGGGGTGTTTTGAAGTAATCCTATCCATGCGTTCACACTAGAAACTCGTGCAGAACCGGAAGAACTTCCTGGAAAGTCAGGGAAGATGTTTTGATTGAGTTTGGGGGTGTTTTGAACTAATCCTATCCATGAGTTCACGCTAGAAACTCGTGCAGAACCGGAGAACCTTCCTGGAAAGTCAGGGAAGATGTTTTGATTGAGTTTGGGGGTGTTTTGAACTAATCCTATCCATGAGTTTACACTAGAAACTCGTGCACAACCGGAGGAACCTTCCTGGAAAGTCAGGGAAGATGTTTTGATTGAATTTGGGGGTGTTTTTAACTAATCCTATCCATGATTTCACACTAGAAAGTCGTGCAGAACCGGAGAACCTTCTTGGAAAGACATGGAAGATGTTTTGATTGAATATATGGGTGTTATTTGAACTAATCCTATCCATGATTTCACACTAGAAAGTCGTGCAGAACCGGAGAACCTTCTTGGAAAGACAGGGAAGATGTTTTGATTGAATTTAGGGGTGTTTTGAACTAATCCTATCCATGAGTTCACGCTAGAAACTCGTGCAGAACCGGAGAACCTTCCTGGAAAGTCAGGGAAGATGTCTTGATTGAATTTGGGTGTGTTTTGAACTAATCCTATCCATGAGTTCACACTAGAAACTCGTGCAGAACCGGAGGAACTTCCTGGAAAGTCAGGGAAGATGTTTTGATTGCATATGGGGGTGTTTTGAACTAATCCTATCCATGAGTTCACACTAGAAACTCATGTGGAACCGGAGGAACCTTCCTGGAAAGTCAGGGAAGATGTCTTGATTGAATTTGGGGGTGTTTTGAACTAATCCTATCCATGCGTTCACACTAGAAAGTCGTGCAGAACCGGAGAACCTTCTTGGAAAGACAGGGAAGATGTTTTGATTGAATATGGGGGTGTTTTGAACTAATCCTATCCATGAGTTCACGCTAGAAACTCGTGCAGAACCGGAGAACCTTCCTGGAACGTCAGGGAAGATGTCTTGATTGAATATTACACAGGGATCCCGCAACTGCTGGGGCTGCCACTTTGTATGTAATTTAGGGTTGTTTTTAACTAATCCTATCCATGAGTTCACACTAGAAACTTGTGCAGAACCGGAGGAACTTCCTAGAAAGTCAGGGACGATGATTTGATTGAATTTGGGGGTGTTTTGAACTAATCCTATCCATGCGTTCACACTAGAAACTCGTGCAGAACCGGAAGAACTTCCTGGAAAGTCAGGGAAGATGTTTTGATTGAGTTTGGGGGTGTTTTGAACTAATCCTATCCATGAGTTCACGCTAGAAACTCGTGCAGAACCGGAGAACCTTCCTGGAAAGTCAGGGAAGATGTTTTGATTGAGTTTGGGGGTGTTTTGAACTAATCCTATCCATGAGTTTACACTAGAAACTCGTGCACAACCGGAGGAACCTTCCTGGAAAGTCAGGGAAGATGTTTTGATTGAATTTGGGGGTGTTTTTAACTAATCCTATCCATGATTTCACACTAGAAAGTCGTGCAGAACCGGAGAACCTTCTTGGAAAGACATGGAAGATGTTTTGATTGAATATATGGGTGTTATTTGAACTAATCCTATCCATGATTTCACACTAGAAAGTCGTGCAGAACCGGAGAACCTTCTTGGAAAGACAGGGAAGATGTTTTGATTGAATTTAGGGGTGTTTTGAACTAATCCTATCCATGAGTTCACGCTAGAAACTCGTGCAGAACCGGAGAACCTTCCTGGAAAGTCAGGGAAGATGTCTTGATTGAATTTGGGGGTGTTTTGAACTAATCCTATCCATGAGTTCACACTAGAAACTCGTGCAGAACCGGAGGAACTTCCTGGAAAGTCAGGGAAGATGTTTTGATTGCATATGGGGGTGTTTTGAACTAATCCTATCCATGAGTTCACACTAGAAACTCATGTGGAACCGGAGGAACCTTCCTGGAAAGTCAGGGAAGATGTCTTGATTGAATTTGGGGGTGTTTTGAACTAATCCTATCCATGCGTTCACACTAGAAAGTCGTGCAGAACCGGAGAACCTTCTTGGAAAGACAGGGAAGATGTTTTGATTGAATATGGGGGTGTTTTGAACTAATCCTATCCATGAGTTCACGCTAGAAACTCGTGCAGAACCGGAGAACCTTCCTGGAACGTCAGGGAAGATGTCTTGATTGAATATTACACAGGGATCCCGCAACTGCTGGGGCTGCCACTTTGTATGTAATTTAGGGTTGTTTTTAACTAATCCTATCCATGAGTTCACACTAGAAACTTGTGCAGAACCGGAGGAACTTCCTAGAAAGTCAGGGACGATGATTTGATTGAATTTGGGGGTGTTTTGAACTAATCCTATCCATGCGTTCACACTAGAAACTCGTGCAGAACCGGAGGAACTTCCTGGAAAGTCAGGGAAGATGTTTTGATTGAATTTGGGGGTGTTTTGAACTAATCCTATCCATGAGTTCACGCTAGAAACTCGTGCAGTACCGGAGAACCTTCCTGGAAAGTCAGGGAAGATGTCTTGATTGAATTTGGGGGTGTTTTGAACTAATCCTATCCATGAGTTTACACTAGAAACTCGTGCAGAACCGGAGGAACCTTCCTGGAAAGTCAGGGAAGATGTTTTGATTGAATTTGGGGTGTTTTGAACTAATCCTATCCATGAGTTCACACTAGAAACTCGTGCGGAACCGGAGAACCTTCCTGGAAAGTCAGGGAAGATGTCTTGATTGAATTTGGGGGTGTTTTGAACTAATCCTATCCATAAGTTCACACTAGAAACTTGTGCAGAACCGGAGGAACTTCCTGGAAAGTCAGGGACGATGATTTGATTGGATTTGGGGGTGTTTTGAACTAATCCTATCCATGAGTTCACGCTAGAAACTCGTACAGTACCGGAGAACCTTCCTGGAAAGTCAGGGAAGATGTCTTGATTGAATTTGGGGGTGTTTTGAACTAATCCTATCCATGAGTTCACACTAGAAACTCGTGCAGAACCGGAGGAACCTTCCTGGAAAGTCAGGGAAGATGTCTTGATTGAATTTGGGGGTGTTTTGAACTAATCCTATCCATAAGTTCACACTAGAGACTCGTGCAGAACCGGAGGAACCTTCCTGGAAAGTCAGGGAAGACGTTTTGATTGAATATTTCACAGGGATCCCGCAACTGCTGGGGCTGCCACTTTGTATGTAATTTAGGGTTGTTTTTAACTAATCCTATCCATGAGTTCACACTAGAAACTCGTGCAAAACCGGAAAAACTTCCTGGAAACTCAGGGACGATGTTTTGATTGAATATGGGGGTGTTTTGAACTAATCCTATCCATAAGTTCACACTAGAGACTCGTGCAGAACCGGAGGAACCTTCCTGGAAAGTCAGGGAAGATGTTTTGATTGAATATTTCACAGGGATCCCGCAACTGCTGGGGCTGCCACTTTGTATGTAATTTAGGGTTGTTTTTAACTAATCCTATCCATGAGTTCACACTAGAAACTCGTGCAAAACCGGAAAAACTTCCTGGAAACTCAGGGACGATGTTTTGATTGAATTTGGGGGTGTTTTGAACTAATCCTATCCATGAGTTCACGCTAGAAACTCGTGCAGAACCGGAGAACCTTCCTGGAAAGTCAGGGAAGATGTCTTGATTGAATATTACACAG